>JAPQWV010000065.1:3000000-3600000 GCA_027422505.1 Craterostigma plantagineum | reverse complement strand
GAGGCACGAAGCTGCAACCAGAACTAATTTGTTTGTTCCATTCGAGCTCTGTGTTAGAGAACTCATTGGCAATAATTTGAATCTCTACTTGCAATGATACATGTGAATCAAGTTATCAGTTTGATCCACCTTTGCTCAGTTAAAGCCCGACCTTTTTGTGTTTTTATCGAGCATACCTTATCTCTTTGCATGTGTCATATATATATATATATATATCATTTTGTGTTTATCTGAGATGTTATCTGCGACTTCTCTCCCTTTCCCATGCATTCAGTTAGTTATTGACGGAGATCTTAATAGGTAAAGTCCACATCTTCAGATATTCCAGTCGGGCCAATATTGAGTAGAGATGGATGCGTTTCTGAATTCACCCCCCTCCTCCGCTCAGGAGCATGGGAAGATATTGGTTCTTGGTCAAGCATGGAGGATGTCTATGTCTGCATGGACAACATGCTTTTCGAGTACGGCCTGAATCATACTACTGAAGGGGCTGCTGCTTTTTATGGGGTTAGTCTTTCTCTTCCAACAATCCCAAGTTTGATTTTTCAATTTTAGAATTAAGTGTGGAATTTGCTATGTCTTTGTTTCCTGTCTATAAATAAGAAAAGTGTGGTCATTGTTTCATGTCTAGATTTTTGATGGACACGGTGGAAAGCATGCCGCCGATTTTGCAAGTTTTCATCTGCCAAAGTTTATCGCGGAGAAAGAAGACCTTCCACGTGACATCGAGAGAGTTCTAGCCTCAGCATTTCTGCAGACCGACACTGCTTTTGCTGAGGCTTGCTCTGACGATGCCGATCTCGCTTCTGGCACCACTGCTTTAGTTGCTTTGGTTGTTTCCAGGTTAGATCTCCTTCGATTTTTGTAATAATGTAGACGCTAGATAGACTATTTTATCGAATTAAGGGTTCAGTTTGTTGCACCAAGATTATTTATATTTATTTCCCTGTCCCAACTAGTGCTTTCCTCATTTTTGATATTGGCACTTCATACGTAAGTTATGTTAATGCTATATGCTTCATGGTTCTCCTAATGCAGCTCCCTGGTGGTTGCAAACGCTGGAGATTGCCGAGCAGTACTCTGCCGCCGAGGCAAAGCAATAGAAATGTCGAGGGATCACAAACCCAATTGCCCGGGCGAAAAGACGCGCATAGAAGCTTTGGGGGGATACGTGGACGACGGCTATCTCAATGGACAGCTCAACGTTGCTCGTGCCATTGGAGATTGGCACATGGAAGGATTGAAATGCAGAGATGGCGGTGGGCCCCTCAGCGCGGAGCCCGAGCTCATGACAAGAAGGTTGACAGAGGAAGACGAGTTCTTAATCATAGGCTGCGACGGGCTGTGGGACGTATTTAGGAGCCAAAATGCAGTCGACTTTGCTCGTCGAAAGCTTCAAGAACACAACGACCCGACCCTTTGCAGCAGGGATTTGGTCGACGAGGCGTTGAAGAGGAACAGCGTAGATAACGTAGCTGTAGTTGTTGTGTGCTTTCACTTGAGCCCACCTCCGAAGTTAATAGTTCCCCGTGGTAGAGTAGAGCGTAGCATTTCTGCCGAAGGCTTCAAGGAGTTGCAGAGCTTCTTGGATGATCTGAAGATCTGAACGAACCCTACTTTCTCGTCCTTCTCCTTTCGCGATTCCTTAAAATGTTCATTTTGAGGGTTTTTTTTCTGGGTCCATTGAATTATTGGGAGAGGATGTAGTATATGCGGCGGTTGATATTTGGTTAGGGGCTTAGCTAGCCTATCTTTATGTCTTGTTTTTTTTTTTTCTTGTTCCATCCCTGACTTCCTATGTTAGTGCAGTATTAGTTTCATTGCAGCTTTGAACTTTCCTCACAAATTTGAATGTTTGCGAAGCTCGTAACCGGTCGAGGAAAACCTCGTGATAGAAAAGAAAGAGTTGAATTGTTTTCGTCACGGTACGCCATTTTCACTTGGCATAAGAAGACCATCCATCATCTTCTCAAGGAAGATTAGGAGACAGTCTAAGAAACCCAGAAACAATTAAAAAATTTACAGAAATCATCAAACTTCTGGTGATTCTTCACTCTGTGATGGTGCCGAGCTCGATCGACTCATCGTGAATTTCTGACGAAGAAGAAGGCGGTGATTTCCCGCCTGGAGAATTAGGCTGTTTCTTGAACTGTACCAATATCATAGTCATGTTGTCACAGCCCTCGCCACCAACCGTCGAAGGTGCTAGGCATCGGTCGAGGACTTTCTCACATACAGAAGAGAGCTTAGTTTCCTGCCATAGCATGGGAGGAGATTTATTACCCAGATTATCGGAAAATATCTTTACTTCAAAGTACTACTTGAGATGGAGCAATTCAATGATTTCAAAACGAGGGGTTCATCCCATCGGTATTTTATAGCTATGCTGGAAATAGATTGAGAGAAAGGTTGAGCAGCGTCCAAAGTACTACTTACAGATTTCAGCTGCTCCCTTATGAAATCTACGAGTTGCTGGCTTGACATGCAATCCCTACGAAACAGAAATCGATTGCATGTCGAAAAGGATCGAATCATGGAATGATTAGAAGAATGAATGTAGTTGCTGGTTCTTGCATGGTTAAAATAAGGGTCAAACCCGACGAACAGATTTCGTACCAAATGCCATCGCATGCAAGAACGAGGAACTCGTCATCGTCGCACAGTTCAACCTGGATAAAAAAACGAAAGGAACAAAACTCAGTAGCGTTGTTAGAAACTCCAAATTCCATGTCAAGAAAAAGAAAATATCAATGATTCAGAAATAAAGACATCGAGCGAAGGTTCTAATAGCCAAGTTAGCAAAGTGAGTACAGAGATAAAAAGCTTCGAACGAACCACAGATCAATTGGAGAAGGAAAATGAGTAAGAGATACATACGACGTTAATATCTGGGTCGGCAGTTACTATCTGCTTTTCGGGGGGCAAAAACTTGTTCTGCTTGAATTCCACATCACCGATTGCCCTCGTAAGATTCAAGCTTCCATTGACACGCCCAGCATGAACGAAACCACCAGCTTTCAAAATCCTATCTTTTTCTACCTCGAGGTCGGGCTTGTGATCTTTCGAGAGATTATATGCCTGCGTAGTAAAGAATTACGTCTAACTGAAATCACTGTTCTCAAGTATGAAGGTTCTGCATTACGAGTTAAAAAAATCTGACGAAAGGGGAACAGGGAAAATAAGTTAGTCAAATTAACATAGGCTTGGATAACTTCTTGCCACCTGGCCGTTCCTAGAAATAACACAGCGAGAATCGCCAGCATTTGCAACAACGAGTTGATTTCCCCTTACTATAGCAACACAAGCAGTACAACCAGAAGTAGGTCCAGCAAAATCGGAATGCGGGCCCTGTAATAAGTATCATTAAACAAAGGTTAGAACTTAGAAGTTATGAAGAATGAATATCTCCATCAGATGCTGAAAGTATCATAGGTTCATTACGCGTTGCAAATTCAACATTTGAAAGGGCGGTTTAGATTACTGTATAAAGAAAATACTCACCTCCTCAAAGGCCCAATCATCGACTTGGTCGCTCTTTTCGCCACTTCTCGGAGACCATATAAAACCCTCGATCATACCAGTGAACTTATTTATTTTATCTCCGAGTACGGCCAACTCTCTCCAGCCTCTCTGACCCCTCATCATTTCATCCATCCTACATTGAGACATAAGAAAAAAACGATTGAGACCCAAAGGATTTAACACCAGCTAAACGATTTTAGCTTAAAAGAGAGGTAAAGAGTTACAAGAGTCACTTTTACATACACCATCCACAACTACGAACAACTTAAGGAAAATGAACAATTGATATTCACAAACAGTTAACGACCTGAAGAAAGCTTTTTGAACTGAAGTCCCTATATCACCAGCTGTGTATGATTCATGCTTGAGCACTTGCTGATGGAGATACTTGGCACAGAATTTTGCAACCACCTTACCTGCAAAAGCGAAGAAAATTAATGAAAATATTGTCATAGGGCGGTGTTGGACCTGAAAACTACTAACGTACCTCCATGACCATCATAAACGCCGAAGAACGAAGAAGAAGAATCAAGTTCGGGAATCGCTGCATGCTGAAAGAAGGAGATAAGAGTGCATGCATAGTTAGAACTTACCCAACTTAGCAACATGTACCATACAAAACAGATCATTCTTGTAGAGGTTCATTTTATCAGCATATTGGGAAGCTCAAGCTAGACATTACTCATGCATGCTCTATTAGTGGTCTGTGCTCATGATACTATTAAATTTGGTCGACTTACGGCATCTTCCATTGTTGCACGCCATCCCTGCATTGACGAAAGACCAAACCTAAGCCTGTCGTTTTCGCCATCTTCAGAAAGTTTCTCTGTCTTAGGTGTGCTGAGATATACCCCCATCTCTAAAGAGAAGCAAAAGTCAGAAGGAAGGTATCGCTAAAGCTAACTCTCCAATCAAAAAATCACAAGGCAGGCAAAAACTCATCAGCACTAATGTGTGAAGCAAAAACGCAGAGACTCTACATGGATAGCTATCCAATTATCGATTATTCACAGATCGAAAACTAAAGAGTCAATAATGAGGCAAGAAATGGATGCAATACACGAGCATTACAAATTCTCATACATAATCCAACGCCCAAACCTTAATAACTTGCAATTTCAGTGAATTCCTTCAAATTAAGGTCACTTGGCCTTTTACCATGTCTTCAGTCAAATTTAGAAGGATACACAGCACCATTAAAGAGGCTAACTAAAGTAGCACACTTCGACAAAAAGCATAATATTAACATAAACCGAAGTTCAATAGATCATCACGGCAAAGGCTTAAGAGTCTCAATAAATCATCAAGAAGCCCACAGTATTGCAGAAGCCCAGACGACAAATCAAGAAGCAGAAGTACAGAGCGCAAATAACTTCAGCAAAAAGAACGCCATTTTACCAAAAGTCGATGCCTTTTTTTTCAAGAATCAGAGAAAGTAACGCAACGGATTTTAGCTCAATTGATTATTGCATGCCCAGTGAAGCAATACTGAATCTTGATTCTGAAACAGTACCAGACAGGTTTACAATATAGATATTATCAAGAAAAAAAATATATTATCGAGAAAGACGAAGGACGCCAACGAGATATGCATTGACTATGCTACATTAAAATAATCTAATAAAATAAGTGCACTACAATGAAAATAAATCTAAACACTCGGTTCTTTTTGTTATACCATAAAAAACTGGGTGCTTTCGTAATTATCCTGTTACAAAAGTAATACATAATTATCAAGGGCAACTTCAGCTGAATAGTAACAGCTTGGCATTGCAAAGTTCGGTGATCGCCGGTGATAATCATCCATTACTAAGAATGGTAATCTCTATTTCGTTTGATATGTATTCTAAATAGTTAGTGTTATGCGGATTTTCAAGCTAATTTCGCTTAAAACCCCCTTCTTCCCGATGTTTTATTCCTTTAATTCGGAGCTATTAACTAGTTCTTGCTTCGATTGGAAGCCAAATATGCAGAAATAGGTTTGAAATGGCTCTGTTTTAATTTATAGCAGCTTTATTTACCCTCTATTTTATGCTGTTTGATTATTCTGGGCATGATGTTATTTCTTCTGGGGATGTTATTGTTAGAAGCATATATCTTGAAGGCGATCAAAGGGATGTATAAGGAGTATCTCTACTGGTAAACTCTGATATATGATTGATCGCTGAAGTATGTATATTCCTTTATTTTAAAGAAATCACCTGTGAGCTGTTTGGAGTAAATTCTGTGTTGATTCTTTTCATCTTTTGCTTGTACTCAAGTCCTGCTGTATCTTATGCGCAGTCTAATAGGCACACCATCATTCTGATCCAAACATCTCAAAACAGAGCGAGCCGTACGTTCATGGATTATGAATCCATCACTCAAGCTATGGATGGTGTGTGTGTGTGTGTGTTTTACAATATCTTATTTGTTTTTATTCTCTTGCAAGTCTTAATACTACAAATCGCAGGAATGAATGTGCTTACCCCTTTAATAACAGTGATGCCTTATCTTGTTTTTGACCTGATGAATTCTTTGGGTTTCTGCAGGAATATGCGGACTGTACGAGCGGAAGCTCAAGGAGATAAATCCTGCCTTGAGAAACATCACTTATGATATCTCGGATCTTTATAATTTCATCGACGGGCTTGCTGATATGAGTGCGCTAGTGTAAAGCATCTCTCTCTCTCTCTCTCTCTCTCTCTCTCTCTCTCTTGTATGTTTGTTCAGATGCACACAGATTTACTTATGCATCATCCATATTGTCCATCTACTCATGTAAGATGTATATGCCAATTGCTCAGTCTAGATTGAAAGTGCTAACCTATAAGCACCTTAATATTACCTTCGTGATAGTAATGATAACATGGTTTTTGTTCCATCTACGATTTGCAGGGGCTGTACTTCTTTTCGTTTTCCTGTTGAAAATTCATTGACATGAGTTCATGAGTTGGTTTTGTGCTTGATTTTTGTTGTAGCTACGATCACTCGATTCAAGCTTACCTTCCATACGATCGTCAGTGGATCAAGCACAGAACGCTGCAGCACTTGAAGAAATTGGCCCGAGAAAGTTAACGGAAATTTGCAATGTAGTAAAAAACATGCATCTTCGTCCCATTGACATGGAAACACTATGCTTAGCTTATGGTGCTTGGAGTAGCAACATATTTCCATAAAACGTGTGTTGAAATAGCATAAGTGTTTGGTTTGCTAGATATACCTAGAAAATAGGTTACAAAAGTATTAATAACTCATATTTTTTTACGTTTGGTTTATTTAGTTGAAGCCCATGAAAAATTAAAAGCCCGCGTATGTTCAATGGGCTATTTGATTGTTTATCTAAAATGGACCCCCAATATTAATTTCTTACATTTTCCAAATATCCGGGTAATATGTGCATTACAGTTATACCCTTGGAGACTTTTACCAATGTACAGAATCCTAAATTCAATTGTAAAGTTTCCTCATTTTCTTCTATGATTCATCTGTTCGTACACTAAGGTAGGCCCTCTATTCTAATGAGATTCAGACATTCTTCTATCTTCATTCGTGACTTATATGCAAATTGCTTTTTTTCTTTTACTTGGTAAATCTTTATTGGATCAAGCTTATGTGTAACATGATGTGCTAAACCCATAACAGGCTCAGTAATGAACTAATAACTTTATTGTAACTTTCCAATCACATCGTATCTTTTAGAGAAATTTTGAGCAATATAATTTATTAACACAACGACCGAGATCATACCTTGAGTCCTTCAGTTCCATGTCTCTGTTTCTCCTTTTTCTTCAAATTGCAGCATTTATTTTATTGTGATAAGGGGCAAATGGGTCTTTTTGAACTTTTGTCTGACCTATTAAGTCTTGTTACTTAAACCAAACAAAATGTTATTTTATTTATATTGTGTTTGTTAAAATGCTCAAAATAACTGGATATGATTATTTACATGACACACGTTTTAATTTTGTGGGCTTGGTCTTTTCTATTAAATGGGCTAGAAACCAAACACAACCATCTATTACTATATTTAACCAAAATTTTATTTATAATAACAATGTAATTTTTTGTTTTTCTTTTTGATGATGTGGTCCGATGAAAAATTAAAATAAAACTTTCAGGACAAAATATGATTAAATAGGATGCAAGAAGTGTTAGGTAATTACCTATTTACCGTACTCACAAATCCAATTTCATAGTCGCGATTTAACAAAACGACAAATACGAAAGCCAGACTAGTTGCAAGGGTTTTTCGCGTAATCTTTAATTGACTCCCCATTTTTGGTTTGTGTGTGATTGTTTGAGGTCTTAATCAATTTAATTTTTGGTGAGGTGATTGATGGGAAAAAGATAGGGACGGGGCGTTATTTGCTGCGTTGGGATGTAGGGGAAAGTAGTTTGTAGGGGTCATTGTCATTCATCTATTTACTGGAGTTTTTGTGCTCATAACATTGTTGGCTTTGGTATCGATGGTTTGCAGCGACAGACCAGAAGTTGTAACTTGCGGGGTCGAAAATGTTTAAACAAAATAATACGAAAGATTAGGTCCGTAGTAAATCATAAAGATATCTTAATATATGTTTTACAGAATATGTCTATTATATACTTGAAAATTGCATATTGTAATTAATGAAGAAACAATAAATTTCGATCAAAATATACATTGAAATCATAAGAATGTCTAGTTCTTCGTATAATCTTTTAGAATTTTTTTGTACATTTTTAACATATTTATTAAATATTTTATCAGTGACAAAATGATATATTATAACTTATGAATCGAAGAATAATTTAAAAACAATAATAATCATCATCTAGTCCGTGGTCTAATCTTCAAAATGTCTTATATACGTTTTGCATAAATGTTTATGACATAGATGCATATTAATTCCATATTGTAATCAATAATAATATTATGAGTTATCACTTTATAAGTGATAAACGCATTTTCATTCGTTTATCTCCATCATTTTCATGTCGAATGTTTGGTTTATGTGAGTTGTCTCATGCATTTATTCATAATTTTTACATATTTTGATGTCAAAGGTTTATGAGGCAATATTTGGGATGAACTGCGTAAACATGGAGCAGAAATTACAATTTTTTAATCAACACGGCCTTCAACATGGCCATGTCCAGCAGAAGGAAGGAGAACTCTAGCTTCGGCCTCCCAACATGGTCTGACACACGGGCGTGTTTGTCAGCAGAAAAGAAAACACACTTGCGGCCCTTCAACATGGCCTGATACATGGCCGTGTTTATCAACAGTATTGGGCCTTAAACCCTAAGCCCGAAATGATACATGGCCGTGTTCGAAGCCATGTTCACCCTGTTTTCTACTTAAGCCGCAATTTGAAGCCCTAAGAGGAGCTAAGCCGCCACAACTCATTTCTAATCACCAAAACACCTCAAGGACGACTGAAGAACCCTAGAGATCAATCTCAAATGATCTCTAGGTGCTAAAGTGAAGATTTGAAGCTCATTTACACCGGAGGATCGAGCAAAGTACGAGGGATAAGCTTGAGCTCGCTAAATAGGGAAGAATCTATGTATTTATCTGCTTTGTTTCGTATACATCTCGTGGCTTCTTCCTTCATTATGAGTACCTAATCATTTTGTGTGTTTGGGATGAGAAGAACGCTAGATAGCGTTGTAGTTTGGACGTAAAATACTCGTGAACACATGATATGGCTTTGTATCGTTTATGACAGCTTTTATTCGATTCAATATGTCTATGTATTGTTTTGAGAATCACATTTGGCATGTCTATGTGTTGGTGTGATGTTTTATAGACCGTTAAGGGCGAAAGCTAAATGACGGTTCGTTCTATCGTAAACGTTAGGCGTCGACTATAGGGCGAAAGCAAATAGTCGACCCTCACATTAGATAAACTACTATATATTCTCGTGACCATTTAGGGCGAAAGCTAAGTTGGAAACGAGTAGGAATTATCGTGACATAGTCATTATCATGTGGTAACGGTATTACAACTTCATCGACGAAATCTAGCGGGATTCGAAATCCCAAGCACATTCCTTTTATTCAAAGTTATTCTTAAATCTTTAGTTGTGTTTTGATCATTTTTCTGTGTTAGTTAAGTTGTTGTGACTTAGTTCAAATTTAAAATCTAAATCATTTGTTAGGCTAGATATTGAATTGATAGGTTATTACTAGTAATCGAGATTATTCCTCGTGTTCGATACTCGAATACTCGCTATAGCTATTTTACAAACGATAGGTACACTGCCTATCGCGCGTGGTGATAGTTATAACATATTCGTTTTAATTATTACTTGACGTACTTGCACGGACATTTATTTAAAACGTACACGCGCGCGATCAAGTTTTTGGCGCCGTTGTCGGGGAATAATTTGATATTAGGAACACCTGTGTTCGGCAATTTAGCCATCCACTTATTTGTTACTTTGTTTTAATTATCAGATTTCTTTGATTTGCGATTATTTTTCCGGTTGTGACTTGTTAACTAACTAACGAGATTCGTTGGTCTTCAAGGTGTACTTTTACGGTGAATGACCCGAAATCATCCATCGTATCCACTCATTGAAGCATCTCCGGATTTCGAGCGTACGTTGCGACGAAGACTAAGGCAGGAAGTAATTGGAAGTTCTTCGTTCGACAACTCATTTCAGCTAGTTGATTATTCTCAAGACACAACAGAAGGTTCTTAGGACACGTCAAGCACTTCTCACGTCGAGACGTCGGTTGATAGTTCAGGGACACCAAAAGAGATGGCAGATCAAGAAGTTAATAACGAGGAGCAATCACTGCAAGATTTGCTCAAGCACGACACACTTGGTGGCACGGAATCGGCAATCGTGATACCACCTTTTGAGAACAATAACTTTGAGTTGAAGCATTCGTGGCTTCAAATGATATTTCAGACGGCTCAATTTGAAGGAAGGTCTGAAGATGATCCGTACAAACACATAAAGGCATTTTTAACAATTACGGACACTATCAAGATCAATGGAGTTCCAAACGACACCATCAAGCTTATGCTATTTCCATTTTCTCTCAAAGACAAAGCAAAGGAGTGGTTGGAACTATTACCACCTAGGTCTATCACTACTTGGGACGAGCTGCGAGGAGCTTTCCTTGGCTACTTCTTCCCACAATCGAAGGTACTTCGGTTGAAAACTGAAATTTCGCTCTTTCATCAGAAGGACACGGAGAACCTCTACGAAGTTTGGGAGAGGTACAAAGCCTTATTAAAGAGATGTCCGCAGCATGGAATGACAAAGGCCGCAATCATTAATCGATTCCACGAAGAACTCAATGATCAAACAGCCCATATGCTAGACGGGGCCGCAAACGGAGGACTTGTGAAGCTCAGTGCTACAGAAGCATGGAACCTAATTGAAGATTATACAAGGAACATCTTCATGAGAGGCAACACAAGAATGAGGGTGCCGGGTGTGTTCGAAGTAAGTGAGGACACGGCGATGAATGCTAAGTTTGACGCTCTTCAACAACAAGTTGCCACGACGCAAACTCAACTTCAGACGATGATCAATGCGCTACTACCAAAAGTTGCCCAACCACCGACCGTTAATGCTGTAATGACACCGATGACCGCCACACCACCGCAACAGATGCCTTACATACCGCATTGTGGTAATTGTGGTGCAGCCCACGAGACGTCGGAATGTCAAACCATGGAACACGTTGACTACATGGGAAATTATCAAGGACAGAGAAGCTTCCAACCTCGAGCACATCCGAATCTTTCTTACGGAAATCAAGGCCATCAAGTGCAAAGGCAATCCGGTTTCCAACAAGGGCCACCACCGGGATTTCAAGCCGGAGGATCAAGTAATCACTATCAGAATACGGCCCAGGGTTCAGGATCAAATGACATGAGGGATATGAAGGGTATGATGGAGAGACTCCTCTCAAACTTCGATAAGACTACTCAAGCCCACGAGAGTCGATTAACAAAGATGGAAGAACAATTTCAATCCATCGATCTCCGAGCTCAAAATACAGATGCGTCTGTACGAAAATTGGAGTTGCAAGTTGGCCAAATAGCAAAGCAATTGGCTGAACGACCTCAAGGTTCACTTCCCAGCTATACCGAGACGAATCCGAGGGAGCATTGCAAGGCCGTCACTTTAAGGAACGGGAAGGAGCTACAAGAGCGGGAGCAGACTGTAAGAAAGCAATCTCTGGAGAAGACTAACATCGAGGGCCATGAAGAGCAGGTTTTAGAGAAAAATGAAGAAAAGAAGCCCGAAAGAGTGGAAATTGAAAAAGAGAATGAGGAAGAGATTAGCCGACCAAAGCCATATCAACCCAAGATTCCATATCCAGCTAGACTGAGGAAGGACCGCGATGAGGAACAGTTCGGTAAATTCATGGGTATGTGTACACAAATGCATGTTAACTTACCTTTTGTTGAAGCCATTACGCAGATGCCTCGTTTCGCGAAGTTTCTAAAGGATTTGCTCACCAACCGAAGGAAGCTTGAGGATGTGTCCACTGTATGCCTAAGAGGAGAATGTTCAGCTATCCTACAAAGCAAGATACCGAAGAAGCTCAAGGATCCAGGGAGTTTTACTATTCCCTGTCTTATTGGCGATGTCGTTATTGAACGTGCTTTAGCCGATTTAGGAGCCAGTATAAATCTAATGCCATACTCCATGTTTAAGAAACTAGGACTCGGCGAGCCCAGACCCACTAGGATGAGCCTTCAATTGGCCGATAGATCTTTAAAATACCCTCGAGGTGTTATCGAGGATGTCCTAGTTAAAGTAGATAAGTTTATTATCCCCGCCGATTTTGTCATCTTGGATATGGAGGAAGACGAAAATATTCCTCTTATCCTCGGTCGACCCTTTTTAGCCACGGGTGAATCCATGATAGATGTCAGAAATGGCACTTTGACTCTAACGGTGGACGGTGAGAAAGTGACTTTTAATATGGCAGATTCTATGAAAAACCCTAGCTCACTCGATGATAAATGTTATTACGTGGATGTGTTCGAGCACGATGTTCTCCTCTCTTTGGATGACTTATTGCAGGTTATTGGCGGAAGCGATAACAAAATATCCACAATGATGGCCATTGATGAATATGCCGACGAGATTGATGAGCCCGTAACGAATGTCCACGAAAGTAAAGAGGAGGATAAGGAGAAGAGCTCGATCGAAGAGCCACCGGTTCTTGAACTCAAGCAATTGCCTGAGCATCTCGAATATGCATTTTTAGATGACGATTCAAAATTACCGGTGATTATATCCTCAAACCTCGACAATGAGCAGAAAGACCAACTTTTAGCAGTGCTGCGAGAGCATAAGAGGGCCTTGGCATGGAAGATATCAGACATTCGGGGGATTAGCCCGAGTTTTGTACGCACAAGATTCTCATGGAGGATGACTTCAAACCTGTAGCCCAACGACAAAGGAGGTTAAACCCGAACATGAAGGACGTTGTCAAAAAGGAAGTTATTAAGTAACTAGATGCCGGAGTGATTTATCCGATCTCAGATAGCGCGTGGGTTAGTCCAGTTCAGGTGGTTCCAAAGAAGGGAGGCATTCCGACGAGGACTGTAACCGGTTGGCGTGTATGCATCGACTACAGGAAATTGAATGATGCCACGAGAAAAGATCATTTCCCTTTACCCTTTATTGATCAAATGCTTGAAGTTATCTGGACGTGCATTTTACTGTTTTCTCGACGGTCTGTCAGGTTATTTGCAGATTCCTATAGCACCGGAGGACCGAGAGAAGACCACATTTACTTGCCCGTTCGGAACATTTGCTTATCGGCGGATGCCATTTGGACTATGCAATGCCCCTGCCACATTTCAGCGATGCATGATGGCTATCTTTGATGAATTGGTGGGAGATATTATGGAAATGTTCATGGATGATTTCTCAGTGTTCGGTACCTCTTTCAATAATTGCTTAACTAATCTTAAGAGTGTGTTAGAACGTTGTGAGGAAACGAATTTAGCACTTAATTGGGAAAAATGTCACTTTATGGTTCGGGAGGGCATAGTTTTGGGACACAAGATATCCTCTAAGGGGATTGAAGTGGACCGAGCTAAGATCGAGACAATAGAAAAATTACCAATCCCCTCGAACTTAAAGGCTGTTAGGAGTTTTCTAGGTCATGCGGGATTTTATCGAAGATTCATAAAGGATTTTTCAAAAATCGCTCGACCAATGTCTAAGTTATTAGAAAAAGATGCTCCGTTCGATTTTAATGATGAATGTATTAATGCTTTCATGTTGCTTAAAGAGAGACTTGTATCCGCACCCATTATGACCGCTCCCGATTGGGGGCTACCTTTTGAACTAATGTGCGATGCTAGTGACCACGCAGTCGGAGCTGTATTGGGGCAGCGAAAGGATAAACATTTTCGACCAATCTATTATGCAAGTAAGACATTGGATGCAGCTCAAGCCAATTACACTACCACCGAAAAGGAACTCCTAGCTGTCGTGTTCGCCTTCGACAAATCCAGGTCATATCTTATTTTAACAAAAGTTATTGTTTTTACTGATCATTCTGCACTTAAGTATTTGCTAGCGAAGCCGGATGCAAAGCCTCGACTCATTAGATGGATTTTACTCCTTCAAGAGTTCGACATCGAGATTCGGGATAAGAAAGGTGCAGAAAACGTTGTTGCGGACCACCTCTCTCGACTAGAGGAGCATGAAATACAAGATACCAACAGAAGGACAATCGTTGATACGTTTCCGGACGAGCATTTGTACGCCGTAGGAACAGTAAGCGAAGAAACCCCGTGGTTTGCAGATTTAGCTAACTATCTTGTTGCGAGGATTTTACCTAAAGAGTACACGAGTCAACAAAAGAAAAAATTCTTTTCTGACTTGAAGTATTACTTTTGGGAAGATCCTTATCTTTTCAGGAGATGTGCAGACCAAGTAATCCGAAGGTGCGTTGCTTTCCCTGAAACAATGAAGATTATCGAGCATTGCCACGGCGGACCAACTGGAGGGCATTATGCAGCTAATCGAACCGCCCAAAAGGTACTTGAATGCGGCTTCTATTGGCCGACAATTTTTAAGGATGCTAATATGTACGTCAACACATGTGACCAATGTCAACGAGCAGGTAACATCTCTAAACGTGATGAAATGCCTCAGAACTTTATCTTAGTTTGCGAAGTGTTCGATGTTTGGGGCATAGACTTTATGGGTCCATTTCCTAGCTCGTACAACAACAAATATATTATTGTGGCTGTCGACTACGTGTCCAAGTGGGCGGAAGCTCAAGCTTTACCCACGAACGATGCTAGGGTTGTTAGATTTCTACGAGCATTGTTCTCACGGTTCGGGTCACCTAAATGCATTATTAGTGATAGGGGTACTCATTTTTGCAACATCCAATTCGCACGTACCTTAGAAAGATATGGTGTTAAGCATAGCACTTCTACTCCTTATCACCCACAAGCAAGTGGTCAAGTAGAAGTAGTTAACCGTGAGTTGAAGCGCATTCTAGAGAAAACCATAGATGGGAATCGACGGGAATGGGCGAATAAGCTTAACGACGCACTTGGGCTTATATGACTGCATATAAGACACCAATAGGCACTACTCCATATCGATTAGTTTACGGAAAGGCATGTCACCTTCCTGTTGAACTAGAACATAAAGCCTACTGGGCGATAAAGTCTTTAAACCTCGATTTGGTGCAAGCCGGTGAAAAACGTAAGCTCCAAATCAATGAGCTTGATGAATGGCGTTTGTCGGCATACGACAATGCAAAAATGTATAAGGAACGCTCAAAAGCGTATCACGATAAGAAGATCAAGCAACATAGAGAATTTCGAGAGGGGGATCAAGTCCTCCTTTTCAATTCTCGTCTTAGACATTTTCCCGGAAAGTAAGATCTCGTTGGTCTGGGCCTTTTACGGTTACTCACGTTTTTCCATATGGTACTGTCGAAATTTCAAATGTTGAGCAGGGAAATTTCAAGGTTAATGGCCAACGACTGAAGCATTATTATGGTGGAGGAGAAGACACGGGCACAAAGGAGGTCATGTACCTCGATTTCAAGTTACCGTAGGACGAAAAGGTATGTCTGGCTCACGACGTTAAAGAAGCGTTTCTTGGGAGGCAACCCAGGTATTTCTATTTATGTTTTAGGCATTAAAAAAAAAAATTAATCTAAAATTATATAAATTAAACTAAATAAAACAACAACAACAATAATAATAACAGTAATATTTAATAATAAATTTATTGCGAATATTGAAGATGGGTACAACGCAGAATCGAGAGATGAGATAGGAACATAGTTTTACTACATAAAAGATAGTTACAATACCATTACAACGTGTGAAGGTCCAACACAAAAGAAACTAAACTGCGAATAACATAAAAGACAAAACAATAGTTTATTTTGCTTCATAAGGGCGGGTTACTCACAAGTGCACCTTGTGAGAACCCAACACACGAAAGCTAGTAAAACTGCGAACAAACCCACAAGAAGAGCGAAGTAGAGTGACAGCATATCTAAGTTGCGTCGAAACCTCACGTATTCTTCACTCTCATTCTCACGGCCTTGCTGCTGTCCCCAATTCATAATGACTAGCTAAATCAAAATATCGAAAATAAGATTGCTGAAGACGTGTGACTTATGGTAGATGATGCTATTGTGTTATTCTACCAATGTCTATTTATAGGCATGAAGGGCACAAAAACATCATTATCGAATCCAACAAATCAAATAAATGATATAGACGAATTTTTGACTTGGAGATCTAACGCCGCGTGAGAAAGTGATATTCCCTTGTCGATTATCAGATTTTTCTTCGCGCCAATCGTTCTCGAAAAATTCGTCGATTGCGTGTCAATCATAGTTAAAATATATATTAAATAATAATAATAATAATACTTAAAAAATAAAAAAAATAATAATAAAAAATAAAAAAAAATTTATATAATTGTTTACATACATGGCCACGGACACGGCCGTGCCTAGCCATGTATAAGCAATACGGCCTCGCGGCCATCTTACACGGCCTCAAACATGGCCGTGTCTGCCCGTGTAGGAGCAAGACAATCTCATGGCCTATACACATGGCCAACGACATGGCCGTGTTTGGTTATAAAAAAAAAAGAAAGAAAGAAATGAAAGAAAATGAAAAACTAAAATAAATAAATAAATAAATAAATAAATAATAATAATTAAATATGAAAAAAAAAACAAAAAATTTAATAATAATAAATAAATAAATAAATACAAATAATAAAAAGAAAAGAGGCGCTAAAAAAAAGAGAATTAATTAGAAAAAAAAAAACCAAGAAACTTAAAAAATATATTTCTAAATAAAAAAAAATAAAATAAAATATAAAATATATATAAATAAATAAAAATAATCAGATTAAAAAAATAATAAAAAAAATGTAAAAAAATAAAAAAAAAAATATATATAAAAAATTAAAAAAATAATTAAAAAAAAAAAAAAAAAACGATTCCTACACGGCTACAAACATGGCCGTGTTTTCTCAATAAAATTCTCACGGCAATGCAACACGGCTATCAACATGGCCGTGTATACTCGATTCAATTTAAAAAGAAATTATAATCACTTCCTTCTTTAACATCGCATCTTTCACACATCACACACTTCACTCAACCAAACATCAAACCAAATACGATTCTCCCGACCCGCGACGACTTCCGGCAACAAGCTTCGGTGAAAATTCCAACATCTATTATCATCGATTTAAGCAAGATAGGTACGATGTCTCGACGAAACCCCACACGTGCTAGCTCTTCCCGCCACCCACGTAACACCACCTCTAGCCCACCGGCACGCAACCGGCGACGCGGGCCAACGGACACGGTGAATTTGCTAACCTCTTTGGCCACTTTCACTAGTGACGATGCCCGTGGACAGCGGTACGATAGGCTCAAAGGCATGAAATTCATGCGCACAGATCGACTCCACCGAGAGACCCTTGAATGCCTCGGCATTGTGAAGCAGGTCGACCACTATCTTTCAACGAGTAGCTGGGACGCACTTTTCAGCATCGACGAGCCAGCATATGTGGAGCTCACACTGGAGTTCCTCGCAACCTTCTCATTCGATGAGCACGACTACAAAAGGGTCGTCCGTTTCCGTACCTTCAATAAAGAGCATGTGGTCAGTCTTGATAATTTGTGTAGAGCGCTCGATCTCAAAGTCCCAAGCTACATACACGGTGAACCCGATGCCACTGATCATTACAAGTTCAAGCTCGATGGGACGGCTGTGCGGAATGAAATGTGGCGCGAGATGATACGCCCCCAACTTCTAGGCCAGCCGGAAGCAGATTATAAAAGTACCCAATCGAAGGCTTCCTCGCTAATGATGCCGGGCCTACGATATATCCATCGGCTTTGCACCACCTCTGTCACCGCACGAGGCGAGTCACACGGTGTGGTCACATTACGGGATCTCTTTTACCTCCACCGCATTCGCAATGGATACAAGGTCCATCTCGGACTAGCTATGGCCCACGGATTCCGGCAGCAATCCGAGGGACGCGAGAAGGGAAAAATCACGGTGGGACCGTTTATCACTAAGCTGGTGAAAGGATTGGGTTACTGGCCAGACGAGGAGCCCAACATGACAATATTTAATGGATCGAAGCACTTGGATGCCACGGCACTTCACATGATGAAGATGATCGAAAAGCTGCCTGAGTGGAAGAAGGAGAACTATTTCTATCAATGGCACGAGGACTACCGAGCACACCGATATCCCGTTGCCTCTTGCCATGGAAGGCCCGTTCCCGCATCCAATTGACGAGAGTGCTGGTAGTCATACTGATTCTGCCGGCCCGTCCACGTTTAATCGTCGAGATTTCTCTGGTGTCACAACTTACGTCGACGAACGACTCGCCGCCCTCCGCGAAGAACTAGCCCAACAGCGAGCCGCAGATCGGGAGGAGAATGCTGCTGCCCATCACCGACGCGAGGAGGCCGAACGGAAACTCCAGAAACGGATGGATCGTCAGGAGAAAGCGCTGAAGAAAGTCCAAGATGCCATGAAGTTGCTTGCGGAGTCCCGCAAGCTGGTTGATCAAGGCGATGAGCCATCGTCCCCCAAGGATGACGCCTAGCATCCTCGTCGGACCCTGATTTCTAGATTTTATTTTGAAGACTTTAATGCTTCGATATGCGACTATATGTTTCTCGACTTACTTTGTTTTAACGTGCTTTGTTTAAATCGTCTGCTTACAGGGCAAACAACGTTAAGTATGCTAAGCTCGCATGCAACATATTTACTTGGAATCAACCACCCAATCGCACCTTTAAGTGTGGGGAGGAGGACTTAACATTTATGCTTCAACCTCGTCACACTTCGCCATCATGCTCACCTAGTATAATCAGGGGAATTCACGCTTTTCAATAATTTTCCACTCCTTTTGTGCTTATAATTTTCCGTTGGGGACAACGTTTTCCTCAAGTGTGGGGAGGGGGATTTTGCGTGAACAGAATTTTTTGTTTCAAATGTGCGTGATCCGTTGAGAAAATGCATGTTCTTTTAATGTTTGGCATAATTAGTTGTTCATTATCTTAAAAATAGAGTGCATGCTAGGGAATTATGTGAGACATTAGGACATGCACAATGATTGATTTCTTTCGACATGAACGAGTTTGGCGATACTATGAAAGATTCGTATGCATGACCCACTTTGTGAGATTTGTGAGCTGAAAAGTGCATAGTTTAATTCTCTCGTAAACTTTCTCGTGGTGCATGTTGAAAATTACTAAGGTGAGACTGCGTGAAAATGAGGGAGGCATTAGGAGATAAGTCCATAGCCAAAGTTTCCGACCACGCCTGATCACCGTAGTTAGCCACTTTGAGCCTGAGCCCTTTTTTTTACTTGAGAAAACCCGGGGAATTATAAGTCGCTGACCTAAGAAACTTTCAGATATCATCTTACCCGAGTAATAGAGGAAGTGGAGGTAAGTGCCAATGTCGAAAAGCGTAGACCGGCCATTGTTTAAAATATATAATCTCCTTTAGATAATCTGGCGTTAAGAACTCCTCCATCGATAATCTCTCACCCGCAAAGGGACTGGGAGAAGAGGGGCTTAGCGACACGAGAAGAGGAGCTTTGATACGTGGAAAAGATGTTAAGAACCCTTCCTTCGATAATCTCTCATGCTAAAAAAAAAAAGTCAGAGAGAAGAAGGGCTTAGCATAGAAAAAAAAAATATATATAAAAAAAGTCCAAGACGGCAAGAGCTAACCACGACGTATGCGGCGCGCTATCGAATAGTGGCACGACACCGACATGACCGCTTTGATATTTTCGATTGAAGTTTACTCTCCATTATAGTCAGTTGAGCCTACTATAACCCGAAAAGACCTTCTGATTCACGCCTTATCACCGAGAGTAGTAGATGTATGATCCACTTGCGAGTTTATAGTAGGGACTAGACTATTGCATGAATGAGGGAATTCACCGACATTTAGCCTATTACCCGAGTTACTCGAGTGAATTCCTGCATAGTACGGATCTTGATTGATATTGCTTAAGAAGTTCCTGTTGTTTTGAGGTAGTCATTGTGTCATGTTTCGAATTTCTTGATTAATTCCGTTTCATGTTTTTCTATTTGAACGATGATGTGCAAAGGAAATGTATTACATGTTTTGATTTGTTAGCCTAAATTGCTTGAGGACAAGCAAAAGCTCAAGTGTGGGGAGGTTTGATAAACGCATTTTCATTCGTTTATCTCCATCATTTTCATGTCGAATGTTTGGTTTATGTGAGTTGTCTCATGCATTTATTCATAATTTTTACATATTTTGATGTCAAAGGTTTATGAGGCGATATTTGGGATGAACTGCGTAAACATGGAGCAGAAATTACAATTTTTAATCAACACGGCCTTCAACATGGCCATGTCCAGCAGAAGGAAGGAGAACTCTAGCTTCGGCCTCCCAACATGGTCTGACACACGGCCGTGTTTGTCAGCAGAAAAGAAAACACACTTGCGGCCCTTCAACATGGCCTGATACATGGCCGTGTTTATCAACAGTGTTGGGCCTTAAACCCTAAGCCCGAATGATACATGGCCGTGTTCGAAGCCATGTTCACCCTGTTTTCTACTTAAGCCGCAATTTGAAGCCCTAAGAGGAGCTAAGCCGCCACAACTCATTTCTAATCACCAAAACACCTCAAGGACGACTGAAGAACCCTAGAGATCAATCTCAAATGATCTCTAGGTGCTAAAGTGAAGATTTGAAGCTCATTTACACCGGAGGATCGAGCAAAGTACGAGGGATAAGCTTGAGCTCGCTAAATAGGGAATAATCTATGTATTTATCTGCTTTGTTTCGTATACATCTCGTGGCTTCTTCCTTCATTATGAGTACCTAATCATTTTGTGTGTTTGGGATGAGAAGAACGCTAGATAGCGTTGTAGTTTGGACGTAAAATACTCGTGAACACATGATATGGCTTTGTATCGTTTATGACAGCTTTTATTCGATTCAATATGTCTATGTATTGTTTTGAGAATCACATTTGGCATGTCTATGTGTTGGTGTGATGTTTTATAGACCGTTAAGGGCGAAAGCTAAATGACGGTTCGTTCTATCGTAAACGTTAGGCGTCGACTATAGGGCGAAAGCAAATAGTCGACCCTCACATTAGATAAACTACTATATATTCTCGTGACCATTTAGGGCGAAAGCTAAGTTGGAAACGAGTAGGAATTATCGTGACATAGTCATTATCATGTGGTAACGGTATTACAACTTCATCGACGATATCTAGCGGGATTCGAAATCCCAAGCACATTCCTTTTATTCAAAGTTATTCTTAAATCTTTAGTTGTGTTTTGATCATTTTTCTGTGTTAGTTAAGTTGTTGTGACTTAGTTCAAATTTAAAATCTAAATCATTTGTTAGGCTAGATATTGAATTGATAGGTTATTACTAGTAATCGAGATTATTCCTCGTGTTCGATACTCGAATACTCGCTATAGCTATTTTACAAACGATAGGTACACTGCCTATCGCGTGTGGTGATAGTTATAACATATTCGTTTTAATTATTACTCGACGTACTTGCACGGACATTTATTTAAAACGTACACGCGCGCGATCAGTAAGCAAAATAATAAAAACGACAAGCTCTTTGTAAATATCAATGTGTCTTATATACGTTTTTCAGAACATATATTACATATATAAGAAGAAATAACACATTATAATAGTGAGATAACTATAAATTATAACTTGAAAGAATGCTAGAAAAATAACGTTTTCATAAAATGTTTGTTTTATATATGAAAATAATGTTTATAATGTAATTGAATATATTTTGGTTAAATAAAAATATAATTCAAATTGTTTAACAAAATTCAAAATGAAAAAATTTAAACATGCTTCATTTTACTACTAATTTAAATTGCACTAAATCCATGATTAGATTACTTAGTCTTTTTGACACAAAATTATTTGTAATATTATTTATGAACTTCATCATAAAATATTAGACAGAAGTAAAATAAATATAGAGAAATTACAGTAAGTAAATTTTACTTTTTAAATAATTAAAGAATAGTTTATATTAAAATTAATTTTATTATTAAAATTTTATTCGTCTCTTTAATTTAAAGCTGATTCTCGAATAATTGGAATTTTGAATATTAATAGATTTTGGTAAATTTAATTGGAACGGGCCTAGTTATTAATATTTTTAAAGTATAGCCCAATAAGTATTCAGCCCACTAAGAGACCGATTTAGGTTTCTTCTCTAATCATCTTCCTCTTACACGAATCTTCCCAAATAATACCAATGTCGACGCCATCGACCACTACCCTTGTGACCCCCCTCTGATTCCGTCGCTGATGGTTTGTACTGAGGGTAAGACTGGATTTTGGCTAGTTTTTATTTTCATTTTTATTTCTGTCTTGTGGTAATTAACTTGGGTCGGGATCAAGAATGCATAGTTATGATTGACATCCGATGCCATTATTCTTGGTTTCTTAATGCTGTTTCATAATCTTAGTGAATTATGCAAATGGATTATAGTTATTTTGTTTCTTTTTACTTGGTAATGATTTATCATGTGATTTAGTGCCTGTATTTGTTTTGTTGTCATTCATGGTGTTATTGGTGAAGTATTGCTATTTATTTTTATTCCTAATTTAACTTGCGGAGGTGTTTATCAACTGACATATGTGTTTGTGTTCTTAGTGCGTAATCCAATAATAAAATGAGTTCACGGAAGAAAACGCCTTTTCAGAAGCATAGAGAAGAAGAAGAGGCTAAGAAAAAGGCAGAGCAATTGCTCACTTACCGTCTATTATTTTATGTTTAAATTTTTTCATTGATTACTGAAAGGATAAAATCTTAGCCCTAGTGCAATACAGTAGTGCCATTTGATTTTTTCTGATGTTTGTAGAGGGCGGAGGATGAAACAGCTAGATTATACCAAGAGTTTCTGGAGTCCTTTCAGGCAGATGATACGCCAGGATCAAAGGCCTTTGTTAGAGGTGGAACTATTAACCCAAACGAGAAGTTGAAAAACGACTCCGAAGGTTAGTCTCAGTTTTAGAGGATGTTTCTTTTCCTTTCTCAGTCTTTGTTTAGTGCACTTTCACGCAATGTAGATAGACAAATGATTCCTTCTCTTTTACATGAATGCATCAATAAAACAATGGGCCTTTTCTTTTCATTCGCGGATGCCAGGTGGAAATTCCAAAGATGACAGTTCTGGTATAAAGAAAGGGAGTAGGTAAATAAATGTTTTTTTATCTATGCATGGTCTGCTCTTAGGATTATATGATGATGGTAGTCCCAGATGTCTGCATGCTAAGACGTGAAATCTTAGGGAAGTACTGTTTCTGGCATGTGTAGTGTAGTATATTATATTTAAATTTCATGCAGGTATGTACCGTCTTTCATCCCTCCATCACTGGCGACAAAGGGTAGAGAAAATGAAAAGAAGGTTGTTCGCAAATTGATACGTTTCCCTTATTGTTCTCTAGACAAATGTAGTACGATAACTCCATTATCTGTTATTAAACACTCTTCAGAAGGATGAGAAGCCGAAGGAAAAAGAAAAGGGAAAATCCAGGAACATTGATCATTTTATGGAAGAGTTGAAGAACGAACAAGAGATGAGAGAGAGGCGGAATCAAGATCGTGAAGGCTGGCGTGATAGTCGTCATGGTGACAATTCATATGTAAGTACAGCTTCGGAGCTTATTTATGTCCAACTAGAAACATGTATCCTATCTAGTCCTGATGATAATGTTTTCCTGATATTTTTCATTAATCTTTCAAACCATCATCAGGTGGTTACTTTGTGTGTTATTATATAAAATGGGATCTTTGGTAATTTTTGTGGTTGCCTTTATCTAACTGCTGTAATTGTTTTGGCTAATGTTCGTCTTTCTAAGCAGCCAAGTCGGTTTGACGAGCTCCCAGATGAGTTTGATCCTATGGGAAAGGGTGGATCATTTGATGATGGAGACCCACAAACAACAAATCTTTATGTGGGAAATTTATCACCTCAGGTGAGGTTATAAATGTGCAGTAATTCGATCTGCTTTACTTAATCATGCTAAAAAATTTTTAACCATTTTCTGTTTTTCTACGTCCTTGTTAGGTCGATGAGAATTTTCTTTTACGAACTTTCGGAAGATTTGGACCTATTGCTAGTGTAAAAATTATGTGGCCTAGGACGGAAGAAGAAAGGAGGAGGCAGCGGAATTGCGGCTTTGTGGCTTTTATGAACAGAGCTGATGGTCAAGCTGCGAAAGATGAAATGCAAGGTTTTTATCAAGGGTTCTCAGTTTTTGCCTGTCCATTATTAGTCTGTAAATCATTTGGATTTAACTTCTTTTGATAATCCTATATTCATCATAACTCGTTTGCTATTCCCATCTATCTTTAATGCTGCATAAGTTTGAGACTTGTACTATATTGTTTGGTCTGTACCTTTTTTCCTACTCGTAAGTGGCCAAAAGGATCACTTATTGGTGCAATAAGTCCCAATCAGTAAAACTGGATAAATAACTGCAGAAGAATGGAACATCTAAAGGACATGATTTATAATGCAGGGGTTGTTATCTATGATTATGAAGTGAAGATTGGTTGGGGTAAATCTGTTTCCCTTCCATCACAAGCACTTCCTGCTCCACCTCCAGGACAAATGGCTATCAGGAGCAAAGAGGTCAGTTCCTTAATCAATATTTTTGTATGTCATAAGACTGCCTTTCTTTGTTAATGTGTCGGATGAGAATTGAGTATGTGTGCAATTACGCTGTTACTCTCGTTTTCTCAACAGGGTGCTACTGTTGTCTTATCTGGCCCCTCTGGCCCTCCCATCACATCTGTTCCCACACAAAATTCTGAGTTGGTAGGTGATACCATACTTACTGCTCATACATGTTAACCAGGGATGTCTAATTTGTTTGCGGTAATTTGTTATATCTGGTAAATTTCTTTCAATTGCTTGCCTATTGTAGGTTCTTACTCCAAATGTACCTGACATAACTGTAACTCCTCCCGAGGACAATCATTTTCGACATGTCATCGATACCATGGCTCTTAACGTTCTTGATGGGGGTTGTGCTTTCGAACAAGCAATAATGGAGCGTAGTCGTGGAAATCCTCTATTCAGTTTTTTGTTTGAGCTGGGTACTAAGGAGCACGCATATTACGTTTGGAGACTCTACTCATTCGCTCAGGTAACTGTTGACTTGATATGAAGTTTCAGTTGGGTTTACTTGTCGCTGTAGTAGTGGTGACATCTTATTTTGTTGAATTTCAGGATTGACTCTATTACTGATCTGTAGACTATACTGCATATTAACAAACTCATCAGTCTGACACTAATTTCGCTATTGATTTGTGTGATCAGGGGGATACACTTCAGCGATGGAGGACAGAGCCTTTCATCATGATTACCGGTAGTGGAAGGTAAAGCGAAATTTTTCAACCTGTATTAAGGTCTTGATATAACCCATGTTGAACTGATGGCTGATGTGACTTATGATGTGAATTGATTCTCGATGCATGTTGTCCCTAACTAAAGTATTTGTGAATAGAGAATCTTTATTTGGTTATGATTTTCATTTGGACTCAGCATTATACATTTTCATAACCTAAAATCACATTAATTATAGATGGATTCCACCTCCATTGCCAAAAGACCCAGAGAATGAGAAAGAGGCTGGTGGCACTTACGCTGCAGGCAAAAGCAAGGTACAACTTTTTCCCGTATTGCGTTTGTTTTTGGAACTTTCGTAATCCTGGGGCATCTTAAAATTTGCTATTATTGAGTTCACAGCGTATGGAAGTAGAACGAACACTGACAGATTCCCAAAGAGATGAGTTCGAGGATATGCTGCGTGCATTGTCACTGGAAAGGAGCCAGATAAAAGAAGCTATGGGGTTTTCCCTCGATAACGCTGATGCTGCAGGAGAGGTCATTCTCTAAACTTACACCAATGCATGTAAATTTATTACCGCACAGTTAAATGCAGCTCACCGGCACATAGGATGTGGACATGAAAGTGCACTGCCTTTTGATGTGATGAAATGTTGGGCATTGTTCTTATATATGGGCTAATGGCCAAGAATGACTGTTTTTCGAGCATGGAGTTGGATATTGGGCATTGTCAACATCTCTACGAACTAATAACTTGGAATAACCAAATAGGAAACAACCAATATCGTTCCTCATTGCAGGTCGTTGAAGTTTTAACGGAATCGTTGACCCTTAAAGAAACTCCAATCCCAACAAAAGTTGCAAGACTCATGCTCGTTTCAGACATCCTTCATAACAGCAGTGCTCCGGTGAAGAATGCATCCGCTTATCGTACGAAGTTTGAAGCAACTCTACCTGATATCATGGAAAGCTTTAACGATTTGTATCGTAGTATCACTGGACGGATGACAGCCGAAGCCCTTAAGGTAACCGTTCTCTTCACCTCAATTACTTTTTCTTCATTTGAACTTGCTTAGATTTCTTCCTTCCAATAACATTATTTTCTCAAACATTTGTAGGAGCGCGTTTTAAAAGTCCTTCAAGTATGGGCTGACTGGTTCCTTTTCTCGGACACGTATGTGAATGGTTTGCGAGCAACTTTTCTCCGGTCAGGAAATTCAGGCGTCACACAGTTCCATTCGATATGTGGAGACACTCCTGAACTGGAGAGGAAGCCCGGGTCAACCGAGGCGGGCCCCACTCTGAAGATTGACCAAGATTCTGCTTTAGCTATTGGAAAGGGAGCTGCCACGCAGGAACTGTTGAGCCTCCCCATTACTGAGTTAGAAAGACGATGTAGGCACAATGGGCTGTCTCTTGTTGGTGGGCGAGAGATGATGGTGGCCCGTTTACTCTACTTAGAAGAAGCTGAGAAGCAAAGGGGCTTTGAAATAGACGAAGAATTGAAAGCTAACCGTAATCAGGTGAAACCATCAGTCAGGTACTCAAACAATCGGAATGAAATTGAGTCCTATCATGTGGAAGCTGAGGATGATCTATCTAAAGGAAGAGGATCAGTTTTGGGTCCCTCATCAGATTTCTCTGTGGAGAGACTTCTTGATGCTGGTGATGAAAAGAATAAACCTGTCTTTCCGGCCTCCAAGTGGGCGGTAGAGGACGATGCTCAGAGCGAGGAAGGAAAAATCACGAGGGATTTAGTGTTAGATTATTCGTCATCTGGAAGTGAAAGGGGAGTTGATGATGATATATATAAAAGCGAGGAAGTGAAGCTAGTTGGCAATTCAGCTAATCTTGATGGTTCAATGAGTGAAGAGCAGAGGTAATTGTCATTTTCAGCTTGCAACGTAGTACTCCTTGCTTGTCACAGATGACAATTGTGGTGATGAAGGTCAAAGAATCCCGGCTTGCTTTCTCTTTGATAATGTTATAGGTTTTCTTGATGTCGTGGCCAACCCTGTAGAATGTTGTGTTTTCTTTTGACTTTGAACGTTTTGTTGACTCGTCTTTATTGCAGGCAAAAAATGAGGCGACTTGAGGTAGAACTGATGGAGTACCGAGAATCTCTTGAAGAGAAAGGAATAAGAAGTCCCGAGGAACTGGAGAAAAAAGTTGCAATGCACCGTAGTCGTCTACAAGATGAATTTGGTTTGGTAGGGGGAGGTGCTTCTGCAAAGAGTGAGTGATAGGATAAAATCATGTAAACCACACCTGATTTTTCAGATTGTATTTGGCAAAAATATGTTTCAGTTTTCTGTGGATTTAACTTCTGCTGTATCTTTCACTATTACAATTTGACTGCATACTTTCAAAATACAGAGAGGACATCGTCTGATAGGAGTGAGAAACGCGATAACTCCCGCGAACCTTTGAAAAGGCAGCGCCACAACAGAAGCAGAAGCCGAAGCCCTCAAAGGAGACTACCAAGCGAGGGGAACGCTGACAGAGGACGAAAACACGATGGAGGAAGAGTCCACGATTACCGTGAGAAGAGCAGAAGCAGAGACAGAGATGACAACAGCTATGGCAGAGATAGAGATAGATCACGTGATAGAGACAGAGATAGAGATAGGAAGCGCCTAAGATGAGTGAAGCTTTCTCTGACGCTTTTGAGTTTATGTGTGCATCTTCGTCTCTTCTACGACGTCTGCACTGTGGCCTCGGGTGAGTGAACTGTAAGTTCGCTTGATTTAGATGGTATTTATTCGATGGGATTTCGACGGGTCGCGATGCTGTTATGTATTATTGCAAGCACCTTTTCTCAAGAGTTCTTTTGGGATTGTATTAGTAGAATGAGTTTGCAACTGTTTCTGTAGAATCGTTGGCAATGAAAAGTTGATGCGTCGATCGTATCTGTTGCTTTGTGTTATTTTTGTGCAGTAAGGAAAGGTAATGGGTTTTCAATTGATTTTAAGTAACAAGAAAATGAAATTAGAGGTAGTTTTACATTGAAATAAATCCGATGCGAAGCTAGATAACTTAATGTCACGGCCAAGTTTGTTTAATGTTGCAAAACAATCAAAATTTCATGAGAAATAAACAACTATAGTAGAGAATCAATCATCTTCGGTGCTGCTTCAGTAGAGTGGAATGCCACCGCCAGAATACTCGATTTCCTTAAGAACACAACCAGAAAATTAAGTTAACCAACGGACTCATGGCACGAATACTAAACGCGGTCAGTAAATGAAAAGTTTTGGCGTTGAGTCATAAAGAACCACAAACAATAGATGCTTCATATGAGAAATTGCCGGAGGAAGTATCTTAGGTATTTGCTCTTACAAATTTAAGACAATGATGAGGCAACAAACCTGGGGAGGAGGCATGGATGAGACCCAATCTGAGACATGAGTTGGAAGAAGGCCTAATGTATTAAGCTGTTGAAAATAGATAAAGAACAGTAAGTTCTTGAAAATTTGTTCGGAATATAGAGTAAAAATGGAGTCAGATTGTCTAGCAAATAATTTAGAAAGTAAACCTTCCAAACTCCCAGCCCTAAGCCAACCAAGTTAAGGGCGATGTATACTAATTTAGGGGCAAGAAGATCCACTCTGTTGTCCTTGAAAGGTTCAAATACTGCACAGGTAAGTAATGATTTGAAGTTTAAGGTGACTGTTGAAAAATCACTAAGCTAGTAAGCTTACGAAGAAGAATGTAAAGGACGAAGTCTATATCATACACTCACCTTTCCCAACCCCTCGGAGAGCATTAATGGGCTGCATAAGAGCTGAAACTGTTATACCAATGCTAAAGAGGTGAACAGTGCTTCCAGCCATCCACATCATGAATGCCATCATGAGCAAGTTCTTAAATGGGGCTTGTGCTACTTCCCATGCTTTCTACCAATACAAATAAAACATAAACCAATTATCAAGGAAAGGAAAAACATCCTAGTAATAGCTAGTTAAAGGAGAATAACGAAGCGAAGCAAATTAACCAGGGTAAACACGTGCAAGAGAAAAATGGAGTGTGCTAGGGAGTATCATTCAGTAACTTCTAGATGAGCTAGCTAACTAGTCTCTATCAACTCTTACGAATGACTGGGTATGTATGTATATGTTAAAAATCACATAAAATTATATTCATATCCCATAAAAGATTTGTTTTGCATGCTTAAGAATAAGATTATCCAGGAGCAATATTCATAATCAGTGATCAAAACCATCATCAGAATTATCAACAACCATAAACTCTAAAAAAGAAAAACAATCTTTTTAATTAAACTTCGAAGTTCACTATGTATGTAACGGATAATTGAATAAAAAGGTACTCACCTGAGCTTTCCAGGCAGCTTCAGCGTCTTTCTTCTGTTTACTCACTGCTGAATCATCCTAATCCGAGACAAAACAAAATAAAATAAAAGGAACAAACAGACACAAGTCCAAAACGTAATCCATAATTCAACAACCAATAAATCGAAACCTGATCGTGGGAGGAGCGATTGAATCCCGGCGGATCCAGATAATCACGAGATGAATGCGACGTTGAATTGTCGGTGAAATCGACGGCCCATCTTCGTCCAGAAGACACTATCGCTTTCCCCTTATCCATCGATAGGCGTTGCAGAGTTGGAGACGATAGAAGAGATCTTTGATTTTCGCTACGACTTTGCACTGTTCAGGCTGATTCGTCTCTGAAAGCTTCGAAGATATAGGACGAACAAAACAAGGACGATACTGTGGACAAAATTATAAATCAGACCTTTATCTTTTTCTTTTTACAAATTGTGCAGTTTAGGGACTTGGATGAAATTACTCAATACAATGTGAATTACGAAAGCGCTATCGCTAAACATCTATTTATAAAACGCTATTCTCATTGTCTTCAAGGCGAGAGACAACACACAGAGGTTCACGAAAAAATGGCGGACGGAGATGAAGAGAAGGTCATCGAAGAGCAGCTTTAGTTGCAACTCAACGAACAGAAAGACACTCTCGAAACTGTGGTCCGAGCTCTCGAATCCGACCCCCAAAATTCTGATCTTCAATCGGTATATATATTTCTATAGACGATTAATCAATATGTTCCTGTATGTGTATATTTTCAGAAGGTCTGATTTTGTGCGGGTTTCTTTAGTATGTTTTCTTGGAAGTTGGATATTGCAGCTCGCTGATTTTTTCGAACAATGTGTTCGTCGATACGATTTGGCTTTTTTTGTTCTTTTTTCGGGGTAAGTAATATTGATTGGTGTTCAAAAATGTGTTGTGTAGATTCATTCGGAGCTTGTTCAATCTATCAAAGATGCTGAGGAGGGGCTTTTCCATCTTAAGCGATCGAGGCTATTGCGAGAGGCTGATTCCTTTCTGCAAGGCTCGGTGAGTTCTTCTGATGATCCCAAAGTGGAGCCTATTGATCCCACCGATGTTCAAGCCGAAGAGCTTGAGAACCAAAGCTATGCTGTTGGATCGAAATGTAGATTTCGCCACAGCGATGGACGGTGGTACAATGGGATCGTCGTTGGATTGGAAGGCTCCGATTGTGCAAAAATTGCGTTTCTTAATCCGACGATTGAAAGCATGTTGGTAGGTTAATTATTCGTTATCTTCGAGCACTTACTGTTTGCAATTGAAGCACCTCTTTTCTGATTTGATAACCTAAATGGCTGCTACTTTATGTTTGTTTACCGACCCTGAGAAAACCAGCCCGTTTTTTTCTGATTCGTTATAGTGTAGCGCTCAATTGATGTCTTTAAAAACCTGCTAGAATGGTGCACGCCAAGTCCTCCTCTTTGAGTATTGTAGATAACAAACTGGTTGTAGTGACACTTACTAATGGTAATCACCCTAGTGCAGATGTGCAAGTTCTTTCTACAGCAAAGGTGTCGATTTGGTAGTAATTGCCGCTTATCCCATGGTATGTTTTACTTGAATCTGACGATCTGAGATTTGGACTTTAATGTAGTTTCCCCCGGTGACATAGTTGGCACTGTTTGTTCCTGTTAAATACTTCGGCTGGGCATGCTGAGGTGATCGGGCCATTTAATCCCAACATTTTGTTTTCTAGTTTGAGTTGGGCTTTGTTCCATGTCCAAATTCTTTCCTGATTTGCAGTCGTGTTTCCTTCACCTAGCTTGATGTGCAGAAGTATTATATTTTCTGAGGTTAACTAAATCTTTATACTGTTTTCAGGCATCGATGTCCCAATATCTTCCTTAAAGAGCTATTTCCCAACATTATTAGATCATTCATTGGTGGGTTCAAGTATATGGGCACTCTCAGACAGTAAAATTGGCATATGGAGGGAAGCTGAGCTAGAATCGTGGGACGAAAAACTAAGAACCGCAGGCGTTGTTTTTCGCGACAATGGAACTTCCACGATGCTTGAAACCGAATCTATTACACTGTCCAAATATGCATCACCAGCAAGTGGCGAAGAAGATACCGATACAAGCTCAGAACAATCGTACTCAAGCGGGGAAGAAGATTCGAATAGTCCACAAGGATTAGGGTTTCTAGAAACCTCAACCTTGCAAAGAGGAGTACAAACAGATACTGCCATTTTCGCCAGCTGGGAGAATCACACTCGAGGCATTGCTTCGAAGATGATGGCAAACATGGGCTATAGAGAAGGAATGGGATTAGGAGCTTCAGGGCAAGGAATGCTCAACCCTATCCCAGTTAAAGTTCTTAAACCGAAGCAATCTCTAGATCATGCTTTGCAAAGTATTCAACCTCATGAAAGTAACGACGCAATTCGAGCCAAGAAACGCTCCAGAGGAGGTAAGAGGAAACGTGATAAGAAAATAGCTGCTGCTATTAAAGCTGCTCAAGAGGAAGAAGAATCGAGGGACGTTTTCTCTATCATCAACGACCAGCTAGCGATGCATAAGAGTTCGAAGGGTAATTCTTCGAAGAAGAAGCACAGTAAGGCAAACGGTGAGGAGAAGAAAGAGGATCGAAGAGCTCTGCTTGCCTACGAAGATGAGATCAAGAATTTGAGGATGCAAGTGGAGAAACTCGAGGAGATGGCTAACAGAAATAGGAAGGAGAAGGTTGTTTACGAAGCTGCTATGAGGAAACTCGACGAAACTCGGAGTGCCTTGGCAGATGCTGAGGCTGCTCGTGAATCAACGTCGACTTCAGTTGCTAGGAAGGAGAGCGAAAGAAAATGGGTCAAATTTTGATGTTTGGGACTAATTGGCTCTCAATCTCTGGTATATGATGTTGTCCCTGCATGAAAGATGATAATTCTTTCAAAGATTCTTGTTTGTTGAGTAGGGAACCGTGCTCATTGTATGCTCTAATACAATCATATTGTCCTAACATGAGGAGATTTTGCACTGTGTTTGTGAGCAATTTGTTCATCAATGAGAGTTGAAAACTCCGCCCTCCTCTGCTTTTAGCTTTAAATTTGTGGTTATTTCAAAATATACCCTAGAGAATTTATGTGCTACCCAAAAAGTCTCCAAGCAAATTGATTTTGGCCAGATACTTTAACTTAATTCTTTTTTACATAATTCACATAAAATAACGCAGTTGGGCTGATTAAAAAAAAAAAAAACAGTTTCTGCCCAAAATCCAGCATCCCAATATTGCGTATTTTTAACACATCCCTTCATTTTAACATATATATCGATTGAGTACAGATACTTTTTAATTATCACAAAATAGACTACAGCCTAAAGCGCTCCGAGTATAACCGCACCTCGCCCCTTCGCAGCTTCATCTATCTATAAATAGCCATCCTTTCGATTCAAACAAATATGGATAACAAAAGCCAGAAACTTCATTCTTACAAACGGTGACAAAAGAAGAAGAGCTCGAGTGCAACAAATTCTGACGGATGGATCTTCCATTGCTGCTGCAGCAGGGCCGTTTTTTTTGTTTAGGGAGGCCCTGGGCCTTTTGGCCCAATGTGGCATTTTTAAAATATATGTGGTCTTATCAATTTTTCTGGGGCCTTTTACTATAACAATTTTATTATTTGAGGCCCTATCTTACACAAGGCCGAATTTGTGGCCCTATGCTGTAGGCCTGCTTGCACAGGCCCAAATCCGGCCCTGTGCTGCAGAGAACTATGGCGCTGCAGATAAGAACAAGAAGAAGAAGGCCGTTGGTTACTCTTTCCATGAATTTGGATGACGAAGATTCTGGAAAGGAAAAAGATGCTTAAGAAATCTTGATTTTTCTTCTTTCGTTCGTTGTCCTCTTTCTTGATTTCTCGATTCTCTGCTGTACTTTATGATGAAATAGTGAGTTTTTTGGTTGATCCTTTGAATATTTTTTACTTTTCACTGTTCATCTCTCTCTCTCTCTCTAAGAGTTGGATCGATGCAAGAGCACTGTATAGTTGCATAAGAATTGGAGTGATGCATAGATTCTTGGAACGATGGTAGAGCATCTTTAATGGATGCATGTTCTGATAGAGCGTTTTTTACAGCACAACTTCGATCTTCATTTCCAGATTTTTGTTGCATGCCTTAATTCTTTCTGTGATTAGTCAAGTATTTTTACTTCAAGAATGAGATTGGAGCTGCTATGAATGCCCTCTGTGTCTTTGCTTTGCATAGCAGTAGTAGAACAAGAACTATTCATCATCGTTGTGAATAGCAGTAGATGAGCTTTTTAGTTCTTGGAAAGAAAAGAATCCAAGAAGTAAAAAAAGATCGTGTCTGTTTGGCTCGCGCAGTAGAAGAATTTGCATAGATTTTGGGAACTGTGGTAATTAATGGACACATGTTCTCATATTGCGTTTTTTACAGCACATCATTGATCGATCGTCATTTTCTTTGGGATCGTCGTCCGCTTTTTTTTTTTTTTTTGTACTTCTATTTTCCGAAAATTGCTCTTATGCTGCAAGAAAGCCTTCAAATTTTTAAACTCCTTCTGCACGCCCGAAGACGAGGAGTGGACCCTTTACGGCAACCCATCGGACGGGACCATCTACGTTGACGTATCTTTCACGAGAAGAAAAATTCCCTCTTCCTAAGAGTTTGAAGGCTTTTCTTGCAGCAGAAGAGCAGTTTTCAGGAAAAAGAAGTACAAAAAAAAAAAAAGAAAGCGGACGACGATCCCAGAGAAAAATGACGATCGATCGATGATGTGCTGTAAAAAATGCTCTATGAGAACATGTGTCCATTAATGACCACCGTTCCCAGAATCTATGCAAATTCTTCTACTACGCGAGCCAAACAGACACGATCTTTTTTTTTTACTTCTTGGATTCTTTTTTCCAAGAACTGAAAAGCTCATCTACTGCTATTCACAACGAAGATGAATAGTTATTATTCTACTATTGCTATGCTAAGCAAAGACACAGAGCGCATTCATAGCAGCTCTAATCTCATTCTTGAAGTAAAATACTTGACTGATCGCGGATAGAATTAAGGCATGCAACAAAATTTGGAAATGAAGATCGAAGTTGTGCTGTAAAAAAACGCTCTATCAGAACATGCATCCATTAAAGATGCTCTACCATCGTTCCAAGAATCTATGCATCACTCCAATTCTTATGCAACTATACAGTGCTCTTGCATCGATCCAACTCGAGAGAGAGAGAGAGAGGTGAACAGTGAAAAGTCAAAAATATCCAAAGAATCAACCAAGAAACTCATTATTTCATCATAGAGTACAGCAGAAAATCGAGAAAACCAAGAAAGAGGACAGCGAACAAAAGAAGAAAATCAAGATTTCCTAAGCACCTTTTTCCTTTCCAGAATCTTCGTCATCCAAATCCAGAAGGTGGAAAACCAATGGCCTTCTTCTTCTTGTTCTTCTTATATGCAGCGCCATAGTTCTCTGCAGCAGCAACAGCAATGGAAGATCCACTCGATCGTCATTTTTCTCTGGGTCGTCCGCTTTCTTTTTTTTTTTACTTCTTTTTCCCGAAAATTGCTCTTCTGCTGCAAGAAAGCTGACCAACCTTCAAATGGGCCTTTAAAAAGGCCCACTTAAATGCGGCCCACTTCTCGTTACATTAAATGGGCTTTGTGGTAGTTTAAACTTTACTAGTATTACTAGTCAATTGAGGTGAGCCCATCTATAATAAATATTTTGTAGTTGACCCAATTAAAAAACGACTCAAAAGGAATACGAGAGAATCATGGGAAAATTTCAAATCTTAAATTTAGTAAACAACACATTCATCAATAATATGACTGACTTTGAACGCGCGTTTTTAAATTTTGCATATAAAAATATATGGTATTCAGTTTTCATCCTTCAATCTTCATTATCTCATTCTCATATACCACAAAAGCCTATTATATAATTCTCTCATCAAAATTATTTATATCGATCGACCATGAAGAAAAAAGTAAGATCTATCAAACAACAAGTGCAAGAAAAAGAATGCTTCATCATCATGGGATAATCTCCCCGGCGACATCTTAGAGCATCTCCAACCGAACACCAAAACCCAAAATTTGGGGTAAATTCGCTCCAACCGAACAGCATAACGAAACTCAAATTGCGTTTGGGACCTTCTCTCTCCTACTTTCGACGCATCTTTGCGTCTCAAACAGTTAGGATGCGACTGATGTATGTTAATTACATTAAAGTCCTTCTTTTTCACACTCTCATATTATCTTACGTATATTAGACAAGGCTATTAAATATATCACGGTGTGTAGCTATCTGACATATATCTGACCGAAGAAAATTATCATCTGCCAACATATTTACAGAAGAGAGAGACAGGGCTATCTGACAAGGCTCTGACATATATTAAATATTGATTTTATTTCGTTTATGTTCAATTTGCAGGAGATGATGAAAAGTATTACACTATAGATCAAGCTTAAACATTATTTTATTTCGTTTATGTTCAATTCTCTCTATCTCTCACGTTAACCAATGATTTTTACATGTATAACATTATTATTATTAATTTTAGTAATTTTTTTATTAAATTAAAATAATATTTGTAGTTTAATCTGTAAAGTTGTAAAATATGTGGGTAGTATTGAAATTTGTAATAAATAGTGTGGAAGTAAATATTACAAAATAGTCTTTTGAGTTTGAGAATGAGTTGAACGGTTGGAGAAGAATTACTGCATTTTGAGTTTGAGAATGCGTTTGCGTTTGAGAATGCGTTTTTCGGTTGGAAATGGTCTTAGAGGTGATATAAGAAGCTTCTGATTGGCGATCGTATTCGAATAACTGCTGTCTGCAAATGGTGGAATCTTTTTCTTACCGAAGCCAACCACAACATCCCTCAAATCCGCGCGGGGATGGGGACGGGGACAATTTTGTCCCCGAAAGCATCGCGAGGACGGGGACGGGGATTAGGTCCCCGCCCCCGCCCCGCCCCGTTGCCAACCCTAGTTAGTTCCTAAATTACCTAATAAAGCTACTAAGTCACGCTTAAGCGCGATTACTGTCTTCCTAGTATCCCGCGTCAGGGTGCTACTCGAAACCTTCTTCGCCTGAGGGTTGTATGCGGTTTTGATCCAATGCTCGTAGATCGGATCATCGGCAAATCGAAATGGTAGGTGCTTCACCGCTACGAACTTGGCAAGCTCCCATCGCGCAACATCCTCGTTGTAATGAAACAACGATGTTGCGCTTCCGCTCCCGCCCGCCAGTCCTGACGCGGACGAGTCCGTTCCGCCGAACATTTGCTATGGTTTTGACCTATACCTAACTTAGTCGGGTGTTTTGAACGGAGATGGGAAGTCATCGACCCATATCCACCCCTTTCTAAAATTATATTCCCTACCACAGTAGTTACAAATAGCTTTAAATTGGTTAACTATACTAGTAGGAACCATCTTGAAGTGTACCGCGAAGATAAAAAACTGAAAACGGGTGGCGGCGCGTGGGAGACAGCGGTGGTGGGCGCGGGCGCCGGCTGGTGCGGGCAGTCGGGCGGCGATGGTGGGCAGTGGTGCGGCGGCAGCGGTGGGCTGCGGTGGCGGTGCGGCTGTGGTGGGGCGGTAGTGGTGGGCGGCGGGCGGCGGCGGCGGTGGGCGGAAGTGGAGGCGAGAGAGAGAGAGAGAGAGAGAGAGAGAGAGAGAGAGAGAGAGAGAGAGAGAGAGAGAGAGAGAGAGAGAGAGAGAGAGAGAGAGAGAGAGAGAGAGAGAGAGAGAGAGAGAGAGAGAGAGAGAGAGTAGAGAGAGATTGAGAGATAGAGAAGTGGGGTGTGTGTGTGTAGGGGGGTGGGATTTAAAGAAATTTTTTTTAGCCGTTGTAACCGGCAGTTTGTCCGGTTAATCGGCGGTTACCCCGGTGTTAACCGCCGGTTACAACGGCTAATTCTTTTTTTTATTATTTTTTTAAAAAGTACGGCGGCAAAATTCAAATTTTATTTTTTTTTAAATATGTAAACCGCCGGTTAACCGCCTAACCGGCGGTTTTCAATCGGCGGTTGGCGGTTGGTCATGACCAACCGCCCCGTAACCCGCCATTTACGGTTGCCGATTACAGTTGTTGCCGGCCAACCGTAACTGGCGGTTCCGTAACCGGCGGTTTGACGGTTCAACCGCCGGTTACGGTTGATTTTTGGCATGTCTACTGTGAATAGAAATCGGCTGGTTCGGAAACGAGGCATTCTTATCTTGCAATCTCATATCCATGGTCGAAGGTCTCTGTTCTTTGCGAAGGTGGATTTTATTATTGGATGAGAAGGTCATTAATTGAGTCTACTACAATAAGGTTGAACTGGTGAGTGGTGATGAGACCATCTCCAACAGTACCGCAAAACGCAAACGCAACGCATAAATGCAGTAAAAGTGCTCCAACAGTACTGCAAACGCAAACGCAAAATGCGTTTTCTGCGTTCTCTCTCCTGTTTCAAACGCAAAATTGCGTCTGAACGCAAAAATGCGTTTGATGTTTTAAAATTGCAAATAAGCTCTTTACTTGTAGTGATTATTAAATCGAACATATAAAAATATATTATAGAATTTAAAAATGTACTACGATTACATTGATATAATAGATAATTATTTTAACATTGACAATTATTTTATGTATAATTTTTTAATATCTTATTATTATTTTTTATATATTATTATATGTAATATAATTAAACATTGTTTTGACCACAAATATAATTTTTATATTTTATTTGTACGACGTGTATCTCAATATATTTCAATTGTTATGTTGTGTAATTTCGATATTTTTAATAAATATTTTGTTTTACGTTTTTAATATGTATAAATAATGACTTCAAAATTAAAAGAATATTGTGGTTAGTTTGTAAAGTAGTAAAATATAGGGAATTGAAAAATTACAAAAGTTGGTATGAAATGGAATATTACATAAATATTCTTTTGCGTTTGCGTTTGCAGTTGACTGTTGGAGGACAGTTACTGCAAACTATGGCTGTTACTGCCTTTGCGTTTGCGGTTGACTGTTGGAGATGGTCTGAGAAAAATCCGGCGAATGAGAGGTGACGCAAGGTGGTCTAGGTGTTGAGGCAGATCTGGGTTTCTTTGGAGCGGATTGATGTCTATGGCGGATGAGAGTTCTTTATGTTGGAGTGCGTTGGACGAAGGTTATTTTAGTAAATTTCCATGTGTGGATAATTTATCACTTTTTTTATCGAATAGAAACTGAACCGTCTTACCTCAAGATTATTATCTCAATACCTCACTTTATTATGTCAAGATAAATTTATCTACTGTCCAACTAGGCTGCGTTTAGTTCACCACACAAGAATAGGGGTGGTTCGGTACGGTATACCGTACCAAAATTGTGATACCGTATACCGTACCGAAATTTCGATATCCAAAAAAATCATACCAATACCATACCAAAATTTTGGTATACCTTAAATTTCGATACGGTATCATACCGAACTTTCGTATGGTATCGGCTATCATACCTTCTATACCATTCACACGCACGGAGGGTTTTACCATTCATGTCTCGTAACTCGTTAATTCGTTGCTTTGGAATTTTTAATCAATTCAAACTCCTTAGGCCCCAATAAGATAGCTTATTAATACCAAAATTTTCAAAATAAAAAGATTTGTTAACCTTAAATAATTTACATATTTTAGCCAATATCCTTAGTAAGGCAAAAAACTTTACTTCTCACAAAATACAACTTTATATACAGATTAATTAGAACGAAGCGGCTATATTTAAAAATTAGTGAAGATTAACAAAAAGCAATTGCATTGCATCTTCACGCTTTCAAAATTCTAAAAAAAACACACATTAAGAAGGCAAAAATTAAACGTTACTTGAGTTACATAAGTAAAATATAGCAGGCCTAATCTTAGAAAATTGTGTATAAGTTAATAATTTATGGACTAAATAAGTTTATGAAGATCCTTAATTTTTCATTTTATATTTTTTGAAATAATATAATATATGTAAGTGTGTATATATACATAAAATATATTAAAAATTTTAGTATTTCGGTATTCGATATACCTAATTTTAAAAACTTTCATACCATTACCGTACCGAAAATTTTCGGTCGGTATGGTATCATACCTTACCAAAAACTTCGGTATACCAAAATTTTCGATATTTTCGATACGATTCGATACGATAAAGACGATATTTTGGTATTTCGGTATTTTTCCCCAGCCCTACACAAGATTACGAAATATAGTTTATCATGGGATAGTTTATGCTGACATATACCGTTTAGTTCTACTAGTGTTCCTTTTTTTTTTTTTACGTTTCAGTATAAGATAGTCAGATATTTTAATTACAATTATAACCTTTATCTTCAAAAATCTGTTCTTAATTTAGTTTGAGATATCTAAAAATATACAATATGGATATCATTTCGATCGGCATGCCACAAAGAATAAATTAGATAGTTTATAACTTACCAAAAACTTCGGTATACCAAAATTTTCGATATTTTCGATACGATTCGATACGATAAAGACGGTATTTTGGTATTTCGGTATTTTTCCCCAGCCCTACACAAGAATACGAAATATAGTTTATCATGGGATAGTTTATGCTGACATATACCGTTTAGTTCTACTAGTGTTCCTTTTTTTTTTTTAACGTTTCAGTATAAGATAGTCAGATATTTTCATTACAATTATAACTTTTATCTTCAAAAATCTGTTCTTAATTTATTTTGAGATATCTAAAAATATACAATATGGATATTATTTCGATCGGCATGCCACCAAGAATAAATTAGATAGTTTTATGATTTTTATCATGTAAACCACATGTAATAGGGATGAATTTAAGATTCGGTAAATTGTGAATTAAAATTATAAAAATAACTAAAATTATAAAAGAGCCAACCCACGCATGCCACGCGTAAATTTCACTTTACTAATGCCAACGCAGTTTCTGACAATGGACAACGAAGGGTATTATAGACATTTTAGTTTATTAGTCTGGGCTAGATAAATTATCACACCCATCTGATACATATTATTTATCTTGAACGAATAGGATATAACAGCGGGCCTTATATTATGTCGGGCCCCATAGACAAACTTTTATTACAAACTGAACAAGATAAAGTCCAATAATTTAACTTCATCTTGCCTTATCCACCCAAATATAAGAGCAGATGTGTAGAATGTTTTTATTTTTTTACATAATCAAGTTAATAAATAAATTAATTATTATTAAAAAACTTGAATTAGATAAATTTGACTTGATTTTTTATATTGTATAAGTGTGGGCCTGGCCCGCTGGGCCCACGCCAAAGAGGCGGGGCGGGCCGGGGCACCCGTCCCCATCCTGCTAAATGTTGGGCTTTTCCGGGCTATGAATTGGCCGTCCCGCCGGCCCGTTTTGACAGCTATAATTAGTTTAAACATATATAATTTTATGTTTATTACTTCTTTTTTTTTTTAATTTTTATGGAATTCTATTCATTCTCAGTGTCACAATCGTTAATTAGTTATTATTTTTTCCCACTAATGGTATTGACTCTGCAGCTTCACAAGTATTCAATCTTTTCGTGTGAATCCAAGAAAAGAGAGAAAATTAGGAAAACCCCATATCAATTTATTTTTTTCGAGGACCCGTATTCAGAAATCACATTCTAGACGTGCTTATAGGTGAATTGCGAGGGTGGTGATGAAAATTGTTTAAGAATTTCCCATTTATGCTTCGATCTATCTCACTTCTAGGCTTAATTTAATTTCAGGAAGCTTATTGGTGCTGGATGTGAAGTAGCTTAGCTAGCGAATTCACTGTCGTCGAGGGATTTGCCCATTGGCTGCCCATCTTTCAAAGTTTGAATCTTTGATCTAAGATGGATCATAATATGGATTCAAGTCCATATGTGAGGTTAGTCGTGTAATTTCCGTTTCGTTTTCTATGGAGAGAATTGAATGCCTCTGACAAGTTATGTCCCCTGTTCTGAATTTGATGCATATTTTCTCCTCTGTGATCTGTGCACTTCATGGCTGGGACAGTAACTTCTCACTGTTGAGGGGCATTAAGACATAAATCTTAGCTTTGTACAAAATGCAGTTTATTTGCGGCTGTTTCTTATGGGGTAGCATCGATGGCCATGGTTTTCTTAAACAAAGCAATTCTCATGCAATATGCTCATTCAATGACTCTTCTTACTCTCCAGGTACAGAACTTGTTAAATCTTTCTTTTTTTTTTTTTTTTTTTTCCACTGTTGATTGGAAAGTATTGACTCTAATAGTTTCCTCATTTCGTACTCGATCAGCAATTGATGACAACATTGCTCATACACTTCGGTAGAGTATTTGGATACACAAAGGCCAGGGGATTCAACGTAGAGACGGCTAAAAAGCTAATGCTCGTTTCCTTATTCTACAACGCAAACGTAGCCTTCGCTTTGGCAAGTTTGAAAGGAGTTAACATTCCAATGTACATTGCAATCAAAAGACTCACGCCATTAGCCGTGCTTTTAGCTGGATTCTTTCGGGGAAAAGGAAGGCCTACAACTCAGGTTTGTTTATTACATTCATCCCTTTTGGTAGTAACACATTACAAAATGCTCTTTAATTCTTGGAACTCATCTTTTTCATTTTATTCTGTTTGTTTTCCAAGGTAACCCTCTCAGTGCTGCTGATAGCCGCTGGCGTTCTTATAGCAGCACTCGGTGATTTTTCCTTCGATCTTTTCGGCTATGGCTTGGCCTTTACTTCCGTTTTCTTTCAGGCGAGTTTTTCTTCTTTTTTTTTTATCGTTTTCTTTATGAATCTTCGAATATTAAATTCATTTTCTTCAGACAATGTACCTTGTATTGGTCGAGAAATCAGGCGCCGAGGATGGCCTCTCCTCCGTCGAAATAATGTTTTACAACAGCATTCTTTCAGTACCATTTCTCATGTTCCTAATCGTAGCTACGGGCGAATTCCCAGCTTCTCTGTCTTTACTCTTCGCAAAGGTAAGAAAATCCAAAACTTTTTATTTTTGGATTGATCCATCCTATCGTACCCATGTGGGATAACCAACCCAATTAGTTCGATTTTCGACGTCATCAAAAAAGATTCAAACTTTCGACGAAATTGGATTGTTTCTGACATGGGTAGGGAGGAACAGACCAATCTTTTTTATTTTTCGGGGATTTTAAGATTCGTCCTACTACCGTGGAAAAAAAAAAAAAAAACAGAGCACTTCTGCGTCGTTTTTCGCGGTGCTTGCGATTTCACTTGTGATGGGGATAGTTCTGAACTACACAATGTTCTTGTGTACGATAGTCAACTCCGCCCTTACGACCACCATAGTCGGCGTACTGAAAGGAGTCGGGTCAACTGTACGTTTACTTTAACGATTCTTGAAAAATCGATACTTTATTTTATCTATGAAGGCGTAAATTCTGATTTCGATAATCTAACGAGTTTATGTAGACGCTCGGGTTTGTGTTGCTCGGAGGAGTACAAGTGCATGCTTTGAATGTGAGTGGGCTTTTGATCAACACCATGGGCGGCGTTTGGTACTCTCTGGCTAAATATAAAGAGAAGATGAAGAAGAATAAGTTGCCGAAGCTCATGGCCGACGCTGACATTCACAAGAAATAGCGATGAGAAGGCATTTATTTGTTTCTTTTGTAATTACACGCAAAGGCAAATCTTTGAAAATGCATTGATTGGGATGTAAGAACTCTATTCAAGATTCTTGATTGAGTGTCTTTTGTTAGCGTCATGAAGCTCGAGTAATTACGTTTCATCTTTTACTGCAAATGTGGGCCGAGTTATTACAATATGGGTTGAGTGGGCCTAAAATGTCTTTTGTTGCCTGTCGCAGTAATAAAGCGTCATTTGTAAAATGCGTCATTAAGCTTAAGTAATTACGTTCCATCTTTTACTGCAAATGTGGGCCGAATTATTACTAGATGGGCTGAGTGGGCCCAAAATGTCTTGTTGTCTGTCGCAGTAATAAATCGTCATTATTGTAAATGTTAAGCTTAAGTAATTACGTTCCATCTTTTACTGCAAACGTGGGCCGACTTATTACAATATGGGTTGTGGGCCCAAAATTCATAACGGGCTCATGAATTGGCCCGTTTGTATTGGTTGCGTCGAGCTGAAGCTTACCTTTGACTTGTGACATTTGACTCTGAATTCAGGTTTTAGTGTTCAGAGCTTCAGACAGCGAACAGATCGACGTCGAGCAAGGAAGAGGAAATCGTCGGCCGTCGGGTGTTTCGTAGATCAGAAATGGTGATGATCAGCTCCTTTAATGAATAATTTGATTTTGCAGAGATAGGCATTTCCCGTGTTATGCACTAGATTGATTTTTTTTACATGAGATGCATTGGAAATGCTGATTGTGAAAGGATACTTAGTTCTTCGTGATTCATGTTACGAAAATGCTGTTTTAGTCCCTGATAGGATTCAGGGTATTGTTTTTCTGGGTTCGAATGTTAGAATTAGAATTTGATGTCTCTGTTCTTTGGTTGCAGGAGCGGTCACAACTTGAGCACCTTCCTACATCGGAAAAGTTGAAAAGTGTGCAACGATCTAAAATTAAGGTTTATCCTTTTCTTTTTCGAAGACTAAATTATTCGCTAGAAAGAAGTTATAAGGAGCCGTTCTCATGATAAATACCATTTTCTTTGGTGTATTGCAACGCAGGATATGAGTGCAGAGGTGGTCGATAGCAACCCTTACAGTAGACTCATGGCTCTTCAAAGGATGGGCATTGTGGACAATTATGAAAGAATCCGAGAATTTTCAGTTGCAATAGTTGTCTGTACTTTGATTCTCTCTTCTGTTTCAACTTGTCCTTCATATTTTACTTAATTGCAATTTTCATGCGCATAATCCACTGTTACTCGTTGTTTGCAGGGCATAGGTGGTGTAGGAAGTGTTGCAGCGGAAATGCTAACAAGGTGTGGGATCGGTCGCCTTTTGTTATACGACTACGATAAAGTGGAGTTGGCTAACATGAACAGGCTTTTCTTTCGTCCAGAGCAGGTTGTGTATAGTTCTCATATGCACTATAAATTATAGTTTACAGATCATTTGATATGACAATCCCCAAGCTGCAAGTTGTTAATTTCGTTCCCCATCTTATTCATCTTCTTCCAAGAGCTGTAAATTAACATTTGGCTCTAAACCTTTCTAGGTAGGCATGACTAAAACAGATGCTGCCGTCCAAACTCTCTCGGACATAAACCCTGACGTGGTGTTGGAGGCAAGTACTGTTAGTACATTTGCTATTTCGGCATTGAATTTCTGATGTTGTATTTATGACTTCCGTTCTGTTCTGTTCAATTTTCCTCAGAGCTATACATTGAATATCACAACTGTACAAGGCTTTGAAACTTTTATGTCGAGTCTTAAGAAGAAGTCGTTTCGGCCAGATAAAGATGGTTGTGGAGTTGATCTTGTGTTAAGCTGCGTAGACAATTATGAAGCCAGGATGGTGGTAAATCAGGTTAGATATAGAGTAAAAGCTTCCTTTGGTTACTACTAGCGATTTCTCTGAGAATGATCTTCATAATCAATTGATACTGTTACTCCATATTGTAACTATACTTGCAGGCTTGCAATGAGTTGGGCCAAACATGGATGGAATCTGGTTCGTGAAACAATATAGCTAGACTGCAAGTGAAATGACATTTTAACTATTGAATTAATTGCATGCTTTTTCATACAAGTCGCTAGGTTGCGATTGGCACTAAGCATTCCTTTTCTTAGGACTGAAACAGAAAAGGATTATCTTCCATCGTTGCTTCGAGAATTTGAAAATAATTAGATTTAACTAGTTCATGGCTTGACCATCTTTGTTTAACGTACAAGATGTCAATTAACAAGTTACTCGTCCTATGCTTCATTTCGTTGGTCAAACTGTTTCCATAGGTGTGTCGGAGAATGCTGTTTCAGGCCATATACAGCTGTTGGTTCCTGGTGAAACCGCTTGTTTTGCTTGTGCGCCTCCGTTGGTATGTTGACTTATTAAATAATCATCTCCAACTTCAAATGTCACTTGGTTTGGTAATGGATGAAACCTTGTGTCTTAGGTCGTGGCTTCAGGGGTCGATGAACGCACGTTAAAGCGTGAAGGGGTTTGTGCTGCATCTTTGCCTACTACCATGGTATAACATTATCTTCCCTTAGCACAGTTTCCTCTCTTCTATAGCTCTATATATTTCCTGAACATTACATGTCCATCCCATTTAACCTTAAGGGAATTGTCGCCGGTTTACTGGTCCAAAACACACTCAAATATCTGCTGAAGTTTGGAACCGTCACTCCTTATCTGGTAAGTTTTTCATGAATTAGTAATCATCCACTGCCTTTGAAAGCTATGGAACAATCTTCTCTAATTGTCGACGAAGCACACTGCTGACAGCTCTAACCCATTTTCTGTTGCTGAATTATTTCGGTTTTATTCATTGTAGGGTTACAACGCCCTCAAAGACTTCTTCCCTACGATGGAAATGAAACCCAACCCTCAATGTTCTAATGCTGCTTGTTTGGAGAGACAGGTGTGGTATAATCAGTCAGGATTTAGCTTTTTTAAGTCGTTCCTTTGAATATTTTTTAAGGATCGTTTGCTGAATAAATGAACGAATGCAGAAAGAATATGTCCTTGCGAAGCCAGCTAGAGATGCTGCTGCTGCTAAAGCCAAGAAGGAAGCCGAAGTAATTGCAGAACCAGAGTTTCTCCATGCAGATAATGAATGGAACATTAGGTAATTCAATTTCTATATTTATTTAAAATTTGGCCATCTCCAATATAACAATGGACTCGACTTATCCGTTGTTTTCAATCAACTTTTTTATACTTGTTCTGTTGTTTTCATTGCAGCGTCGTTGGTGATGATGATGCTGAGGATTCTATTTCTGGTTCAGGTTATGACCTAATAAGCTCGTTCTTCACAATTATTTTCTATTTCGTCCATTTGATTCTCCGCACACACACAGTCAGCACGACTCCGTGAGCTTGAATCTCCATACTGAAATGTTTTTGAGTGGTTATAAATTTTAATATACAGGCGTTGCTTCTTTACCCGAAGGGCTTGTCCACGAGCTTCCAAGTGCAGATGAGTATGAGAAGCCATCACTTTCAGAAGAAACTGCCATCACTAGTAATAATACTGCTGCCATTGATGACCTTGAAGAGTTGAAAAGACAACTTGAGGCACTTAACGCAGTATAAGATGGCTTAACTTACAGTATATCAGAGATCCAAATTCAATGACCTTTGATTGTGTGTTCTTATGTAATTTAGAAAAATATACATATCTTAACCAATATACTGGAGAGTTTTCTTTCATCAAGCAAATGAGATAGAGACCATTTCCAATCATGGCTCAAACAAATAAATTCTTTACGGAATCTATATTCATACTATGAATATAGGGTTTAGGGTTGGGGTTTAAGACCTTTGATTGCGTTCTTATGTAATTTAGAAAAATATTAACACATCTTAACCGATATACTGGAGAGTTTTCTTTCATCAAGCAAATGAAATAGAGACCATTTTCCAATCATGGCTCAAACAAATAAATGTTCTACGGAATCTATATTCATACTATGATATAATCTCATTTCTCCTCCAATTTCACTTTCTTGAATTCGTGAGGTGGACCAAACAAACAAATCAAACTCAAACCATACTTTCAAACAGGAAAAAAGAAAGAAAGAAAAGAAAAGAAAAGCAAACTATTCATAATCATGTTCAGCAGAGAAATCAGGTTCATCAGGCTTCTGAAGCTTAGGCAAATCACCGTCGTTCTTCATCTTACGAGCACCCCTCCTCGTATTAGCAGCAAACCGTGAAGCTAAAATCGTAACTCCCAGGTTTTGTTTCGCCTGTAAGGAATTCTCCATTACAGAAGAACCCTCCTGTTCATCTTTCTCTACGTAAGAGGGCACTTTCTCTTCTCTGTTGTAATAATAAAACGACTCCGCTGTGCTCAGACTCTTCGCCATCTCTCTCTTCTTATGCCTTCTCCAAGCAGCTTGAAGAAAACAAGCAGCCCAAGTCCTCCAATGGTGGGAATAGTACCTAAAAGTGTGCTGCAATTTCTTGCTATGAAGACGTCTGAACTGATTCGCAACGAATTTGAGATCTTCCGCCCTTAGTGCAAAGGCTTCGACTTCACTAAGAGCCCTTACGGTTCTTGTAGAAGAAGGTAAATTCAGGGCAGAGTTAGGTACTAAAGCCCACGCCAACAGTTCTTCCCCGCAAAAATCTCCAGGCCTTAGTGTTGTAGAGTTGAAGAATCCCGACCTTCCTCCATTCGTAGTACAGCTGTCCAAAGTTCCTCTGATGATGAAGAGCATCTCTGAGACTGGGTCTCCTTCGCGGACTATGTACGTGCCTTGTATGCATAGTGACGATCCCAGGCGTTCGCATATTGCGTCCAGAAGCTGATCGTCCATTTGCGAGAAAAATGGCACCTGAAATTTATTTTACTTCTTTCGGATAAGTAAGGGCATACGATCTAACTTGTCCCTTGTGTTCATGAGTAGTTAAGAAAAAGAAAGAAATTCTTACACGTCGAACTAGGTCTAGGCATAGGTGGCGTTGAATGTCTCGGCGCAAATCTGCGGGCAAGGCGTGCAAAATGGTTTCTTCGTCGACTCCTCGAGTGGTGAGCCATTTGTACTGCGTAAAACGTCTGACGCGCTGCTTTAAGTCCTCGGGAAGCTGGCGATGACTCATCCACTCTTCTGTGTCACGGCGTTTTATTCTCCACTCTTCGAGCCTCACCGTTATGGATTGAAGATAGGTCTACGAATACGTAAGAAATGAGAACGAAACGATATGCAATGATGTCGATTGCATAATGTTGTAAGAAAGTGCATAATTCAGGACGGCAATTACCTGCATGTTTCCGATCAAATGAGCAAACAGAACGAGCCCCAATATGGCGATTAGTATTGCAAACAGAGTTTCGCCTATAAATGTGCTTGTAGACAGTGTCTGACCATAGGAACTGTTATATCAAGACAAGAAGCAGTAATATCATACATCTGTTCTACGAAAGATTTCTAACTGAAACAGAAAGTATCCACAAATCAAGAATATGGGTGGGTACCTCAAGTTCTGTAGGCCCCACCACAAACAGTAGAAGTACTTCTGCAAGAATTCAGACGAGACCACATTGTTCGAAACGGCGTTGCCAAATATCCCATACTGAAAGAAGTCAGAATTCCCGGGATTGCATTTTGTGAAGACAGACGTGCTGTTGAGCCATTCCTGTCTGTCAATATGAGCCAAAGTGCCACAATCGAGAAATTTGAGGGAGCATTGAGTGGTGTTAAACTCCGCACGACAAGCCCTATGCCAACACGTGGCGTTCCTTTCGAATGATAGCAGATACCAAGAAGCCCCCAAAACCTATAGATGTAAGAAGTTTGAACGTTCACTAGTGATTTGAAATAGGCTGCGATTGGTGTACGATAGATAAATGGTTTGTCGTAAGAAAATGATGTCAAAAGAATCATCTTTGATATCTTACAATAACTACTGAGATCATGAAATTTATATCAAATCTGGTGCGATATAGAGAGACGTACATGACTTGCTAACATGTAGAGAAGAAGATTGTAAGCAGCTCCAGCCCATGCAGTTCTTGCAACAACTCCAGTGGCTTTAATGATTTGAGAACTCAATGGGAAAATAAGATACAATCTCGGGATATATTGCAATAGGACGATCAGAACCAACGTGTTGTTCGTATGATCAGCATGGTAGCTTCTGAGCGCTGGAATCACAAACCATATAACGATCTGAAGAACAAAAATTAAAAAGAAAACCAGTTGACTTGCTTGGGAATTTGACGGCAAAAACAAATGGAACTATATGAGGATTAAATCATCTGATACTACTAACTAATTTCTGCCTGCTACAACACAAAATATTACATGTGATTGCTACAAGTTCAGGACTTTAAATCTAGGTGTAAGAAAAAGATGCCACTCTTCCATTGGCAGTCGATTTTCGGATAAGATTCTAGAAAAATTTAACGCCATATATGAGTTCTTCAAAGTTCAAATATGTCATAGTGACGATCTAAAACTACCAAGAAAACTTGGATTTTACCTGAGGAAGAGGCAAGGCAGCTATAAAATCCACTAAGAATTCCGACTTCAAATACCTCTTTCCAATCATATCCAAATCCGTAACAAGTTCGCCCTTTCCGAAAACTCTTGAACTAGGAGACACATAAGCTGTTCTAAACTTAACAACCACATGTAAGAAATAAAAAACATCGGCCACGGTCCTTAAACAGGTAACTATAATGCCCAAATTCAAGTCTGTTTCCAAACAAGAAGAGGTATTCCCTTGACTTCGCACCGAAGGCAGGTAGAAAAACAGCGGATCGACAAACAGCGCCAGCAAACAAGAACATAAGAAAACCCTATTCCATTTTAAGACGATTTCGCCGCCGGGATCAAGAACCGTTCTTCTCTTCGGTTCTTTTGAGCCTTCGGGATGAACTTTAGATTTACCAAATCTGGCAATCTTTTCTTTGTATCCGTTTTCAGATTTCGAGCTTCTCGACATGGGATTTTGTTTTTCGAGGTTTTGAGCCCCACTTTTCTCCCAAAACATCTCAAGATTTCTCTTTTCTTCGCTGTGAAATCTGTAATTGAAGATTCTCTCCTAAGCCCCATGGGAAAAAAGAACTAGCAACATATGAGCAAATTACATAAATCTAAGCTACTTACCTAACTAGCTTCTCTTTCTTGAAATCCATGCTCGCAAAATCATCCATAGATTAAGCACTCAATTCATCAAAATCGCTAAGCAGAAGTGAAGTTAAACGAGTACACAAACGATTTTGTTCTTACACAGATGATTTTCTGGACAAAGGTTTTGTCCTGAGAAGAAAAACTAACAAACTCTTGAGATGAAACGAAACCTTTGACTCCCTCGGAGTATTGCCTGGACTCTATTCAACCAATCAAAATCGAACCTATAAATACTCAAACTCAAACTCAAATTGTGAAATGCACCGCCAACTACAGCGGATTGACTTGCGTGTTTATCCAATAACACAAATGAAATTGGAATCCATGTGCATTGATTTGCCTATTGAAAACGTAGTTGAAGAACTTAGCTGTACTGTTCTGTGTGCATTTAAATTAATTAATAAAAACAAATTAAATATACAGCTAGGCCGACGCGGTCCATATGGAAGGCGAAGTAAGGAGAATGACGTGAAGGGCGTAATTGTTTTCACGTAACATATAAATATATAAATTTTTCTTTTTCTGGTTTAGTAAGCCGAGCTAATGGTCTATAACTATATTTTATTGGGTTTTTTATGGGAGTCTTGAATAAGTGAGATGCCATTATATTCAGTTTTCGTAATTCTAATAACACTTGGGATGAAATCCACCCGGTAACGTAACTTGTAAGGCGGATGAAATCTATGTCCCTCCGATATTGCTGAATTTAAGAAAAACTGATCTCGTGAATTTTGAAAAATAGTAAATGTGGATATCAATATGATCGGAATAAAACAAAGAATAAATTGGATGTATTTATTTATTTTATCATATAAATTACATTAAATAAGGTTGATTTTATGATTTAGTATAATAAAAAGTTGAAAGAAAAAAAGAAATTTATGTACCGCAAGATTGAAATTTCAACGGCCGTGATTATATTTTGGTAAATAGAAGGGACATAATTGCGGGACAAATGATTTGATTGGCTTGGACGGGCTTGGATGGAGGCATAAGAATATATTTTAATTAATAAATGTGACATTTATACATAAATACATACTTGAATAAAAATTTTACAGATATGTATCCATGTCAGAAATTTTTACAGATAGGTACCCGATTTACAGGCCAAAGTCTCGTTTAAGGAAGACAAACAAACTACGGCGACCGTGGAAGGCGTGGTTGAGGTCGAGGAAACTATAGAGGCCGTGGTCGTGGAAGAGGCCGAGGCCGTGGGCAAGAAGAAAAAGAAGAAAGAGGAAATTACAGCAACATACGAGGTGCGAGAGGTGGCCGAGGACGAGGCAATCGATCAAACAAGTACAACATCGAATGCCATAATTGTGGAAAAATATGGTCATTTTGCAAGAGAGTGTTATGCTGAAAAGAATGTGGATGAAAGGCGAATATCGCCGAGAAGAAAACTAAAAACAAAGAAGAGATCTTATCGCTTGCATGCAAAGAGTCGGATAGGCAATGAACATACGTGGTACTTGGATACGGGTGCGAGCAACCACATGTCTGGTGATAGGAAGCTGTCACGGACCTATAAGAAGACGTGGGAGGTAAAGTGACGTTTGGTGACGCGTCTCGTCTACGATGAATTAGCAGGTAAATGAAAGATCTTGATTCGATGCAAAGATGGTACAAATCGCTATATAGCTGACGTTTTTTACATACCAAGTATGAGGAGTAATATTATTAGCCTTGGACAACCCTTAGAGCGAGGATATACTGCACTAATGAAGGGACATATCATGACATATTATGGTTAAGGGAGGATAATACAATTTTTGCACCTAGGTACCCGCTTGGATAAAAGTACATCATATAAGAACGTAGGTGCCATAGAAACATTGTTAAAGGTTCATCATTCTTACAGAGATAGCACACAACATTAGGAATTAGGTACAACAAAAATATTTAATATGGTACATAATATACGTATAAAAACTAAAAAGATGTAAACTGGTACTTATCATTCATATTTGAAAAATTTTTAATCTACAAGGTACCTAACATGGAACAGAACATATAATGTTTTATACTTTAGTGTGTAGATGCACCTTAAATTAATACTAAATAAAGACTTAAATCTCATAATATAGTACCGTCAAAAAATACACACGGCCCACGGACTGTCCCGCCTCGCCCCCCCAAACTGACGGGGCGGCCTATAAATATTTAGGCCAATCAGGGGATGAACCTGTGCAGGCCCGCCTATAGTAAAAAATATAAAGATTTTTTAAGTTAAATAATAAATATATAATAATTAATGAGTTTTATTTATATTTTCAAGGTAAGATGGGTACTTTAATCAAGTTAAAATAAATAATGTATTACTAAAAATGTTGAATTAGACTAGATATATTTAATCAGGTGCCCCTTGTATTTTTTTAACCCCTAATTGGCTAAGTTTTTGGAAAATATTGAAGGGTATGATGCTAAGTTTCGACATAATACATAATATATTATCTATTAAAGAAAAAAAAAGGGAAACCAAATTTTATTTGAACGCACCCATGATACTGTGCATTTTTCTTCACTTAGAACTTGCTACAATCCATAGGCTCGAAGCTCACCTTTTTGTTCACTAAATCAAACCCTACATGATAATTCACCTGGTGCAAGTTCCCGAAAATCGCAATATTTTCCGAGGGCACCAACGTCAAGCACACCACCCCTCGTTCTACCTCGACGAAAACCGTCCCTTCGGGCAGCTCAAAATCCGCCCCCGCAAAATGCACCACCACGCGCGGCGGCGGACCGAAGGCCCCGCCTTCCGCCAGCTCGTAGCACATCTTGAATATCCCTTGGGAATCCGTCGTCCGCTTGCCCTTCACCGCTCGTTCGAGAACCGTCTCCACCTTCTCGTACATTGCGCTCGGCAGGAAAGTCAGAGTCGTCCCAGAGTCGATGATAATATTCCCGTCCCCAAATCCCAATGCCTTCCCCTCGGGATCGTCGTACTGTATCCTCTCCGTCCCCACGGTGATCCCTTCGAGATCGAGGAAGTAGAAAGTATCGCCCATATTCTGAATCAATGGAGTCGACCTCGCCTTCGGGCCTCCGACCAGCGCCTTGGGCCCGAAGCTTATCTTGCTCGTAAAGTTGGACCCAAGGGGAGTCAAGCAGTACGAGAACTTCCTCTCGACGAACCTCTGGAGCTGACTCACCAACGAGAGGGGCCCACCACCCAAACCTATTATCCCCGTGGCCGCCGCGTCGAACGTCCCGCCATTGTCATGACCGCAACCGAACACGACCTTCGGGTATACGGTCGACCCGCGGCCCGACCCGAACGCGAAGGTTTCTCGTGAAAGGTCTCCGTGGCTGTAAGACTGATCGCCGTAGCCCATTTGGTACTTGCACACGCTCGTGACGTTTTCGCACCCGAAGAAACCTCCCTCGACGCACTTCTTCGACCCGCAGGAGACCTTCCTGTAGGTTTTGGATCCCCTCGGGTCGAAGAAGGGCGCCTTCTGCTTGAAGCACTTGTCGCACGGATGGCACTGCGTCCATATCAGGTCGCTGCCCGTGTCGGCGATCCCGAGCATGTCGACCGAAGGGGTGCCGATTTTTATCCTCATGAGGTATTCCCCGCTGATCGAAGTCAACGGGGCTTCGACGGCCGAGGTTGACTTTGACCATAGGGTTGACTTTCTCGAGAACGATCGGACGAACGAGCCTCTTAGGCGGTCGAAGTGAGGGACCGAAGGGTCGTAGGAAGGCGATAGGTGCGAGTCGCGGTGGAATAGGTCGACGGTTATGCCGTTGGCTGAGACGAGTAATAGGTTGTCGTCGAGGAGGTGATGTAATGTAAGGAGGAGGAATAAGGTTTTGCAACACATAGCCATGATGATATTGTTTTGCTATGCAATTGGAGTTATTTTATTTTTTTTCTAACATAATTGACATGATATATTGGGGACAGTCAAAGGAGATGACAATCTTATTTCCTATTAATTTTTGTGGATTTCCTTTTGATTTCTATTTAATGACTTAATGAATAGTGCACGTTACGAAAAACCTTTTGATATTCTATGATATGTAGCTGGAAATTATTTAAGTGGATATATTACATTTACTTTGAGGTGTGATTTCGGATTCATTTTACAATATTGATTAACCAAAGTTGTTTATATTACCATACTTATAGTCTAAATAAGTTTGACTGCATTAAGTGTCATACCTTTTTTGTTATTTTTATATTATTTGAATTATCTAAATCTAAACATATACTTTGACTTCGCTTTGATAAACCGATAATAGTAATTTATGGAATTCTTGATTTCATATATACAATCACATAACGTTTCGTAAAATAAAGAAATGGCTATCATTTTAATTGTATATCTATAAGGAATCGGTCTTGATTTCATATATACAATCACATAACGTTTCGTAAAATAAAGAAATGGACTATCATTTCAATTGCATATCTATAAGGAATCGGGCTCGTGGGTTATAATGGTTTTGGATTCAATTGCATCTTATTACTGTGGTGTCAGAGTGAAGATTGCTCGATTGCAATTTCTCTGTAATGAGGCAAACATAAATATCTATTGCAATCTCTGTCAGATTACGCTTAGGACCATAATATTGTGGATATCCGGACGAGATCCTCTGTCCCGGTGGGTGTCTCAATGGGTATACCCACTAATGATTTTAAGAGAGACGAGATGGGGCCCACATGATTTTTCATTAGTGGGTATACCCATTGAGACACCCACCGGGACAGAGGATCTCATCCGTGTGGATATCATATGATCATAAGACAATAATATCTCTATTCCTTCCATTTTTCCCTCAGTGTTTGGTCGCCATATAGCCACCACGTCGAAGAGGAAACATATGTACAAATGCATTCGTTGTCAAGGAAAGCCATGCATACCCTTGCACGGTGTGTGTATATAAACAAGATACCTTCAGATAAGTCCCTTGCATAAAAGATATTTTCACCAGCTAAAGAAAAAAAAAAGAAAGAAAGAAAATGGCAATAGACATGCTAATAAAATACATCATATTTCCCCATTTCTTCTTCTTGATCATATTGTACGTAAGAAAACGCCGTTCGAAGTCGTCGAAAACGGCCGAAAAATCCAAATTCCTTCTCCGTTCCCTTCGCCAGCTCGGGGAATGGCACTACAGGCCGCTCATGCTCCTCCACTACGGTCAAGTCCTGGTCCTAATCGTCTTGGCGGTCGAGCCCGCCAGTGAGACATTGAAGAGCCAAGACTCGACCATTTAGAACCGCCTGCACCAAACCATAGCCCACAAGCTTTTCTACGAATCCAAGGACGTCGTTTTTGCTCCCTATGGTAACCACTGGAGGAAGACGAAGAGCATATGCACATGCTCCATATGTTGTCCAAGAAGATGGTTCGATCCTTTCGCCGCGTTAGGGAAGAAGAGACTTCGAACGTGGTCCGGGGAATCGAGAAATTAGGGTTTTCGGTGAACTTGAAAGAGGTTTTCTTGTCGCTCACGAACGATGTAGTGTGTAAGGTGGCGTTTGGGAACGCGTACACGAGCGGGGAGGAAGGGAGTAAGGTGAAGAAGGTGGTGGCCGAGAACATCGAGCTTCTCGGGGCTCACTTCGTTGGGGATTATATCCCGTGGCTGGGTTGGATCGACCGCGTCAGCGGGCTCGAGTCGAAGAGCTCGCGGTCGGCCAAGGAGCTCGACGAGTTTTCCGAGCTGAAGGAGCATCGGGACGTCAGGAAGCTCGGCGGGGGCGGGAATAGTGGAAAGAACGAGATGAACTTCGCCAGCGTGCCGCTCGACTATCAGAGCGTGAATGATGGAAGCTCGTCGCGTCGCGCATCGACGACGTCACTATCAAAGCTCTCATCTGGGTAGTAATTTATTAAGGCTGCGTCTGCCATGCTGAATTCGTGCGGAAAGAAAGAGTTTGGGGATCGAGCAACGATCCATTGTTTGATAGTTGTCTTCAACTTTCCCTTGTCTCATCCCGACACAATTCTGCATGCCGAACGAAGCCTAAATCTACTTATTTTATCTTCGCTAGCAGAAAGTTCTGAGCAATATATAACTTTCCGAGCGACAGGACATGTTAGCCGGCGGGACCGATACGACGGCTTCCGTCCTAACCGGTGGCGGAACTCATACGGAATCCGAGAACCATGAAAACCCTAAACGACGAAGTGAGGAAAGTTGCGGGGGACGTAATAACCGAGGACGACCTAAGCAACATGTCCTACTTAAAAGCGGTGATCAAGGAGAGCCTACGACTGCAATCGCCGGTCCCGCTGCTAATCCCCCACGAGTCGACGAATAACACGCAGGGCTACGACGTGCCCAAGGGCACGCGGGTGATTGTGAATGCGTGGACAATCTCGAGGGACCCGACGGTGTGGGAGAAGCCCGAGGAGTTTTATCCCGAGAGGTTTCTGGAGGATAATAATAAGAGCGACGTCGACTTTGGGACGTCGGGGCTCGGTTTGAGTTCATCCCGTTCGGGCGGGTCGAAGGGGGTGTCCCGGGGTGGGGTTCACGATTTTTATCGTCGAGCTGGCGTTGGCTAAGTTGGTCCATGGGTGGTTCGATTTGTCGCTGCCTAATGGAGAGAGATGTGAAGATATTGACATGAGTGAGGTTGGCCGTGTTACGCTTCAGAAGAGGGAGCCTTTGCTCGTGGCGGCCACTCCAATATAATAGTCGTTATAATAATAATAATAATAATAATAATAATAATAATAATAATAATAATAATAATAATAATAATAATAAAATAGAAGCAATAAAATTAATAATAATATATACTGTTTTTCTATGGTGGATAAAAACGATCAATTGATCTATCATATTTTTTTCTACATCAATTACTAGAAAAAAAACTTTTTAACCACGTACCTTCCATAACCTCATAATAACTATCAAATTCTATTTTTAATATATTACTTATTAAAACTATTCAATAGTAATTAGTTTTATTATATTGCACACACAGAGTGTGCTAAAAATACTAGTAATAATAATGGAGAAACACGTTCAAAGATTAGACGCTCCAATTGCGATTGGGAATTCAACGATCTTCATCCTCTTAGTGCTCGTTTGATTGATAGATTTATATTTATGAGGGTTTATTTAAGTAAGGTTTATATAAAACACATTAATGAGTATAAGTAAAATACGTGTTTGGTTAGTGGGTTTAAATAAACACGTGTGAGGAGGTGTGTTTATTTAAACCCGTCTACATGGATTTAGAGTGATTTTATATAAACCAACGAACCAAACACTAACATGATTTAAACCCACGTTTAAATTACTAAATCCCTCACCCAAACAAGCACTTAAAACTATATTTTGAAACTAGGGGTAAAACTGCCATTTCGTTTATCTTGCTCTGTCAATAGCAAAAAACTAGCTGTGGCGTTATAATTTAACTGGAGCAGAGGAATAAATAAAAAGCGTTAAATCGGTGATTCAAAAAACTAGGCCACGCCATTTAATCAGCCCTGCCACCGTCGAACCGTTGTGCCGACACAGCTACAGCTCGCCACCGTCATCTTCGCGAAAACCAGTGAACTGTTATGTAATCGTTAGGTTCGGATCACGAGACAGTTAGAGTCCATTTCTTCTCGAATTGGAGAACCTAAGCCATCGTGTATAGAATGTTGTGAGTCAGTTGAATCGTCAAATTTTGATTTATTTGGTTGTAAGTCAAGCTGATTATTGGATTTTTTAATTCCGTATTTGTTAGGGTTTTGGTTGGTCCAATTTGAACTTGATGTTGATTGATATTGCTCGTGGTGGGATTTGGAACTTGAGCTAACGGCAGTGTGTAGATAATATTGGGTTTTCAATTGAAGTTGGTTGATCTAGATACTGCAACTATGTCATTATTGAGTAGATTCTTCTATAAAAGACCACCGGACGGCTTACTCGAGCTTTCAGATAGAGTATACGGTAATGCGTGGATCAGATCTTAATAGTTCAATATAGAGACTAAATGTAACTTTATGGTTTTGTTTGATGCATGGTTAATTAAACTTTTCACCTTTTGCAGTTTTTGATTCGTGTTTTTCCACCGAGGTGCTTTCAGAGGGAATATACAGGCTTTACTTACATGAAATTATCAACGATTTACATGAAGAGTTCCCTGAATCCTCGTTTCTTGCGTTTAATTTTCGGGAAGGGGAGAAAAGGAGTTCGTTTGCTGAGATTTTGTGTGAATATGACGTCACGGTCATGGATTATCCTAGACAATACGAGGGTTGCCCTTTACTACCCCTTTCTTTGATTCATCATTTCCTTCGTGTTAGCGAGAGTTGGCTATCAACGGCAAATTGCCAAAATGTAATTTTGCTACATTGCGAAAGAGGTGGATGGCCACTCCTTGCTTTTGTATTAGCTAGTTTCTTGGTTTTCAGGAAGCTGCACAGTGGAGAGAGAAAAACTTTGGAAATGGTTTATCGTGAAGGTCCTAAAGGGTTGTTGCAATTGTTGTCACCACTAAATCCATTTCCGTCACAGCTTCGTTATTTACAATACATATCGAGAAGGAACATATCAGTGGAATGGCCACCACTAGAAAGACCTCTTTCAATGGACTGTCTTATTCTCCGGTCCATTCCCAGGTTTGATAGTAAAAAGGGTTGTAGGCCGATCATCCGTGTCTATGGTAGAAATCTTCTTAGTCGGGACGGATTGTCGACCCAAATGCTTTATTCCACGCATAAGAAGGGCAGACCTGTTCGTCATTACCACCAAGTGAGATTGTATTTGTTAATCCTCTAGTTTGTTGTAATACGTCATTAAAAAATTACACTTGTTTCATGCATTTATGAACCCCTGTGCAGAAGGAAAGCGATGTGATAAAGATCGATATACAATGTTTGGTGCAAGGAGATGTGGTATTAGAGTGCTTACACTTAGACTTGGAGCCAGAAAGGGAGGTTATGATGTTCCGCGTGATGTTCAATACAGCTTTTATTAGGTCTAATATTTTGATGCTGAACTGTGAAAACTTGGATACAATGTGGGAGTCAAAGTCGCGCTTCCCTAAAGGCTTTCGAGCTGAGGTAAAATCATCGTTTCTGTTGAAGATATTTTCTAGTTGCAATCAACCATTTTCTTAATGATAATTAATGTTTTGAATTGTCTCATGCTGCCTGGCAGGTGCTGTTTGGAGATGTTGAGAACAGCTCACCGACCAAATCCCACACTACAACGTTAAATGGTGAGGAAAAAGGAGGGCTTCCTATTGAAGCTTTCTCCAAGGTGCACGAACTCTTCAATGGAGGAGATTGGGCTGATAGTAATGACGAGGCTGCTTTATGGTTGTTTAAGCACTTGTCAATGTTGAATGATGTCAAAGATCTGACGATGTTGAAGAGTAGAATGAGTGGTTATTCGTCGCCTATCGATTCCGAGGAAGAGAACAACACCTCTAGTGTTGCTGACAGTCTGGAGTTTCTTGAATCAGAGAAATCTGCTACACATGAATTCCATATCCTCGAAGAACGTTCATCCTTCGATTTTGCATCAGAGGAAGTCTCTAATATCAGATCATCTGAGGATCTCGTGAAGTCATTAGTGATACCCTCAATTACTGAATCCACGATTACTGGTGATCGACAGTGTGATTCTCTTGATCTGGCTGAACCTCTTCAGATGACAGAAGCTTCTACTGCAGAAATTTCATCTGATTTTCCTCCACGATTGAAGCCCGTGCAGCAGATATCATCTGAACCTCTGCCTCCTCAACCTTCTCCACCACCTCCGCCACTACCACTTCCAGGTGGTCGTAATGTGCAGTCAACTCCAGCACCGCTACCGCCGCCTCCTCCACCACCATTGCCACCAAGCCATGTTTCAAAAGCTCCACCGCCTCGACCTCCCCCTCCGCCACCACCACCACCGCCACCTAGCCATGTTTCAATAGCTCCACCGCCGCCGCCTCCACTTCCACCAAGCCGTGATTCAAGAGTACCACCGCCGCCGCCGCCACCTCCACCACCGCTGGCACCAGGTCATGTTTCAAGTGCTCAACCACCACCACATCCACCAGCATTACCACCAAGTCATGTTTCGACTTCGAGGGCTCCACCACCACCACCACCGCGTCCACCATCACTGCCACCAGGTCATGTTTCTAGTGCTCCACCACCACCACTGCCACCAGGTCGTGTTTCAAAAGCTCCACATCCTCCAAGTTTTGGGTTTGGATCACAGGCTATAACTATCCCTTCTCCGACCCAAGTTCCTCATGTAGTACCCACCCCACCCCCGCCGCCGCCGCCACCAAAGGTGCTTAATTCAGCACCACCCCCACCTCCACCGCCTCCAGGCTGCAGTTCACTTGCATCATCCCCTGCTTTGGCTCCCGTACCACCACCGCCACCACCTCCCTCTATTCGTGTTTCAGCACCAGCCCCTCCACCGCCTCCACCTCCCTCTATTCATGTTTCAGCACCAGCCCCTCCACCGCCTCCACCTCTAGGTCGCGGTTCAGCCCCAGCTCCTCCACCGCCTCCACCTCTAGGTCGCGGTTCAGCCCCAGCTCCTCCACCGCCTCCACCTCCAGGTCGTGGTTCCGCCCCAGGTGTGCCCACGCCACCTTCAGGCCGTGGTCTAACACCAACTGCACCTCCACCACCTCCTCCTAGTCATGCTTCAGGACCAAATCAACAGCCAGCCCCAGGTGGAAAGATAACTAATGCACCTCCACCCCCATCTCTTGGAAGAGGAAAAGTTTTCTCATCACCGAGAGGGAGAGGATTCACTGGTTCTTCAATACCTCCTAAGAAAACTTCGTTGAAGCCTTTACATTGGGTAAAAGTCACTCGAGCTGTCCAAGGGAGTTTATGGGCTGATACTCAAAAGCAGGATGGTCAATCAAGGTGTGTATGTCTTATATTGGCCAAGAATCGCGATCTTATATAGCACCAATTCACAATCTCATTATTGTTTCTTTCTAGATACATTATTTTTTTATATCTATTCTCCGCTATTTGTTTGCTTCATCAGCTATTTCATATCAATTATCATGTTTTGTTATTGACACATGCTGCAAATTTCAATGTCACTAATATTTATTAGGGCTCCAGAAATCGATATGTCCGAGCTTGAGAGTCTTTTTTCCGTGGCTTCAGCTTCAGACAGTGGTAATAGGGGTATGGGCACACGTGGGGCTAAAGTTAACAAACCAGAAAAAGTGCAGCTGGCAAGTGTTTTTGTATTCTTTTAAAGTTTTGGGTAATTTCTATGGTCAATGCAAGCTTAGTTGGATTTCTTGTCAGTTGTCTGAAATGATTCTTAATACTGCAAGGACTTCTAGAAACAAAGAAAATGGTTGCAATCAATAACATTGTATTCCATGGTAGTTGGTTGTTTTGTTTTCTTCTATGTAGCTGTTGTGTTAACTTTTTTTTTTCTAAATATATATGCTTGGCGTTCTATTGTCAGGTTGATTTGCGGAAAGCTTATAATTGCGAAATTATGCTCTCAAAAATTAAAATTCCTCTACCAGATATGCTTGTAAGTTCTCAAGAATTAAGATTTTCCTACGGACTCTGATCTGAATGATAATATGATTTGCAGAAACTTTTCATTCTGTATATGTATTTTGTAGAATGCCATCCTGACATTGAATTCTTCTGCATTGGATATTGATCAAGTCGAGAATATCATAAAATTCTGTCCCACAAAGGAAGAAATAGAGACTTTAAAGGTGCTTGTCTCCAAATTTGTTCATGTCGTTATGCTCGTATGTCTCTATTTGAAAACTACATTCGAAAGTTTCTTACAATGCTTGTGTTGTGCTTCAGAATTACAACGGAAATAAGGAGATGCTTGGAAAGTGTGAACAGGTTGTTGTAGTTAAAGTCGGTTAAAAAACTGAATGATAGTGTTTACAACATCTAACATTTTTGCTACGATTTTATTTCAGTTTTTCCTTGAACTAATGAAAGTTCCACGGGTCGAATCCAAACTCCGAGTATTTGCGTTTACCATTAATTTTACCAGCCAGGTAGAAGATGTATATGTTACTTAAATCATTCTGTTGTACAATTCTTGTATCAATTGTGTCGTTATGATATTAACCTTTTTTACAGTTTGAAGACTTGAAGCGTAACCTCAAAACAATCAATGATGCTTCCACAGAGGTACCTTAGCTATTTGGCATTTGGGTGGACGACGGGAGTCAAGTAAACTAAAAATTATTTTCTTGTTGAATTCTTTAGGTCAAGGAATCGGTGAAGTTACGCCAAATTATGCAGACAATCCTTACTTTAGGAAATGCATTAAATCAGGGCACTGCACGTGGTATGAGTTCCCTATATGTGAGATATCTTTACTGTATTATTGTTTAAATGTAAATTGTATTAACCCCCTTGAATACATGAATTTTAGGGTCCGCTGTGGGATTTAAGTTGGATAGTCTTCTTAAGCTTTCTGATACTCGTGCTAGAAACAACAAAATGACCTTGATGCATTATCTATGTAAGGTAAGTTATATCTGCAGATCAGGGTTCTCTTGGAGATCTTGTCTTTCAGTTTTTCTGTGAAAGGTGTGATAATCAAATTAGAATGGAAGTTCCGTTCTCTTATAAAATTGATCATTAACTGTCACATATGTAGAAATGTTTAATTTTTTTAAAAGATTAAAAGAGCTTACCAATAGTCCTATCATCGGACGATTTTTCCTATTACACTTACCATGCATTTGGTTTATTTCTAAGCAGGAGCGTCAGAACTAAGATTATTTTGTTGGCTTGCATTAAACTTTTTTCCCACATTAGTTGATGTTACAAATCTGACTTTGGCTGGTTTCTCGATATGTAAATATTTCTGCAGATAATTTCAGAAAAAATGCCCCAATTACTAGATTTCAGCAAGGATCTTGTACACTTGGAACGTGCCTCCAAGGTGTGTCATATTTTTCAGTTTAACGTCTCATTCCTTCAGAATGTTTGAATGGGTATGCTGACTTAGTGGCTTATCTTTTGTCCTGCTTTGGATTTTCTAGATACAACTGAAGTCTCTAGCTGAAGAAATGCAAGCAGTTAGCAAAGGCCTTGAGAAGGTTGAACAGGAACTCACTGCATCGGAGAACGATGGTGATGTGTCTGCAAGTTTTCGAAAGGTACAGTTATGGCATCCAGAGGCCTTTACACTGTTATTCTCAAATCAGAGAGTATCTTCTCGACTCATCCATATGGCATCCAAAGGAATGAGTGTTTTGCTCCACCCATCACTAGTAACTTTATCATCATATAACCGTATGATATTTTGAACTGGACTAGCGCTTTAAATAAGGAGTTCAAACAAAAACTGAATCTTTGCCAGGAATACTATTAATTAGGAAAGTGTTTCTTTGACTCCCTTAATTGATAGGTGTTGAAAAGTTTCCTCGACTCTGCTGAGGCTGAAGTGAGGTCACTCATCAGCTTATACAAGGAAGTGGTAAGCTAGAGTATTCTATTCCTTTTCCATATCAACTTCACTATTGTCTGAAATTGGTCGTAAAAAAACTCGATTGTAACTCGAGTGCAACTGTAATATGCAGGGAAGAAGTGCAGATTCTCTTTCGGAGTACTTTGGTGAAGATCCAGCAAGATGTCCATTTGAGCAAGGTTTGTGATATATCCTCAATACCCTTCTACAAATTTGTTTACTATAGAACCTCAAATACCCACAGTTGATTCTCCGACAGAACCCTCGAATAATTTCCCTTTACGGTTCTAAAATTTCTTTCGACTGAACTTTCATGACGTAGTTACGCAAACGTTGGTGGTGTTCACGAAGATGTTCCATAAATCCCACGAAGAAAACGAGCAGCTGGCCGATGCTGAGAAGAAGAAACTGGAAAAAGAAGCGCTTAAAGAACAGCAGCAGCAGCAACAACAAGCCCTCTCAAGTTCGCCGGCCGATGCTCTTCGTGCTAAACTCAGTTCTCGCAGTCAAAAGCAGCAGCAAGCTTCTTGATGATCTATTTATGTCATTGTGTATTGAATTCATTCCTATTTGTTATTCATAAATTTGTATATAAACAAACCATCTTTGGAGAAAATATTCGAACCTGCTGAGACACTGTAATTTTTCTTTTCATTTCACCCCATATGATGCGAAGTATTTATGTATCTGCCAAATTATAAATTCAATTAAAAACCTTAGCTTCCTTCTTGCATCTATTACATCCTACAGGTATCTAAACCATCAATTGTAATTTCCACAAGTTTTTTATGGTCCTAAACCTAATCTGACAGAGATTGCAAATTAGGCATCCCAACTAAAACAAAAGATTAAATTGAACTCGAGTAATCTTCAACATCCGAAACCATAGGGTTTGTCTTACGATGATATTTTCTCCGCCCGACTATAAAACCCGAAACTACTCCTCTTTCTCATTGCTGGTTTTTGGCGAGGATGTTGTTTCTGATTCATCTCCTAGGTTGGTTTTCTCGGGCTCGATGAACAAGGAGCGAGGTATGGATTTAAGGAGGTTGAAGTAGGCGTATTTTACGTCGAATTGCATATCGTACCCTGAAATAAAACAGACAACAACCTTACATCATCAATCTTTATCTTCATCACCGAGCAAAGAATTAACAAGAGAAGTTTCTTACAGTAGTTTACTGCGATACAAAGCCCGTTCTCGCCCGGGACTTGTCTAACGTGGTGAAACCACATACTTGGCCTGTCATAAAATCAAGAACGCAAAGAATGGAAAAACGGGAGTTAGCTTCTTCAGGATCAGGATAATGATATCGAACAGTTTCAATTTAAGAACAATATTCAGTCAGTTAACCGACAGACAAATCAACAAATTGGGTAGTCATAATCATAAGCAAAGTAGATTGTTAATAAAAGGGTCAACGGAAAAGCTTACAAGTAAAGCATCTGCCCAGCCTTTACAGTAACTTCGTAAGGCTTCGGTCCGTCGAAATACAAAGGGAACTTCTCAACCGCCATCTCCTTCTCCTCCGGCGAAGGGTAAGGATCCACGCTGCACCACGGCACATAACTTATCGGATCTTCCAAGTCCAGCGTGAATTCGCCACGATCCTATGACCAAGAACAATCTCCTAAGAATAAAGACTGATTGAAGAACAAATTTTCGAATGCAACAGGGAAAAAGATTCAAGCTTTTCCAATAAATTACGATTATTTGCATCTACCTCGTGATAGTTATACCTAGCAGAAGGATACTCGTCTACGTACATCCTATGAACTTCCCAAGGAGGCAAAAGCAGAAACCTCTTCTCCCCAGAAACTACAGCGTACAGATTCTCGTAATGGTCCTTATGAAACCAAGTTTCCGATTTCTCATTCCCAATCCACAAATTCACCGCCTCTGGCCCACAGCCGATGGCCTCGGTCGCCCAAGGCACGTCCTCCTCACAGTCTTCGATCAAATCCCCATACTCAGTCCTCAAGCAATCGTTTTGCTGCTGTAAGTAGCCCACGACTTTGCGACCGCTGTATTCGTTGGTTCGAACGATTTCCAGCGCTTTTTCGAAGGGGAGAGTGACGACGTGGGATGAAGCGAAGCATAGGGATTGCGGGGCGGCGGAGGTGGATTGGTGGGCGAGGGCGTCGGCCTTTCCGTTTGGGGTGAGGTGGAGGGACACGTCGGCGGAGGAGGTGGAGGAAGGTGGCCAGCGGTGGAGGGCCGGCCAGTGGGTCACGGCGGAGGAGATTAGGAGAGGGGTGTTTGTCGAGAGGAAGCGGCGGAGGAAGGTTAGGGGGTGGGCGGGGTGGGTAGGGTGGGTATTGAGGGTGGGTTAGGGAGGGTGAGCGCGCGAGCTTCTTCCCAGAAAGAGTGAAGGGAAGGGGACGGTGGTGGTCCGTCGAATTCAAGGCGTCGTTGGCGGCCGGACATGGGCAGCGGGGGCGGCGCGATTTTGGGAGTGGGCTCTACTGAAACTGTCCCTAAAAAAAAAGCTTTATTGCCACTGAGTCGACACAATGGCAAGAATAGTCAACGTTTTTAAATTATAAATGCAAATCTAATTAATCTTTTTAACCATGGTGCAATATTAGACAACTTTTCACTTATAATTATTATTTTTTTATATTGACCACAAAACTATTTCAAATTATTATTCTACTCTGCCATTACTACGAATAAGCAATGTTTTTATTAATAATTATATATTTCACTCCAATTAATTATTTTCAATTAATACGTTTTAATTAAATCACGATCCCCTAGGCATGAAAACATTTTAATTCTACTCTTCAATAACCTATCATGCAATCCACTAATTTCTCGCAACTGAGTCAACGTCGCATTGAACGAAACATCGCGTGAAAATATTCCATATTTTTTGGAGATTGATCATCAATTGTGTGATTGCCAACTGTGATTAAGTTGCCACCCCAATATAGCGTCACAATAACTGAATTCGACATAATTTCTGCAAATTGAAACCGAACTTCCAGGAACAAAGCAGAATTCACGCACAAAAAAAAAATCATCTGAAAATAAAATAAAATAAAATACAACAGTCACATGGAACAATATGAAGAAACTAGCCTAATAAAAGATGATGTTTGTTCGAAGCTATAGATTGGTTCGCCTTTGTCTCCCTCATCCATGATAAATTCAAAGGAAGGTTGAATATGTGTTCTTATTCCTACGATCTTCTTTATGTTTTTATAAGTAAAAAAATAATGACACAAAAATAATGATATTCTATATAATGCAAAAGATCTAACCATTGCTTAGACGTTGCAAGGCCTAGGGAATCTTGATAGTAATTAAAATGTTTTAATTGAAAATAATTAATTGGGGTGAAATATATAATTATGAATAAAAGCATTGCTTATTTGTAGTAATGAGAGAGTAGAATTATAATTTGAAATAGTTTTGTGGTCAAAGTAATAAAAATAATAATTATAAATGAAAAAGTTGTCTAGTTTTGCACCATTGTTAAAAAGTTAAATAGATTTGCACTTATAATTTTAAAAAATGACTATTTTTGCTATTCTCTCATCTTGGAGAGTAGATACAGAACAATTTGTTGATGTTATTATTACCCCCATCAACGGTTGGGCTACGTTGAGCAGAGAGGAGAGCGCGGCCGGCCGGCAGACGGGCGGGCGGTGGGTCAGGTCGACGATTCTGGGGTTGTAGACTGATGATTTCGAATTTAATAACTTGGCACCGTAATAATGATGGGGCCTCATTTATGTGGACTCATGCAGGCTAAAAGTCAGAAGATATATCGATGTATATAGCCCTAAACTCCAAACGGGCTCATCGAGCTCAGTATTAAAACCTGGTGAAATTCCTGTTGATGATGGGATTTGCACAGTTTGGGTCTAGGGCAGTGTCATGTCACAGCCCGCTCGTCGGAGAGGACGAAGGTGTGCCGTTTGATCGTCAATGTGTTGCCAAAAGAATAAAGGGGCTTTTAAAGTTGATGACCCAGTTAAGTTTCATTTAGAGTTCAGGACCTTGTCAGAAATTTTTTAGGGTTAAGGTTCTGATACACTTAAGTATTTTTCAGTACCACTTCATGGACATGTATTAACGCTTCGTGGACCTGTAGTACCACTTTATGGTTCTGCAGTACCATTTCATCGTTCCGCAGTACCACTTAATTGTTCTGCATTACCACTTCGCCATTTTCAGCGCCACTTCTATGTTTTGGAATAACACAAAACTATCGTTCGATACCAGTTCATATACATCGTATAACACATGTCCTTATCTTTAAATTGCATCCAAATCGGGTCGTGAATCCTAAAAAAATTTCGATAGGGTCCTGAAATCTAACTTAAAACGTCTTTGGGGGCATGACACGTAATTACACCAGGAATAAGAATAAATTACAATGACAGCAAAGGTATATGCTTTTATGTAAAGAAATATTTCTCCGATTATAGTACTGAAAAATACTTAGTTTTTAGTTATTACATGCTCGACTGCATGGCTGCATATTCATTTCAGGTCAACTCTTGGTTGGCTGCACTGAAGACCTATTGTTGTGAAGATCAATCCAAGAAAGTGACGTGTCAACGGAGTACTTCTTAGCTTCAGTTCCTCTTTAAAATACGTAAAATATCATTTCCTGAGAATTGGTTCCATTCCTAGAATTCTTGCCCTTTGCACTTGAAATGTCAATGTGTGTGTGTGTGTGTGTTTTCTATTACTTTCTTTTTCACGTAGTAAGGTCAACTTGCATTTGCATGCTTGTTTGTATGTAAATATAAACTAATAAATGTTGTCTGTGTAAATCAATTACGACACGAGAATAATATTGTATTCATTACTCAAGTTACCATCGATTAAATAATAAAGGACATATTACAATGACTAATAAGAGTAGACAGTAAGTAGGGTGATGACGACCATTTCTGTTATAACATTGAAAATAATTTTTTTAAATAAATAAAATTTTAATTGGGCTCTTAGGCCCATATGAAGCCCAACTGCTTTCGACGGTGGTCCTTCCCTTCTTCGCGAGCTTTCTGCCCAAGAAAACGATTGAGTATTTGGCAGCAAAGCAAAGGTTACACAAGAAAGGTTTTCTTTTTGGAATTTAGAGAAGGGAAGGAAGGAAGGAAGAAAATGGATCCGAAAATCACAGAAGTATCGCAGGTGTTCGAGCGGTTCAAAGCCGGCCCAATAATCCTAAAGCCCAATATGTGACAGTTGGTTGGCCTGCTCCCCCTTTCCTCCTTATTTAATACTAAAATCAGTAAACCATCTTTTCACCTGTCACTCTCTGATAACCATCGTCATTCCGAAAACGTGGAAAACCCAGCACTGTCGAGCTCTGCCCGACTGTTAAAAGAGTTTAACGGGCCATCACCTTCTTGGACCATACATCTTCTGGGCCTCATATTTACTAAGCCCATGGAGAGACCTATTTGGAAGCCCATATTGAAGAAGCTTCTATATGAGAAACCCTTGGCTTATAGATCGTCATTCTCTTAGCCGCACTCTATAATATCAAGAAACAATCATCTGTAAACCCTAGAAGGGCTCTCTGCAACTCTTTTATACTCTCATTTTTATGTTGTAGTATTAAGAGTCTCTAGCTAGAAATAATAGCAAGTTCTTGCTGTGTTGCACACTTTGTGTAGTTTATTCCCGTGCTTACGAGTTTGCTCAAGGCACTTGTATCGTTAAACGCAGAGAAATCATTTTTGATTTATTTTGATCTGAGAATTTTCTTCGATTCAAAATTTTTCACCGACATTTCCATTCCGCACCCAATATGTGACAGCTGGCTGGCCTGCTCCCCCTCCTCATTATTTAACACTAGACCTGGGTAATGGGTCGGATTGGGTAGGGTCCGGCCCGGTTCTACCGGTTTCGGTTCAACCGGTTCGTGAACACGTGGTCAACAAAATGATTGTAATATATAAAAGTTGATAAGGACTTTCATTGGAGTGACACGTCGTCAACAAAATGATACCCCATCTTATATAAGTGTTACACAAAATATTATTTTATACAAACAAAATTGATTTCTCGACTTTGATGAATATATATGAAAATAATGGTTCATATTAAGTAAGTTATAAAAATTTAGTAGAAAATATTTATGGATAGATGGATCAAAATGAGATATACAAGTCATAATGACAGAAATATTAGGTACAAGTCCCAACAAAATCCATGATGATACTAATTTCCTAACAAGGACCTATAGATTTCATGTAAAAATTTGATCATTTTATTGACTATGTAAAAGAGTTACGGTCAAACTAAATTACCCTTGAAACATTTTATTAATGCAATTTCATCCAAATCTTCCCTATAAACGTGATTTAGTTTTTTCGTTTCTCGTCGGGTTCCCATTTTTTTTCTCGAGCTGCCGTCAAAGATCGAATGTACATCCTGGAATTATTGAATATATCTAATCCATATTTATAACTCAAGTTGAATTGAAGATATTGTTACACTTTTTGTTATTTTAATATACAGTTAACAAACTTGGAATACATAACGTTGAGGAAATCGTTAACTGGTAATATTCCTTTCATCCTGTAAGGTCATCGCCTTTCTCTTCGACCAATCTCTCAAGCCAATCATCAAACTAAGTCATCCACAAAAATGTTACAAAATTTGATAGTAGGTAAGCAAAACAGTGATGGATAGATAATGATGCAAAAATGGACGTTTTGAACACCTCCAATTATTATGACAATACATGAGGAGTTATGTTTGAGGAAGTACTAAAACCACAGTTCATAATGTAATATAAAATGGTTACTCTTCTATGGTACGTTTTCAGTTTAGATCATCAAAAAAAGCAAAACTTTATTATGATAGCATTGCAAAGTAGTCAAAACCTATTAGGACAAGAAATTGAATTGAAGATGTTGTTACACTTTTTGTTATTTAATATACGGTTAACAAACTTGGAATACACAATGTTGAGAAGAGTTGTATACCGACAATATTCCTTTAATCCTGTAAAGATCATCTCCTTTCTCTTTGATGGATGTTAGCATGGAGCCTAAGCCCAAGACTAAGCTCAATTGACGTTATATTTATTTTAGTTTTAGAGTGACGATGTCGTTTAGTACGGCGGCTGCTGCAGGCAATCTTATAAATAGAGCTCGGCGAGAAAATACAAACCATCACTTCTTTTCCATTTGAAAAAAACACATGGAATCATCATGAACAAGCCACCGTTGTCCAGGGTCTCCAAGCCAAGGCTATGCCAAGAGGAGGTCCAAGATTGAGGCCGAGATGAGGGCTGCATCGCACTGGTGGGAGGAGAAGAAATCGGATAAACTTCTCACATTGATGAGTCTTGAAGAAGATGATGCGGTTGTTGGAGAACTTGCAACGGGAATGGATATGACGACCAAGAAGAAATCATTTAAGAAAAGAGTGAATAAGTTTGAGCGCAACAAGACCACCAGTCTGACTGAAGCTTCTGAACACCGACGAACAACTTCGAAGCTCGTAAATAGAAGTAGGATTCTCGAGCGTTTTTCTGCTGGATTTTTTTTTGAATTTCTTTTTTTAAAAGGATCTTATATACGTTTCGATAACATATTTATTACATATATACGAAGAATCACATATTGTAATACTGACAGAATATAAAGTTAACTTGAAGAGTTAGAAAAATGCTTTCAAAACGATGTTTTGCATAACATCTTTATTCTAACTATGAGAATAATTTTTATAGTGTAGTGAATTATAAACTAAGTTTTAGTTTAAAAAGTACATTTAAAATAGAACTTTAACAAACTTCAAGTCCATGAAAAACATTCAAAAGTCTTATATAAATTCGACGGACCACCGCCTGCCCATTTCGTCGTTATCTTCGCCGTTCGTCGTCTTTGGTGTCGGCTTCTTCTTCTTGGTCTTGAGAATCGCCGGCGTCTTCTCGGTGTTCGGTGTCGCCGGCGAGTTCTTGCAGTCTGCGCCGTCAGCGTCTTCGCGCTGGTTATCATTCTCCAAGCCCAAGCTTTCAAAAGAGTTCTCCGCACTGTCCGTCTCATACGGGTCGAAGCGAGAGCCGGCGATCATTTTGGCCCGAACGGAGGCCTTACAGCGATCGTCACGTACGGAATGGAAATGGCGGGCGGCGTTAGACGGTGCTACGTTTTCCATGTTCTGCCGAATGAGAGTGACGATTGTCGTTTTCAAAGTGACAGCTGAAAAGATGTTTACTGTTTATATATACTGTTAAATAAGGAGGGAAAGCAGACCATATTGGGCCGAATACACCTCTTCTTGTGCAAAAAAGCTCGCGGGAAAGACTACTAATTGGGCTTTACGTGGGCCATTCTGAAAGGCCCCCAGTTATAAATTTAGTTTTGTTTTTAATAATTATAACATAGCAGAAATAGTCGTCATCAATCCACCAACGTTTTATTTTTTATTTGATCGATGGTAAATTGAAGTAATGAATACAAGTATTCTAGTTTAGTAATTAATTTACACACAAACACCTCTAGTCAAAATTTACAAACAAACTATTAGAAAAAAATATTCATTTGGCGTTTTCCGAATATTTGCAAAATATTTCACTAATTGAATTGAAACACATGAAATATACGGTCACAATAGAATTAAATTTAGTACAATCAATACAAAAAGTATCAACAAAAAAAACCCCTTTGGCAGAACTCGAACAACGATAATGCGCAATATTAATAAGCTTTATTACCACAACTTGAGTCAATACAGAACGATTTGCGAATGTTATTATTACCCCCATCAACGGTTGGGTACGTTGAGCAGAGGAGAGGGGCCGGCCGGAGGGCGGTGGGTCAGGTCGACGATTCTGGGCTGGAGACTGATGAATTCGAATTTAATAACTTGGCACCGTAATTATGATGGGGCCTCCTTTATATGGACTCATGCGGGCTAAAAGTCAGAATTAGAAGATATATCGATGCATAGCTAGCCCAAAACTCCAAACGGACTCATCGAGCAAGTATTATCACCTGGTGAAATTCATGTTGATGATGGGATTTGCACAGTTGAATTGGGTCTAGGGCAGTGTCAAGTCGAACAGCCCGCTTGTCGGAGAGGACGAAGGTGTGCCGTTTGATCGAGGACGTCAATGCGTTGCCAAAAAGAATAAAAGGGATTTTAAAGTTCAGGACCTCAGTTAAGTTTCATTTAGAGTTCAGGACCTTGTCAGAAAATTTTTAGGGTTAAGGTTCTGATACACTTAAGTGTTTTTCAGTACCACTTCATGGACCTGTAGGTTAACTTCGTGGACCTGCAGTACCACTTCATGGTTCCGCATTACCATTTCATCGTTCTGCAATACCACTTAATTGTTTTGCATTACCACTTCATCGTTTTGCAGCACAAATTATGTGTTCTAGAATAACACAAAACCATCGCCTGATACCAGTTCATATACATTGTATAACACCAGGTCTTTATCTCTATATTTCATCCAAATCGCGTCGTGAACCCTAAAAAATTTCCGACATGGTTCTGAATCCTAACTTAAAACATCTTTTGGATTCTAACACGTAATTACACCAAGAATAAAAATTACAATGACAGCAAAGGTATATATTTTTTTACGTAAATAAATATTTCTCCGATTATAATTTATAGTACTGAAAAACACTTTATTACGTCCTCAACTGCATGGCTGCATATTCATTTCAGGTCAACTCTTGGTTGGCTGCACTGAAGATCTATTGTTGTGAAGATCGATCAAAGAAAGTGACATGTCAACGGAGTACTTCTTAGCTTCAGTTCCTCTTTAAAACACGTAAATATTTTTTCCTGAGAATTGGTTCCATTCCTAGAATTTCTTGCCCATTGAACTTGAAATATGTGTGTGTGTGTGTTTTTTCTTTTACTTTCTTTTTCACGTAGTAAGGTCAACTTGCGTTTGCATGCTTGTTTGTATGCAAATTTAAACTAATAAATGTTGTGTGTGTAAATCAATTACGAAACTGGAGTAATACCTATATTCATCACTCAATTTACCATCGATTAAATAAAAAAAGACAGATTACAATGACTAATAAGAGTAGACATGCAGTAAGTAGGGTGACGACGATTTCTGTGATAACATTGAAAATACTTTTTTTAAATAAATAAAATTTTAATTGGGCTCTTCGAACAGGCTCATATGAAGCCTAATTGTTTTCGACAGTGGTCCTTCCCTTCCTAGCGAGCTTTCTTGCCCAAGAAGGCGATGGAGTCTTTGGCAGCAAAGGCTACACACAAGAAAGGTTTTCTTTTTGGAATTTAGAGAACGGAAAGAAGAAATCTGAGTAAGAAAGAAATGGATCCGAAATCACAGAATTATCGCAGGTTTTCGAGCGGTTCAAAGCCGGCCCAATAATCCTAAAGCCCAATATGTGACAGCTAGCTGGCCTGCTCCCCCTTCCCTCATTATTTAACACTAGACATGGGTAATGGGTCGGATTGGGTAGGTTCCGGGCCAATTGTACCGGTTTCAGTTCAATCGGTTCGTGAACACGTGGTCAACAAAATGATTGTAATATATAAAAGTTGATAAGGACTTTCATTGGAGTGACACGTCGTCAACAAAATGATACCCCATCTTTTGTAAGTGTTACACAAAATATTATTTTATACAAACAAAATTGATTTCTCGACTTTGATGAATATATATGAAATAATGGTTCATCTTACATATTAATTAAATTATTTTAAGACAACAAAAATTTAGTAGAAAATATTTATGGATAGATGGATCAAATGAGATATACAAGCCATAATGACAGAAATATTAGGTACAAGTCCCAACAAAATCCAAGATGATACTAATTTCCTAACAAGGACCTATAGATTATGTAAAATTTGATCATGTTATTGATTGTGTAAAAGAGTTGCAAACTAGATAACCCTTGAAACATTTTCTTAAGGCAATTTCATCCAACTATTCCCTATAAACGCGATTTAGTTTTTTCTTTTCTCGTCGGGTTCCCATTTTTTGCTCGGGCTGCCGTCAAAGATCGGATGTACATCCTGTTTGAATATATCTAATCCATATTTATAACTCAAGTTGAATTGAAGATGTTGTTACACTTTTTGTTATTTTAATATACATTTAACAAACTTGGAATACATAACGTTGAGGAAATCGTTTACTGGTAATATTCCTTTCATCCTGTAAAGGTCATCGCCTTTCTCTTCAACCAATCTCTCAAGTCAATCATCAAACTAAATCATCCACAAAAATGTTACAAAATTTGATAGTAGGTAAGCAAAACGGTGATGGATAGATAATGATGCAAAAATGGACGTTTTGAACACCTCCAATTATTATGACAATATATGAGGAGTTATGTTTGAGGAAGTACTAAAACCACACTTCATAATGTAATATAAAATGGTTACTCTTCTATGGTACGTTTTCGGTTTAGATCATCAAAAAAAGTAAAACTTTATTATGATAGCATTGCAAAGTAGTCAAAACCTATTAGGAAAAGAAATTGAATTGAAGATGTTGTTACACTTTTTGTTATTTTACTATACGCTTAACATACTTGGAATACACAATGTTGAGAAGAGTCGTATACCGACAATATTCCTTTCATCCTGCAAAGGTCATCTCCTTTCTCTTTGATGGATGTTAGCATGGAGCCTAAGCCCAAGACTAAGCTCAATAGACGTTATTTTAGTTTTAGAGTGACGATGTCGTTTAGTACGGCAGCTGCTGCAGGCAGCATCTTATAAATAGAGCTCAGCGGGAAAATACAAACCATCCCTTCTTTTCCATTTGAGAAAAACACATGCATCATGAACAAGCCACCGTTGTCCAGGGTCTCCAAGCCAAGGCTATGCCAAGAGGAGGTCCAAGATTGAGGCCGAGATGAGGGCTGCATCGCACTGATGAGAGGAGAAGAAATCGGATAAACTTCTCACATTGATGAGTCTTGAAGAAGATGATGCGGCTGTTGGAGAACTTGCAACGGGAATGGAGACGACGACCAAGAAGTATTAATTCAAGAAAAGAGTGAATAAGTTTGAGCACAACAAGACCACCAGTCTGACTGAAGCTTCTGAACACCGACGAACAACTTTGAAGCTCATAAGTAGAAGTAGGATTCTCGAGCGTTTTTCTGCTGGATTATTTTTTTTTGAATTTCTTCTTTTTAAAAGGAACATGGTCGTGGGTATTCCATCCATCGAGGATCAGATTTATGAAGGATGTATATATGGGAAGATGCATCGTCTTCCGTTCCCAAAGACGTCTTGGAGAGCAAAAACCCCTCTCGAGTTGGTGCATGCAGACATATGTGGTCCTACGAGAACACCCTCGCTCGATAACAAACGATATTGCATTCTTTTTGTCGATGATTTTACAAGAATGATATGGCTATATTTTTGCACGAGAGGTCGGAAGCTTTTGCAGCTTTTCTACATTTTCAAGCGCTCGTGGAAAAACGAAGTGGTCGACATATAAAATACTTAAGAACTGATCGTGGTGGAGAATTTCTTTTATACTCCATTCTTTGAGTTTTGTAAGAAGAATGGCATCGAATGGCAATTAACGGTTAGTAGAACGCCACAACAAAACGGAGTTACCGAGAGAAAAAACCGAACAATTGTTGAGATGGCGAGGAGTATGCTCAAAGGAAAAGAACTAGAGAAGAAGATGGTTCACACGGCAGCTTATATCCTCAACCGCTCACCCACAAAGCAGTTCTCAACAAAACTCCATTCAAAACAAAGCTCGACGAAGATGGTTCCATTAAAAAACATAAGGCGAGATTGGTTGCAAAAGGCTATTCTCAGCAGCCTGGAATCGACTTCAACGAGACATTCGCTCCAGTTGCTCGCATGGAGACCATTCGAATAGTCCTTGCGCTCGCAGCCCAATTAGAGCTTAGCGTGTACCAGTTGGACGTAAAATCAGTGTTTCTTAATGGCGATCTCGAAGAAGAAGTTTATGTTCAACAGCCACAAGGATTTGAGATCAGCGAAAATCCAAGAAAGGTATCTCTTTATGGCTTAAAGCAAGCACCTAGAGCATGGAACAATAAAATCGACCGGTATTTATTTCGAGAAGGATTTCGACGAAGCCCAAGTGAGCCATCTCTCTATATAAAACTTCTGGTATAACAGATTTTTTGATCATGTGCCTTTACGTTGATGATATTATTTATCTTGGCACTACCCCGACGTTGACTGAAGAATTTAAGAAGCATATGATGCAAGAATTCGAGATGACAGATTTGGGACTTCTAAAATATTTTCTGGGAATTCAAGTAAAACAATCGAAAGGGAAGTTATTTATTTCTCAAGAAAAATATGCTGACAATTTGTTGAAGAAATTTAATATGCAGAATAGCAAACCGGTGAACACACCTATGGCCTCGAACGAGAAGTTGAAGCAAAGTGATGGTGCGGAAAAAATCGATGCAGGAATGTATCGCAGTCTTGTAGGATCATTGATCTACCTCACCAACACGAGACCAGATATTGTTCACTCGGTAAGTTATGTTTCTAGATACATGAGTGAACCGAGCAAACTTCACATTACCTCAGCCTTGAGATACGTCAAAGGTACTAAAAAGCACGGGATTCTCGAAAAAGAAGAAGGCAATATGCAAATCGGTTTCACTGATAGCGATTGGGCCGGTTCACTAGACGACCATAAGAGCACTTCCGGATATGTGTTCTGTCTCGGAACAAAAGTGGTTGCTTGGTGTTCTAAAAAGCAGAAAACGGTTGCATTATCAAGTGAAGCCGAATATATTGCAACCACAGATGCAGCGTGTGCAGCGGTTTGGATAAGAAGAATTCTCGAAGATCTACATCAAAAACAGAAGAGGCCGACTACACTCTTCTGTGATAATATGTCAACTATTGCTATGACTAAATATCCGATTTTTCATGCAAGGTCGAAGCATATCGAACTCCGACATCATTACATCCGTGATCTTGTGACCAACGAAGAAGTTCACATGGAGTTCATCAACACAAATGATCAAGTCGCAGACTTTCTCACAAAGGCGGTATCGATCGAAAAACTTGAGAAGTTTAAAAAGATCTTGAAAATTACAAATTAAGAGGGGGTGTTGAAAATAAGAAAATAAAAATAATAATAATTTGAAATTTCCAAGTTTGAATATAATTTCAAAAAATGGTAAGTTTGAACTTGGAATAGCCTTAATAATTTGACTATAATTTTGATATCCAATATTGAATATTGAATGTTGAATGTTGAATTCTAGATTACTGAATGAAATCTATAAATAGGTTATCATATGTAATACATTTGTAATATGATCAATAAAAATTAAAAATCCTCTCTCATATATTTCTAATATTTTTTCTATTATCTTCTCTTAATATATTTCCATAATATATATATATATATATATATAAAAATATTTATATTTTTCTCCTATTTAATAAATATTCCCACCATATTAAAAAAATACCAACAGATATAATGTAGTCTTTCTTGGTCCTCTTAGATTCTTTTTTTTTTCTCTTCTGCATTTCAAAATTCTGCGTATAGATTCTTTTTTTTTCTTCTCTACTGTATTTCAGAATTGAGGTATGAATAAAAAAGTTTCTCTTTGAATTTTCTATATGTGATCGTTATTTAAAATTAAGAAACACAATCAGCTCGTAAAAAAAAAGAAAAAAATCAAAAAAGCCTGCGCCGCCGAGATGATTTTCCGGCCGCGGCGGAGTTTTTTGCGGCGCTGCGATGGTGGCAATTTCTGGGTTATTCGGGTCGAGAGGTTGAAGACGATGGAAAAAAATTAATTTTAATTTAATTGAATTGATATGTTAATGAATTGATAATTTAATGGGTTATTTCTTATCGGACCTATTATTAATTCTGAAACTACATTCAAGGCCCAAATTTGATTAAACTTAATATTCCATCTTTCTCGTCGCCGTCCCCTTTCTTTATTCTTCAAGTTTCCAAAAATTGCTCTTCATTGGGCTTTACGTGGGCCTTCCGAAAATGGCCCAGTTATGTGCTTTAAAAGTTAATGGCCCGCTTTAAGCTAACAGCCAGTTCTCGAAATTAGTTAGTGGGCTTTGTGCTAGTTTAGTACTAGTCATTGAAGTGAGCCCATCTAAAATAAATATTTGTGGTGAATAAATAAATAAATAGTGAGCCTAATAGAAAACGAGTCCAAACGGAATATGAGAGAACCATGGGAAAATTCAAATTGAATTGAATAAAAAAATGATTCAAATTTAGAATATAGATACTCTGTTAACCGACTTTGGACGCGCGTTTCTATTTTTTTGCTTATCATTATAGTCTCTTCTTCCTTCACCATCTCATTCTCATACCACAAAAACCCTATTATATATATTTTCTCATACCACAAAACCCTATTATATAATATAATTCTCTCATCTTTGTGGTAAGGTTGTAAAAAGCGCCAGGCGCTACCTAGGGCCCGAGGGGGGCCTAGCGCCGGCGGGGCCTAGGCAGTTTCTAGACCGAAATTAGGCGGTGTATGTATTTTCTAAATTTTTCTATATATCAAATATATGCTAAATAAATAATTCAATGCAAACTATTCCACAAATAACTATTAGTACCAAAGTAATGTTTTAAGAATGATGTGTTGGCGTGGGAGCGGACCCGGTCGAATAATAATGCGGCTAATATTTGGGTAATTAAAGATAAAATGTGGACACCGAGATTTAACGTGGAAAACCCCCAAACAAATCGGGGTAAAAAACCACGGGCAAGGAAGAAGAATTCACTATAGAGGAAAAATATAAGAGTTACAACCTCTCAATCTATAAAGGAGAAAACCCTCAACCTCTCTCTTTATAGTCGGAGAAAACACCGACAAACTCTCTATTTTTTATTCTCTCTTCTCTCTATTATTTTTCTTCTCTGATGGGATACATTTTGCACTGAGCTTCATAGCCTATTTATAGGCATTTGAACGAACACATGAGGTAATTGCTTACCTCATTGTAAATATGAACGAGATGAAAATTCAATTTCCATGTACTATTGATTTTCCTTTCTTTGACTTGTCATAGCTGCTGACAATCTCCCACTTGAAGATTTGATTGGATCAATCGGATCTTCACACCATTCTTTCTTCCTTGCCATTCATGTTGCTTACGTCTCTGCTAGGCCACTCGAGGAACGACACCAAACGAACTTGTCAGTGTTGACTGCCTTTGTCAAAAAATCTGCTAGGTTGTCTTTTGTATGAATCTTCAACATATCTACCGTTCCCTCTTCCACTTTCTCACGAACGAAGTGATACTGAACTCGTATGTGCTTTGACCTGGAGTGAAAAGCTGGATTCCTTGCGAGATGCAAGGCACTCTGACTGTCACAGAACAGAGGAATATTCTCCTGTCCGTGCCCAAGTTCCTCCATGATCATTTTCAACCAAACCGCCTCCTTACTCGCCTGCGTAGCTGCAACATATTCTGCTTCAGTTGTTGACGTTGCGACAACGGACTGAAGTTTTGATACCCAGCTTACGGCACCACCAGTAAGAGTGAACACATATCCCGTGGTAGATTTGCTCTTATCAAGATCACCTGCATAATCAGAGTCAACGTACCCTCTGACAGTAAAGTCAGCTCCTCCGTAACATAATGCAACATCCGAGGTTCCTCTGATATATCGTAGGATCCTCTTCACCGCGCTCAAATGCTATTTGCCCGGATTCGCCATGTACCGACTTACTACTCCCACTGCATGGGCAATGTCTGGCCGTGTACAAATCATCGCGAACATAAGACTTCCCACCGCTGATGCATACGGTACTCGAGACATCTCCATCCTCCCTTCTTCACTGCTAGGACTCATACTTGAGGATAATTTGAAATTAACAAGAAGTGGGGTAGAAATTGGCTTACAATCTTGCATATTGAAGCGTCGCAAGACCTTCCTCAGATAATTCTTCTGCGAAAGCCAAATCTTCTTGTTATTTCTGTCTCGGTAAATTTGCATTCCTAGAATCTTGTTTGCTGGTCCCAAGTCCTTCATTTCAAATTCCCTAGCCAACTGTGCCTTGAGTTCTTCAACACGATCTTTGTTGGGGCCTGCTACCAACATGTCGTCAACATACAACAGTAATATGATAAAATCATTTTCACCAAACCTCTTGAAATATGCACAAGGGTCTGCATTTAATCTGTTGTATCCAAGGCTCATGATGAAGGAATCAAATCTCTTATACCAACACCTCGGCGCCTGTTTGAGACCGTATAGAGATTTGTTTAACCTACAAACCAAGTTCCGTTTTTCTTTGTCTTCAAAACCTTCCGGCTGGAGCATATAAATCTCTTCTTCAAGATCTCCATGAAGAAAAGCTGTCTTCACATCTAGTTGCTCTAGATGTAGGTCGAATGTAGCACACATCGCCAGGAGTACCCGAACTGTCGTCAGTCGAACCACAGGTGAGAATATCTCGTTGAAGTCGATGCCTTCTTTCTGAGCGTAGCCTTTAACCACCAGTCGTGCACGAAATCGCTCTACTTGATCATCGCTGTTCCGCTTGATCTTAAAGACCCATTTATTGCCGATTGCCTTTCTGCCGTCCGGTAGTGGCACCAGCTCCCAAGTCTTATTTTTCTGTAGAGCTTCCATTTCTTCTTGCATTGCCGCCAACCACTGATCTGCATCTGAACTGTTCAGTGCTTCTTGAAGAGTTGATGGCTCTCCATCATCAGTTAGAAGACAATATGCAACGTTGCTGTCCATATCGTAATCTGCATGCCAGGATGGTGCAGCTCTTTTGCGTGTGCCCCTCCTAAGTTCTGGCTCTGAAGATTCGCTTGGCCCTTCCTCGTGCTCCGGTGCTGCTTCAGAAGAATCTTGTTCGATAGACTTCCCTTCCACCTGAATCGTCGTAGTTTCTGGGCTTTTCTTTATAGTGCTATCATTTTCTTCGATAAGTTTATCTTCTAAGAAGATAACCTCCCTGCTGATGACAACCTTGTGGGCAGTGGGATCCCACAGGCGATACCCCTTCACACCATCAGCATACCCCAAGAACAAACACTTTCTGGACTTCGGATCCAGCTTCGTAGTTTCTTGGGCGTTGTACATCACGTACACAGGACTTCCAAATACGTGGAGTTTGGAATAATCTGCTGGCTTTCCGGTCCACATCTCCATCGGCGTCTTCTGATCAATTGCCGTTGAAGGCGATCGATTGATCACGTAGCAGGCGGTGTTGACTGCTTCTGCCCAGTATGATTTATCCAGACCTGCAGCTCCCAACATGGCTCTTGTTCTTTCCAACAGAGTCCTGTTCATCCGCTCCGCCACTCCATTTTGTTGTGGAGTATACGCCGTAGTGAAATGCCTTTTGATGCCTTCTCTTTTGCAAAAGCTATCAAATTCCTTGCCAGTATATTCTCCTCCATTATCCGTCCTCAAACATTTGATCTTCTTTCCTGTATCAAGTTCTACCCGAGCCTTGAAATTCTTGAAGGTAACGAACACATCTCCCTTACTCTTGATGATATACACCCAACATCTCCGGGAGTAATCGTCGATGAAAGACACGAAGTACTTCCCTCCTCCTCGGGATGAAATCGGTGATTGCCATACATCAGAGTGAACCAATTCTAGAATTTCGTTGCTTCTAGAATTTGATGTGTTGAATTGTAGTCGATGCTGCTTGTTTGCTACGCAATGCTCACAGAACGGTAGTGACACCTTCGTGAGACCCGGAAGTAGATTCTGGCCCGCAAGAATTTTCATGCCTTGTTCTGACATATGACCAAGCTTCTGATGCCACAGCATAGTAGATCTTTCGCTTGAACCTCCTGAAGCCACAGATGCTTCCCCGTCTTGCACCGTCTCTCCCAACAGCGTATACAGATTTGCAGCAACCTTTTTACCTTTCATTACTACAAGTGCTCCCCGAAATATCTTCATTATTCCTTCCCGAACTTTGATTTCACAACCAAGATCATCGAGCTGTCCCACAGATAATAAATTCTTCTTGAGACCTTCCACGTGTCGCACTCCCTGAATAGTGCGAACTGTACCGTCGTGCAACTTCAACCTCACGGTTCCAACACCTACAATCTTTAAGGCATTATCTTCACAACTATACACAGATCCTCCTAAGATAGGTTCGTAGTGATTGAACCAGTCTCTTCGAGAGGTCATATGATAAGTTGCGCCCGAGTCAAGAAGCCATATCTCATCGTACGCCTTCCTGCTCTCCGTTGAGATTGCTGCTTCGCTACACAATACGTCTCCACCTGAGGCGTTTGCCAGATTTCCTTGAGGATTGGAATTCTTCAGGCTCCAACAATCCTTCTTCAAGTGACCCTTCTTTCCACAATGGTAGCATTTCATATCCTTCTTCTTACTTCTTGATTTTCCCCTGCCTTGAATGTGACTCCCACTTGAACCACGTTCCGTTGACCTCCCTCTCATCACCGTCAAAGCTTCGATTTGTTGAGCGCCGGCTTGCTGGTCCTCCTTGTTCTTTCGCCGATTTTCTTCTTCGAGAATAGCAGCCGCGAGGTTATTGAAGACCAGAACTTTCGCGTTGTTCGTCAAGTTGATGATGAGTTGATCATACGAATCAGGCAGACTTTGAAGTAGAATTTCCGCACGTTCTTTATCCTCCGTTTTATATCCCAACGATGTTAGCTGGGAAAATAGAGTATTCAAGACGTTGAGATGCTCCGTCACCGAAGTAGATTCAGACATTCTCAAGGTGAACAATTTTCTCTTCAAGAAAATTTTGTTGTGTAACGACGTCGGCTCGTACAGATTGGTTAGGTGGTCCCAAATCTCCTTTGCCGTTTTCTTTTCTTCGACGCTAGACAATATCTCATCTGCTAGTGCCAGATGAAGATTTGCGACAGCGCTCCCGTCCATCTCGTTCCATTTTTTGTCGTCTGTCAGTGTGGCTGGTTTTCCATCGATAGCCTCTAGACAGCCGTCTTTTCGCAAAATCGCTTTTATCTTTAATTTCCACAGTGAGAAATTTCTCCCGTTGAACTTTTCAATATCGAATTTCGCCGCCATAATTTCTGCTCAGTCGTGAGCGATACCTCCGACGGGATTGCAGCAGATAATTATTGAACTCGTACCGGCTTTATCGTTACCGTAACAAAGGCAATATAATATCTATTATTTTCTGATGTGGAAGATCCACGTTAGTGGCAACCACAGAGCATACGATAAATAGATATATAAAACCGAAGCTCGGCTCTGATACCAATTGTTGGCGTGGGAGCGGACCCGGTCGAATAATAATGCGGCTAATATTTGGGTAATTAAAGATAAAATGTGGACACCGAGATTTAACGTGGAAAACCCCCAAACAAATCGGGGTAAAAAACCACGGGCAAGGAAGAAGAATTCACTATAGAGGAAAAATATAAGAGTTACAACCTCTCAATCTATAAAGGAGAAAACCCTCAACCTCTCTCTTTATAGTCGGAGAAAACACCGACAAACTCTCTATTTTTTATTCTCTCTTCTCTCTATTATTTTTCTTCTCTGATGGGATACATTTTGCACTGAGCTTCATAGCCTATTTATAGGCATTTGAACGAACACATGAGGTAATTGCTTACCTCATTGTAAATATGAACGAGATGAAAATTCAATTTCCATGTACTATTGATTTTCCTTTCTTTGACTTGTCATAGCTGCTGACATGATGTTGACGTATCTTTCTTATTTTTCTATTTCAACGTATGTGTTTTTTGTATTTCAAGTTTAATAATCTAGCCACATACAGTACAATATCCTTTTTTGATAAATAAAAAATAATTTTTGTTAATATTTCAGTAACTTAGACTAACTAATTGGAGTCATTATAAATGATTTGGTATCACATATAAATAATGACTCTTGTTATCCAAAAAAAAGTATTAGTGAAATATTTAATGCTTCTTTAATGCTTTTTTTTTTTGGAAGGAAGCTTCTTTAATGCTATAATCCATCAAAGACACAATCAAAGACATGTAGCATATTGATAAGAGAGTATGGGAAATGTCCCACACCGATTGAAGTTATGGTAGGAAATGGCACAACGATTCTATATATTATGACATACTTAGCAAATCACAGCTGATTTGAAAGCTGAACTGTTTCCCTTCGACGGAAACTTCTAGTATGAATTTTTAGTATATATCATTTGAATATTCTTATGTGGGCCGATTAATCGGTACTGGCTAGCCGCCGATTAGTCGGATAGCCCGATTTTTCCAGCCGATTTACCACTATTCGCCTCGGTGGCCGGGCGCCTAGAGCTTATACGGCGCCTAGGCGGCACATGCTTATCGTGGAAACTAACTTCAATCTCATCTCACGGTTCGTTCGTATTTCCAACAAGCTAATTGGCCTAGCGATGTGAAGATTTACTATCGAATGGGGCAAGTGCGTTTCGTAAATAGTGATAGGGAGCTTTTATACGGTGACGGTGTTGGAGGAGAAGGTGTTGAATCGGTTATAACTACGCCGTCGAATATCGGGAATCGAACGATTTTTCTTGGGGTCGGCTGGTACGAGCTCGGTGATCGTTTATGGGCCGTTGAAAGGTATAAAGGCAGATAGCATCTATTTGGCCGTCGATGATTCTGTTGGCTATTTCGAAGACGAAGGTAAGTATGTCGTTCGTGAGTACGGCGTTTATTGCCTCAAAACCAAGCAGATGGAGAGTAGTTCCAAGCCAGTGAGGCACTTGGCGCCAAGTGAGGTTGGATGGTTCGAACCTATTATTTTTAAATAAATGAACATTTTAATGTTTGAATTAGTTTTTTACATATATGGTACGTTTTGTCATCGGTTATTATAATACAAGATATGTTTGTTTTTTTTGTCATCTCTTTTATTTATTTATTTTTTTTTTGAAGCACATCTAACTGACTATAATATTTATAAACAAATGGATCAATATGAGAAATACAAGCCACCAAGAACAAAAGTATCAGGTACAAGTCACCAAATTCAAGATCATATTAATTTTTCAAAAGAGGACTTGAAGATTTCATGCAAAGATGTTCATGTTACTGAGTATGCAAGAGTTATGTTCAAACTAAACAACCCCTGAAACCCTTTCTCAAGGCAGTTTCATCCAAATTCTTACCTATAAACACGATCTTGTTTATTCTTTTCTCTTCGGGTTCCCACTCTTTTCCCGGGCTGCCGTCGAAGATCGAATGCACAGCCTTGAATATTCAATCCATATTTAAACTCAGATTCAATTGAAGATGTTGTTACACTGTTTTGCTATTGTAGTATATGGTTAACAAACCTGAAATACATAACGTTGAGGAGAATCATTTACTGATAATATTCCTTTCATCCTGTAAAGGTCATCGCCTTTCTCTTCGACCAATCTTTCAAGCCAATCATCAAACTAAATCATCCACAAAAATGTTACAAAATTTGATAGTAGGTAAGTAAACAATGATGGATAAATAATGATGGAAAAGTGGACTTAACTTAGGAGTTTCGACACACCTCCAATTTTTATGACAATACATGAGGAGTTATGTTTGAGGAAGTACTAAAACCACAGTTCATAATGTTATATAATACTGTTACTCTTCCTATGGTACGTTTTCGGTTTAGATCCTCATAACAAGCAAAAAATTAAGATGATGGCGTTGCAAAGTAGTCAAAACCTATTAATCTTACGGGGGGAAAAATATAGCAATTAGGACAAGAAAGGACTTACATAGTCAAGGTCTAATGTTCCTTCGGAAACGATACTGACACTAGTGACAGATGAATCATGCTTGTGATCATGATGATTTTGATGATGATGATGATCTGAAGTCGAAAAGAATATGGAACAAAAATAAGAAATCCGATAGAATGTTATAAGAGACAAGCATATTAAATTATCTATGACACGCGATAAGGGTCAGCACCATGTTGATGAAAAGAATGAGATTCATCTGGTCTAACTTCAGACTCAATCCTGCAAAAAAGGGGATACATATTTGACATTAAGAATGTTTGATTAGACAGTGAAATTTAATGAGAGACTATAGTAGCGGGAGATAATTTTATAGCACCTGTCAAGATCATAACCTCCAACTCCTAGAACAAAGTCCATGTCAACAACCCCATAGTTTGCTAGCTTTATAGGAGCCATAGCATTGATAAGCTGTAGAATTAGAGGTGTAAGCTTAAATTCGCATAAAGATATAAAATCAAGTAAGTTCCGTAAATGGCACTTACTTTTATCCTTTTTGTTAATTCTTCCACTTCACCATCGCTCGCCAAATCCGTCTGTTGATATCAATTGGAAAAGTATAAGAACAAAGAGAAAGAGGTCATTTAATAAATTAGATGTATAACCTACCTTGTTCAAGATTATACGATCAGCATAAGCGATTTGCTCCACAGCCTCGTTAACAACGAACCTCGGCTTGACTTCATTCAAATGTTTCATGGCGTTCTTAGAGTCAACCAAAGTAACAACTCCGTCGAGCTTTATGTGACGGGAAAGAAGCTCATCGCTGCAGAACGTTTCAATTACCGGACCAGGTTTTGCAAGACCTGAAATAAATAAATATCGATGACTAGTTAACAAACACATCATAATGATTGTAAGAAAGATGAATGACCACAAGGTGAGGCAGAGATGTCAGATAAAGGTAAGAACGCATCACAGAAAACAAAATGGTCTGTTTCTTATTTACCTGTGGTTTCTATGACAATGTGGTCAAATTTGTCTTTCTTCTTCTTCACCAACTCTAACAGCATCTTTACAAGATCTCCACGCACAGTGCAGCAAAGGCATCCATTATTTACCATAATAATGTCCTCGTTAGATGATGAATGGCTGGCAACTAGGGAGCTATCAATATCAACTTCACCAAACTGCATCCAAAGTACCGAAACGATTAAAAAGATGTGCGATATGATTTACATTCGATCTTTAGACATCAAATATATGCTGACTAGGTTTAACTACCCAAACGTAAACAGCGCAGGAGTAGAACGAGGAAGCTTTTGAGTTACCTCATTCTCGATTACAGCAATTCGCTTTCCGTGTTGAGAGGTCAGGATATGATTCAAAAGTGTCGTCTGCACAACAACAACATCAGCCACAAAAAAAAAAATAAAAATTACACGTGAGATACTTATACATAGGCGTTCACTTGACGCTTCATAACTTCATTAGATCCAAATAATTTCCGTGACATAAATGAGGAAACAAATATAGAGAAGGTCCAAAGTTAGAAGCACATCCAACTCTGTTTTTTTCAGCAAATATTTTTGAATTAAGCAGCTTAGAGCCTCAGAAAGAACTCACTAGAGCCTCGAAATATTAATTAACAGTACTACAATTTACCAACCAAACCCAAGCACCATCATTCAATATATATATATACAAAGAAAAGAAAAGAAAAGGCAAGATCGAAGCTTTATGGACAACCCCAAAAAGTGCACACCTTTCCTGAGCCAAGAAACCCAGTAATTACAGTCGCAGGGACTCGATTATCGAGATTCAATGCAGCTGAAACAGATGAATTCAAATCTTGCGTGATGATTTCAGACGCATCCGTGGAAAACAAGCTCCTCGAATGGGAATTAACAGTTCTCGCAAGAAGGGGGTGACCGAAACGACGTCGCACGTGATCGTTGAAGAGCGTTTTGGCTGTCGTTCTGGCGAATATATTCCTTAAAGCTGTAGCCATTGTCGGAGCTTAGGACAACACCGAGTGAAATGAAGCTCAGCTTAAACCCTGCCGAGTTTTAATACTACTTACGCCAATACTTTAATGTAATTGACAATCAGGCCCTAATTGTTTTACTATATTTCAATTTTACCCCTATAAACAAAAATATGTAATATTTGCCGCAACTTGTGAGAAACAATTTTACATATCAATTATCACCTTACAATCATTATCCATACTAAGACTAATGCATAGTACAACCAATGTGTGTGCAAAATCAATCTATTTTATATTTAGACATTTTATATTATTAAATAAGTTATTTAGCAAATAAATTTTTATTTAAGAATAAACTTGTAATAAATTAAAATATTAAGAGTACAATTATAATTGTTAAAGTTAAAATTGTAAATAATTATGACATACAAACTGACAACTCTTTCATCACAAATAAACCGCACAGTGATTTACATCCATAACTACGATTAGTGTGTATGGCACATATAATCTATGTGCAAAATTATAATCAATGTATCAGATTATTACTTAAAGCACAAATTAACATATCAAGGATAAAATTGTAATTAAGCACTTACCAAATTAAATGACCAAATTTGACAGTTTTAAACATCATTCTCCATTTATGCAAGAGCATAGATATATCACCAACTTAGAAAATCACATCTCATTAAAAAAAAAAAAAACGATCGATTCGCTTTCGGACAACATCTAATTGGCGTAGTACCCTTGAATGACGCCTCCCCTGTCGAGCGACTCGTAGTTGGGCGAATAATCGTACGTTATCCACGTGGAGTTGCTCGGCTCCAAAAGGTAAGCGTTGTCCTGGTCGAACCTCCATTGGCAGTCCTTGTCTTCTATCTTGGTGCAGTTGTAGTCGTACCGATAGGCGACGAACGTGCCCATGTTGGTCGAGCAGTTGAACATCGTCGAGGACGGGAAAACGACCCGCCTGGCGACCCGGAGCCTGTACTTCCCCCACGGCGCGAGGTGGACGACGTTGAAGAAGTCGTCGAAGGAGAAGCACCGAAGGCTTAGGTAGTTCGTGTGGTTGTTGGTTATGTAGACGTCCTTCTTTGTCGATCCTCCGGCGGTTATTTCCCTTGCGAAAGCGATTGCGAGGAAAACCACGGCGGCTGTCGAGGTTATGTGGGCGGCCGCCATTGGTCGATTTTTTATTCCTCCTTCCTTTGTGAAATTTTTTAGTTGTAATGACAAATGCTAATGTATGTGCATGTAAAATGATGAATGCATGGAAAGAAAGCCGAGGAATGTACGTACCTTTCGTTGCGGTGGAAATGGAAGGGATGAAATTTTTGCACGTTCGTGGAGAAGTTAAATTAGAGGTTAAAGGAGAATATAAATATATATATATATATTTATATCTATAAATATTTAGTGGTGAGATTTTCGTCCGACAGTTATTGACTTGACGATGAAACTGAATTGTTAATCGAAAGCTTTTTTATTTTTCGTCTTCATAGGCCAATATTGTATTTTTAATTTATATTAAATGGGGTCTATCCATGAACACGAAGGTGCACATTTTTCACGAAAATAACTTCTGAAGGAAAAACTTAATTTGTAAAGCCACGCCACGACACGTCAAGAAAGTTATGATGGAGATTTTCAGCAAAAAAGCAAAGCAAAGATCCTTGAGAAATCAAATCACCATAGAACAAACAAAGATTTGATGAATAAATAAGATCCAAATATCATCAAAGAAAGAACACAAAAAGGGGATCAAACGATGCGCTCCAATTCCCTCGCATAGCTAAGTGTCTGGTTAATCAGCTGCACAGAAGGAATCTCCTTGCAAGGTGCAGACTCTTTGGCTCTTCGGAAGAACACAATCCCATTTTTTACTTCCCACTCGGGTTGATCCTGCAATTTACGATTACCGCTGATTGTCCGAATCCCATTACTGGTATGCGCGTTTCGATTTCGAAAAAGAAAGCTAGCTCCGTATGCAAATTGTTACAAGTTGTAAGAAAGAAAACTAAGCAGGCGACTTTTGTTTACCTCCTCGACATACTTAAGCAATTCCTTCTCAGAAGAAAATAGCAGAATCTGCTGCGCGTCTTTCAGAGAAAGAGAGTCGTAGGCCTTCTCGCTACATCCTGCGATCTCGTCCCTGCAAGCAACAGATCAAATTCAACGCTCAAACTGATGTCAAAAACTAAACGAACACCGATCAATAACCTCTTTGGGACTTGGGCTGATCAGTTAACATACCTCACAGTCTTGGCAAGCAGATCCATGAAGTAGACGTACGTATCGTGCGGCACCGTCTGCCTAGCACTCAAAACACGGTTATAAGCTCCTTCCATGAAGGACTGTTCGAGTTCGACACCATGCTTGATACAGGAATTTTCTAGAGCATCGGGGGAAAGTAGCTCCAACTCAGTGTGGAACTCAGCAATTCTGTTTTGCACAAGGAGTCTCAGAAGATTGAGACCTAAAATGATATACTCCTGAGGAGATGGTGGGATAAGCCCACTGGGAAAAATAAAATGATAAGAGGGTCAGAAACAGAACTTACAATGGAACTTAATTGGAGAAAACAGCAAAGACATATTACCGAGCATCTGTATAGTACGGCTTCAGTTGGAAGAAGTCCCTCTCAAAAGCATCTTGGTCCTCAACCTTAACGCTTAGAACAACTGCATGCTCATATATGTCCCCTGAAAATCGTAGAAAATAATAGAAATTCAGAAGGCAAAGCAACATATCTCAACAAGAAAAACAGTACACAAGAGGTACAAAGGAGAACAAGCACCCAATATTACTTGCTAGTGTCAATTCATGAACTGCATTAGGTGTTTGTTGAAACAGTGGAGGTAGACTTTTGAATCCCGTCAGTGAAACCTGCCATACAATACAACATATGACAAAATAGCTCCGAACTAGTGAGACGAATTCTCATGGTTTAGCCTTAAGAGTTGAGAGATTAGGTGATTCCAATAGATAAGAAGTAGATTCAGCTCATTAAGATCTTATTGCTCAAAGTCAATAGAAATCACAAACCAACGAAAGCTCAAAACAAGTTGAGCATCACACCTCGCTTATACAACTGGATCGAATCAAATTTGGCTATTCAACAAAACTAATGAACACTAAAATAAGAAGATATCACTCGATTTATCAGCTCGTATTTGTTGCACTACGCCCTAGGACGAGGGGGGTGAAGAAAAAAGGACCTCATTTCCAAAAAAAAAAAGTACGCAAAGAAGAGAACATCTCATAACTCGAGTTTCAAAAGGAAAGGGAATAGGAACTAAGTGATGAATATAGAGAAATCGTTACCTTGAGCTGCGATAGAAGCTGAGTACATACATCATAATCCTTGCGGACAAGCGCAGCTTTGAATCGCTCGAACACCTGAGATACTTCTGTGATTTTCGGATCCATTTCTTTCTTTACTCTTTCCTTCTTCACCTTTGCCGAATACTCTTCTTAGGCCTTCCTCAATGCTAAACCCGAAAAACTAGGTTTTTTGTGTGCCACGTCGGCGCCACCTCAAAAGTAAAAAACCTCTATCTCCAAAACAAAATCTCTCCTCAACCATAAAACCCAAAAAGTAGGTTTATAGGGAACCCTCATTAATTTAATTTAATTTTACTTAATTAACCAATTATGTTTATCTAATTTTCAAAATAATTTATAAATAATTATATTTCATATTATTTAATTTTTTATATTTAATAAAAAAATTCAATTACATAATAAAAATATTATTTATTTATTTAAAATATAAAAGAAATAAACATTTTTAACACAGTAAATGAGATAAGAAAAGTAACAAAGAAAAAAAAAGAAAAGCTGCAAAAACCCAGGTATGATAGATTAAACCTACCAAAAAACCTCCTACGAGCCACAGTGGTAAAAACATCAAATTATCAGGTTTTTCTCTATCCTAATCACCCAAAAAACCTACCATTGAGGAAGGCCTTATGCAAGAAAGCTCGCGAGGAAGGACCAACTTTGAAAGCAATTGGGCTTGAAAGGCCCAATTATAAATTTATTTTTGTTTTAAATAATTTTAGCCCAACAGAAATCGTCGTCATATCACCTACTATCTCTTCTTTTTATTTCTCCGAGTTTGTGAGTAGCGATTGTAATCCTCGTCAATCCAAGAACGTTTTATTTTTTATTTGATCGATTGTTAATTGGGTAATTAGTACAAGTATTGTTCTTAGTAATTAATTTACACACAAACACATCTAGTTAAAATTTACAAAGAAAGATGCACGCAAACGCTAGTTGAAAAAGAAAGTAATAGAAAGAAAAAAACACAAACACACGTACAAGTGCACACACTGACATTTCAAGCTCAAATGGTAAGGAATTCTAGGAGTGGAACCAATTCTCAGGAAATGATATTTAAGTGTTTTAAAGAGGAACTGAAGCTAGAAAGTACTCCGTTGACACGTCACTTTCTATCTTCACAACAATAGATCTTCAGTGCAGCCAACCAAGAGTTGACCTGAAATGAATATGCAGCCATGCAGTTGAGGATGTAATAACTAAAAATTAAGTGTTTACTATAATCGGAGAAATCGAAAGAAATATCGATTTACGTAATAAAAGAATATATACCTGTACAAGCGAGGAGCTTAGGCACTCGTATCTCAGCCCTTGACGAGTCAATATATAGAAACTGTATAGAGTTTCTTCTTCGTCTTCTCGGGATATCGAAGGGAGAGGGCCCACGTCAACTACGTCTGAGATGAGGGTTGAGTCTTGGGGACTTAAATCTGCAAATGGTAGGTATCAGAAGTTCTTCGCAAGATTACGAATAACATACAGAAAATAAAATATTAAGGTAATAATCGATATTCTTTGATAAATATTACCAGTGGCAATCATATACAAATAAATACAAGATCCATGAAGAACGACGAAACGTGGGACCCAATCATCGACGTCGGCGTCCTCTTCTACGGGAGGCTCTCCAGGCAATGGAGCCCATCTCTGCAAGGGAAAAGATGATTTTGCTTTTCATTTTTTTGAAAAAAAAAAAAGTTGATAAATTTTCTTACCATTCGAAGGAAGAGATATCCTGATAGAAGCGATGATCGCAGTATTTCGTTGATATGCTCAATTCTGTACGAATTCAGAGGAGCTCTGATGTAAAGCGGAGGAAATTACAAAATTTGAGGGAGAGGAAGCAAATCATAGCAACTGAATCCAATGCTTACTGAGCTTTACAGTGAGATTCTCTTTCGTCCAAAGAAGCTAATTCCGAGCGTAGAGATTTAGCTTCAGCATTACTAAGTACAACCTAGAAAGGTTACGAATATTTGAAAATTAAAAAGATATACAAATCATCCAAAATCCAATTTACTACAGAATTATTAGGAAAGAGCAACCTTTTCCTGACCATTTGAATCTAGCAACCGAGATATCATCCGAGGACGTAACGCCTTCAACATCGATGCAGCGCCTTTTAGCTTTCTTCTTACTGATGTGTGACTATGCGACCTATGCTAAAGCAAACAAAGAACAGAGCAAGCTGATGTTTAATACCACCTACCTTTATCTCTGTTTTTTGTTCGATTATCATTTTTAAACAAACATTCACCTCATGTTACAAATGGCAGATGTTTCGCTCGAATTAGAAGCTGATGTGCTAGACATTGATGCAGCAAAATGGTCAGCATATATATGTATTCCCCGCGGTCCATCACCCATCACTATCAAGATTCCTCGCACAAAACACCTATCTATGCCTACACAAAAATTCACTGAAAACAAGAGCAAATCATCAATGCATTGCGCCTTCTCATCGTATGATAGTCATCAGAGTCAATCTGCTTAAATTTTTCTTACTATATAATTGTAATAACTAAAGTCAGCCTACTAAATATACAGTACTAAAGTCAACCTTCCGTAATTTTTCGTACCAGCTATTAGGCCCTAAAAGAGTTTGAAATCGGGTTTCAAAAGCTGATGATTATCCTTCTCAAGAGCAAAAAAACATCTCAATATCACTCTTAAAACGGTTTTATTCTAGGCAGTAGCTCAAAAACTTCAATCTAACTTGATTTTATCAGCAGCATTTACTTTCTTCTTTCCCAGATAAATACACAACCCCGTACTATCCAAATGAAGGAAGATAAACCACGACTGCTTACGGAAAGCAGGGCACTGTTACCAGCTCAATTAAAAACGCCAGTAGCAAGGACGATTTCAACCCAAGAATAAAGACCCAAGTCAACTCTAGAGTCGTTAAGCGTTTTTGCCCCTTTATATTACTGATATCAATTTCGCTGGGAGATTCATGAATGTTTTTCAGTGTGTAACAGAATTCTATCGTCTTCTCTTCTGTTTTCTCTCCTTCTTCTGTAACAACTCGGTGGAGTCGATTATCGGAGCTGCTTCTTCAATCTCAGTTCCCATTTTCGATTTTAATTCCTTTTCCCGAAATTGAGCTTGTATCAAGTGGTATCAGAGCATCGATCTTGATCTCAAGTACTCAAGGATGGCAGAAGGAACTCGTGGTGTTGAGCTGCGTAAGGAGGTCGAACTGCTCCGTGATAAGATGAAGGAGAACAACGATTCTATCAACGAGCAATTGGAAACCTTACGACAGATGATTGCAGCTATGGTGAACAAACCACCTGGCGAAGCTGATTCAATCGGAAGATGCATAGGCGACAGGCGTGAGGATCGTTCCAATTCGACCTATCAGCTGCCGACCAAATGCTCTAGCATTGAATTTCCAAGGTTTAACGGGGATGACCTAAGAGGCTGGATTTACAGATGCGAGCAATTCTTCGAGGTGGACGAAACACCAACAGATGCTAAAGTTCGAATGGCTGTTGTTCATCTAGAAGGACGTGCTCTTCAATGGCACCAGGTATTCATGAAAACTCGACTGACTCGAGAACTCCCTAGGTGGTCTGAGTATGTCAAGGCACTGAATAGCAGATTTGGCTTACATTCTTATGATGATCCAATGAGTGAGTTGGTGAACCTTAAACAAACTAGTTCGGTTCAGGAGTATCTAGATAGCTTTGAGGAACTGATGAATTGTGTCGAACTCACTGAGCAATACGCCGTGAGCTGTTTTTTGGGGGGTCTGAAACCAGAGATAGCTGTGGCTGTAAGGATGTTTCGGCCGAAATCCTTGTCTGAGACTGTGAGTCTTGCCAAGTTACAGGAGCAAGCTAATGGGCTGACGTCAAGGAGAGTATCTACGGCGAGTTCTTTTGGGGAAGATGTGAGGTCTAACACTTCCAATGCCCGAACTCCCTTCACTCCAAATGCAAATACTCACAACAAAGCTGTAGGGTTGGGGTCTTCGACTTTTAGCTCGTCTTCAGTGGGTTCTGCGCCCTATCAGTCTAAGCCGAATCATCTACTGAATGGGAACAACCAACCAATCATACCCTCTCGAAGGTTGACCCCGCAGGAAATGGATGAAAAAAGGTCGAAGGGCTTGTGTTTTTGGTGCGATGAGAAATTCACTAATAATCATACTTGCACAAAAAGGAGGCAGATCTACGTGATGGAAGTGATGGCTGTAGATGATGAACAGAGGGACGAACAAACCCCTGACTCGGGAAGGTCTGATGAGGAAGGCGTTGTGACCGAGCCTAATGAGAATCCTCTGACCAATTACCATATCTCCATGCACGCAATGACTGGAGTGCATGACTATAGCACCATGAGGGTGGCGGCAAACGTGAATGGTAAGCCTCTACACGTGTTGATAGACACGGGGAGCACCCATAACTTCTTAGACTTGGAATGGGCGAGGGCGTTTGGGTGTCAGTTGGAGCAAACTAATCCCTTCCCAGTGGCTGTGGCTGATGGAAGCAAGCTCTACAGCTCCTTTAGATGTAAAGGATTTACATGGAAGATGCAAGGGACGCAATTTGCTGCGGATATGATGATTCTTCCCCTTGGAGGTTGTGACATGGTGTTAGGGGTGCAATGGCTAATAACCTTAGGCAGTATCACTTGGAATTTTAGTCGACTTCAGATGGAGTTTCGCGTGGGGGAACGAAAGGTACTGCTGCGAGGAATGCAACCTGCGAAGGTCAAGAATATCGCTAGCAAGAAAACCAATCAGTTGCTGTCTCATTCCGCACAACTGTCTATGCTACAAATGACGATCGTATGCGAGGAGGAACAAAACAACCCTCAGATTTTTATGACTGACAAAGGCGGGCTTGCTAAAGAACAAGCAGCTGATAAAACAGGAATTGGTTGAATGGTTGAACACTACGAGGATTTACCAACTCTTGAGGTCAAGAGTTGTTTTAAGGAGGTGGGAGTGTTACCAGCTCAATTAAAAACGCCAGTAGCAAGGACGATTTCAACCCAAGAATAAAGACCCAAGTCAACTCTAGAGTCGTTAAGCGTTTTTGCCCCTTTATATTACTGATATCAATTTCGCTGGGAGATTCATGAATGTTTTTCAGTGTGTAACAGAATTCTATCGTCTTCTCTTCTGTTTTCTCTCCTTCTTCTGTAACAACTCGGTGGAGTCGATTATCGGAGCAAGGCAAGTGTCAGTTTGGGGCTGAGAAAGTTGAGTATTTGGGACATTTAATAGTTACTGGTGGGGTTTTAGATGATCCCTCCAAGATTCAAGCCATGACGGCTTGGCCTACCCTGAAAGCAGTTAGGCCATTATGGGGGTTCTTGGACCTGTGCAGCTATTACAGGCAATTCATCAGCGGGTATGGAAAGATAGCTCAACCCCTCCGCCCCTTATTACAGAAAAACAATGTTCGCCGGAATGAGCAAGCCACTAAGGTGTTCGAGCACTTAAAACGAGTTTCCATCGCCTACATAATAAGTGAGAGGGCAGCTGCTTTTGAGTAAACCACTGAGTTCGAGGGCAACAGCTTCGTCGACGAACAAGGAACTCTTCACTGAACCATCCAAAAGTGGAGAGCTTAGTTGTTGGGAAGATTGGTTTATATTGCAGCAATTTCCAGCTTTTATCAACTCTTGAGGGCAAGAGTTGTTTTAAGGAAGAGGGAATGTTACGAGCTGAAATAGGAAAAGATGAAATCGCTAAGAGCCACGACGACTTCGGCAGAGTTATGAAGACACAGATTTAAGAAGCGTTTCTACGCTTTATCACTTAGTACCCATATAATGTCATTTTCAATTTCTCATTTCATTATGCTATCTTTTACTGTTGTGATGTGCGTAAAACAGAATCGCTGGATTCTGCGTGTTCTTCGTCTCTATCATTCTTCTCTGTACCGAATTCTCATGAAATCGAAGTTTTAGAGCCGATTCTTCTCTCTAAGCTCTCAGATTCGATTTTGATCTCCTTTTCCCATTTGAGTTGGTATCAGGCACTACAGCTGGTATTGATTTAACGGATCATTGACTAAAGACATCTCTTCGAACCTCGTCTTAAAGGTATGGACATCGAAACTCTATAAATCATCAAAATTTTGATGCAATCGAATCAAAAGAAACTGGTACAAGACCAAAACCCATGAATCAAAAGCTGATGAAATCAAGGTATAGCAGAGAACAGAGTCAGTACCTGAAGCTTCGAAGAAACAGCCGATCGACTTTGACGACACCTAAAAGCGAGAGAATAAGTGCTGTTAAAAAAGTATCTTTGTGCAGCTTGGCGTTGGGTGGTGGATGCCTGCCGTGTGAAGACGTTTTTACCCTTTCCAAGTGCTGTTCCTATCCACGTGGACCAATCGTTGTATTGTATATAGGTCATTTGATTTTAAACAGTTGCATCTATTGAAAAATATTCGATTGAATAATTTACATATCAGTAAATTAGAAATTTTTACAGATATGTACTCGTTTTATTATTTGTACCAATTCTCCCAGTCTTGCCGTACCTTTTTATGTGTGTATTCGTACCACGCCACGCATTTAAACGGTACCCATACGGAGTATGTTATAATATATGGCGATTATTTTCTCAACGTATTACGTACCAAAATGTGTTACTATAGGGTACCTAAATGTGTTATATGGCGTACATGCGGCGGATCGGGTACCTATGTGCAAAAAATTTATTCGACTAGGTACCTACATATAAAAAAAATGATGACATGATACTGAATTACACGTTTTTATCCAAATGGGTATTTATGTATAAAGACCCATAAATATAACATTCAATTTGATAATTTTAAGTGATGTAATTAGACATTTGAGTTTAAATCAAACATCTATTCTATTATATAAAGAGTGTGATGTTGCTATAAACTGGCACATTAGGTCTGTCACTTTTTGCAATTTAATCATCTCTTTGTTAATTAATTACTTTAATAATTTTTATATTACTTTTGAATTTTTTTATTATACTTATATCCCTATACATCATTTTTGTTTATAGGGGGTTTTACATATACATACCCATTTGCATAAAACTTGTAATTCAGTACCCTGTCAGTATTTTTTATATGTAGGTACCTAATAGATAAATTTTCTGCACATAGGTACCCGATTCGCCGCAGGTACGCCATATAACACATTTAGGTACCCTATAGCAACATGTTTTGGTACGCAATATGTTGAGAAAATGGTACGTCATATATAACACACTAAGGTACCATATAGAAACCGTATATATTATTGTATAAACGCGTGACGTGGTACGCAACACACACATAAAAGGGTACAGTAATGCTGAGAAAATTGGTACAAATAGTAAAATGGGCACCTATCTGTAGAAATTTCTGACATAGGTACCGATTTGTAAATTTTTATTCAATTGGGTATTTTCTATAGATGTCACTTATTTATATAGTTAGAAATTATATTTTACATATTAAACATAACAAATAATGAAATCTCAAAATTAGAAATAACATAAATATAACTATATTCAAGCACACACGTAGAGTGTTCGTACTAGTAGTAATAAATGATATTTACTCATTGCATCTCTATCAACCTTTTAAGTTTTAAAAGTTTCAACTCATTAACAACCACAAATTTTACTCAAACTTCCCATTCTCATCACACGACTTATTACCTACAATAAATTTCCACGTTTGGGTGTAAGTGTAACTAGTAACATTCAACTCCTTCTATTGTACTATCTCTTATTTCTCCAATTAAATTCAATAAAAGTGATTGAAGCTAATCCCATGCCATGTCAGTTTCAGTTACATAACCTCAAAGCAAATAAAAATTTAATTTGAGTTAATTTGAACCTCCTTGTTAATTAGAAACAACCCTAACTTCAAACGGGTCTAACTTTCTAATCTACAATTATCGATGGTCAAGACGACCAAATATAATCGAATTCATGAACTGTTTGACCACTCAACTCACCTGTTGAACGGTTAGATTTTTTAACTCCAATTTTACAATTATCAGCCGTGGAGCAACTAGATTAATCAAACTTTACCTAACTCCGCAAATATATAAATATGATACAATATAATTTTGAAAAAATATTTCGGAATCTTGAAAATTAATTTCTCTATACATACAAACGTGCGAAGTAAAACGAACTCAAAATCACTACACGCCCTTTGCACGGAAAAAAAACACACCCCTCGTATGGAGGAAACAGTATCATCGTCTTCTTCCTCCCACGTACTCCTAACACTCATACTCTTCTTCTTCCTCATCGACCCGACCCGATCCGCCACCGACCCGTGCGACCCGACCTCGTGCAGGCCCAACATCGGACCCACGATCCGATTCCCCTTCCGATTAACCCGCCGGCAACCGACCCGGTGCGGAATCCCAGGCTTCGAACTGTCGTGCGACCCAAACACCAACGAAACGCTCCTCAGCCTCCCAAACTCCGGCGAATTCGTCGTCGACTACATCGATTACCGAGCCCAGGCGCTCTTCGTCAGCGACCCAGGCTCGTGCCTGCCGAACCGCTCCTTCCACTTCAGCCTCGCCGGCTCGCCGTTCGACGGCACCTACATGAACCACTACGCCTTGCTTAACTGCTCGTCGCCGGCGGACGATTTGAGGTCGGGGGAAAGAGGGAGCGCGGCGCTTCCGTGCCTGAGCGGGCGGAATTACACGGTGGTGGCGGTGAGGAGGGGAGGGGAGGTCGGCGGCGCCGGCGGTGGGGGTGGGTGTAGGTGGGTTAGGAACGTGACGGTGCCTTTGGTTTGGATCTTCGACGGCGAGTTTGGGTCGGTGAAGGACGACTTCGAGCTGGCATGGACGGAGCCTGACTGCAGAAAGTGTGAGAGCGACGGCGGCGCGTGTGGGTTCGACGGAGGTTCGCCGGCGTCTATTGGATGCTTCAAGAAATCGAATAAAGGTGAGAACCTTTACTTTCTATTCTGCAATTTATTAATTATTTATTTAAATTCCTTAAAATGCCTAAAATTTAACTACAAATATTGTTCGACATAAGTTTAAGTATACTTCATTATCAAATAAATTCAGGGTTTTAGAAAACGAGTACGTTTTTTCAGATTTGTTGATTATCTAAGAAAGCTAATTTAGGGAAAGAAATTGGTATGTTTGGTGCGGTGGAGCAATGTCATGGACGGCCAATGGTCGTGGTATTGCCACCTAACACGTAGGAGAAACTCAAGATTAAAAATATTCAATTTTTGTTGGCATATCGTTGTCATACATGTTTATTTATTATTTAATTATTTATATGTTAGATGTATTATTTGATATTTAGGCTTGGAAAAATCGTGCCATTACAAATACCAAAGGACGAAATATAGATATTAGAAGTCAACTTTGGTAGGTCGTGGCCCGTGGTCTACATTGAAATTGAACTCAATTATGTGATGATAAAAGCCTCATGAGGAATTGGAACCTTTCATTGTTGATTGTACATATTTTCATAACAAATTTTATACGTTACTGATAATTGCTAATTATTTTTTTTCCACGAAGGAAATGGCTCACCAATTTCATAATGTCTCTGCTCATCCGTTACACCACACCAACCAATGATTTGATCAATATATTTCTCAATAATAGATCCTAACATATTTCTATTTCGATATTTATATCGATGGTTGACTCGGTCGTTCCTTTTTTTGGTCGAGTCAAAGGACTATCCATTTCAATTATACATACATAGTAAAAAAAAATATTCTATTAGAAATAGCTCCTAAAACCAATTGGTGATATGATGAGAAAGCCTCTTAAATATACCGGATTGAAAAGCTTGAATTACTCGATGTGGGAAAAGTCTCAAGTATAATCTCAACACGCCCCCTCATGTGTGGTATGACTGGGACAAATACGTGGACATATGAATCAGTGACGTGAGCGAAATTGAACTTGCTCTGATACCATATTAGAAATCAGTAGGCCCTTCCTAAACTCAGTTGGTGATAGGAGGGGAAGACCTCTTATATATAGGGGAGAAAACCCAAATTCGTCCCTGATGTTTACCCTCTGATCCAATTTCGTCCTTGATGTTTCGAATGAACCAATTTAGTCCCCTATGTTATAAAAAATAGACCAATTTCGTCCTTCCGTCACCGAATCCGTCAATTTAGACGGGGATTGGTCACGTGCACCGGTTTTTCATTAAACATTTATATAATATTAGGGCAATCGATCGTGAAATTAGGGCAGACGATCAATTTTGTTCTCCCCAAAATTTCCAAAATTCGAATATGAGCACGAGATCTCCGGCTTCTTCGAGTTCCATCAATAGCAAAGTACTACGATACGAACCCCCAAACCCGAGAAATGTTCCGTCAGAGCCGCTGTTTTGCAAATGTGGTTTCGAGCTACAAATCTTGACGGCTTGGACGAATCTGAATCCCGGAAGGAGGTTTCGAATGTGCCCTTATTATCGGGTTAGAAATCATATCTTTTCAATTTATTGATTTAGCATCTTGTTCAGATCCAGTTACTCTACTCTGCAATAATAAATTATGTTTTGTTGTAGAAACCATTTGGTTGTAATGTTTTTGAATGGTGGGATCCTGAGATGAGTCCTAGATCGAAGGAAATTATAATGTTCATGAAGGAAAAGATTGATTGCCTAGAAGGAGAATACACGTCTAAAAAACCAGTGGATGAAGAGCTAACTGAATGTAAAAACAAGATAATGCGTTTAGAAAGTGAAGTTGGATCTTGCAAAAAGCGGATGAAGAAATACGAGAAAATGGTTGATGCTTTGGAGATATCTTGCAGAAGAAAAAATTGCATGATTTCACTCTTGGGGTTACTATTACTGATTGCTTTTGTGATGCTTATGTAATCATTTACTGCAATGCTTTTGGGATGATTTGTGTAATGGTTTCGTAATGATTTATCTAATGATATTTATAATGGTTTATGTTTATGTAATGCTCGTTTCTGGAACTGAAAATTGTTAAAAAATGACTCTAAAACTGAAAAGTTAAAACCGACAGTAGTTGAACACATCTGATAAGCATCATTTTCAACAACTTCACATACCAACAAAAACTGACAGTTGAACACATCTGATAAACACAAAACACGTCACAAACCATCTAACATAACAACTTCAAGTCTGAAGATGAACAACAAAAAGCAAACACAAAACACATCATTTTCTAACATTAAACCATCTGACAGTAGTTGGCTGAGATGAAGTTGGGTTGGATGAAGTTGGTTGTGATGAAGGCTTTTGAGATGAACTTGGCTGAGATGATGTTGGCTTAGATGAAGTTGGCTGGGATGGATTTTTTCCACGCATTGCAATGCGTGCCTTCAATTGTGAGACCGTAGTATAAGACTTCCCTCCTTTGTTAAATACCACTTGACTATTCTGCTCATTAGAATTCTGCAAATGTAGTCATAAATAGGATTAGTGTACATAAATATAAGGAAGTTATTTTGATGATGCTTGGCTAATTCATTTAAAGTATGCACCTCAATTGTCAGAGAGTTACTTTGTCTTCTTGTTACCTTTGTTTTACTTCTCTTTCTTGTAACCTAAAAATAAACAGATTAGAAATTGAAACAATGAAGGCATATAAAGTGAATATAAACTAAAAGATACCTGAAGTTTTTTAGGCCGAGAACTTGAACCTGGGATTTCATCCACTGTTATTGATACCTGAGACTGAACTTCCTGAGGCAATTCTTCCTCAGGGACTAATTCCTCAGGCTGAGCTTCCTCTTTTTGAGGGCACTTCCTTGCATTATGACCTCTCTCTCCACAAACACTGCATTTATTCACTCTTGGCAGCTTCTTGGCATGTGTTTGAGTTTGGCTAGGGGGTTCATCAGGTTCTCTTCTCCTCAATTTTTTGGGCCTACCTGGTTTATTGTTGCTATATATGGGAGGGAGTGGTGGAGGTAAAGGACACTTAGGCCACAAATCAGACCCATTTATTGGTGCAATTGAGCCTTGGTAGCATTTTTTATAGGCCTTGACAGAGTAGAAATCAGACACATAAGACTCAGGCTCTTCATGTCTACACCAGATAGCAGAAATGGCATGCTTGCAAGGTATTCCTGATAATTCCCACTTTCTGCAGCTGCATGTTCTCATAGAAACATCAACAGTATGCTGATCATATATCCCTTTTATCTGAAACCGCCATTCATCTGATTTCATTGGGATTAACTCTGCTGCAGTTTCAGTATTTTTCCCCAACTGCTGGACAATTTTTGGACAGATTGTTGTAGTCCATTTCTCAGCCTTCTCCCTATTTGCAACAAATCTAGCCATCAACAGATTCCTCAAGGTTTCAAACATAGGAAGGATTGGCTTTTCTCTAGCATCTAGAATGAAGCTATTGAAGGATTCACACATATTATTAAGAAGTATGTCACACTTAGAAAAAGTACCAAAATGAGCCCTAGACCAATGAGTTGGATCCTTCTTCTGTAGCCAATTATATGCTCCTTCATCAAGTTCCTTGATTTCTTCCATTCTCCTTGCAAATTCCTCCACTCGAGTGGCTTTTGCAGCTGCCCATAAAGCCATCTTAATAGCAGTTCCACCAAAACCATCCTTCTTCATGTTAGTGTGCAAATGTCTAACACAAAATCTATTCTGCGCTTCTGGAAATAGCTCTTCAAATGCAGGAATCAATCCCTTTTGTTTGTCAGACATAAAGGTCCAATGATGCTGAGGCTCAATGTCTATGTCACTCTCAAGCAACCTCAAAAACCATGTCCAAGTATCTTTATTTTCCACTTCTACTAAGGCAAATGAGATAGGAAAAATGTTATTGTTGGGATCTAAACCAACTGCCGAAAGTAATTGGCCACCTATCTTATGCTTTAAGAAGCATCCATCTACCCCAATTAAAGGCCTACATGCTTCTCTAAACCCATTCTTGCAGGCTGAAAAGCAAATGTACATCCTCTGGAATCTAGACCCATTTTCATCATCAGTCAGCTTCAAAATAACTGTAGCATCAGGATCAGACCTCTTTAGTTCTTGACAGTAGTCCCTCATCCTTCCAAATTGCTCTTCAATCTTTCCCTCAATAAGTTCCATTGCTTTCTTCTTTGCCTTATATGCCTGCCTCCTCGAAATATTGACCTTCAGAGTACTGCATAACTCACTCCTAAACTCAGATGTACCCAACTTTGGATTATCAGTAAATTTTTTAGCAAATGTCTTACCTAACCAACTGGACTTTAGACTTTTGTTATGGAAGTTCCAATGACAACTGTTATGCTCAGACACATAACTCTTAATTTGCCATGTCTTTTCCCCACTCATTCTAGAAACATAGACTGACCACTTACAATCTTCCTTCCTACACACGGCCCACAACCTTGTTTTATCATTTTTTCTGAATCTAACCATCATACCCCTCCTAATACAATGACTCTGTATTGCAAACTTCGCTTCTTGCTTAGTAGCAAATACGAGTTTCAGTTTCAACTCTGGATTTTTCATGTCAGATAATGAGTTAAATATGGGATATCTAGCTCTTCCCTCGTCATCAGACTCACTTCTAAATTCCTCCTCACTCACTACACAGTCAGGGTCACCATCCTCACACTGCATTCTATTGTACATGTCCCTGCACACATACTGAGGATGATTCACAGGCCTCTTACCCTTACCAGAAATGTCAGAATTTTCAGACTCTTTACCAACACGAGAATCAACGAGTGTATCATCATCTTCAAAATTAAAATCACTGTCATAAAATTCACACTCATCATCTCCATCACTCAATGGGTTATCATCCAGTCCGACACCATCAGATACACCTTCAGGGTCGTCTGGATACACCCACATACTACCAAGCAAAGGTTCACCTATGGGTAGGGTAAATTAAACAAATAAAAGGGTGAATACGCCACTAGACACACCTTCAATTACAGAGAAATCCTAATACGAAGCTGTAAAAATAAATATACACTTGTACCTCTAGAAGATCTGGTTGCCATTGATTCAGGACGTTCGGCCTTCACTCTTTGGGTATTCTCTTGATTCTTCAACGGTGTGTTTCGAGGAGGTCGGTCGAAATCAATTTGGGGCTGCCCTAATTTCACGATCCATATGTTATCGGACAAGGTAATAAATCCCAGGTGTCAATTTGGGGCTGCCCTAGTTCTTCTCCGAGCGTATGCATATAAGGATTTATATATATATATATATATATATATATGTTTAATGAAAAACCGGTGTCACGTGCCGTGCACGTGATCAATCCCCGTCTAAATTGACGGATTCAGTGAGGGAAGGACGAAATTGGTTTATTTTTTATAACATTCGGGACTAAATTGGTTCAGTCGAAACATCAGGGACGAAATTGGATCGGAGGGTAAACATCAGGGACGAATTTGGGTTTTCTCCCTATATATAGCGAATAGAAGAGCTTGAATAAGTCCATGCTGGACAAACCCAAATTAAAATCTCAACATATATCTTGTTTTGTGACGATAATTTCCAAAACTGCAGGCCTCCCAAGAAGTGCAAAATATGCAATCATAGTCGTGGTAGGAATCCCCGGCCTTCTATGCATGATTGGCATCGCATGCTACGCCTTTGGGATGATTCGATTTTCCAACCTCCGTCGCCGCCTAAACTCCAACAACCTCCCAACCGTCGCCGCCGCCGCCGCCGGAGCCAGGCCGAGCGTCGCCGGCCTCGACCTTCCGACGATAAACTCCTTCCCGAAGACCGTCCTCGGGCAGAGCCGACGACTCCCAAATCCCGAGGAAAACGCGTGCCCGATATGCCTCTCGGAGTACGAGCCGAAGGAGACCTTAAAGAGCATTCCCGAGTGCGGGCACTTCTTCCACGAGGGGTGCATTGACGAGTGGCTCAAGCTCAACGGGACTTGCCCGCTGTGTAGGAGTTCGCCCGACGGCTCGTCTTCTTCGAACGCCTCGACGTCCTCTCACTTTGCTTCGCCGACCCGGTAGAGCGCGTCGTTTAGGTTTCTTTTTTTGCGGTATTTTTTTTCGATTGTGTGATAGCATTTGTTTTACGTACACAGGTGATTGCATGTAATAGTTGAATGATGATTTGTACATAATATATACACATAGTTCAAATGTGAGACTAAATTGACACTCATGCATTGGTTTGAAATATGTTCTTGGCTTTTCTTTTTTTTTTTTTGGAATAACCTTGCCTGATAAGTGGTTGAACTCATGATATTTCTAAATAGTCCGTGTGAATTTGAAAATGTATACTTAATATCGTCCCATTGGTAAAAGAGCTCGATCGTTTCGGCGATCAGGGACTCGGTGAAAATTAAGGTAGTTTGAGCAGATAATGATTGTTTAGATTTAACTAATATTGTAAGACTACATGGGTTATATATAGGTGTAATTACGTTTTAGGCCCCAAAAAGGTTTTAAAATAGATTTCAGACCCTATCAGAAAAAACTATTGTTTAAAAGACCTAATTTTTTATAAAATTTAGAGAGAATGACTTAAACATACGCAATTGTTATAAAGTGTATATGAACTGGTTTCGGATGATCGTTTTGTATTATTTCAGAACAATGAAGTGGTACTGAAAACAATGAAGTGGTACTGCGGGACAATGAAGTGGTATTGCAGAACACTGAAGTTTTTTTGCAGAAATCTGATCTCAAAACTATGAATTTTCTGATAGGGATCTGAAACCTAAATGAAACTTATGAGGGACCCGGATAGTAAAAGCGCCTTATATATATCCCCCTGCGGCAGATTAAAGGATTAAGATGTAAAAAAAATTAAATGCAACTAGAAAACACAATAAATAAAAAAGGGTAATTTATCATTCAGGCCCCAAAAGTGATTAAAAATAGTTTTCAGGACCTTTAAGAAAAAATTTTAGTTTAAAGGACCAACTTTTCGTAAAATTTAAAGATAAGGACCAACTGTTATAACGTGTGTATGAATTGTTATCGGATGATCGTTTTTTGTTATTTTCATAACAATGTACTGTTATTGTGGGAACAATGAATTGTTACTGCAGACCAATAAATTGTTACTGAATAATCGGGTCCTTAAAACTATTTTTTTTCTGACAGGGCCTGAACAAAAATTTCAGACCCTGACAGGGGACTGAACAAAAATTTCCTCTAAAAAAAATAACACGCGGCGTTCATCTCTATGCGAAGGAATCAGATTCGTCTCGTGGGGCTATACAGACATCCTCTCCGTTTACCCAAAACCGACAGGCGACAACTATCCGTTGATCTAACTTAATTACATAAAAATTATTATTTAATTGGTATTCCTATGTTTTTAGCGGATTGTAATTTTCAAGGAAGTCAAAGTTATTTCATTATTTTATTCACAGAAATCATTAGTACAGATCTCGTTCTCCCCTCTCCGCAAACCGACACTCGTGCTTCTCTTGCTTCCTCAGGTACTCACACATACACATTACGTTTCTCGCCTTTCTTTTTCTTGATTTTTTTTTTTTTTTTTTGTGGCGTAGCTAATTTTTCCCCATTTGTCAATCTAACCTCCGTTCCTTGATTACTGGGATTTTCTTATTTTGCTTTGTTTATTTCATGTAATTTGCAGATTCTGCCCCATTGAAAGGTTCAATCGGAGCTTTTTCTTGCACGCTATACAGATCTGAACTTTATCTTGCTCACCCTTGTCAACCTCATTTGATTTAGCACTTCTCTTTTCAGTACAGAAATTAAGGTTTATTAATCTTCCTGCGCTAGCTGGGCTTCATGAAATAATTTATATTTCTGTTCATCTTCACAACATATCCTACTCCACTAGAAAAAGGTCCACCTTTGTTACTACTTACTTGTGCTTGTCTTCCTTCACTAAATCCACTTATTTCCACCCAATTACCCTAATATTTATTTTCCCTCTGCAGTTCCACTAAAAAAAAACAAGTGAAATGAACCCTAGCCATGATCTTTCGACATCCATACTCTTCGGAGCTCTTATATTCTTCATAACTTGCCTGAATTCTGTCAATGCCGACGTGGAAACATGCTCGGGGATCGCACCGATGAAGAGCCGAGCAAACAGAATATCGATAGCAGATTTCGGAGGCGTCGGAGATGGAAAGACGCTGAACACTCGGGCGTTTAGGGAAGCCATATATCGAATCGAGCATTTGAACCGATCAGATGGCACTCTGCTCTATATCCCTCCCGGCGAATACTTAACGGGACCCTTTAACATGACCAGCCATATGACCCTTTACCTGGCCGAGGGCGCTGTAATAAAGGCCTCAAGGGTAATGATTGATTGAAACTTTGTTGGAAGTCATTTAATTCGGTAAGTTAGCGTGTATGTGTGTTTTTTGTCTCCTGTGTATTTTGTCAGGATACCGAGGGATGGCCTTTAGTTGCGCCTTTGCCTTCTTACGGAAGAGGGAGGGAACGTCCTGGAGGAAGGTACATGAGTTTCATTCACGGAGACGGACTGAACGACGTAATAATAACGGGTTAGTTTCACTTATGTAAGTTTTTCATTGCGCTCGGATTGGGAGACCTTTTTTGAATATTCGGAGATATCGTTTTGTGTGTATGCAGGCGAAAACGGGACGATCGACGGGCAAGGCGACGTTTGGTGGAACATGTGGAGGCAGAGGACTCTCCAGTACACGAGACCTAACCTCGTCGAATTCATGAACTCCGATTCCGTGCTGATACACAACGTCACATTCAAGAACTCGCCCTTTTGGAACATCCACCCCGTCTACTCCAGGTGCTTCGTCCTCTCTCTCTGTGTAAACGGCGTGTATTTAACGGTTATGTCTTAACGTTCGTCCTTCGCTCTTTACAGCAATGTCGTCGTAAGACACGCGACAATAACGGCTCCAAGAGACTCTCCCAATACAGACGGAATCGACCCAGGTAATTTTTCGTATGTGTTGTTGCTTTGGGGTCCGTATTCCGACCTCTAGGCCATGGGTTCGAATACGACGACTGTCGTATTAAGTGAATTTGGAACATATTTACCTGGTCCCTAAAGATGAAATCATCTCCTCGGACTGTGGCGCGAGTTCATATCTGATCCTGTTGGGGGGACTCCACGTCGTAAAAAAACAAAAAAAATGCATGCATTGCCTTGTTTGTTAGCTTCTCACAAGTGAAGATATAAGGCCACCGTTTTTTTAGTTCTTGCGACTCCGTTCTTTTAGCATATGAAGACCCAATCTTGATATAAATAAATATTTTTTTAATATTAATTATAGTTTTTGGGTCCAATTTAGGGGTGTAAACGAGCCGAGCCGAGCCCGAACATGGCCCAGCTCGAGCTCGGCTCGATTAAGGCTTACTGGGCTCTCGGCTCGAGCTCTCGAGCTCGAATCAAACTTTGACCGATCTGCTAACGAGCGACTCAGCTCGTTTTCACCCCTAGTCGAATTTTATGAATGATGGGCCTTAAAATGGTGGTATTAAATCCACCTATGGGAAATTGGACCTTAATTTGGAGTCCCCAAAATTCAAAAATTATGCACAGGTTCAAATCCCTGCCCTTGCCTCACTAAGCTGTATCAACTCTTTCTCGCAGACTCGTGCGCCCACGTATGCATCGAAGACTCGTACATATCGACGGGGGACGACCTCGTCGCGGTGAAATCGGGATGGGACGAGTATGGATTCTCCTTCGACCGCCCGAGCCGGGACGTGACCGTCCGGCGAGTCTCCGGCTCGTCTCCGTTCGCCGGAATCGCCGTCGGGAGCGAGACCTCCGGCGGGGTTCGGGACGTCCTCTTCGAGCACATAACGCTCTCCGACGTTGGCTTCGGAATACACCTCAAGACCAACGTCGGGCGCGGCGGGACGATCGCGAACATCACCGTCTCGAATATCAGCATCGAGAAGGCGCGGAAGGGAATAAAGATCTCGGGAAACGTCGGGGACCATCCCGATAATAATTATGACGAAAACGCCATCCCGATCCTCAGGGACGTGACGATTAGGGACGTTCGGGGGGCGAACGTTCAGCAGGCCGGGCTCATCAACGGGATTAAGAGCGCGCCTTTTACGGGGATTTGCTTGTCGAACGTTAACCTCGGAGGCGTTGCGGTTATGACCCGAGACTTGCCTTGGGTTTGCTCGGAGGTTAGCGGGGCGGCGGTTATGGTTAGCCCGGCGGTTTGTACGGAGCTTACGAATAGTGAGCAGATGGGCTCGTGCGCGGCGGCTGCTTGACGATTTGTTCGTGTGAGGTTTTTATTTATGTGATTATCGTATTATGTCATTTTGGATGGGGAAAAAAACATTATTGTAGTGGTGTTTGTGTGGCCAATTGTAATATGAGGAACTCGAACGTGGTCTTATTATGTCCTAATAATGATTTGTGCTTTAATTTAAATTATTATATTGTATCATAGAGAAAACGTGAAGAGTGCTTGATTAAATATAATTCATTAAGATGGGGACAAAGTCTTATTACGGTGTCCCATTTCACTTATATATAAAATACAAAATACGCGTAACTGGAAGATTCTCAAATGCTGCCAATCAAACTCGAGGAGGCTGTTGACTTTTAGAACACCATTCGTCTTTATATTATACTCGAATCAAACCAAACCACTCGCTCATTTTTTTCGCCTTTCTTTTCCAGCGTTTGAACTGGTCCAAGTTATGAAATAACAATTGTAACAACTAATTAAGTTATAGAAAAAAATGCTAATGGACATCTTTTGCTTTAAGGATTTTAGACAGTGAGATGAATGCATTGGTTTGATCTAATTTGTTATCTTCACTATGAACGTTACTGTACAATTTGCACATACACATTCTTTGGTTCGTCCCATACGTATTAAAAGTGAAGTAATTTTTTTTTTTTTTTTATCGAAATATAAAGATTATTACTGTAAGATTTTCGAAGGGAAAATTGTCTTTGCCGTGTATACCACGTGTACTCTCTCTAACATTACACTGGTCTAGAGAAAGATATCTCTTTTAAGGTTTGAATTGGTCATAACTAAGCTTTAACTCCACATGATAGAAAGAAATGATAACTCACACTCAAAGAGTCCACAGTACAATTCCAATATGACCAAAAGACCAGTCCACGAAGAAGCAAAGAAAAACTCGTTTTCTCAGTCAAAGCTTTACACATCTCCTTTGTCCATTTTTTTTTTCTTGAAATTTCACTGTTAATTCCACTTCATCGCCCTCCCTATATATAGCTGGCGAGTTCAAATACTAAGCATAACCAAGCAAAGCATTTATGAGAAAACCGAGCTAAGATATATCTTCTAAAGAGCAAATGGAGAGCTATGATTTAGACTGCTTAGTTTCCAACGAGCTCATTCAAGGCATGGAGAGTGCCAAGAAGCTCAAATTTCATCTTCTCTCGACTTCTCCTCCCAACGAAGCTAGGGAGCTTCTTTTGCGGAGAATCATATGTTCTTACGAGAAAGCCCTGGCGATCCTCAAGCGAAACGGGTCGTCGGATCAAGCCCAACCGTCCGACCCGCCGGCGTCCGTCACCGTCGACGGAGGAAGTCCCCGGAGCGAGAACTTGAACGCCGGTTTTAAGGGTTCCGACGAGGACTGTGGCGCCACCCCAAAGAAGAGGTACGGCGACGGCGGCGTGTATATCATAAGAGCAGTTATCACCGATTTTTTTTTTTTTTGTCCTTTCTGTGTAGTAAGTTTGAGATTTTCTTCGCCATTGCAGAAAGCTTCGACAGGCAACTTGGACGGAAAGAGTGAGGGTAAACTCCGACAATGGGCTCGAAGGACCCTCCGACGACGCCTTTAGCTGGAGAAAGTACGGTCAGAAAGATATATTGGGAGCCAAGTATCCGAGGTAGTAATAATAAATTCAAGAATATCCCAACCCAACAATCTCTTTCCTTTTTCTTTTTTTCTAATAAATTCTTTCCATTGCTCGAATCTGCAGAAGCTACTACAGATGCACTTACCGTTCGCTCAGAAACTGCTGGGCGACGAAGCAAGTGCAGAGATCCGACGAAGATCCTTCGGTTTTCGAAGTCACCTACAAAGGGGCCCACAGTTGCGCCGCCGCAGCTTTGCCTCGATCATCGCCGGAGGAAAAAATCGACCACCGCCCTCAAAATCAGACGCTTGTGAACTTAAAGGCCAACCTCAGAGTCAACACGGGCGAAGAGAATAACAACATCCCAGCTGTTCATCAGTTCCCTTTTCCTCGCTCGGACAGTAAAAATCACTTCTTTCCAAGCTTTTCAACCATGGTGGACGACGGTTACCTGGGATCGATTTTCGTTTCCCCAGAAACTTCCGAGTCGAATTACTTCTCGGGCTTCGAAGGGCTTACGACGGGCTTTGAGCCCGTGGAAAATTCCATCATATCGGGCCACGCTTCGACGAGTAATTCTCCGATCGGTGGTGGGATGGAATTTGCAGGCGAATCTTTCGATCTAATCGATTCGAATTTCTGCTTCGATTCGATGGGATCTTTCTCTTCGTTTTGAGCCACGCAAAGATCGTAGTTTTGTTTCTTATTAGCAAATAATAAAGATGTGTGGCATACATAGTGGCTTTGTTTATAACATATCAGTTCTTGTCTTTGGAAAAAGATTAACGAGTTATTCAAGACAATCCTCCTCACAACAACCAAAGAGAGGCAAGAAACTGACAATCTTTAGCTTGAAAAAAGCCCAAATCTTTCCCCGCATTTGAAGGTGTCTTCGAGTATTTCTCTGAGCCCATAATTGAAATGAAAGCCCTCTTCTCTCAGCTTAGATAGATCGCACTTGCACCTCCCATTTGGTCCACTCTTGCGCCTACGTTAACAATTCAACCCATTTTCTTATTACCAAATGGAACTTCTTGAAAGAGAAAAATGAGAGGAGTTCTTACTCTTCTGGGATATGAATCTCAGGATGATTCTTCTGATAAAACTCTGCAATTTCCTCCATTGTAGTGCTCTCCACAGCACACAAGAACCTTCCTTTAATCGATCCCTTCTCCATGCAGAAGATGTGAGCCTCGCAGACATCGTCCACGTGGACCAACGGAATCGAGCCAAGGAGTTCTTGTATGAACCTCAGAGCTTTAATGGCGAAATCATCGTTCACTAACTGAGCAACTATAGCCATATGGCTCCCCGGCGTGGAAGACAGCAGCGTCTCCCCACCCACGAGCCCACTGGCCAAGCTCACCACTTCCAGCCGCCGCCCGTCGCCGTCGTCGTCGTCTCCGGCGAGTTCGTTGTAGCTGAGAGCCGCCTTGTCCGACGAAACCTTCGACTTGATATAGTCCTACTTATTGTATATGCAGAGAAATTCATCATCAGTTAATGTCTGAGGAGCTTGTAGTTAAGTGAGGAAGACGACATGTTTTATTTATTACAGTACGTACCAGCGTAAAGTCGGTGCTGTAAGCGAAGGAGAGGTCAAACGGTGTCCAACACGACTCGTCCATCTGAGGCTTGAACGCCGAGCCATCTTCCGTCAACGGCGAAACGGCGAAGATTGTCGACGTATATATCAGTCGCTTTACTGTCTCCGATCGCAGGCAAGCGTCGGCAATGATTCTCACGCCGGCCGCCGCTGCTTCGGCCGTGTCCTTGTACTGAGAAAAAAAAACCCCACATCAGAAAAAAGAAGATTTAGGCCTCGAATTCTTGAATAAACACGGCAAATGACCTTAGAGCCCGGCGCGTGAGAAAAAGGAGTTGCCTGTTGGGAATGGTGGTGGGCCCCGCGGTGGTTAGTGGGCCCCGCAGCGGAACTGGTCCCGGTTTGGCTCGGTACGACGATCGGGAGAAGTGGGACCCACGGGGTAAATTTGGTGGGACCCGCACAGTAACTACCACGGTAAAAATAAAATTACCGTAAGGTAAGAAAGAACACCAGAATTTTAACGTGGAAAACCCTCTGTTAACAAAGAGGGAAAAACCACGGCCGAGTCGGCAAAATCTTCACTATAGTAAAAATTACAACCCTCGAATTTTTACTATCTCACTTTTACCACTCGTGTTTACCTCACACCTCTCTGTGGATGTGGAACCCTATCAGTTTCTACCTGAACTGATAACCTCACAATTCACTCGAACTACTTCTCTCTATTTAGTAAAACTCGAATGAGCTTGTGATGATAATAACTGAAGAATCCTCAGCCTATTTATAGATGTCTTCAGCTCTTCTGGACCGCTCGAAACGGGTGGCCAGGAATGCGCCGCGTCGCCCTTCAATATCAGCCGTTCATTAAATTATTATATATATAAAATAATATTATAATATAATATTATTTTATTATTTTTTTTTTCAATGATGGTGGGCGTCGCTTTTGGTTGGCTGGACCAACAATTCTCCCCCTCCAGCCTCATTCATTATTTGCGGGGAAGATCTCCTACCGCCTCAGCGATAGCCCATGCCGGCTTGCCCGGCGCAGAACTCTGTCTTCTCCTTTGGAATCACCTTCGTCAGAATGTCCGCAACATTATTGTCCGTATGGATCTTTTGTAACTTGAACGCTTTCTCTTCAATAGCCAGTCTGAGCCAATGATAACGAACGTCGATGTGTTTCGTCCTCGAGTGATACATAGTATTTTTGCTCAAGTCCAAAGCACTTTGACTATCGCAAAATATTATGTACTCCTCCTGCTGAATTCCCAACTCATGAAGGAATCTCTTCAACCAGAGCATCTCCTTGCCAGCTTCTGTTGCTGCAACATACTCTGCTTCAGTAGTTGATAAAGAAACACATTTCTGTAACCTCGACTGCCATGAGATAGCTCCCCCTGAGAATGTAAATATGTATCCCGACGTTGACTTTCTGCTGTCGAGATCACCGGCCATATCAGCATCCGTATAGCCTGTAAGAAAACATTTACCACTTCCAAATGTTAGGCATAATTTGGAAGTTCCTCTCAGGTACCTCAAGATCCACTTCACTGCTTCCCAATGTGACTTCCCGGGATTCGATAGAAATCGACTCACAACGCCAACTGCGTGAGCGATATTTGGTCTCGTACACACCATGGCATACATCAAACTTCCGACCGCCGATGAATATGGAACATCTGGGACATCTTCTCCGTCTTCTGTTGTTGATGGACTGGATTTCTTTCGCAACTGAAAGTGCGCGGCAAGTGGAGTGCTAACTGGCTTAGCATCCTTCATATTGAACCTCTCTAGAACTCGTTCAATATAGCGCTCTTGGGATAACCACAATTTCCCAGCTTTCCGATCTCGGGTAATCTCCATTCCGAGAATCCGCTTTGTCGAACCCAAATCCTTCATGTCAAACGTCTTTGACAAATCTTTCTTCAACCTGCTAATCATCTCTGCATCTTGTCCGACAATTAGCATATCATCAACATACAGGAGAAGAACGATGAATTTACCGTTAGAGTATCTCCGGACGTAAACACATGGATCTGCATCTGTTCTCTTGAACCCCTGATGCACCATGAAAGAATCAAACTTCTTGTACCACTGTCGTGGAGCTTGTTTCAGACCATACAAGCTTTTCTTCAACCGGCAGACCATGTCCTCTTTACCTCTAACCTTGAACCCTTCGGGTTGTTCCATATATATCTCCTCATCAAGATCACCATGCAAGAATGCGGTCTTCACGTCGAGTTGCTCCAAGTGAAGATCCATGGTAGCAGCTAGTCCCAGTATGACTCTGATTGAACTCATCTTCACGACAGGTGAAAATATCTCGTCAAAGTCGATCCCCTTCCTCTGAGTGAAACCTTTGACCACTAATCGAGCCTTGTATCTAACCAGCTTGTCATCATCCTTCTTCAATTTGTACACCCATTTGTTCTTGAGTGTCTTCTTTCCTTTCGGCAATCGAACTAACTCGTACGTATCATTCTTCTTCAGAGAATCCATCTCCTCTTGCATGGCCTTTATCCAACAATCTTTGTCCCTACAAGATTGTACTTTCTGGAAGGTCTCTGGCTCCCCCTCGTCAGTAATCAAAATATAATCAGAACTCGGATACCTCGTAGATGGTTGGCGTTCCCTAGTTGACCTTCTCAGATGAGGTTCAACTGCTTCTTGCACATCTGAAGGCTCCCCCTGCTCATTACCTTCAGTGTGTTCATCTACGACAGGTTCATCATCTCCAATGGCTGGCTCTTCTGATTCAGGCTCTGATTGATGCATTCCTTCCTCCGTGGCACCGTCATATGGAATGCTGACTGGTGTATAATCGACAACACCATCACCTGTGGATTTCGTCACATCCACATCTGAGTCGCCCATGATCTCATGCTCATGGAATACTACGTCGCGACTTCGAACAGTCTTCTTCTTCTTTGGATCCCAAAGTCTGTAGCCGAACTCCTCGTCTCCGTACCCAACAAAGATGCAAGGATTTGATTTATCATCAAGCTTCGATCTTTGCTCCTTGGGCACATGCATGAACGCCTTGCAGCCAAACACTCTCAAATGGGAATATGAGATGTCTCTACCGGTCCACACCTTCTCTGGAATGTCGAAATCCAACGCCGATGAAGGTAGTCGGTTGATAAGATAGACTGCAGTGTTGACAGCTTCCCCCCAAAATGACTTAGATAGATTAGCCATCTTGAGCATCACTCGGACTCTCTCCATAATTGTCCGATTCATTCTCTCAGCGACACCATTTTGCTGAGGAGTACTGGGAACTGTCTTTTCATGCCTAATGCCATGCTTCGTGGAATAATCTCTGAACTCCCGAGAGATGTATTCACCACCATTATCTGTGCGTAGACACTTTAGCGGCATTCCAGTTTCTCTTTCCACCATCGCATGGAACTTCTTGAAATAATAGAAAACCTGATCCTTCGTCCGCAACAGATATACCCAGGTCTTGCGAGACGCATCATCAATGAAGGTCAGGAAATATTTACTGCCTCCCAGAGATTCGACTTCCATGGGTCCGCATACGTCAGAGTGTACCAACTCTAACTTCTTCATTCGCCTGGTTGAGTTCTTCGCGAATGAAACTCTATGTTGCTTCCCAAATAAACAATAATCGCAGGGGTTCAGCGCTTTCTCCTTGGCTACTGGTATGAGAGACTTTTTAGCCAAGACATTCAACCCCTTCTCTCCTACGTGCGCCAGCCGTCTGTGCCACAAATTTGGAGAAGCATCATCTTCAACTGCGTTCAGTTGGTTAGCACATATCGTTCCGTGCATCTTGTATAGCGAGTAGCATAGCTTTCCTCTCGCTACCACCAACGATCCTTTGGTGAGTTTCCAGTTGCTATTCGCCATCTCGTTATAGTATCCTTCGTTGTCCAGGACTTTCACAGAAATCAGGTTGAGACGCAGGTCTGGAATGTGTCGCACATCTTTCAGCCGTAATGTGCACCCTACGCTCGTCTGGATACAGATATCACCGATCCCCACTATTTTAGAAACACTTTGGTTACCCATCTTGGTAGTGCCAAAGTTTCCCGCCTTATACGTGGAGAAGTATTCACGCCTTGGAACACAATGATAGGAGGCACCAGAGTCCACTATCCATTCAGTGCTTGCATCCGCAACATGACAGCAGTCTGCTTCATTCACCAGAGTAACCTCTCCAGCATCGTTGGAGGCGATTGCAGACGTGTTCTTGTCATCGTCTTGTTTCTGTTTTCCGTTGAGAAGTCTACAATTTCTTTGTAAGTGGCCAATTTTTCCACAATGGTATCACTTCCTCATCTCCCTGGACTTGGATCTATTTCTGGACTTGTCGTATCCTTTTGGTCCTCTACTCTTGCTCCGACCCCTATTCTCCATGACAAGGGCCTGATTTCCCGTACTGGTATTGGCAGCATCCTTCCGTCGCAGCTCTTCATTGTAGAGTCTGTTTTTCACCATCTCCATCGTGACTTTACCACTTGGTGCGGAGTTGGTGAGCGATACTACCAACGTATCCCAGCTATCAGGTAGAGATCCCAGTAGAAGACAAGCTTGTAGCTCATCATCAAGAACTAGACCGGCACTTGTGAGTTGAGTTACCAGTCCTTCAAAGTCGTTCAGATGTTCAGCAACTGATCGTCCCTCGTTCAGCTTCACATTCATGAGTTTCCGCATCATGAATACCTTGCTCAGCGCATTTGTCACCTCGTACATACCCTCCAATTTCGTCCAGAGTTTGTAGGGGTCTGTCTCATTTCGGACGTGGTTGTAGAGGCTAATGTCCACCCATTGGCGGATCACAGCTAGCGTCTTTCTTTGCAATTTCTTCCAAAGGTCAGCATTTCCGCCTTCAGGCATCTTGCCTCCATTTTCGATTGGATCATGGAGGTCTTTGCAATAAAGGTAATCCTCCATCCTTGATTTCCATATGGAGTAATTCGTTACTGTCAGCTTGATCATTCCTCCGTCGTTCTCCATGTGGCCGTCAAAATCTACCAGCAACCTACTAGTATCTTTTCTGATGTGGAAGATCAGTCAAAGCTGCAACCACAGAGCATACTCAGAATACTATCAGGCTCTGATACCACTTGTTGGGAATGGTGGTGGGCCCCGCGGTGGTTAGTGGGCCCCGCAGCGGAACTGGTCCCGGTTTGGCTCGGTACGACGATCGGGAGAAGTGGGACCCACGGGGTAAATTTGGTGGGACCCGCACAGTAACTACCACGGTAAAAATAAAATTACCGTAAGGTAAGAAAGAACACCAGAATTTTAACGTGGAAAACCCTCTGTTAACAAAGAGGGAAAAACCACGGCCGAGTCGGCAAAATCTTCACTATAGTAAAAATTACAACCCTCGAATTTTTACTATCTCACTTTTACCACTCGTGTTTACCTCACACCTCTCTGTGGATGTGGAACCCTATCAGTTTCTACCTGAACTGATAACCTCACAATTCACTCGAACTACTTCTCTCTATTTAGTAAAACTCGAATGAGCTTGTGATGATAATAACTGAAGAATCCTCAGCCTATTTATAGATGTCTTCAGCTCTTCTGGACCGCTCGAAACGGGTGGCCAGGAATGCGCCGCGTCGCCCTTCAATATCAGCCGTTCATTAAATTATTATATATATAAAATAATATTATAATATAATATTATTTTATTATATTTTTTTTTTCAATGATGGTGGGCGTCGCTTTTGGTTGGCTGGACCAACATTGCCAAGTGTAGAACATAGTGACAACCTCGTATGGCTGCTTCGAACTCTTCGGCGTCGTAGATGTCTGCTTTGAACAGCTTCAAGTTTTCTTCGGCGTTGGGAAGTGATTTCAAAAGGTTGGTCTTTGATTCATCGCCTGCAAAACCCAACAAGCATTAAGAAGAGCACTGATTTTTCTTCATTACATCTTCGATTCTATTCATGTAATGGGTAACACTCACCAAGATTTCTGAGAGTTGCGTGAACTACGTAACCTTTCTCTAGCAGTTTCTTGATCAGACAAGAACCCAAGTAGCCAGAACCACCAGTGACGCAGACGACTTTGGTGCTCTCCATTTATTTTCCTCTTTGCTCAGAGATATTGTTAGGATGTAAATCGTTTTGGCTCGTATTTATTCACTTGCTTAGAGGCTTGCTACGCCATGAGGTTTGCGAAATTTAATGCTTTTTGTAGGTCAAATGTATTTGCCAGCGGAGTTGGACGGCTGAAGTCAGTCAATTTTTAACCAGACAAACAACACCTACTAATACTTTGAACATTAAATTATGTACATTTTACTTATAAAGTCATCTCTCTCAAATATCATTTATATGGAAAGTGATGTGATCCACCGAAAGCATAGATATATGTATATATAACTAGAGCTGTCAAAATGGCGGGCGGGCCGGGCCGGGTTGGCCCGCCGCCCGCCAAAGCACGCCACTTGGCGGGGCGGGCCCGCCCGCCTATATATATTATTTATTTTTTTGTATTTTTATTTTATAATTTAATTTATTAATTAGTTTTAGTTAATTAAGGTATTTAATAATAATTATGGATAAACAACGTATTAATTATATATTTAGAAATATATATGTTATTAAGTATGGTATAATTAATGAATCATTAACTATTAAATTAAATATATTTAAACATAATATATAATATAAAATATATATAATTTTATTAAACTGGCGGGCCAACCCGCCCCGCCTAGCCCGCAGCCCGCGCGGGCTAGCACGTTTAGGCCCGCCTTCTGGCGGCCTTAAAAATCCCAGCCCAGCCCGCCCCATATGCAGGGAGCGGGCCGGCCTGCGGACCGTGGGCCATTTTGACAGGTCTATATAACACATGCATAGACATATTATGTATAAAGTCAAAGCTAAATTGATGGTCTAACGGCAGTTTCTATTTGGAACGATGGGACGATTAATGCCATAACGTTGCGAAACTGATACCCATGTTGCTGAGGAAAACCACCATCTGTACGTGACTATACCAGGGCTTAATTTTCAGTTTTGTTCTGAGAGAGATCTTGTCTCAAGCGAATAGAAAAGAGAGAATGCTCCATAGTTTTTGATCTTGTAATCAAGAGAGAAAGATCAAGAGAGCTAGTGTGTAATCTCTGTAACGATCTCAGTACAAGAGAAAAGTTCTCCCGTGGACGTAGGATTAATATCGAATCTGAACCATGTAAAATTCCTCGTGTTATACGTTTTGATTTGACTTTATCAACTTGTCGAATTCTGGGATTGTTTGAAATCTCCAACAAATGGTGCGGTGAGTGTGGATCGTCACCCGATATGAAACGATGAGTTCGACAAGATTTGGAATTGAGAACTTCATAGGATCAGACAATTTCGGTCTGTGGATGAAGCAGAGGATACGAGGAATATGCGTCCCACGTACGCTAGACTTTTTGATGAGGAGGTTGAGCCGACGTTGGAAAAGACCGTCAACGTGAAGCATTCGAGAGACAAGGCAAGTGAAAGCCCTAAGTCTCAAACCCCGGATTCGTCGGCGAGGACATAATAACCGTTGACGAGTCAACGGTGACCGGGAAAATATCGGCCGGAACCGATGAGCAAGAGCACCGGGAAGGGTTGTATGGCAGAACTCGAAAGATAGTTGAACCATGGCCGGGGAGTGAGGCTCGGCCGCAGCACCAAGGTGGGCGCGCGGATCATTGATGTGCATGCATAGACGAGGCTAGGCAGCGGAGGCAGACAGGCAGACATCGTGGAGGTGCGGGCCAGACGGCGTGTGTGCAACGCCGAAGCGAAGGCATATAGGCCAGACATCTTCGGTGAAAGGCCATGCAGCGAAGGTATGTGCACATCAAGCGCAGACCAACGAAAGAGAGATCGTGGTGTAATGCGCGAGATCGAGTAGTTAGGCCAGCGTGCCGCAAGGATGTGCTAGTATGCACGCCGGGGGCAGCCAACATGGCAAGCGCGGAGAGCCAAACGACTTGGCAATATGGCGAGGACAGTTGCAAGACGTGCTACGAGCGAAGATAGCTTAAGGTGGAGTGAAGAAAGCAAACAAAAACCGCCGCTTGAATCTTCACTTGCATACGCTTGCTGAGTAGTGAGTCCCGGCCGCAACAATAAGGTGAGTGCATAAGCCAGCGTGTAAGACGCTCAACAATGCGACGAGGAAAGCGCGGATCAACCAGGAGATCGGACAAATGCCGACCAATCCAGGCGAGGCGAGCAAAGACATGAGGCTGGTAGCAAGGGGACAGGGAAGGCCATTCGAAACATCTAGGTGCGGTTGGACCAAATTGAGGCACGCAACATGGCATGGAGCTGAAGATCAGCCCATAAGTGTGCAACATAGCACGAGTCAGCGAGAGCACTCAGCGTAATACCTAGGATGAGGTAGCAAGCACTAGACACTCGCATGGGCCAGCTTGGAGTGGATCTGGACAGATCGGCTAAGTTAGAGGGTCGAGAAGCCATGGCGGAGTTCGTCGAATGAACAAACATGGCAACGAGGTGGAGCCGGCTAGGTGCTGACCAGTGCTGGCGACGCACAAACCAGATCTAATGAGGCGCGGATAAGCCCTGACGAACGAACATTGTCATGGGTTGTGCAACTGAACTAAAAGCAGCCAAATGATGGTCCGAGGTGGAATTGATGGTTGACGACTTAGAATTTAGTTTTGAGGTGGATAATTTTAAAGTCAAAGCAAAATTGATGGTCAACGGTAGTTTCTATTTGGAACGATGGAACGGTTAATGCAATAACGTTGCTAAACTGCTACCCATGTTGCTGAGGAAAACCACCATCTGTACGTGAATATATCAGGGCTCAATTTTCAATTTTGTTCTGAGAGAGATCTTGTATCAAGCGAACAGAAAAGAGAGAATTGTTAAAAAATGAAATCGATCTAACAAGAAAGAAGAAAATCTTGAACACATCTCATTTACGTGGTTCGGATTCTTTGGAGGAATCCTACATTCACGGTCAACAATTAAACCCTGTATTGGTGATCAACAATTATACACAATATACATCATATGCACAGAGAATGAAAACTTATTTATTGCAAGACAAGAAACATAATCGCTTCTAGGGATTCGCACGCATCCAACAGAGGTTACGAACTCGGCTCAATGTCGATCTCTTCAGAAAGAAGGATATGGACTAAGAATAAAGAATCCAATCATCGTTGAAAACCCTAGATTTCACAGAGATGAAGAACGACTTCTTAGAGGAAAAGAAGTGAGTCGTATTGTTATTCTCCTCTGAATAAAAAGACTTTAAGGTTTCTAGAAGCTCTTCAATTTGGGCTATTAATGATTCTAAAGTGGGCTCAACAATAAATTGCGAAAGCCCACATAGAACATGTTTGGCCCAGGAACACGTAGGCACTTTACATCTTTTAACACCCCCCTCGCTTCTTGGTGCCTATACACCGAAATATTCATTTTTTCTACTTGTAAGTCAGCCTCATTTTCAAAGAATAACCTACAAGTGATAAAACAATAATACGAAAGAAAACAGCAATATAAAACTGAAAGTTTTAGGCTTATTAAGGGAAACTGCATTGCATGCAAATCGAGCACTTCCAGCTTCAAATATATATATATATATATATATATTGTACATGCAGAGCTTGAAAAAAAATAGCAGTGGAATATATGGAGAGAGAACAATATCACCCGAAAATATCCGTCTCGACTCAAACGCTGATGGGAGTTGAAAAGGTGGCTACGATGTTGTCGACCCACGGCTTCATCTCTTCATATCTACGCAAAAGTAGACAACGTGATTAAAAGCCTAAGTGCACGATAGCTTTGTACACTAGGGTTGCTAAAGAAAGCAATGCTTGATTAAAAGCAACATAGCTTCACATAAAGGTTTCAGATCAGTTATCAGATATTCACAAGTTTATGGAGCAGCAATCTTAAACCACAATAACTTCATAGACTAAGGTCTTAAAGAGTATTTAAATGCAAAGTCAATAGCTTTGAATAGTCTAAATCGTAGTAATATAGCTCGACAATCACTCGAAAAATCATAGTCGTTCAAGGATAGAGGAGAAACCCTAAAAGTGCAGTAAATTTGCACAAGGGTCAATAAACCTCAGAAAGAATCCAAAAGCACATGTGCGGTAACTTTGCACAACAAGGTTATATAATAGAAACCCAAATTATGCGGTAACGTTGCACAAGGGTTAAAAAACGAAAAATCCTAATGCAATATTGCACAGCTAGGATCACAAAACATCAGATAGATTTAGATGTCAAAGAGTACAAACCCTAATGAATAACTATGCACAGCTAGGGTCAAAAGCAGAAAATCCTGATGCAATAATTTTTACAGCTAGGATCACAAAACATTATATAAATTCTGATGTCAAAAGTAGAAACCCTACTGCATTACTTTTGCACAGCAAGGGTCAAAAGCAGAAAATCCTAATGCAATAATCTGCACAGCTAGGATCACAAAACATCATATAAATTCTGATGTTAAAGGAGAAACCCTAATGCAATAATTTGCACAGCTAGGGTAAAGATACAAGCATAGTAATATCATCAACACCACCCGATCATTCAAGTCGAGGATTTGATTCAACCATGAGTCACAAAACATGAAGACGCTCTCAAGTCTATGTACTACGCAACAAATACATAGAGTAGAGAGAATAAGCAGGTCATGAAAACAGGGCACATGGAGATATTAGAAGAATTTAAAGACCAAGTTTTAGAGTCAGAAAGATATCACCAAATATCTCCTTGGCTTTGACGCATACGATTTCCACAGCTGTTGGCTACGAGTATGTAGACAACATGCGGTACCTATCGAGGTGATACCCTTGAGCAGATCATTTCTTAAGGTAGAAATAGGTGAGTTGAATCAGACACCAAGTCCAAGATCACTCATCACAAGTTTTGTCAATACGTGAGCAGACGATCGAGATCCTTTCGGTTTCAGATCTTGAAGAATCCAAATGAAGAAGTAACAACTCTTTCAGTGGCAGGAAATAGAAGCTCTGCAATCGTCTCGCAGCCAATGAAGTCTTGTCTCGCAGCAGGTCCACTGAGGCGAAGATCAAAAACAAGAAGGCGATTAAAAAAACTTCACAATCAAATAGAGAAAACGAAAGCAGATCCCTGCTCTGATACCATGTTAAAAAATGAAATCGATCTTAAGAAAGAAGAAAATCTTGAACACATCTCATTTACGTGGTTCGATTTCTTTGGAGGAATCCTACATCCACGGTCAAAAATTAAACCCTTTATTGCTGATCAACAATTTTACACAATATACATCATATGCACAGAGATGGAAAACTTCTCTTTTGCAAGACAAGAAACATAATCGCTTCTAGGGATTCGCCCGCATCCAACAGAGGTTACGAACTCGGCTCAATGTCGATCTCTTCAGAAAGAAGGATATGGACTAAGAATAAAGAATCCAATCATCGTTGAAAACCCTAGATTTCACAGAGATGAAGAACGACTTCTTAGAGGAAAAGAAGTGAGTCGTATTGCTATTCTCCTCTGAATAAAAAGACTTTAAGGTTTCTAGAAGCTCTTCAATTTGGCTATTAATGATTCTAAAGTGGGCTCAACAATAAATTGCAGAAGCCCACATAGAACATGTTTGCCCAAAAACGCGTAGGCACTTTACATCTTTTAACAAGAATGCTCCATAGTTTTTTATCTTGTAATCATGGGAGAAAGATCAAGAGAGCGAGTGTCTAATCTCTGTAACGATCTCAATACAACAGAAGAGTTCTCCCGTAGACGTTGGATTCATATCGAATCTGAACCACGTAAAATTCCTCGTGTTATGGGATTGTTCGAAATCCCCAACATTATGTTATCCTCAAAATACAATATGTATGTACGTATTGATGTAGTAGCAATTAGCATATGCGAGTGAAGCCCACTACTCTTCATAATGGAATCCTCCGACATTGTCATCGGCTAATTTATTACCATGCATGGACGGCATTGCAAACGGTGTTAGTGTATGGATAAGCACAGATACTTAAATGCTATACAATTAATGCTAGCTAGAATTACATAATCAAATCAATTATTTATTATAATAATAATCTCTTCCTAATTCTTGTGTCCTTACTCATACGTTAATAAAATCGATGGAACAATCATCCGAAAAATGGACCTCAATATCTTCGACGAGATGGGCTTAGTGTTTCATAAATTAGATTGTTCAGCGTATCCGATTTTTCACTATGTTAATTTGTAGAACATATCAACATGATGAATTTATGAATCGATTTGATTTATTGAGATCGAAGTTGAAAAAGGACGGAAAAATCTGTTTTTGTTAAAATTTGAACGCGCACAAAGTACCGTTGCATTGCCTATTTATATATACAGTGAAAGGCAAGCAACTTAACTTATCGACCTAATAAACGTTTGAAAGAAAATAGCAACTCTTGTATTCTTCGACAATCTAAATTTTATAAACAGTGTAAAGTTTTTTCGGGTTTGTTTTATTTTACTTTTTTGTTTTATCTTGGGCTCTTTAGATGTATCGTTATTCACTTGTGGTGGGATATTATAATGCCAAGATTAAGGGTAATAAAAAAAATCAATTGTTTGTCAAAAGTCAAACAATAGGTGTGACTCATATCCATCTCTTTGACTTCGATGTATATACAGTTTAAAATTCAAGCGACAAAGATACTAGTAATATAATCGCTAACTAAACATCGTTGACTGTGTTAACTTTTCATGTTTGATTTATTTCTCAATAATGTAGAAACAGTCAAATACCATCTCAAATTTTCTCCAATTAACAATATCATATTATGTTAGCATATATGTACTATATCTGCATCAATACATCTATCATTAGAGTTAATACATCGATATATGATTCTTAAATCACAATTATTATGATTAAATATAAACGACAACGAATAAATTGAACGTAACACATAAAGAAATAAATAAAATACTTTCGGCTAAAGAAAAAGGGTAAAGTGAAAAAAATTAAATAAACTGGCCAGCGCAGCTGGCAGTGGCATGACATGTGCTTTCTGCTTTAGGCGAAGCAGCTTTAGTTAAACGACGACGTATGACTGCAGCGACGTCGTTTAGACCGGTCCAGTACTTGAAGTGAACTGAGTTCTTACCTTTGGTACAGTTCATTGTAAGAGAATCATATTTCTACTTAGGATGACTTCACAAAATTTTACTTGAAATCTTACTCCGTCATTTCGTTGGGTAAATGTAAAGCCCATCTATTATTAATAGCTCATTTTAAATTGAGAAATAATAGAAAGAAAAATAAAGCTTGCATCAAATTGGCAAACTATACGTAAAAGAATCGAAGACCATAAACACAAAAATAGATACAAAGCAAACAATTGTCGGGAATTGGGCTGTGTGATCACATCCCTCTTCATTTCTTCCCTCCAATCCAAAGATCAAAGCTTTACGCTTTTCTTGGAAAACTAAAAAAACCCCAGCTTTATTTTATTTTCCTCTTTTACTTTAAAAATTCTGGCCTTGCCTTGCCATACATGTGTATGTACTTGTTGGTTTCTTCAATTTAAGGTTTTTGCCATCAACAAGAAGGAAGCAGACAAACGAGTCACGTTTCTGTTTGTTTTCTAGTTCAATGAAAATTTAGGGATTCTCTTGCAAAAGAAAGAAAAAAAAAAAAGAATCAAGTTTTCTTTTTTTCTTTTACTTGGATCCGTTTCAATTGGCGTTTGCGAAGGCCTGAGCTCTGAGCTGAGAGGGACTCCTCAAGCCAAGTGCATTTATTACATCTGCAAATACAATGGTGGGAAGAAAGTCGTAGTTTCAGAGTATCCCATTTGGACATTTTTATCATCCGATTTTTTGTTCTATGTTTTTGTGGGGCTAATCATTCCTATGTTGACTTTAACCTTATCTGCTTCTTCATCATCGATGTTTGTCTCTTACTCACGACATTGTTTCTTGGTGGGTGTATCTGTAGCCACTCGAGAGAAAACATCATTACAGCAGCTGCAGCTTAGCTTAGCCTTGCAATAAAGATTTGTTCTTGGCAAGTATTTTCGAGCAAAGAGAAGAAGGAAAGACAAAAAAATGGAAGAAGTTTCGAAAGTGAGGTTAGTTCGCTGTCCCAAGTGTGAAAATCTCTTACCAGAGCTCCCAGATTTCTCTGTTTATCAGTGTGGTGGCTGTGGTGCTGTTCTCAGAGGTACTTCTAAGTTCTAACCAGCTTATTGTTAGGATTTCTGTGTGTTATTGCAATGCAAAGTGTGTCTTAATTCACTGGCTTCTTCTCTTTTGTGTGCCCCTTTGCAGCAGCGAAGAGTAAGGGAATTCAAGAAGGCGAAACGTCGGGAAAATCCGATAATGCGAATGAGGACGTGGGAAAATCCGATGAACTGGGGAAAGACATCGAATCTGACCCGAAGAGCATCGATCGACTAGCGGCCACCAAAATCGACGATGAAAGAGCTGTTTGCAATGGGTCCAATGTGGATGATCGTGGCGTTTTTGCTAATTCTTACGCTAATAGGAAGGGAAAAGAAGAATCTAATCGGTCCAAGAATCCCAAGTTAGGAGTGGATTCGCCCGAACTCAACAGTTTCCGAACAGATCGAATGGTCAGGAGTCGTCAGCTCGATTCGTTACTGCCTAAAACTGACGACAGCAATGGATCCGCGGCTTCTCAGGGGCAGTTTGGTAATTTCCACCACGCCGAGGAGCTCGATGGAATTTCCCGAGTCGAAAGGTCGGAGCCGCCAGCTCGCGCCGATCTGCTGAGGAGAATCGACGAGCTGAAGGATCAACTTTGTCGTTCGTCGGACGTCGGGGGCAGACAGCAAAAGGTTTCCTTCGTAGGTTCCTCGAGCGACTCGAACGTAGGAATCAGACATAATCATCATCACCCCTTTGCTTATGGCGATGATGATCATCATCATCATCATCGTCGTCAGTTCTTAAACAGAAGCAACGAACCGTATTTCGTTCGATCACATCCTACTATGGATACGTACGGCTGGGAAAGACGAATGCAGTACGGCGATTCGTACAATGGGGCAGAAACGATTCCAAGGAATTATGCGCCTCAGCCTTATCGCAGGGGTTTCAACGGTTATTACGAAGACTTGTCATTTCATCGGCGCGAGAATTTGTTCCACCAGCCCGCTTGTTCTTGCGCCCAGTGCTGTAATAAAAGCTCGTACTTTCCGCACGGGATCGACCGCTTAGCTTCTCATAGTCGAAGAAACGACGGTGATAATAGTGATAATCGCAGATCGAATCTTCTCCGTCCTCAGCCATCGAGTAATCCCTGGGACTTCGATTCTGAGAACGAAGGCTTCTTGAACTACCACCGCCCGCCCAGAAGGTTTGCGGCGGGTCAAATGGGCGGGCGGGCGACCCGTCCTATCGCGGGTGGAGCCCCTTTTATTGCTTGCAAGAACTGCTTCGAGCTGCTGAAACTGCCCGCGAAGCAGCGCTTTGAGGGGAGAAATAAAATTAAGTGTGGGGCGTGCGCTTCTGTTATTTCTTTCGAGGCGGGTGGTACTAGCGAGGTTATTTCTTCGATCTCCGTAGACGTCGAGGCCGTCCCTTCCGAGACGGGCGACGAGCGCTGTTCGAATTTCTCGAATGTTTCCGACGCGAAGTCTGAATTCGACGAAGGGTCGTCTCCGTTTTTCGAGAAGAAGACGAATTCTTCGACGTCGGGCGAAGAGAAAATCCCGGAGGTTAAGAGGAAGAACGGCGGCTCGTCGTTGTCTGAAGTGCCCTCGGAGGCGATCGACTCGTTACTACAACCCTCGGATCGCTGCGATAATGGGAACAAAAGCGCGAGGTCTGAGAGGGAGAGAGTTCCGTCCCTCGGTAGAAATATTTCGTCGAAGGACGCCGAGGAAGACATGCCGTTGCACGAGATATCGAATAACCGTTCGAACGGTGGTAATAAAACGGGGAAATCTTTTCTAGCGGGGCTTATTAAGAAGAGCTTCAGGGACTCGACGGCTAAGCCTGGCCAGGCGCCGGTCCTTGTGAATGGGCACGTCCTACCTCACGATTCGGTCAAGAAGGCCGAGAAAATGGCCGGGCCGATTCAGCCGGGGGAATATTGGTATGTATCTTACTACTTCTTTAGGGTGCGTTTGGTATGCTGAATTCCTGCGCGGAAAGCGCGGCGGAAAACTGACCTAACGCATCGAACAGCCGTGGTGCTTTGCGCTTCGGACGCCCTCACGCGTGTCCTTTTTTCCTAGCCGAATTCTGTATACCAGACGCAGCATTATTGTATTGACGTGAATTGTTCGTGAAGTCTCGATTTTTTCTTTTTTATTTGAAGGTATGACAGAAGGGCGGGATTTTGGGGCGCGGTGGGACGTCCTTGCTCGGGGATTATCATGGTAATAGGGAACGGCTATGCTATGCAGGGTTTCGTCTTTTCGGTCTGACGTTCAAGTTTTCGAGGCTCGTCTTTTAATTTTTTACTTTTTTTTTTGTTTTTGCAGCCGAATATCGAGGAATTTAACCATCCTCTGCCGAGGAATTGCGCCGCGGGAAATACGGGGGTGTTCGTGAACGGTCGGGAGCTTCACCAGCAAGACCTCGACTTGCTGGCGAACAGAGGATTGCCGATGACGAGGGGTAGGTCTTACCTTGTTGAGATTACGGGGGAAGTCGTCGACGAGCGTACAGGCGAAGAACTCGACCCTCTCGGGAAATTAGCTCCGACGTAAGTTTTTGCACGATCATTTTTGTTGGTTGATTTTTTTCTTTTTTTCTTTTTAGTTGATTAAAGAGGATGGAATTTGGTGATATTGTTGAAAACAGGGTGGAGAATGCTGGGAGAGGATTCGGTATGAAGGTTCCAAAGGCAGTTCAGTAACCAATCGATGTGAAGTATCAATCTTAGTACATTCCGTTTCTTCGTCTTCCGTGTAAAATCAGTAATTTCTTAGATCTTTGGCCTAAATCAATTATGTTAAAATTCCATCCCTAAGAATACGATATGAAACGGCAAACATCAAACATGCAATCAAATTTTATACAGAAAAACAAACGTATGTCTGGAAAAAAGAAAGCCAAAAATAGCATTACACACAGCAAAGGAAGACAATATAATAAAAAATAATAAATACAACAAATGCGAAAAAAATGTAGCATTTTTTTTACGTTTTCCAACTAATAAAAGACACCCAAAAGAAAAATCCATAACTTAAGAAACACACCTCAAAATAGATACGTAATTCACCAGCTTCATCAAATCAAGAAGTAGCAGCCTGCCTCGATCGACCTCTGCCTTTCATTACCTTGTTTTTGAGATCATTGTAGCGATTCTGATGATACTCAATCAGCATACACAGTTGCCTTATGGCTTCTCTCTTCTCCTCTCTCAGGCCCGTAAAGCCAGCGCTTTGTTCGCTCATCTTCGTTTCTATTTCTACGATCTTCGTTTCGCCCTCCGATATTATCTTACCCAGCTCTCGCGTCTTTTCTTCGAGGATTTTAGCTTGATGAAGCATACGCTGGCGCTCGTTCTCTAGCTCGTCGATCTTTGCCTTCAGCAACAAATCACTATCGTTTGCGTCTTTGAGGTTTTTTTCGATCTCATTCTTAAGTCTGTGTTTCTCCTCGTTGGATTCTCTCACGAAGTTTATTGCAGCCTTAACTTCGTTCACAACTTCGTAGATTCGAGACTCTAAGTGCCCATAATCTTCCTCGAACTTCATGCTGAAGGCGTCGATCCCATGCATGGTTTTGTTCACTTTCTCGGTGGTTTCGCGGACGATCTTCGCTTGAGTTTGCTTGTAAGAAGTTACCGTTGCTGAGAGAGAGGCGATTCTCTCTTCGAGCAGCTTATGTTCGTGGATTAACTTCTCTTCTTTCCTGAGATGATCGTCGTCCTTCTCGCTTAGTAACTGTTCGGTGATGCGAAGTTTCTGACTCAGCAGGCGATGCTTAACTTCGGTGTTACGTACGTTTTCGGATAATGAGCTGATTTCGTCTACTTTCATCTCTAAGTCTCTATCCAAGTCTTCGATCTTTTCTTCCAGACGACTGATTTCGAGATTTTTGGCCTCGATTTCTCGACTTATCTCTTCTATTTTCTTCTCGGACGATTTGAGATTTTCTGCAGACTCTTGTTTGAGCCTCTCAACTTCCTTCTCTAATTTGCCTTTTACGTTCTCAAGAACATGCAACTGATCTTGTAATGTTCTAATCTGTTCCTTCAAGTCGATGATTTCAGCAGATGTCTCCTTTTGCAAATCCTCGATGTTCTTTTGGAGTTGAATGATCTGTCCTTCTCTCTCGCTAATTGTTGTTTCCAATTCAATGATCTTGCTCTCTAACGCCTCCTTTTCTCCCCTCAACTGCGTAGCCTCATTTGATTTACCGATAATTTGAGCTTCGAGTTCGCCTTTTTCTTTACGCAACGTTTCAATCTCTGCTTCGTGTCCCTTTGACAGATCTCCAAGACCTTCCTTCTCTTGCAATATCCTTTCTGCATCAGCTGTTTTTTCTGATATTTCCCGTTTTAAGGTTTCGACTAGTACCAGGTATTCTGCTATTTCGCCGCCCTTCTTATCGAGGATTGAGTCGACCTTACTTTTCTGAGCGCTCAAAGAAGCTATTTTCTCTCGAAGACTTTCAACTTCTGCAGTCAAATCCGCAGTTTTTGCAGATGCTTCAGTCTCTCTTTCTTGCGAATCCTTCTGTAAGGTGGACAGATTGCTGTCTTTTTCACTAAAAGCTCTCTCAATCTCTGAAATTTTTGCTTGAAGCTGAGCGTTTTCTTCTTGATGGCGAGTAATTTCATCGCTTTTGCTTCTGAGTGCCTCTTCTAATTCGCCGTTCCTGTTTCTGAGTGAGCCGAGCTTGTGTTCCAGGTCCTTTGCTTGCAATTGAACACTCTCCTTTTCCTCAACTGTTTTCTGATGCTCAGTGTTCTTCTTCTCCAACTCTACTTGCAAACTTTCTATCTCATGGGACTTTTCTTGAATTTGTTTCTCCAATACAGACCTTTCACTGCTGATAGTACCAAGTTCCATCTCAAGATTCTTGACTGTTGATGAAAGAGACTCCTTTTCCTCAATGTTAGTTTGCAGCTCGGAGTTTTTATTACCCAATTCATTTTGCAAACTCTCTATCTGGCTCAAAAGCTCAGAGATTTCTTCAGCTCCCTTCTCTAGTTTTGTCTCAATTTCAGACTTCTGGGCAAGCAAAGACTCCAATTCCACCTGTTTAGAGTCAACCTGATCTTTCAAGTCCTTGATTTGAGCTAAAAACTCGTTCTCTTTGCGCACCAGTTTTTCTTCAACTTCTGTTTTATGAGCGCGCAGAGATTCCACCTCGAGTTGAATGCTGTTGAGCTGCTCAGTTAAATTAGTTATCCTATTCGAAGCATCCGTCTCTTGATCCTCGAGTTTCTTACGAAGAGAAGATATTTCATCATCCTTTTGTTTTTCTGTATCTCTTCTCTCTGCATGCGATGTATCGAGTCTCAGTTCCAAATCCCTCGTAATAGTTGTTGTCTCTTGTTTGTGAGCCTCGTGAATCTCCAGATGATTTGAAAGCTCTCTTTCTTTCTCCACCAGTTTTTCCTTTAACTCGCTTGACTTAGCAACAAGAGCTTGAATTTTATTGTCTGCGCCCCGAATCTCATCCTCTAGCTCTGAGATCTTTGAGGAAAGAGTAGTTTTCGTCTCCTCATGCATCTGATGAAGCTTTTCAATTTCATGATGTGCAGATTCTAACTTCCCATTTGCTTCTTCTTTGTGAGCCTCGTGAATCTCCATATGCTTTGAAAGCTCTCTTTCTTTCTCCACAAGTTTTTCCTTTAACTCGCTTGACTCAGCTACAAGAGCTTGAATTTTACTCTCTGCACCCTGTATCTCATCCTCTAGCTGCGAGATCTTCGAGGAAAGAGTAGTTTTTGTTTCCTCGTGCATCTGATGAAGCTTTTCAATTTCATGATGAGCAGATTCTATCTTCCCATTTGCTTCTTCTTTGTGAGCCTCGTAAAACTCCAGATGATGTGATAGTTCTTTTTCTTTTTCAGATAAGTCTTCGCTCAACTTCTTCGATCTTGCTGATAGATCTACGACCTCGCTCTGAGCCCGTTTCAATTCATCCTCAAGCTGGGATATATTTAACCGAAGGACTTTGTTCTCTTCTTCGGTGGACTTTTGTACCTCACTTAACTCTGCTATTTCTTGCTCTGCAGCTTCAAGTTTACTATTCAGATCTCCTTTGAGCGCCTCATGAATTTCCAGGTGGCTTGCGAGCTCTCTTTCTTTCTCGGACAACTTATCGCTAAATGCGCTCGATTCTGTCAGAATCTCCCGAGTTCTCTCTTGAGCTTGTCTAACCTCATCCTCAAGCTGAGAATTTTGTGAGGAAAGAACACTGTTTGCTCCTTCAGAAGCCTTTAGAGACTCGGTTAACTTGGAAATCTCGCTTTCTGCTGATCCGAGTTTCTCCTTTATCACAGAGAACTCTGTTTTGATCATTTCAAGCTCTTTCTGAACATCAGTCTTCTCACTATGTAACTGGGAAATCTCCAACTTCAACACGTTAATAGAATCATCCTTCTCAATCCGCAGGCTTTCTATGCCTCTATTCAGTTCATCGAGATTCTTACGGTATTTCTCAATTTCGACACATAAGTCTGAGTTTTTAGACAAAAGTCTAGATTTTTCTTGATCCCATCTCTCGGCTTCAGCTCGTAGTTCACCTATAATCATCTCACCTTCTCGTGCTTTTTCCATAGCAATTCCATACTCAGCTCGAACAGCTTCCTTTTCCTCTACGGTGATAATCAACTTTTGCTTCAATTCAGAAACCTCGACGAGTGTCCTATCCAGTTCTTGCTTGATCGCATCAATATCGACCTTGCCATTTCTTTTTTTCCCTTTTTTCTTTGGTGAATTATCAGAGTCTGAGGAATCTGAGCTGGATGAGAAGGAACCATCCTTACTGTGTACTTTCTTTCTCAGCTCTTCCTTCAGATCACCGTAACGTTCGTAGAGTGCCTCGTAGTTATTTTGAAAATCCATGATCAAATTCACGAGTGACTCTTTTTCATCGTCTTCTTTGAGAGATCTTATGATCTCCTGCAGTTTTAGCTCGGTCTCTGCAACAACGGAGAAGTGTGCTCAGTTTTACAAGGAAGACTATGCCCGGAAACGTGTTGAATATAAATCTCATAACACAAAACATAACCTGCTTTGATTTACATATCTCAATGAACCTACAATTCATATCTATTAATACAAACCTGCTTTGGTTTCTTTGAGCTCCTCATCTTTTTCGGGATTGATATGAGTTCTGAAGGACCCCCACCGATGTTTAGGCATGTCTTCGTTTCGTTATTAACTGGTCACCTGGTAATAAATCACCGGGTTTGAACGATTATCTTCAAAAGAACATAAACCGTAACATTGTGACCGAGTTGCTAATTCATTCAAGTTAAACACAAGCACAAGAGTTTAATATCAAGTAGGGGTTCAAGATTCTATCTGCAGAAGACATTACGCAGCACCAAATCACAACCTAACATTCAATTTGAGACAAAAAACTACCACCACATGCATATGTAGTTCAGTACCAAACGAAATTAATGACGGAGCAGTGAACACCCATCCTTGTTTGTAATAGTTATTACGGCAGCACCAAAAAAAATGTGGAGGAAAATTGCCATAAAATTCAAGTATAAGCACATCAACATGCAGAAATTCCAAAATTCAAAAGCCAAAAGCGACACATCATTTGCCTCAGGAAGTGATCTCTTTGTCCTCCTTTTGAAAAGGTGGGACAAGATTTCGGATTCAATTGAATATTGGCCACAGATAAATGCTCCAAGTGAGAGAAAGAGCTTTATTCTCTTTCATATCCATCGACATCATTCATTTTCAGTCTTCCTTTTCAAATTTGATGTCTTCTATTTTGTCCTAGCCGAAATCATTCATCTATGCACGTTGAAATACGAGACTGATCTAATTCGCATACATGAACAGCAGAAAAACAAACAGCCTTAATCAACTCATAGACAATCAAGCCTCGTGCGTAAGTTGGTGGCTTGAATCAACTCAGCTGACGACATAGAATCGAACACCGAAAGTCAGAAATCTTCAGCCTCATATTACATACAGCGATCATCGAATCGGTGATAGTTTCCGAAAACAGCTCGATTTATCTAGTAAGCAGCTATAGTACTCACCTTAGAATCAAAGCTCTGCTGAAGTTTGCACCACGACTAGATTAGTCCTCAGAGAAAGCAAAGCACAGCACAGCACAGCACAGATGGCAGATTCTTTGAGAGAGAGAGATTGAGAGAGAGACTCCTTCATTTAAAATGAAACACGACAGATGGATCCTATGTGTCGTCAATCTAATTGGCTGGCAAAAGTATAGGAGCAAACAATGATTTGAAGGAGGAAATAGATTTAAAGGAAGAAAAAAACATTTAGCTGAAGAAATTTAAATTTCGGAAAATATATTTCATTTCACTAATTTATCATATAAATAGATATACATTAAGCAAGTCATAGCACGCCATCAAATTTTGAAAAATCGTGACCACTAAAGGTATAAATATATTTAATGGAACTTTTTAAAATTTCTTATGTCACTGATTTGCACTTCGATTTTGAGGAATTCTCCGAAATACCATAATTTCTTGAATATTTTATATGGCAGTGACAAGGAATAATAATTGTAGTGGACTGCTTGGCTACATGTGCTTTTTGTTCTTATTATACAGCTGCTTATCTAATCAAGCGTATTGTTTATCATGGGGTAAATAAGTTGTCCATGTCCAAGTGGTCTTCTTTTCCTTCCTAAAGTAAAACCAATTTTTTTGCATAACTAAAAATCAATTTACAAGGGATCGAGATGATTCCTCTTGTATTATTCCACATCATCAGAAGCATGCAACTCTCATCTAAGTGAATAACAAAAACACAAATCAAACAACAACAAAAAGATAAAGAAAATAACATTAAACGTTTATATAAGAACAACTAAATTACCTCCTATTAATCAATCTCTAACACACCATAAAACTACTGCTGAAAACGAGTTGAGATGCTCGCGAGCAGCTCGGCTCGAGCTCGGTCAACGTCGAGCCGAGCTCGCGCTTTTTGTATGTGGGCTCGATAGCTCGTCGAGCTTATCGAGCCCAATTTTGTCTTTTTTCTATACATATGTTTTATTATTATTATACTTAAATATAATATATTATATATATTTATTTATGACGAACCGAGCTTTTCGAGCCGAACTCGAGCAGCTCGATGGTTTATCGAGCCGAGCTCGAGCTCGGCCATGCTCGGGCCCGGGTCGGCTCGTTTTCAGCCCTACATAAAACATGGATATTAAGGGTTTGTTTGGTTATATTATAAGCCACATATGAAAGGCCAATATAAATTATTTATAAAAGCCAAGATAACTTATCTGATCAATTTCAGCAAGGTTGTTTATAGCTAGACCGTTTTCTTTTATTGGGCTTTCAATTAATACGAGGCCGGAAAACATGAAACTTATTATGAACAAATCATGATTCATCACAACGAATCATCAAAATGTGTGATTAGTGGATGTTTTTGAAATATTAATGACTCATGAATTATGAATTATGATAATATGAGGTATATAAAAAGATTGTATGTTTGTATGAGTGATGATTAAATTGAATTTCAGTGTATGATTTTAGTATAAATAGGTGTATTAAGTTACATTGTAACACATACCAAAAAGTACATAAATTATATTATCCTCTAAAATCTCTCCTTATATTATTATCAAAATAATAATAATAATATATACAATCTTAATATAATATAAATCTTAATAAATATTTCATAACCAAACCAAACATTATACAATGAGTTATTAGTGGCAAAATTATAAAATTAGGTCACTAAGTATACAAGTATTCGTTTTTGGATCACTATGTTTGATAATTGCAAAAGTAGGTCACTAACTTTTCATGTGAAAACAATTTTGGGTCATTTTTCAATTTTAGGTCACTAAGAATATATTTTTTCGATTTTGTGTCACTAAGTTTATATTTTTTTCAATTTTGGATCACTCATTTAGTATTAATATTATAAACATAGTCAACAGCAAACAGTCGCTAAGGCAGATCTATAATATTACTCGCTCTTTTTGTCTTTTTCCAAAGATAACTCAAATTTTTGTCTTCTCCCAAAGACAACTCCTATCAATCAACTAGTGAGGTAAAAGCTCATTTTTTTTTTTCCTGAGATGATTTTTCAGCTGATCAATTTTAAGACATATTGTTGCCCCAAAAGTCTGTCGGGCCCAAACAAACAAACAAACAAAATGCCACCGCCCAAATCCAAAACCAAAATTTATGTTCGAAAAAAGAATAACAAAAATAAAATTCTGCAAAACTCTCCCAGGCGACGAAGTTCTTCAATTCGTCTTCTTGTTCTTACTACGTCCGACGACATTATTGTCCCTCAAAACCTTAACGTAATAATCAGACCTACTCCGATGATAATCAATCCACACACAGAGCTGCCTTATCGCTTCCCTCTTCTCCTCCTTAAGCCCCATCATCGCATCGTCTCCCTCCTTCACCATCCTCTCAAGCTCCCTAACCCTATTCTCGCACCGCCACATCCTCTCCCTGAACCCTAATATCTCCGCCTCCTTCTCGTCCAGAGCCGCCGTCGTCCCCTCCAATTCCCCCCTCGCCTGCCTCGCCGCCTCGTTCTTCCTCCTCGCCCACTCCCTCGCGAACTTCAGGTCGCACGAAGCCTTCGAAACCCTGTTCATGAAGTTGGCGCCGCACTCCTCGAACTTCATCACCGTCGCGTCTAGGGCGGCGAGCATGTCGCTGTTCGAAACGGACAGGTCTCTGATGTTCTTCACCCCTTGCTCGTACGCCTCCTTGCTGGCTCGGTACCACTCCTTGTTCTCGGCGTGGAGCTGCTCGGCGACGCGGATTCGACGGCTGAGGATTCTGTACTTGTCCTCGAACTGCTTGCGGTATTCCTCCGCCGTCTCCTCGATCTTCTTCTCGGCGAACTTGAAGTCGGATTTCGAGGCGGAGCTGATGACCATCTGCGCCTGCTCGTTTTCCTTCTCGAGCTTGGCCATGGCGTTTCCGAGGTCGATCAGCGTCTTTTGCTGGTCGGCGATTTTGTCGGTTAGCTCGGCGTTCTTCTGCTCTAGGCGGGATTTCGCCTGAGAGGATTCGTGCCTCTCCTTATCGAGGTTTGCCTTGTCTTTTTCCAGGGCTCTTATGTGTTCTTTCTCATTCTCCAGCGCTTTTTCTAGGGTTTTTATCCTTGCGTCCGAGGATTGGATTAGTGATTCGATCTTCTTCTGTAGGGATGAAGCTTCGATTCCTCTGTCCGCCATAGATTTTTCGAGCTGGGAAGTTTTTCTCTTGAGCTCATCTTGTAATGACAGCTCTGACTTCCGAGCTCTTGCCATCTCCTCTTCGAAATCCTTCAGTTTAGTTTTCAGATCTTCGATCTCGAATTCCTTCCTCTTCAGATCTTCGATCTCATTGCATTTCTCTCTCAGTTTAGTCTCGAGCTCTTTCCTCAGACGATCGTCCACGGAAGCTCTTTCGCTTTCTTCAGCTTCGAGCCTCGAAATCTTCTCAGACATCTTCGAAGCTTCGTTTTCTAGCCTCCTCTTGTCTGAGCAGAGCGCCTCGATCTCACTCTTCAAGTCGAAGATCTGGGCCTCCATTTCTTGGTTGGGGAAGTTTCTTTCCTTGACAACGACGATCTCCTTCTCCACTTCTTCGCTCGAATCGGTCAGCTTATCCTTCAAAATGCTTGGGACAATGTCTGAATTTTTTGAGTCCTTATTAGGGTTGATGTTGTCCGAAAATTCCAATTCCAACCCTTCCTTCTTCGGAGAAGGGCCGCCATGATCATCGTTGTTTTCGGGCTTGAATTCCCTCTTCACCTCTTCCTTGAGATCTTCGTACAGAGAGTGTATCGATTCGTATCGTTGGTTGAAATCTTGTACTAGGGTGATGAGCTCGGCCTTCTTCCTTAGGTTTGCCTCTTTGTTTCCATGGTTGATCGTCTTTGTTAGCTTCACGATCCTCTTCGCTTGGTTGTCAACCTCTGCGCAAGTAACATTATTATTTCCAGCATCTGCGTCGTAAGGAAAACTTATTGCTAGAATTTACCTATTTTCTGCCATTGAAGCTGTTCTTCCTTGGCGGGATCGATGTGATTCTTGAACGAATTCATCGATTTTGCAGCCTTCCTCTCACGGAACTCTGAAAAAAGAAGCTATTTTGTGATCTGGGAAGAAACATATATGCGCCGTCGGTTTTGTATCAAGAATCTGATACAGAGCAGATACTTATTACACGGCAAGAGTTATGGTCTGAAAAATGGCATTGGTTCGTTTTACACGGAAATTAGGGATCAAACATCAACGTTCCTCATGGCTTCAAGAATGCGTGGAAAGGTAAAACAAGCGATGAATTCAATCAACACACATGCATGCATTTGAGATTAGTTGAATAAATTGTTTGTAAGAGCTCGTATTCTTGATTTTCTTTCTTCTGCATCCATTTTTTAGACTACATTTCTAATTTATTTATCATAAAGCAAAATGAAGATTGGTGATCACCTGGGATGATGGATCTTGAGCGAGGGGAATGATAGTGAGTGAGAAATGAAAAGGCAGTTCTAAAACGAGAAAAAAGAGAAATGAAAGGACGCTAATTAATGGTTTTATTAAGATTAGTTTATACTATTAAATAAGGAATTTAAGCTACATATATAGTTATACATTACCGTGATTTTTATAAACAGAATAAGATAAAGGGAGGATATTAAAATTCCACCCAAAATTTTATAACGACCTGGGTTAAATTCTCTCATCTGGCTGGCGCCTTAGATATCGATTATTCTTTAAAAAGGAGTGACAGTGAGATTCACATTCATGATCGCATGTAAAAGCTTGTAAATACCCTATCATATATACTGTAATATATAGTAGTACTTCTTATTTAAATAAAGTAGAACCGCAACATGGAGATATAAAATGATTAAAATAAAAAAGTACAAATTGCTGGCGGCCCGGCGACTGAACTGTGTCTACGAAAACAAAACAGAAAGGAAAAAAGAAAAAGAGAGCGTGCGACAAATAATTTCATATTCCACTTTGATGACGTGGAAGGTTTTTCGCCAATCAGTGGGCGAGTAGAAAGTTTGGTCCCATAAATGGCCACGTGAATCGACCCAATGGGTGACCCGGCGAATTTGACTGACGTGGACGATGCACTGCCACTTAAGATTACAATTACTTTTTAAATACTGTTACAAATAACATTTAATTAATCCAATGGATAAAAAAGATGGATTTAAAAAATACGAGACGTGTGGCTGCAATTAGGCGTTAATAAGAGCATCTCCAACGGTACTTCATTTTTGTGTAAAACACAAAAATAAAGTACGTCTTTACTCCAACGGAACTCTATATCTAACACTAATATTGTGTTGATCTGCAGAGATACTCTAGATCTAGAGTACACACAATTTTCAGCACAAACATTGTGTTGAACTTTCTATTTATTATAATTTATTTAATAAAATATTTTTTTAATTCTATTTAAATATTTGATATTCTAATAATAAAAGTAAAACAATATTAATATTCTATTATTTATTTATATTTTCGTTTTAATTTAATAAAATTATAATTAAATAATATGCTAAGTTTATAGTTAGTTAATTTTAAAATGAATTATTATAATTTATTGATTTTTTAATAATTATAATATAATGTTTAATATAGAATTTGATTTTTAAAGTAGAAAATAGAGTTAATGGGTTGGAGTGAAAATTAGTGTAGAAAATAGAGTTTATGGGTTGGAGTAAAAGCACTGTAGCAGCTGTAATATTGTGCAGAATTAACTGTATTTTCATGCTGCGGGTTGGAGATGCTCTAATAATAATTAAGAAACACCCAGAAGTGCGTGTGCGTGTGTTTTTTTATCTTTTTGTCGGGAGATATTTATTGCCATTTCAAGTAAGTCGACATGTCCTCCTCAGCCTCACATCCCACACACAAATATCATCTCAAATCTTCTCTCTCTTCCTATTGATGATAGTTGTTTAGGGCTTTTGATTTCCGTGGCTCGCATTTTTTTTCCCACGCTTTATCGCGGCCTTGTCGCTAATAATATCCGTTTTGCCCGATCTTCTTCTTGTTGTAGCTCCATCGAGCTAGCTGCTGTTGTCGTGAGTGCGTCGCCGATCAAGTTAGGTATGCGTCAGCTTAGTGGTCTTATGCTGAGATCAAATTTTGTGTTTTAAGCTTCGGATTGGTGGTTTCGCGACATGGTAATCTGAAATTACTGGTAAGAGCTTTGATGTTTGATGTTCCACGCAACGCATGTAACCGCGATCTGCTTTCTATTTGCTTCTTTGATTTTTTTGTGATGTAGAGATAGTTCTGCTAGGTGTTCGAAGAAACTTGGATTATCTAATGTTGATGCATTTGCGTGTTCCTTGATTTAATTTGAGATTGAATTTGTTCGTTGTTGGTTCTTTTGCGTGTTCCTTGATTCAATATCGATTTTGCTGTTCCTGCCGTTACAGTTAATGTTCTAGTTAATGAAACGCAGTAGTTGTGATATCTCTCTACAGTGGGAAATCTTGTTGCTTAATTCAATGGCACTTCTATAAGCAGTGTGGACGAAGAAATGGGCGATCAGGTGGCTGACCCTGTCGACGCACAAATGCGAAGCCATGAAAACACATACTCAAAACCTGGAAATTCAAACGTTCTTCAATCGAGTGAAATGGTCACACCTGGCGTGAGTGATTTTCCTGATAGCTCGAAAATTCAAGTAGATTCGAAGGATTTGGAAAGAATTGGTTCTTCTGTCCATGCAAATGCTATTCCTCGTTGTATGGATCACGCTGGGGTCATGGTAGAGGAGTTGACGCTTGGGAATAATGACGATGGCGAAAAAATGGTCGTAGTGGATACTTCTAACAATAGGGAGAGGATGCAAAGTAGACGAAATCAGTGGCAGAATTTGTATCAAATAGCTTGTGGGTCGGGAATCAGCAATCTTCCAAGTCAAACTGGGCTTCTCAAAGGAAAGGGACGTGCGGCCACGAAGACAATGGAGGTCGGGGGTAGTAATGCCTTCTCTAAATTGAATTTGATAGATCAAAGTCAGTCCCGTCTAAACTGCAATCCCCATGAAACAGTGGGAAGTTTTTTGAGAAGCGACCATCAAGGCACTTCAGGTGATGTATTGCCTTCTTCTGAAGGACTTCGGACGAAGATTCTGTCTAAATCTGGATTCTCGGCCTTCTTCATGAAAAATAAATTGAGAGGCAAAGGGGCGATGAATAGAAATCAAGGGTTCAATACCATGTCTGATAATCGGGATCTTCGTAGCTCTAAACCCGCTCATTTGTTAACTACTGCTGCTCCTTTTAGTAGGGATGCTCAACCCATGTTGCCTCATTCCGTTGGTGTCTCTGACCCGTTGGGTAGTTCCCATCTTAGCTGTATCCCTGATGGTATAAGTCTAAGAGAATGGCTCGAGGCAGGGAGAAATAATGTTAATAAAGATCAGAGTCTTCGTATATTCAGGCAGGTCTTAGATATTGTAGATTATTCTCATTCTCATGGTGCTCCAATTGAAGACCTGCGGCCTTCTTGCCTCGAGCTAACAGGAGATTGCCAGGTCAGGTATCGAAGATCTTCTGTTCGTGGAGGTGCCATTGAAAAGATTACAGATTCAGATACTTTCCAAGCAAGTTATAATCGATATGGGAAGAGGCCGATTAACCAAAGCAAAGTTCCTGTTAACCAAAGTCATGCAAAGAAGCAGAGGTTAGGTGAAAGCACGAACTTGATCGAGAGATGGCCTCAGTTCCCATCTAGATTTGGTAGTAAATCTGATTGCATGAGTGTTATGAAGTCAAACAGTGGTAGACCTGAGAATTGTGGACATGCCGTGGATGAGGAGCACAATGCTGAGACAGAAAAGCAGAGAAGCTTCAATATGATTGGTGATCACGTGCCTAATGTATCACGCTCATTTCAGGTGCCTGTGAACTGTTCTTTGGAGGTAACATGGTACACCAGTCCAGAGCTATCAAGTGAAAAGGGCAGCACATTTTCTTCGAATATCTATTGTTTGGGGGTTCTTCTATTTGAGGTTTGTTGCATGGCTTTATCGAATTCATTCTTGACCATTTCATTCGAACCTTAACTTTTGTTGGAACCAATGTATTGGATTTGGGTTAAAGTTGGCGTGATTTCATTTCGCAAGAAATTAGGTTAACAAATCTTGATTTGAAATTTATTACAATTACAATCCGTCAATTGAACAGCACCGTTAACCAACTTCTTATTCTATTGAGAGTTATTAGGAATCAGAGGCAGCATGTTCCATGCTACACTTTACAGTCTTTGAAGAACTATTCTTCTGATAGTGCAATCAGTAGCTTGGGCTTGCTCTAGTAAAAACATTGCTTATTTAGATCGGTGTGTCTTTATGAGTTGCTAATACTTTGTCTACTGTCAGTTGCTTGGCTCGTTTGATTCTGGAAGATCACATACTGCTGCGATGTTTGATTTGCAACATAGGATTCTTCCTCCTAGTTTTCTGTCAGAGAATCCCCAAGCAGCCGGGTTTTGCCTTTGGTTGCTCCATCCTGAACCTTCACTACGACCAACAACAAGGTAATTCCTTAATGGTGATAACAAGTTTATGACTTCAAGTTGCAGTAGAACTTTAAAACTGGCACACTCCTGTAACGAGGAAACACAATGAATTATCATTAGACAATATGGTAGTAGTATTATCAAGTAGATGGACTGGTAAATCAATGGTGGAAAATCATTCGGGGTTTTCTGTATATCATGTTGCCTAACTATTGATATTAGCGGTGTTGTTGCTGCTGACATTGCTTATTATTTAATTTTGTAGAATCGTGCAAATATCGTATGGTCACACTGTGATAATGTCAACATAACAGGGAAATTCTTCAATCTGAATTTGTGAGTGCAATTCAAGAATCATCGGTGGACAAGGTATTGACTTCTATTGATGAAGAAGATGCCGACTCTGAACTGCTGTCACACTTCCTTTTGGCACTAAATGAGCGAAAACAAAAAGACGCATCCACATTAATGGAGCAGATTCAGCTAATAGAAGCCGACATTCAAGAAATTGAGAACAGACGATCCAAAAGGTCAGTGGTTTTGTCTCACAGACCTCAGGAGGTTCTGACCACATCTGGGAGCAATTTCACTTCCGTCGGAAAGCCTAATTTAGTAACACCAAAATTATCTGATAAAGAAACAAGGTCTGCTAATAACATGAGGCAACTTGAAAGTGCTTACTTTTCCATTAGATCTAGAATCCTGCGTTCAGACACTAATCTTGGCAATCATAGATATCTGGAACTTTTGAAAAGTCGTGAAAACTGGTGTAGCCCCGTAGAGGAAGACAATGACAACATGACAGATCTTTTAGGGGATTTTTATGATGGTCTATGTAAATATGCCCGCTACAGCAAATTTAAAGTACGAGGAATATTGCGGAATGGCGAATTTAGCAACTCAGCTAATGTGATATGCTCTTTGAATTTTGACCGGGATGAGGACTATTTAGCTACAGCAGGGGTTTCAAAGAAGATTAAGATTTTTGAGTTTCAAGCTCTCTTGAGCGATTCTGTTGATGTTCATTATCCTGTTGTTGAGATGACGAACAAATCAAAGCTAAGTTGCCTTTGCTGGAACAGCTATATTAGAAATTACCTTGCTTCGACTGATTATGATGGTATAGTCAAGGTTAGCGATCTTACCTTAAATGAAATCTTGTTTTCAAGTCACATGAAAGCTTCTTAATCTCTCTTGCCGTGTTCTTACCTTGTAAGTGAAATGTTTTATGTCCACTAGTTGGTTATCATTGCTGATGCATCTCAACGGTTTTGCAGTTATGGGATGCTTCTAGTGGCCAAGTTTCTTCGGAGTTTTCCGAACATAGTGAAAGGGCTTGGTCTGTTGATTTTTCTCGTGTTGATCCTACAAAATTGGCCAGTGGCGGTGATGATCGGTTGGTGAAACTCTGGAGCATCAATGATGTAAGATTTTCCTTTTCCCTTTGATATTTTTCCCTATAATATTTATCCTAGTCATATGTACTATGTACACGCCACTTATTATTTAGAAGCATTTTTTCCCTTCTCTTTTGCAACCTGGTTACACCTTACTACCAAAACAATGCTTCTTATATTTTCTTCGTTTCACAACTGCATGTTTATGGAACCAAAGATTCATTCTAACTGATGCAGAGAGCGAGTTTGTGCTCAATTAGGAGCAATGCGAATGTGTGCTGTGTCCAATTCTCTCCCGACTCCCCCAATTTGCTGGCTTTTAGTTCTGCTGATTATAAGACCTATTGCTATGACCTCCGCAACGTTTCGAGGCCATGGTGCGTACTGGCTGGCCATGAGAAGGCAGTCAGCTATGCAAAGTTCTTAGATGCAAGAACCCTAGTTTCTGCCTCAACAGACAACACCCTCAAGATTTGGGATCTTAGTAAGACAAGTTCCACTAGTGTGTCAAGAGATGCCTGCATACTTACCCTCAAAGGACACACGAATGAGAAGGTTAGTCAATAAGCCAAATTAATGAGTTGCTGCCAAGTTCTTGGAAATGCCAGATCTGAATATGTTGCAATTACAACTAGTTGAATAATGAGCTGTTCTGTGTGGCTTTACACCCATATATTGTGCAATGCAAATCCATCCCTGGGAAACTCCATTGTCTAACTTTATCGTCTCTCGCTCTCTGTTGCAGAACTTTGTCGGTCTCTCAGTTGCTGATGGATACATAACTTGTGGTTCTGAGACAAACGAGGTAACCAAACATTTAACACAGTAATCGCCGTCGTTTACTTAAACATGGTTTTAAAATTAAGTGTTTGGCTCTTTCTTGTGATGTCTCCTCCTAATTTTTTCTTTTCACATTATATGTGACGATCTCGACAGGTGTTTGCTTATCACAAATCTCTCCCCATGCCCATAACCACGCACAAATTCGGTTCCATAGACTCAATAACTGGTAAGGAGACCGAAGAGGACAATGGCCAGTTTGTTTCGAGCGTGTGTTGGAGACGAAAGGCCGACATGGTCGTCTCAGCAAATTCCTCTGGCTGCATCAAACTCCTGCAAATGGTCTAGAAACTGAAACCACTTCCAATTTCCCTGCTAATGACATCATATTACAGCTTGATTTTTCGTGTGAATTTACGAGGAACATTTTGATTCAAGTCCCATGCCATCGACAAGAGAAATGCCATGGACCAATTTTGATCGAAGTAATCGAGCGACGTATATATCCGTCGGTTTCTTGAAAAGGGTTGGTTTTTTTCTTGTGCTGGTTAACTTCGTTCGTTGTATGATTGATTCTGCAGATAATTCATTTCAATATGGAACCAATTCTGCTAGCCCTCGCGTCGTTTTGCTCGGATATTATTACCATCCATGTCTGCGTTAATTGGTGAGATGTAATAATTGTCAATAGGCATTTCGTCGCTGTACATAGGCAAACATGTATATGCTTCTTGGATGGTTTGTAACATTGCATGGAATGCGTAAACTGTAAAGAGATATCCGAAGATGGAGATGGTTCCTGTTCTTCATACTTTTTAGTTTTTTCCCCTCAATCATAAAATATTAGTTAGGACCCATTTTTAACTTCTTCAGATATTCTATTTCTACAATTACGTTTGAAATTAAAATAATATTAAAAAAAATACAAGTTAACCGAATTCTTGTTTCAAAAGTATAATTGTTCTGTCATTCGCATTCATGTATTCACACAATTGGGTGGTTATATCACGTATCAAGTGCATTTATTATGATTAAGATAGCCAGGAAATTTTCTAGGTTCATTGCACTGCAAAGGTGCCCGTGTATTTTGTAAGTTCAACTTAATCATCCGTGTAAATATTTCATTCTCATGATATTAATGCTACTTCTAACACCCCTTACCCGATATTACATATTCTTTCATGTATTGTAATTTCGGTTTTGTAGTGGTCCCGGTACGATATGGATGTAAAAACACTAAGTTGTAAACTGGATGTTGGGTAAAATATCGGGGGAACACTCGACCTAACACTCAGGCGCACAGCGGAATATTTTGAATACTTAGTGACAAAAACTGATAAGCACGAGATGTAAATTGTACAGCAAGTTCTTCAACTTACTGCGTGCCTCAAGGCGAAACTCCACTACAGAATAACTATCCGAAGATAGTAAAAACAGCCTAAAAAACTACGAATCTAAACGATCCTGAAAAACCTCCGAAGTACTAAGACTTCTGAAAACACAATACTAGGCTAAAAGACAACTCTAGTCATATATAAAACTCGCTCAAACTCGATATATCTTTCGCTCATAGTTTTCGCTCAATATGACGCTCAAAGTCACTCCATGAAAGCTCTCTCGAAAGTCGTGATTTGCAGCTCGAAAATTGCCTTTATTTATAGGTATTGGCTCCATCTTGAATTGGTAAAAGATCCCGTGAATATCTCTTCGAATATCTCCTCGAAGATCTCCCTAAATATAGTATATATTTAGTTCGAATATTCTCACATAATTGCCCTATCTCGTCTTCTATTTATGGTATTGACTGATTCTCCTTTAATATTCAGATCTTCTAAGTATGGTAGTTGCTTGACTAATTCTCTTTTGATCTTCAAATCTTCTATTTATAGTAATTGCACTTCCTAAATTCGTTCAAGCAGCTCCACGCGCTTTCCACACGGTTTAGACTCGTTCCAGCACTTAACTTTGTCCTGCACATTATTAATTAAAGCCACTAATGGTTAAACGGTTTTTTAGCATGAAAGATTAAATCGAATGTTGACTAATTCACAGACAACAATGTTGGCTGGAATGTTAGCTCGACATTGTCAATGCTGAGCTAGTCAACATTAACAGGTTTGAAAGTCGATACCCACTTGAATACATTATCGTAGTTTGTGTCTTTGATTTGAGACAGTACATACGAACAACTCACACTGAACTTAGAAAGATTCATATTCGACTTATTACTCAACTTAATCGGAGTGCAGCGACTATGATGGTTCGCGATCTTATCCGATATATTTGTCAACAAAAATATTAAATCCATGAATATATATTGTCTCGTCCTTTCCTTGTCTATGATCTCCCCATATGCAAGGAAAAATGTAGACTCTTCACTTATTAATATCGGAAACCCAACATCGGAAAACTCGAGAGTAAGAAACCTTACACTATAAATAGAGGTGCGGCCATATGCAATCACACAAACCCATCGAAAATAAACAAAATACAACACACATCAAATAAAAAAAAAAAAAAAAAGAAAAAAAAAAGAGCCCTCAAGCAATTTCACTCAACCCTCCTACTACTCTTCCTCCTTCTTCATGCATCATCAGCAGCGCCGGCAATGCTAATCATTACATACGAGCTGGCGTCGATCATCATCACACTAAGCCAGCAAACGATGTAATAATAATACCTAACAATAATAACATTAACGATAACATAAAGCCTCCTTCTTGTTATTCTGAGTTCAAGATGCCTCTTCACTACCCAAGATTCAAGAAATCAGAGTACGAAAGCATGCCCGAGGTCAAAATCGACTGCCTTTTGAAAGAATATGGCTTGCCTCTAGTCGGAGACGTCGAGCAGAAGAGGAAGTTTGCAATGGGTGCTTTTCTTTGGCCCGATCAGTTATGCGAGTGAAAATAATAAACTTCATTATTAACATATTATTATATAGATCGATGTATTATTTGCGTCGTCGTCGTAATAATCATGTTGTACTAATGCATAATGTCGTGGTTAGGTTTGATCTTTATATGTTAGTCCCGGCGAAGTGTAGTGTATCTCAGCTTCACGTCCTATCCTATGTGTATTGTATTATTTACATGTCAATATGATTAATAAATTTAGCTAGTTACGACAATTTTGACTGATCTACACGTTAATTAATTCGACCGTTACGAAATCTCGTCTAAACCAAGTTCTTAAGCTACTATTACGGTCGTTACGATGTCGAAAATTCTATCTACCAAGCCCTTGATTCCTAACTTGGCGGCTTGAATTATTGCCATGTTTTATAATTTGTGCCATGTTTTATCCCAACTTTTATCCCACAATTTGTGCCATGTTTTATAATATACAAATAAAATAATATTTATAAATATCGAAAAATATAAAATGTGAATATCAATATGATCGTAACGAAATAAATAGATATGTTTATTTGATTATATCGGATAAATTTAATGAAACAATTAAGATTTTAAAATTTGGGGGAATATGTGTCAGATAATTATATTTTAAAATAAAACCGAAGGAAGGAAATGTGAATCCTGTATTGAACACTTGTCAAGAAAGATTCTGTGTTGTGAGACAAAAAAATGGAACAAAAGAGTGGGTTAGAGAATCTTTAACCCAGTTTATAGGGGCAGCCCTTGATTAAACCCTAATTAACGTGGCGGGCGACTCAATCATAGATGTCGAAAATTGTGGTTGAGTTTAATGATATCGGAAATCAATATTCTAGAGAAAGTTGAGTGTATATACGTATCCATATCCACTTATTGATTTCAAACATCATCGTCTTCGGCGACGTATTAATGTTTGATGTTGTTACATGTCATTTCGGACAATATATGTCAGTCATCTGTTAGAATAGTAGTAATAATAGTCCTCCCCCATTTATTGAAGAATATCAATGTGCCATGCAACGAAGGGAATCTATGAGCTGTTGCGAAATGGACAGCGTAACGAAATTGGAAATGACTGTGATGAAAAATAGAGGGTTGGTTCGGTATTTGCTCCGACTATAAAGAGAGATAGTGAGTGTTTTCTCCTTTATAGATTGAGAGGTTGTAACCCCTGTTTTTACCCCAGTAATAAATTTCTACCTCGTCCGTGGTTTTTTACCCCAAGTTAAAAAGGGGTTTTCCACGTAAATTCCCGTGTTCCATTTATCCTCACAGTCATTTCCAATTTCGTTACGCTGTCCATTTCGCAACAAGTGGTATCAGAGCCAGCCCTGATTGATATTCCGATTATGCTCTGTGGTTGCAGCTTTGTCTGATCTTCCACATCAGAAAGGATATCGAAAAGGTTTATCGTTACGGAAGAGTTTTTTGGCAAGTCGTGGTAATAGACTGTGTAAGTAAGTTCTGTCTAGGTGGCTGGTGCCAAGCGGGACACATAGTGACCCCACCAGATCTCATCTGGGAATTTACTTAGAAGGGTAATTTTGTCTTGAAAGCTGGTCGCTACCCTTTCTGCAAATTATCTGATCAGTACTATTTGGCTGGACTGTTGAATTTCTCCGACGATAGCGACGTGGGAAAAAATGGCAGCTAAAAATGAAATTGAGAAATTCAACGGGAAAAACTACTCACTGTGGAAAATGAGGATAAGGGCAATTTTACTCAAAGAAAATTGTCTGGAGGCGATCACTGGCAGACCAACAACTATTACAAGTGATGCCAACTGGAGGAAGATGGACGGGAGGGCCATCGCCAATATTCATCTAGCATTAGCAGATGACATATTATCGAGCAGTAGAGAGAGAAATAAGAAAGAGAGAGAGAAATAGAGGGTAGAGGAAAAATAGAGGGTTGGTTCGGTATTTGCTCCGACTATAAAGAGAGATAGTGAGTGTTTTCTCCTTTATAGATTGAGAGGTTGTAACCCCTGTTTTTACCCCAGTAATAAATTTCTACCTCGTCCGTGGTTTTTTACCCCAAGTTAAAAAGGGGTTTTCCACGTAAATTCCCGTGTTCCATTTATCCTCACAGTCATTTCCAATTTCGTTACGCTGTCCATTTCGCAACATGAGCATCGTTCATAAGACGCCAATTGATCGTAATAATACAACTTGCAACACACAAGTTGACAGAGACGAAGACGTGTTGTTCCCTCATTTCCAAATATTTTTTTTAAAGACTGCTGCATATTTTTATAAAATTATCCTTCCCCCACGAACACATACATATTTATATATGTAAGTTTAATTTATTCTTCCCAACACAAGTGGGGAAATATATATATGAAAAGGGGTTTAAATAAAGGCAAATTGGGTCCTCGACTCTACCTACCATTCATTACACCCCTCGCTCTTCCCCATTTAAATACTGAAATAACAGACAAATTTGACCACAAAGCATCTATACACTTTCAGAACTATATACTCTAATTTCATGCAAAGGATATCGTATTTTTCTGGCACTCACCTACCCCCCCACCCCAACACATGAAAATCCGAAATAATACAAATGTAATCACATGAAGCATCTTCTTATAGAGCATTTCTACTATGCATACATCGAATACTTCAAAGGGATATACTCGTGATCCTTATATACACTCCGTTTAAAACTCAAGACAGAAGATGCCAATCTCAAGACAAATTGAGTTCACATGAACAACAAACATCGAATATTTCTCGATTGAATGATAAAACATTCCATTTACTTAAATAAGCGCACTATGTATTATAATATATATAGCAGTTGCATTGCATTTGCAACCCTCATCAACCCTCCACTTCACAAGAAGCTTTTACATACCTCAAACAAAAGCGAACAAAACCATGAAGAACTCCAACAACAACAATCTCCCCAAAACACTCTTTCCTTCCATCATCTTCCTAATTACAATAATCATCATCGTACTCTCCGAAATGCCCATGCAAGCCCAATCCAAGAAACTGCGACGACTGAACCCCAAGAGCAAGCCTTGCAGGCGCATCGTGCTCTACTACCACGACGTGCTCTTCAACGGCACCGACTACGCGAACGCCACGTCGGCGAAGGTGACCAACGACACGCAGGCCTTCCACTTCGGAATGGTGGCGGTCTTCGACGACCCGATGACCCGCGACGGGCGGCTGCTGTCCCCGCCCGCCGCCCGAGCCCAGGGGTTTTACCTCTACGATGGGAAGAAGGGGTACGATTCTTGGTTCGCCTACTCGCTGGTGTTCGACTCGAGCGACTACAAGGGGACTCTGAACGTCATGGGCGCCGATCCCTTCGTGGCTCAGAAGGACAGGGACCTGTCGGTCGTCGGCGGGACCGGAGACTTCTTCATGGCTCGTGGGATCGTGACTTTTACGACCGATGAGGCTCAGGGGGACTTCTATTTTAGGGTCAAAATGGACGTTAAGTTGTACGAATGCTATTGATTGAGTCCTTATGTGTAATAGCGTTTGTAGTCCAACGGTAAGGATAATTGCCTTCCAAGCAATAGACCCGGGTTCGACTCCCGGCAGACGCAATTTTAATAAATTGTTCTTTTTAATAATGCAGATGGGTCGGGTCGGTCCGAACACTGCAGATATGAACCCGAAAGCTTCATCAATATTGTTACAGTTTACGAAGCGGAAAGCATTAAACAACTGTAATTGAAGAAAGTGATGAGGGATTTTTTTTTACCCTTTTTTACGCACGGCGCAGATGGGTCGGGTCGGGTCGGGTCAAAAACTAAAATCCGAATCCGAAAGCTTCATCGATACTGTTTCTCACAATTTACAAAGCAGTAGCAGTTTAACACATAAACGTTCAGAAACATTACACAACTGTAACTGAAGGAGGAGATAATAGCATCATAGGTTGCAGAATATAAAGCCAATGCATACATACACACACAGAAAGGCAACAGCAAAAACAGTTTTTTCAATCCTTCTTCTTTGCATTACTATTCTTCTGCAATGGCCCTTTCGGGATTTTGCTCAGTACCTTCTCATCGAAAACGGCGTACTGTTTCTCGAGCTCGCCCATCGCCTTCTCAACATAAGCGTCCACTTCGTCTTCGTATTTCTCGTAAAAGACGGGCACCGTAAACAGCAATACAGTGACTGTTCAGATAGAAACGAAGGATTCAGTTAAAAATAAAAAGAAAATAGACGGTCTAAAATGGTCATGAATTCGACGGTTACCTACGAATAGAAGCGTCAAGAGATCGCAGGCATTTCCAACAAGCGACAAAACCCATAGAGCAGCGGTCACCTGTCGAAAATATCGGTTTTTATTTGAAGTTATCGAAAACATTCGAAATTCGTAGGCCTAGAGAAACAGTTCTAACAATCGCTTACGCCAAGAAACTTCTTCAAATCCCTCCCAATCGCCAAGTCCCTCAAATTCGCAATCGCATTATTGCACTCAACCCTCAGCGCAGAAGCAGCTTTCAGTACGGGCTCTTCAGGTATGCTTAATTCGGGAATCGGAGGAGGAGATCTGTAAGAAAAAGCAATATTTTTTTTTTAAAAAAAGGGCTACAAACTGCAGAAAAAATAACAACTGAATTTGGGAATTCGACGAAACGTACTTGGTGATGAGTGCAGTTGCATTAGACCATAGGAAGAAGATTGCAAAGGCGGCGATCAGAGAGTAACAGATCAAAGCGAGGAAATGGTATTCGAGGACATCGAAGAGAATCCACATGGTCGTCGCGCTGATTAAGACAGAAGCTGCAGTTTTCTTGTCCCTCCATAAGAACACATCTGCAGCTGATGATTGTATATGTCTTCTCAGTTGCTGTTCGAAAAGCTTATTCTTTTATGGTTTTGAATGGTTCTAACAAGATCTTAGCTTGGTTCTAGGAACAGGGCGTTGGATAGATTAAACTATATGCAGATGAATGTTTCATTACAGTTTCCCAACATCCAAATGGAGATAAAATAGTTACGTTCAACTAAGAATGCCATAAAAGAGCTCATTCTTGATAATCCCTTTAACCATAAAAGGCGCGAAATTTAGGGGTTTGCGCCACAGCCCACATTCCCAGATGTCATAAATAAATCATAAAAATTGTTAACTAGAATAATAATAATAATAATAACAATAAAAAGATTCAAACTTTATGAAGAAAACTTGTTAAAGATCGAACTTTTCCATCTGGGGAATGTTTTTTATTTTGCTAATCTTTTTCACCCTTCAGCGTGAAAACTTACCTTTGCCACCTCCGATGACAGTGTGAAGTGGCTTCTCTCTTCCAAAGAGACGGTTGGCCTTTTTCTTCTTAAACGACGACGCCTCTTTCTTCTCCTTTTTCTTCTTCTTCTTCTTCTTCTTGTCGTCGTCCGAATCTGAAGAAGACGAAGAAGAAGAGGACGAATCTTGGCGGTTGATCTTGTCTGAGATCTTCTCCATCAAAGATTCTTCCTTTTTCTCTTCTTCCTTGTCATGATCTGCCATGTATACCTCCTTAATTTCTTGTACTACCCACAAAAGGGGAGATAGAGAGAGAGAGAGGAGCTGAGTGAAGTGGAATGTAAAGGTCTGTTTTTGTTTAGGTGGGCAAATTTGATGTGATTTGTTTGATTTTATTAATGTAAAAATCTTCGGAGAAATTATAAAATTAGGTCACTAAGTATACATGTTTTCGTTTTTGGATCATTATGTTTGATAACTGCAAAATTAGGTCACTAAATTTTCATGTGAAAATAATTTTGGGTCATTTTTCAATTTCATGCACTAAGAATATATTTTTTCGATTTTGGGTCACTAAGTTTACATTTTTTTTTCAATTTTGGGTCAATCATTTGGTACTAATGTTATAAACATAGTGACCCAAAATTGAAAAAATCTAAACTTAGTGACCCAAAATCGAAAAAATATATTCTTATTGACCTAAAATTGAAAAATGACCCAAAATTGTTTTCACATGAAAAGTTAGTGACCTACTTTTGCAATTATCAAACATAGTGATCAAAAACGAAAACTTGTATACTCAGTCAACTAATTTTATAATTTTGCCAATTTTTTTCAACTTTCTTGGGTAAGTTTACGACTTTGGCCTACCTTGTTGACTTGATATATATGTATGGAAGCTACGAGAAGAAACGAGGTGTCGTCATAAATAATATAAAAATCAATTTATTGATCTTTATTATCACAACCAAATCTTTACTATATAATTATCAGTATTTTTAATTTTCTTTATGTTTATAATTTATATTTATAATTTCGACCTCTAGCTCATCAAGCTCGTAGTAAAATATAAAAATTAGCTCAAATTGAATTCGATTGGTTTGGTCAACGGGTCAACCAACTTTTATTCATAATGGGCTGAATCTGAACAACAAAAGCACATTTAAATAAAATGGGCTTAATGCCCAAAATAGATTAGCCCACTTTCAAGCATCATCTAATCCGAGACGCCGTACTACTGATTTCAAGCAAAGCCTTCCTAAACCCACACGCGCGTCACACACACACACACGCAGAACACTGATGCTGATCCGACGCGCCACCTCTCTCCTTCTCCACCGCCGCCACCTCTCCACAGCTGCGGCGGCCGCTCTACTCCATCCCGAGCCACACGAACAAATCTTCACCTACTTAGAGGGCTTCCCAAAGCCCGACCCGAAGCACGACGAGACCATACTCGCCGTGCCGCGCGCCACCTCGGGGAAGAGCATCGCCGCCAAGGAGAGGGAAATCGGGCGTGTGCCGAGCATTGTATTCGAGGCGGAGGACGGTCAGCACGGCGGAAATAAGAGGCTCATTTCTGTTCAGGGAAATCAGATTAAGAAGCTCGTGAATCATCTTGGCCAGTCGTTTTTCCTGTCGAGGCTGTTTGATCTTGAGGTTGCATCTGAATTTGGCTCGGATAAGATTGTGGAGAAAGTCAGGGTATTGCCCAGGAAGGTGAGCTTTTGCGTGTTTTTTCTGGTGCTTGCTATTTTTAGGTCCGAATAACCTTCTATAGCAATTCGATTTGCATTGCTTTCTGCTACTTGAAAAATTCTCGCATTTTGTAGACGTATTTATCCTCTTTCTACGCTTTCGTTCCATTGTTATGTCTACTTGTGTTCTTCAAAAATTGCAGACTAGGCTGAATCTAAGTTAACCTGCTAGAAATATTGAATTGTCGGAAGATGTTTGATAGAACGCCTGACTATTCAGAATGAGTTAAATTCTGTTCTGTGTTGATGGGCTTGGGCTCTTGAGGTTAAGATGTTGTCTATTGACAGACTTTTTGTTGAAAACAAAAGAAGCTCTTCGTTTTGAGTGTGTAGCAATCTTTGCCCGGCAGGAGAACAATGGAGAATCATACTCATAGTTATAATCCAAGTACTAAAGAGTACGATTAAGAACATTGTAAGCATGTCAATTGGTGGACTATAATGGTTTCTACTGGTTATTCATGAGAACTGGATTTAAAAGTTTCATGTAAGACTTGTCTTTTCTCTTGCGTATCCTTGTTGCCTTCCGTGTTCATTTATTGCTTGTGCTCATCGACTCCCTAACTTGTAAGAAAAATCGAATTCGGTAGTACTTTGCCTTTATTTAAAGTCATTGAAAAAATCATAGCATAATAATCATCTGGACATTAGCTAATCCTCTTTTTTCATTCCATACATCTCAGCTTCATCTACACGCAGGAACAGATGCAGTGCTCAATGTTACCTTCATAAGAGCCCCACCCACTGCTTGGTTGAAGGTCGACGTTCCTCTGGTATACAGAGGAGACGACGTCTCTCCAGGATTGAAAAAAGGTACTCTTTTTCCCTCAATTTATCAACAAATGAGATACAAAGCATTCATTCGGTACTTAATCGTTCGTAGGGTCACAACTGAACATCATCAAGAGAACTGTTAAGTTTCTATGCCCAGCGGATATTATCCCGCCATTTATCGACGTGGATCTAAGCGAACTAGACGTTGGGCAGAAGATAGTCGCCGGAAAACTCAACGTCCATCCCGCCCTCAAGCTCCTAATATCGAAAGACGGAGCCGTGGTTAAGATCATGGGTGCTAGGGTTTCGGATCAAAGGAAATCCAAGTGAGTTTTTCGAATTGCATCCATGGTTTCCCTATGAGCTTACGTGATCTTGGTTTCATGATTTTACGATGATAAGTTCTTCTATTATGTCTACTCTGTCAGTTTTCTTGAATTTTCTCTCCAATTCTGTAACAAAGGTTTGTAATAGCAGGGACAAGCTTTATGAAACTCCCTTCACTTGAAAAAAGTAATAACATTTTACAAACAATCGAATGCTTCGATCCCCTAAGAACTAACCCTAGACCTGCAATTTCTGTATCGTATTTCATTGCTGCTTACGTCGACGTTCATATCACACTTCATCCTCACAGCCACGTGCCTATTAATCGCCCTCCCAATTCTAACTTTCCCTACGACCGTAGTCTCGCTGGTAATAGGCAGAATCCCGCCGATGGTCGAGCCATCTTCCTTAAACCTCGGAGATTGTAATATCTTATCCACCTTGAGTTCGATTGACACCTTCATTCCCGCGGTTTTTCTCGCCCTAATCAGATCGGCGAGGGTTCGAGCCTCGCCGACTGTAGAGCCTTCGTAGTACACTAGAGTGCTCGTGCCATTGAACTTGAACGTCCCCACGTTGGGATTTTTGATCGAAAAGTCAACCGTTAGGGTTGCGCGGGACCCGTTTGACCCGAGGGTCGAACCCGACCCATCTACTGCAGCGGAGTTCATCTTCAGAATTGGGTCTTTGATTCGAAAGACGGTGAAAGTTAGGATCAGTGCGAGCGTTGCTAAGAGTAGGAAAATGGCGGTGGAGCAGCCGAGGCACTTGACGCATTTTAGCCCGTTGGGGTTGGGCGGGTCGACACCGTTGCTTTCCGGGTCGCCCCGGCGGGTCGACGGTGCCAAGGGTTTCTCTTGCTCTTTCTTCTCGGACATGGATGGATATTATGGGTGTTGGTGGTGGATCCAATACAAAGTGATGGAGGAAGTCTAGGTTTTGGATACACATATACGTGGAAATTTCTTCCTTAAACGCGTTTTAGAGGCCACTGATTATTTGACTTGGAGTGTTTTTATATATTCTGTTATGGAGAAAGATAGTCGTGGAATGTTCTGATTGTCCATACTAGTGAGGCGACGACTTCTGACTTATATGGTTCGCATAAGTGAAGACAAATGTTCTTGTGGTGGATAACCTTAAGCCTTAAGCATATGGATTTGAGTAATAATTTGGGAATTTACATGAATCAGACGTTGTAAAAATTATGGTATATTATTATCAAATACCATTCAAAATAATTCTTTACAATTCATACCATTAAATAAAGAAAAATGAAATTGACATAAAACTGAAAGTTATTATGGTGTTTACATACTGGCAATTGACCTATCAAATAAATAAATATTTTTTTTTTACAATTTTTCCTTTATAATTAAATTCATAACAATTTTATCATTAGCGTATTTTGTTAAATAACATAATTAATAATGTAAAGTATTTAAAAATGTAAATTAACTTTTGCACATGAATCTAATGTAGATATAGAAACAGAATCGATGTAGTTAGTCTTTTTTAATAAAATAAATTTTTTTCTAATTAATATTAGTTAAATAGATCAAAGTTTAAACCTATTTAATAAAATAGGTGTTTCCGTAACTTGGAGTTACGTTTTACTAAATCGTAACTCTGGGTTACGAATTAGACTGACATGCGATGAACACAGAGATAGTGCAATTGCCATTATCGGATATAATTCGTATCTTGTAGTTACGATTTAGTAGGATGGTAGGATGGAGCGCAATGCCTTCCTCGAGGTAATTTCTCAATAGAATGAACCGTAACGACTGCGAATGGAACATGGTTAATCGTTTTTCTCCGACAATTTCTTTCGTTCGTGCAGACATGGTGCCCGACTCTAATGAAGTTTCGATGGACTTCCCTGCGATCGTACTCGGCAGCATAGAAGCAACCTTGGACAGATTGAATGGATATAATATGTTCTTTATCGCCAAGCGTAAGCATGCGAACCAAGACGTGCTCTATCTCTCTGCTAAGGTTCCTCGTGGCATACCTTTCTTGATAGAGTTTACGGCGACCGTGGGCGTCCCTGGGCTCAACTGTGCCTTGAAAACTCCGAACACTGAGATGGCTCCTCTCATAGGGATTTAAGCCTGCCTCTCTCCACGTCTACCACCATTTTTCCTCCCATCCTCTAATTCTCTAACCCTAATTCACACGCCGCCACCTTCCCCCTCCTCCATTAATGGAGGTAGGGGGAACATGGAGGTAGGGGGAGATCCTCTTTAATTCTTTTTTTGCTGTTTCTTTAAAAAAAAAAAAAAAATTTGTGACCACCCACCCACTGCCGCCATCGGACTGCCGCTGCCGACGCCAACCTGCCGCACCGCTCGACCGTTTGTGTCGTGCGGTGTTTCCTCCCTCTGCCTCGCCGCCGCTCTGCCGTCACCGTCACCACCACCACCACCACCACCACCACATCCTGTTACAGAACCTCTTGCTGACGCCTCGCCATCCCGCCTCCTCCCCGCCATGCTGCCTCGCCCCGCCCGCTCCCTCGCCATCTCCCTCGTTTCTCTCGACCCGCGGGTCGGGAGCATTTTCTCCCTTGTGGAGCCTTCAGTCCAATGAAGATAAAACTCTGACGTCAAAGACCAAGTTAAAGTGGAGAGTATCATAGATTTAGCTTAATCGTTTTTTTCTGTTATATGTTCTTTAGTTCTTGGTCGTAGATAATGAGTTTTGTTTTCTGTCGGTTTTTTTTGTCCCTTGTGGACCATTTTCTCCCCATGTGGAAGTGTTTGTTCCCCTCGTGGGATTGTGTGATGCTCCTAGGTGAGCCTTTGTTCTCCCGGTTGACGATGTACCGGTGAGATCCCTTGGGCTATTTAGCCCTGTATCTTTGCTATTAATGCAAGCTATTGTTTCGAAAAAAAATATGGCTCCTCTCTTCTTCGAAGCACTTGAGCCTCTCCTCACCAGCTGAGAGCTGCCTAAAACCATCAATCACCTCTTTGTTCCATTGCATCGTTTTTTTGATCTGATTTGAGCCCTTTTTTCTTTTGTGTTATTTTTCTTGAATGAATCGACTCGTTTCCAAAAACATACTCCCTCCGTCCCATCAACTTTATCACATAAGTTGCTGGGCACGCAAATTAAGGTGACATTATTATAATAATATAGTACAATGAAAATGTAAAAAGTATATATTTTAACACGTCTTTTAAGAATATTTAATATTATTATATTGATTGTTTGTGATAGATTTTTGCTAAATAAGAAAAGGTGATAAAATTATTGGGACGTCCGAAATGGAAAGTGTGATAAAATTAGCGGGACGGATGGAGTATTATTTTTAGAAACCCATCTCTATCTATTAAGTAATTATGGGTGTGGTGAGTAGGGTGGGATTCGGGTTCGGTATCCGATCTGACCCGAACGGGATTTTCCTCGATCGAAAGAAAAGTTGGGTTTGAAATCGGGTATCGAATTTAAATCTGATACCCAACTATAAGTCTGGGTCGGGTATTCGGTATCAATATGCTATCCGATTTACCCGATCGGGTACCAATTATATATATATATATATATAAAAAACTCATGTAAAAATAAACCCAACTAAAATAAAAATTTCAAACATAAAACTAAGCTCAATTAATGAAAGATAAAGATATGATTATTTTTTCAAACTTTTTTATTTTATATTCTTGATAGTGTCGAAGTTTTTTATCGTTGACGTTGATGGAGTTGAATTTATTTTGTTATTGATGGTGCTTAAATTTTTTTACTGTTAATGGTGTTTAATTTATTTTGTTATTGAATGATATGAACATAATTTAAGCTTTACCTAAAGTTAAAAAAAGAAATAAATAAAAATAACAATAAAAATCCGAACTCGACCGCCGACAGACACGTGATGTTGAATTGATTTTATCGTTGATTTTGATGGTGTTGAGTTTACTTTTATAGTTGGTTGTGTTCAAATTATTTTATTGAAGGAATTAAACTTAAGCTTATTTAAATTTTTAAAAAAGTTAACAAAATAAAAAAAATTTATAAACAAAATCCAAACTCAACCCGCGGATACCTGACCGGGCTTCGGGTACCCGCATTTGACCGGGTCGGTATCGGGTCTCCACCCTAGTGGTGAGTCGTTTCCATCGAAAAGAACACTTCTATTTTCTGTTCTCCCAAGACAAATATCCGTATCAACCCTAAATCTAAACACCACGACTTCGACTTGTGAGGAAAAAGTGGGACCAGATAAGATCTTCAAATCCAATTTTTGAAATAAAGCAACCACTTTGAATTATTATTGGACGAATAAAAAGGAGCAATAATAAATAGGTATCAGTTAATGCATGCTTCAAACCACAAAGGTTCGATTCAGACTTGGTCTTTTCACAGATCAGAAGAAGATGGAGGTTTATATTACACAACTAAGTCTTCAGATTGCTGTGAAAAATTAGAGGTCAGATAGAGTTGAAGTACCATTGATATAAATACAGAAGACCAGTTAGAACTACCCGATATATATCACTCTTGCACTCATTTCCGAGATGTAATGAACACTTCTTTGTTTCTTGGCAACCAATTTATGATTTTCTAGTCCATACCAACTGATCGGAGTTTCTTGGCCGCTTGAATGAATTCGACGATCACTTGAACCTCGTTCAATCTCTGTTTCAACAGGAGATTTACTCTTGAGAACATTCGGACGAAATATATATACATATATACGTGTGTGTGTGTGTGTGTGTGCTGACCTGCGAGGAAAAATGCTGCTGCACGGCGCTAATAAGTTGATCCTTTGTAGGGTTAGTCGAAATATGTTCCTAGATGTTGAAGTTAAAATTAAGATCGAGAAACAATTGAATTTGTTCGAAAGAAGATGGCGATAATAGGTTAAGGAGGTGTGGACTCACGAGGTGGTAACTTTGGCAATATCTCCACAGAGATCCAATTCCAAGATTTGCCAAATCAATATTCTGATAATCAAGAAGGTTAGTAAGACATTATGCTCGTTTGCATGACAAAAACGACGTAAAGTAATTGAATGAGATAAGATCTTGGTTACCGATGGGATCTCATTAGACTTAGACTGGACTTCTCTGTAACATGCACGATTGATAGACTTTGTGGATACAAATGGAGACCATGGTTTTCTGCATCGAGCTCTAGGTTTGCTGATCTTTCCCAAATGCAAGGTAGCTGCTGACCACAAAAGAAATAGAAAAACATAAGTTTAAACGGGCAACTGATAGAAGAAACAAGGAGAAGGAAACAAAAACTGTGACGAAATAATTCCTGCAAGACGAACTCGTAAAACCACTTACAAATGCGATGATGATCCTTTTCAACAGTTTCAGATGCACTGCTCGAATCATCCAAATCATACTCGCTGTCTTCCTCATTCCCGTTGGGAGGTTCTAGCACGCTTAAAGCGTTCCTTTGCAGTTTGACCTCAACCCCATTCTTCAAAACCTGGTCAAAACTTTCTAGTGAAATGGCAGAGATCGAAAGAAGAAACTAAAGTTTTCTACAAATAATTAATGAAACATTGCGGTGAAAGGATCAACAAGTACATGATGGAATTGGATACGGAAAGTGCAATAATTATAAATATGTAACATATATCAATTACTATCTCAATGTCCAATATTTTACAGGTCTCAATTACTTCGTAAATACACAGTGCAGCATTACAGAATGGGCAAAAGGTAAAAAATTTACCAGCCAATGCCAACCACCGAGCCCAACAGCTTTCTTAACAACGCCCTGCAGACCGACCAAAACACTCTTTGTCCGGTTATTTCCCTTCACAACCACCTTTGTATGTCTTGGAAGAACAGATAATTCCTCATCACCACTTTCTTCGCGGAAAGGCGATAAAACCCGGGAAGGAAAAGACTGTGTCCTCAACATCTCAAAAGGCCGGCAAGCTTATTAAGCAGAGGGGGAAAAACGAAAAGAAAAAACAGCCAATCACTCCTAACTATTGAACATCACTACGATACATATGCGCCAGCATATCACGCGACCGATTCCAATTGTCCCAATGCAAGATTACAGATTGGACAATGATAAAAAAAGTGCACGGAAAATATTTATGGAGCAGATTGATCCAACCACTCCAATGCAAGTTGCCCTGGAGAACCTGAATCAATGGATAATAATTTAAAGGGTTGGATATTTCTAGTTACTAGAAAATGAAGATGATAACTTGTCATGTACAAAGAAGATTCAAAAGATGACCTTCAGAGTAAAAATAGCAGATTGACTACAATATAGCCCTCTCTCTCTCTCTCTCATTATATATATATATATATATATATTATATATATATATATATATATATATATTGATGCGGCCCGAAAAATCGACCCTGCCATCAACAGTGCGCTGGAAGCTATCGGTCCGTCGCCGTTTCGAGCTCGCCGTCTTCGTCTTCGGCGGATCCCTGAAAAGTCACGAAAAATGAGCTAAAGGACGCCGTTTCGGCGACGCCCCTCCGACGCTCAAGTCAGATATTCGCTCGTCGACGTTGAAGCGTAAAATAAAATGAGATCAATCAATAATTAAAGAGAGTATGAAAGTACTGAAATAGCGTAGAACCCGTGATCGAAAGCAGCCTGATTTAATGATCATATTAGGCTATGAGAGTACGAGTTTTTCATGCCTGGACTTTCTTCATTGTGTGCGCGTATGTATGATTCAAACGAGAGAGAGGTGGTTGAGATGATAATTAGTGGTAGAGCGATAGATCAACGTACCTTGGTTGTGGGAAAATGATTGTATTTATCAATATGAGAAAAATAACCTCCACTAGCCCACGTTTGTTGCATTTTCCCATGTTCTCCCACTATGTCTTCTAGAATATCCCATATTGGTTCTTAGTTATTATATGATGTTGGCATGTTCTCCTCGGTTCTTTCCTCGATGTGGTGCTCGAGCAAGGCATCCTTCCTCGGGTAGCGCTCTTTAGCCAAATGTCTCTCGCGCCTCGGGAGATAGTTTTCGCGGGAGATATTCCCGCCTATTTCGGTTAAACTCGAATATTTGACCGGTAATATACGGGAATAACAATAGTCCCCCTCACAAATAGTCCAAAAGAGTGTTAGTGATTTTTGGACGTAGTATAGGTAAAATATTCGAGTATAAGATACGTCCTTTCCAAGCATCAGCCTTCCTGAATATCATGTTAACATATAAAGGATAAATATTCATACCCGACGATGTCCCGAGCGTTGTCATCTGCACTGCTCTCAAATTCCTCCTCGAAGTCGGCTTATGGAGACTCAAGTCGTGGGCGCTGCATTCGTTTGCTAGGCTCCGAGCCACAATTGTGAGGGAGGGAGTTCGCAAGTTTCGTGCCACATTCGTGGGCTTTTATCCCGAGCAGGTCGGGTCTTCGGTTCGTGGAGATCTATCCCGAGCAGGTCGGGTCTTCGAGCGAAATTCGTGGAGATTTGTGTCCGTCACAATTGTGGGCTCAGGAGGCCTGCCGCTCGAATACACCTTCCCCACGGACTTATTCAGATTCATGTGGTGTTCATCGAATTTGTTCGATCCCTCGAGCGTGGTTATAATAGGCGGCGTTGCATCGAGAGTCCCTGCACTCAAATAACTCGAAGGAAGAGGTGAATGTGCTACAAAGTCCGTACCTGCCGATATTATTTGAGAAGTAACATCCACGACTTTCAAAATTTCATAGCACATGATCAGACCCAACAGATAATCTTCGCAGCCAAATATCAACCCTAGCAGTCTTCTAAAAACTTGGAAGTCATCGAAGCAAATATAATCGGGTTCTGGAGCTAAGTTATATTTATGTCACTGGCCCATTAATTCAACGGCCTGTTAAAATTCACAATAGCACGCCTAGAAATATAGTTCTAGCAGTCAGCGAGATTCTTACTTAAAATAAATAAAAATATCATAATCCCAATTGCTTCAAAATCCCAATTCGGCCCCTAATTTCAGATCTCATCAAGTTAGCTCCTAGGCATAATAACAGACTTGCTCCATCATTAAACAATACTTACCAATGAATCCCAAAACGTCAAAAACTTACAGACCGAATTTTACTTCCCGGTCGGCAGTAGATCTGCTGTCGGTAATCTGATACGAGACCTTCTCTCGATGTTGATAATCGATGTTGGTTCGCCCGATTTTCACGTCGGCTATCAACCGTGTGGTGGTGTGGGGCAGTTTTGGCCATCAATTTTGAGCGCCAGCGCCACGGCTGATTCTAGATGACGCACGAGGCATCTCTTCTGACGCAACAGTTTTCGGCATGTCCGATAGTGGGCTCGGCTTCGCCTAATCGTGCTCGAGACACATCGGTGGCTCTCTGCGGTTGCGCTCGCGGGCGCCGATGACACTTCACCGAGTCTTGAGATGTGTGGGTCGCAACTGACGATGGCCGAGGTTGGAGTACGAGTGCGGTGGGCTGTGGCAACATCGCTCGGGTCTGATTTGTAACTGCTCGAGGGTCTGATTTTTCGTTTGCCACGGCTGGTTTTCAAGGTGGTGGTCCCATGGCGGGTTTTCCTGCATTCGATGTGATTCTGGCGATCAATTGCAGCGATGGTAGTGATTTCAGTGGGTTGGTCGAAGGTGGAACAAGATGAACAACAGCGACGAAGATGAAGCGGTGGCCACGAACGTCGCCAGCAAAATTTAATTTCGCCTGTGTGAATTTGCTGAAGGTCTGCGATATCATCGCTCGGGTCGGTTTTTCTCCTTGGGATTGCTGGTTCATCAGCCGTTTCCAAGCGTGACTACGGCTGGTCCCTCGAACAGTTGTTCGAGAGTTGAGCCTCGACGAGGAGCTGCCCGCCTTGCGCTCGCGAAGGTTAACTGGTCGGGGCGGCGATGCGAGCTCACGACGATAACGAAGCTTCATCCCGAGGTCTGAAAGGCGTTGAATTCGATGGATTTTACGGCGTGAGCTCGAAACGGCTTCAGATTTTCCGATTCTCCCAAGTGCACCTTTTTATTTATCTGATTCCCACAGACGGCGCCAATTGATGCGGCCCGAAAAATCGACCCTGCCATCAACAGTGCGCTGGAAGCTATCGGTCCGTCGCCGTTTCGAGCTCGCCGTCTTCGTCTTCGGCGGATCCCTGAAAAGTCACGAAAAATGAGCTAAAGGACGCCGTTTCGGCGACGCCCCTCCGACGCTCAAGTCAGATATTCGCTCGTCGACGTTGAAGCGTAAAATAAAATGAGATCAATCAATAATTAAAGAGAGTATGAAAGTACTGAAATAGCGTAGAACCCGTGATCGAAAGCAGCCTGATTTAATGATCATATTAGGCTATGAGAGTACGAGTTTTTCATGCCTGGACTTTCTTCATTGTGTGCGCGTATGTATGATTCAAACGAGAGAGAGGTGGTTGAGATGATAATTAGTGGTAGAGCGATAGATCAACGTACCTTGGTTGTGGGAAAATGATTGTATTTATCAATATGAGAAAAATAACCTCCACTAGCCCACGTTTGTTGCATTTTCCCATGTTCTCCCACTATGTCTTCTAGAATATCCCATATTGGTTCTTAGTTATTATATGATGTTGGCATGTTCTCCTCGGTTCTTTCCTCGATGTGGTGCTCGAGCAAGGCATCCTTCCTCGGGTAGCGCTCTTTAGCCAAATGTCTCTCGCGCCTCGGGAGATAGTTTTCGCGGGAGATATTCCCGCCTATTTCGGTTAAACTCGAATATTTGACCGGTAATATACGGGAATAACATATATATATATATAATATTTTATGTAAATATGCAGAGACATACACACACATTGACTACAATATAGACTTGTCTCTACTCTATTTAGGATAATGCATACAAGAAATACTCCAGCTAGATCGTAGCAGTTTTCTTATCCAGAAACACCAATAGATCAAATAAAATCAAGCATTTTCTCAATAACCACGCATATCTACCCTGAAACAGATAGAAGCTCATTGAATAAATCAAACCTTCCACGCTAGGGGAAGATAAGCAAATGCTAAAATGTAAATGGAACTAAAAAGACAAGGATTGAATCAACACAGCATCGAAAAAGGACCTTCACAAAACTAACTTCTCTCCGATCACGAGCTAGCCGAAACTCGATTACAAGAAGAAATGCTTAAGAGGAAGTGCAAAACGACGTACCTTTGCGAAAAATGCAATTCGAAAGAATCCAAAGAAGTAGAAAGGTACAGCCGCAGAAGAATTTGATTAGAGAGAGAGAGAGAGAGAGAGAGAGAGAGAGGAGTGGAGCTGTGTGCGTGTGTTCGTGAGTGAGAGAGAGTACATTAATATCCACCAGACATAATAATTGCAATATACCTCTGTCGTTTGGTAAACTAAAATAAATTCCCTCTGTTATCCCCATATTTAACCGGTAAAATATTCGAGTCTAATCGAATACGGGGCGGGAAATATCTCCCGCGAAGAACACCATCCGAGGCGGGGAAAAACCTCCCAAGCGGCACCCGACGAGAGACGTCCCGAAGCAAACAAGGCCCGAATCGAGGGGTGACGCCTCGATCGAGCAATTTCCCGAGGGCGCCGAATGACCGAGGAGATCTACGCGTGGGCTAGCTTATTTTACGTGGACTCAAGACCACCACTTACTCTCCAAAATTGGGCCCTAACGTATTTTAAGCCCAATAATTACTATGTATCATGGGGCATGGAGTGGGTGGTTACAGGACCCACTTCTCAATCGTGTGATCCATTTTTTGTGCATGAATGGACACATATAAGGGGCTAGACGAAATGCAAAAGAGGACGATCTCTGAAGTCTGATCGAGTCTCCATCACTTCATACATCTCTCTCTCTCTTGCTGGAATGAAGACATACGACAACTGTTCATCATTTCCACACCATCTCTATCACTCTACTGCTTAATCTACCATCTCATCGCATACTACTCCCTCTCTCTCGCTGAACAAGGCACGCGACAACAGCTAGACCACCTACGACGGATGCATTTCTCATAGCCGAAGATCCGTTCATGCTCTCTTTAATTATTGCTTTCATTTATTTTCTGTTATGATTTAACGTCGACGAACAATAAACTGACTTGAGCGTCGGAGGGGCGTCGCCGAAACGGCGCCCTTTAGCTCCTCGTTTTCGTGGTATTTCAGGAATCAATTGAAGATGAAGACGACGAACTTGAAACGGCGACGATCCGATAACTTCCAGCGCACCATTGGTGCGTCGAGATATTTTTCGACGGCATCAATTGGCGCCGTCTGTGGGAACGTATAAATAAAAGGTGCACTTGGGAGAATCGAGAAATCTGACGCTGTTTCGAGCTCTCGTCGTCAACCCGATCAAGTTCATCGCCTTTCACTGAGTTGGGAGCGAGGCTCGAGGACGTTAGCATCGCAAGCTCGCTTTGCCACCCCGAACGAAACATTACTGACCATCAGTGGTTAACTCGTCGGCATGTGCTGAAACAGATCTGCAACCATCTTAAGGCGCGACGAGAGAACCCATCAGCCATGAGCAGAAAACCACCCAACTCAAGGAGTTTTCGCCTGATTTCACAGGCCTTGTTCGCATCTCACGCACCACTGTTGATCAGCCAAGGATCACCATTCGGCTCACTGGAACATCCTCTGGTCTTGAGCTCGGGACCTGATTTGCCATCGCTCGCCGTTCGGGACCCGGTTGAACGATGCCCGAGGATATCGACCTCCATGAGCGCGACAGCGGGCAGCCCATTATCGAGGCTGAAATTCTCAACTTTTATTCAAGCGGATCAGCCCCGATCGCCATTGGAAACAGCACCGAGCAAAACAACCGTGGCAGGCCTGTCGCACCCCCCAATTCGAAGCTGTGTGTCTAACAGCGGTTGTCCCAACAATAGGAAGCTGATCCGAGCGATGATACCGCAACCCATGGTGCTCGTACCTAAGTCTCGTTCACTGGTCAAGACCCAAACATCTATGGACGCATCAAAATGCTCTTGGTACATGGTGGTCTCTGATGTGGCCAGAAACGCTGTAGCGACTGAGATCAAGGGACAAACTTCACGCCATCGCAGAAAACCATCGCTGCCAACCTCGACAAATCGAACTAATCGGCTCACGTCTTGTTAATTAAAGGTACCTGTTATACAATTCCATAATGACTAACCATCCCACATGGATAAGATTATGTGGACCAAAATCACGGACGAATCGCTCTCAACGAGAGGGACAATCGACTTCAATCTTCCCGTAAATCGTGATTGCCGAATTTTGTTGGACGAAACCGCCACGAGATCGATCCCCCAAGGACTGAGGACGACCACCTCGGCCGCCCTTTCGGCCACAGGTGCCAGATCCGCCGCTGCCCACGGTTTGGACCCGGTTGTAAGCTTTTCTTATGTATCGGGGTTGATTTGAAATTATTTGATCTAATGGGTGCATGCTGTTATTTTACTTGGGCTCGTACATGATGAAATCTAAACATATGGGGTCTATCTGCGAATTGCGAAGATGTTTGAGCTGTTAGAGTAATTTCCATGGGTTATATTGGGCCGATGGAATATATTATAGGGTTCAGCTGTTTTGAGACTTTTTTTGGTTTGTTGAAAAACTATTTCTTGGACCAATTTGTGAATGATCGAGCTATTTTTCTAGGCCTGCTCTGCTATGAATTTTATCAGGCTGTTGCATTAATGGGCCATGGACATAAATATAACTTGGCTCCAAAATCCGACTATATTTGCTGCGATTTGACTTCCTAGTTTTGATAAGCTGATCTGGCTAATAATTGGGCTACTAATATTATCTGTTGGGTCCGAGCATGTGCTTTTCACTGGCATACTATGAAATTTTGGAAGTTGTTCAGGCATATGTTATTTCTCGACCAAATAATGCCGGCATTTACGAACTTAGTTGCACATTCACCGCTTTCTTTGAGCTATTTGAGTGCAGGTATTCTCGGGCGCATGCGAATATTATCGAGAGCCTCATCTCTATCACCACGATGGAAGTTCGCTGCTCCCGAGATAATAAACTATTCAGGGCAGCGTGAGCCTATGCCTGAGGCAGCCACGACTCGACGCAATGTTTCGCAGCTGGCCGACCCTTATCTCACCGAAACGGCCTTTGAGATCTGCCCGTGAATTAGCTTAAAACTCCCGAAGAATCAGCCGGATGCTGTTTTGTTTGCTGTCACAACACCCTCGGGCAACATCTACCCACCGCGAGCCCGCGGACCAACAGCCCCACGTCAGAACTTGGCAGCGAAGAATATTGCACTACAGCTCGACCACCATTGCCATCGAGGAACTGCTTTCGACACCAGCAGCAAAGTAAAAATCTGCTCAAATTCGAAAAGCTGAACACTGTGCTTCAAGCCTCGGTCCTTGCCCGTACAGCTTGGCTAAGAGATCTGAGGCGGCCCGGCTGATCTCCCTTTGTGGCTAGCGTTTTTCCCCGGAGCTGAGGCGACCACCGTCCTCGAAAAGTCCTCGAAGACAGATACATCGATCGTTTCATGCAAAATGGGAGAAGCTGCCATTTCGCGAGATTTAGACGAGCTCACAGCCCAACATCAGAACAAGGCGCTGAAACTCGTTTCACCACAGCTCGGTCACACCGCCCTCGGGAACAACTTCCGAGGCAGCCCCGCAAATCAGAATTCCGCCCAGATTCGCAAGGCTGTACGCCCCCGCTTCAACCCTTGGTCTTTGCCTTTACAGCTCAGTGAATGGATCCAAGGCAGCCATGGATTTTTCAAAAAAAAGGCCCTCTGCCCATGGAGGCATTGCACGTGTTGAAGAAAATTGTCACAACGACCGCCATCGAAGGATAAAGTCCCGCCGGTGCCAAGAAACCCATCGCGAAACCTTCCCGAAGACAACGCAAATGGGAGGTACCCGTCGTTTTATAATGATATTTCGAATATTTGACTTTCCTTTGCAGATAATTCCGACGAAATATGCGGCGACCCATATGATGAAGCGAAAAACAAAAAAAAAAAAAAATGGCGCTTTTTGAGAGATTGAGGCAGGCACACAACCCAGCATCAAGGCCTGACACTCACCGTCCTCAAGAACAGTCCTCATGAAGAAGGAATCAGTTCGGATCAGCCAAGTGGCGCAGCTGCGCTCGCAGCTCTTGACCTCGACGTCACCTTAGATCGTCGAAGGCCACTGCTCAACTCAGTGGGAGGTCCCCGATACATGGAGATACCCGTCGCAGCCCGCCGTTAACATTCTCGTCGACAACTGAAATTGCTCCAACGTAGCAAAGGAGACTCGAAGTCAGTACACTCGCAAGTCTTGACTGCAAGAATGTCTCATGGCATCCTGATCATCATCAGAAAAAAGGCAACAAAAATCAACTCGAGAGATCAACGCCAAAATCATCGAAGGAATCAACTATGCAATTTCGACAACCATCGCCATCAGGAACAACCTTCGAAGCTTAGCTAATGGACCCGAGGACGCCACCTAACCCTTTAAAAGCCCTCTGCTCGCGGAGGTATCCCACAGGGTCGAGAATTATCGCAGCGGCCGCCCTCGACAGACAAAAGCCCGCCGATGTCGAAGAACTTAACATGGGGCATCGGAAAATCAATCACCTCGACTCATTCTCCACAAATTGGAGGTATCGTATGTTCTCATGATATTTTGAATATGTGACCTTCCATGTCAGGTAATTATGAAGATATCAACGATAATTCATGCGGAAAAGAAGAAAGCAAAAACGAAAAAAGAGAAAACAAACAAAAGTCGCAGTCTCAAGCGAGGCGTCCGAAACCGCCACGAGCGCAGCTCGGACAACATGCCTCACATAGTTCGACCATCATCGCTTTCGAGAACAGTCCTTAAAGCAGAATTCAACTCAAATCGGCAGAGTGATACGCCACTCGCGGCCCTCGATCTTAGCTCACAGCTGCTCCTTCATTTGGGACAACCATTACCCAATCTGAATGCCTATACGCAGAATACCTTGCATCGATATTGTATCGCCGAAGAAAAATACTTCGACTCGTTCCACGCAAAGTGGGAGGGCTCGACACCCATCATGGCCGAGGACGCGCCGAAGCGATCCCGTCCAAGGCCGAAGTCACACCGTCAATATCAAACTCTATTGCGAAACCCAAGAGGCTCAACACATTTTGCGCTCAAGGAAAGGTACATACATGTATTTTTTATATTCTAACATTATTCTTCAACCTAGACGTTGCGAAGCCGAATCAAGGGCGATTCATGCAAAAAGGCGTGAAAAGAAAACCGACCCGTCAAACTTCATTCTTCGTCCTTAGCGCTCCCGGCCAAAGGTTTACATTTGAGATCCGATTGTAAGTTTTTCGATGACTTGGGGTTATCTTAAAATTATGGAATCTTGAAATTCTTGTCGTAGTTGACTATCACATGCTCGGGGAAGAATGAAACATGCTAGGATGATTAGCTTGCTGGTCGATCTAATAAGCTGTTACGTGATTAATTTATAGTCATAGAAGTTCTGCATATATGCTGTCGGCCTAGATATTTGCAGATTTTGCCTTAAAGACCCAAACTGCTCGGGCCATTACACCCCTTCAACGCTTGTCTTTGAGAACTCGACCTTCTGATACTCGAGAGTTCAGACTATTTACGCGAGGACGCCTATTTGCAAAATGAAAGCGCCGATCAAAAACTTCGCCTGATGAAGAAGATTGAAGACCTTGGCCAAGGCTGAAGACCGTTCTCCTAAAAACTTCCCTCTCTAAGAGGCAGCTCATCGAACCCCTCGGGAGTAAACTACTCCCGTTAGGAAATAACTTTACGCGCACATTGAATCCCTCTGCGAGAGGCTGAAATCTTCCCCTAGGGAAGAGAAGACCACGCGCACATTGAATCCCTCTGCGAGAGGCAGCTCACTGTTCCCCTCGGGAACGTCGCGCACACTGTATCCCTCTGCGAGAGGCTGAAATCTTCCCCTAGGGAAGAGAAGACCACGCGCACATTGAATCCCTCTGCGAGAGGCAGCTCACTGTTCCCCTCGGGAACGTCGCGCACACTGTATCCCTCTGCGAGAGGCTGAAATCTTCCCCAAGGGAAGAGAAGACCATGCGCACACTGAATCCCTCTGCGAGAGGCAGCTCACTGTTCCCTACGGGAACGTCGCGCACACTGTATCCCTCTGCGAGAGGCTGAAATCTTCCCCAAAGGAAGAGAAGACCATGCGCACACTGAATCCCTCTGCGAGAGGCAGCTCACTATTCGCTTCAGTAACATTTTTCAAGATCTCCGAGGTTCTCCTCGGGCTTGGGGGGACGCCCCTGACCCGAGGCAAGAGACCTTAAGTTTGAGCGTTTGGCTTCAAAACACACTTGAGCAAATAAAGAACATTGGATCTCGAAGGCCCGTGGAGAGAGACCTCTCGCTCGACAAGTATCGCCCCGAGTACGTTTTGATAAAGAAGGCTTCAAGGCAAAGACAACAGTCGTAACCCGAAGGACGAGACATGATTGAATCACTCGAAACCACGCTCAAGGAGTCTACGCGAGGTAGGTACTCGTTTTCTCAATACTCGAATATTTTACTTATACTACGTCCAAAATTCACTAACACTCGTTTGGACTATTTGTGAGGGGGACTATTGTTATCCCCATATTTAACCGGTAAAATATTCGAGTCTAATCGAATACGGGGCGGGAAATATCTCCCGCGAAGAACACCATCCGAGGCGGGGAAAAACCTCCCAAGCGGCACCCGACGAGAGACGTCCCGAAGCAAACAAGGCCCGAATCGAGGGGTGACGCCTCGATCGAGCAATTTCCCGAGGGCGCCGAATGACCGAGGAGATCTACGCGTGGGCTAGCTTATTTTACGTGGACTCAAGACCACCACTTACTCTCCAAAATTGGGCCCTAACGTATTTTAAGCCCAATAATTACTATGTATCATGGGGCATGGAGTGGGTGGTTACAGGACCCACTTCTCAATCGTGTGATCCATTTTTTGTGCATGAATGGACACATATAAGGGGCTAGACGAAATGCAAAAGAGGACGATCTCTGAAGTCTGATCGAGTCTCCATCACTTCATACATCTCTCTCTCTCTTGCTGGAATGAAGACATACGACAACTGTTCATCATTTCCACACCATCTCTATCACTCTACTGCTTAATCTACCATCTCATCGCATACTACTCCCTCTCTCTCGCTGAACAAGGCACGCGACAACAGCTAGACCACCTACGACGGATGCATTTCTCATAGCCGAAGATCCGTTCATGCTCTCTTTAATTATTGCTTTCATTTATTTTCTGTTATGATTTAACGTCGACGAACAATAAACTGACTTGAGCGTCGGAGGGGCGTCGCCGAAACGGCGCCCTTTAGCTCCTCGTTTTCGTGGTATTTCAGGAATCAATTGAAGATGAAGACGACGAACTTGAAACGGCGACGATCCGATAACTTCCAGCGCACCATTGGTGCGTCGAGATATTTTTCGACGGCATCACCCTCATTTAACATTTATCTCACATACGTCCTTTTCGGAGAAGAAAAATTAGAATCTCCTCTCTCTCTCTCTCTCTCTCTCTCTCCTCCCTTTTGTTCATCATTTATTTCCATTCAATTTATTTCCTCGAAATACTGAGCAGATTTGAAGTATTTCGAACTACATGGGGGTCAATTGTGTATATGTGAATTGCAAGTGGGCCTGTGCAATAAATTCTATTACTGTATCATGTTAACTGTCAACCGGCAACTGCTGAGCTGCAGTGAGGTTGGGCCCACTCTGTAGTACGTGTGAGAGCCTTTTCCCAGTAACCGGTTAATCAGGTCACCCGTTATCATTTGCGTTGTTTTTGTATTATTTTGTTTTGAAAATTGTGTCGCTCCATTATTAAAGCGTTTGAATAAATGTTTTGAAATCCGTTATAAAATATGCAGCTGGCGCGCATTCGAGTTTTAGTCCTTTTTTTTTTTCCTTTTTTATTCCATCGAAATTCATATTTCCTTTTTGACTTAATATGGAAATCTGAGAGAAACTTTTGGATTTATTCATATTTTTTCTTTGACATGATGATCCATATAAGTTTTTATAAGGGACTTAAATTATAGAAGACTCTTTTATCTAAATTTAAGAAATGCACAATGGGTTATGATGGGATATATTATATAAAAAGAAAGCCAATAAATAACAAGTTAATCTTTCGATAATGTATATCAGATTGTTAATTATTGAATGGATAAACGCTAGTGGGCCGACGTATCCATTTATGCTCCGTTTGGTTATAAGGCCTGAATAAAGGCCCAGTATAAAATTATTTAAGTCAGCCCTGTATAGTTTATCTTACCCTATTTAACTAGTTTATTTATATCGGGCTTAACGGGCTGCTGAATTAATTGCGGGCCTAAAAGGATAAACCAAACACAAGATATTAGATATTATTTATATTATATGTCCTAATATTGGATAGCAAACGGGCCCTTAATATCTCATGAAGATAAACTGACATTTCGCGAAGAAAATAAAGAAAATATCTCATCAGCTCTCAAGTTAAATTAGGCCATCAAAATTATATACAATCCAACTATTTATAATCAAAGGTAGAGAAATTTCTGTCGTCCTAGGTTTTATTTATTTTCTTCCTAGAGATCTTTTGGTCTTGTTATGCATTCATCGTTGATCTGTGTAATAAGCAAAGTCAGGTAGAATTTCTATGGGGGTTGTGAATTCAGCTGATTGTGAATTTTGGTGCCTTTATATTGTTATTTTTTTATATATACGAATTTTCTTGTCCAGTACCTCTTTATCCATTTATCCATTAGACTCCAAGCTCACTCTTTTCTCGCAGGCAAATCTCATTTGGGTTTTCCATTTCATGGTTGATTGAGGCATTCAATCGGCGTTTTAGCTGAAATCTTTAATTTCACCGACTTGGTTTTTCATTTGTTTTGATTAAAGATTGAATCTTTATTAAAAACACTCGAAAGGTTTCGTTAGAAAGAATATTTTGTAGGGTTGAAAATTGATATTAATCGTGGAACGAAAGTGATGTCTCGATTGATTCTACCTTGTAAAGCTTCGAGCTTTTCAAAGACATATCTTATGGATTTGGTCTCCTTTTCCCCTGTGATTACTCTCTCCTAGATCTGACTTACACTTCAGCTATGTAGTGATACTGTGACATGCCTCGAGTTCATATTTGTATTGTAGTTGTTGGTTATTACACAGGTTTTTCTTTTGTAGATTCTGATTATGACCCTTGATTTCAGGTTAGAGGTATCTGTCGATCTAAGGAGCCTTCGATAAAGAATATCTGTCGTTATAGGCATCTTTCTTCATCTCAGGTCCACAGTCGGAGGAAGTTACGAGTGCCATATCGTTCACAAACTGTATGTTGAATTAGTTTATTTGAGTGCACTTCGATTAGTATTTTTATTGCAGTTATAACCTTTTTGTCGATGTGTTTTTATTTGACTTTCGTGATTGTCAAACCTTTTGCAGAGGGTCGAGAGTATTGGGCGAAGGTTAATTTGCTCGGTTGCAACAGAACCATTGTCATCACAATCAGAAGAATCTAAAATGGATGCGCCAAAGGAGATTTTCCTCAAGGACTACAAGCAACCTGAATACTTCTTTGAATCGGTACTCCATTATAAACATCTTTTTGGTTTCCGAATTTGAGATTTTCTACATCAGAATTAAGATTACATCTGTTTATTATCTTAGGTGGATTTGAAATTTGTGCTTGGCGAAGAGAAGACGATTGTTAGCTCAAAGATAACAGTGTATCCCAGACTCGAGGGTATGTTTTGGTATATTCTTTTATTGCATATCACATACGGATAAGTATTTACGACATATACAAAATTTTGAACATTGTTGCTAATTGCACAGTGGTGATTTCTAAACATATGATTGCAGGTTCCTCATCGCCTCTGATCTTGGATGGATGCGATCTGAAACTTTTGTCGATAAAGGTGAATGGCAAGGATTTGAAGGTATGTGGCCCATCAAAACTCAAAAGTGTGTCTCCCCTTTGTAGTACAATGTGTTTAATCCTGTATTTTCTTAATTTGAGACATGAATTATTTGTGAGTCAATGATAGTTCTGTTTGGTAATTTTTCGTAACCAGTATATCCCTTTTGTTGCAGGAGAGTGATTTTCAAGTCAACTCACGTCACCTGACGATTTCTTCTCCCCCAGGCGGTAAATTTTCCTTGGAGATTGACACTGAAATCCTCCCTCACAAAAACACTTCTTTGGAGGTTCTCTTTGATACTTCTTTCTTTTTTATGTATCATCTCTTTACTGATTTCAAATCTTCAAAATGGTAAATTTTTTTTTCAGGTTTTGACCTATTTTTATAATGCTTAATGCCTCAGGGGCTCTACAAGTCGTCAGGGAACTTCTGCACACAGTGTGAAGCTGAAGGTTTTAGAAAGATCACATTCTTTCAGGTACGAATGTACATATGAACTATCATTCAAGTCGTGGATATAAATGTCTCTTTTTTCGATCTTTCTGCTGACATTTGAGCAATGTCAGGATCGCCCCGATATAATGGCTAAGTACACCTGTCGTATTGAAGCTGACAAAGCGCTATACCCAGTTCTGCTCTCTAATGGGAATCTCATTGATCAAGGAAATCTAGAGGTGAGTTGTTTTATATCATTGATCTTTGGGTTGGCAAAATGGGTTGATTTAAACCAATTGTTTAAATTTTAAAATCTAATGCAGGGAGGGAAGCACTATGCTGTTTGGGAGGACCCTTTTGTGAAACCGTGCTACCTCTTTGCGTTAGTTGCTGGGCAGTTGAAGAGCAGAGACGACACTTTTGTCACACGTTCGGGCAGAAATGTCTCACTTAGGATTTGGACGCCCGAGCAAGATCTTCCAAAGACTGGCCATGCTATGTACTCTTTGAAAGCTGCAATGAAATGGGACGAAGATGTAAATTATCTGAAACTTGACTGGTCATTTTTAGGATATTGAATCTTTTTTCAGTCATTAGCATCCGTTATTTGTTTTTTCTTTTGCCTTTGTTTTTGCTTCTGTATTAGGTTTTCGGGCTGGAGTACGATCTTGATCTCTTCAACATTGTGGCTGTTCCAGATTTCAACATGTTAGTTCTTCTTCTTCACCCGATCTCTTTTAGATTCGATATTCAGGCACAATTAATCTCCTTTTTCGTATTTACTTAAATGCGTTCTGTGTACTTAAATTGACAGGGGAGCAATGGAAAACAAGAGTTTGAATGTACGGGGAAGGCTATCACATGGCTCTTGTCTCATACTGTGATGATATTCTTTACTTATGAATTTTTTCGTTTGGCAGATTTTTAATTCCAAGCTCGTCTTGGCATCCCCTGAAACTGCAACAGATGGAGATTATGCTGCAATCTTGGGTGTTATCGGGCATGAGGTTTGTCCCTATATAAAAAATAGACCTTTTCTCCAAATTAAGCGTGTTTTAAAGTGTCCCTTCCATTAACTTTCAGCAATTCCTTTTTTCTTTCCTTTTCAGTATTTCCACAACTGGACGGGAAATAGGTAAATCTAAGTTACGTTTTTTGTGTAAAAAAAATCAATGGGCATCATCAGAATGGAGCATATGCCAAAAAAGTTAGTTGACACTCTGGAGTAAATTTCAGAGTTACATGTCGAGATTGGTTCCAGCTAAGCTTAAAGGAAGGACTCACTGTATTCCGTGATCAGGTTTAGACATGCTTAATCCGAAAAGAAGTCCATATATTTTATTTTTCCTTGTAAAATTTAGCCTTGATGAAATTTATTTGGCTTCCTTGCTTTTAGGAGTTTTCATCTGATATGGGTAGCCGAACTGTGAAACGGATAGCCGATGTTTCGAGGCTTCGTATTTCGCAATTCCCTCAGGTGAATTCATGCCCATCGTCGATTTCTTGGGTAATTATTTCGTTATTTTTGTTCCATAATTACATATCTTGATTTTACAGGATGCGGGTCCCATGGCTCATCCTGTGCGACCACATTCGTACATAAAGGTGACACACTCTTGTTAAGTTTAAATATAGATACTTGAATAATTATTTTTTTCTTACCATGTTCTGAGTCCCTGATGTTTTCCTTTCTTCATCCTTCATTTCCCAGATGGATAACTTCTACACTGGCAAGTTTCTTTCTGCTGCAAAATAATCAAAATTCCATCACCCGCTTTTTTTTCCGTTATTTTGATCTTTGACCTTTTCGGCTTTTTTTGTTGATTTATTGAATTCTACGGTGACCCTAACCCTTGGACGATAACTTACAGTGACGGTATGCCTCAACTTCCTTTCTCACCTTCACTTTTTTTTGGCTTTTTTTTACCTCAATGTAGTTCAATGACCAACTCCTTTTCTCTTCTTTGTTTCATTTCGTTATTTGCAGGTTTATGAGAAGGTCGGTGTTTATTTTCCTTTTCTTATGTTGTCTTGTCTAGTAACTTACTGTAAGACTTGGAAATTGTATTAGCTTTTCTGAGACAATCTTAAATTAATCTTCTTATCAGGGAGCTGAAGTGGTAAGGATGTACAAAACTTTGCTCGGTGCCTCGGGATTTAGGAAGGTATGCTATCAGTAGAGCACAAATATTACCCCACCACCCCCCAGTGTTTAGAAGTTATAACCACATCAAACAGTCAATATATGTCTTCCAAATTTTATTTTCTTTATAGGGCATGGATCTCTATTTCAAGAGACACGACGGGCAAGCCGTGACTTGCGAAGACTTCTTTGCTGCCATGAGAGATGCTAATTCTGCCGATTTTGCCAATTTCTTGTTATGGTATATACTTTATCGAGCTTTAAAGAAGCACTTCTCTTCGAAGCTTAAGATTCTTTCTGATTGACGGGAAAATGCAGGTACTCCCAGGCTGGGACACCTCGTTTGAAGGTCGTTTCTTCTTACAACGCCGAAGCTAAGACTTACTCTCTCAAGTTCAGGTAAGAAATCAAGATTTCTCATCTCATAACTTCGTACCTACATTACGGCTCTTAACGAAGAACTTACGATCCATTTTCCATTGCAGCCAAGAGGTCCCACCAACTCCCGGGCAGCCCGTGAAAGAACCCATGTTCATACCCGTCGCTCTTGGCTTGCTCGGGCCCGATGGAAAAGACATGACTCTTTCCTCAATTTCCCATGATGGGAAGTTGGAGAATATCTCAAATAACGGTCAACATGCCCAAACTATAGTTTTAAGAGTAACAAAGGTTAGTTCTTGTTCTTGACTAACTACTTCAGTTTCTATACTTACTGCGTTTTCCAATCCAAAAGAAATTCATAATTACTGTTCCATTACCGCAGAAAGACGAAGAATTTGTGTTCAATGACATCACAGAGCGCCCAGTCCCGTCTATTTTGAGAGGTTACAGCTCGCCCGTTCGTATGGACTCTGACCTAACCGATGCTGATCTTTACTTCCTCTTGGCTAATGATTCTGATGAGTTCAATCGGTATTTCTTTCTTACAACACCATGTTTTTTTCTCCCTCTCTCTCTCTCTCGTAGATATCGAAGCAATAACGGTTATCTTAAATCATCATATTATTATGTGTGTTAAGTTGGGAGGCTGGGCAAACGTTGGCGAGAAAACTGATGCTCAAGTTAGTGTCTGATTTTCAAGAAAACAAGCCATTGGTACTCAACCCGCAATTTCTTCATGGCGTCAGAAGCATACTCACCGACCCAACCTTGGATAAGGTGTAGCTTTATATATGAATATGAAGGAGAAAAGAGCTTAATATTTAACTAATATTGGCAAAAAAAATGGTGTAGGAATTTATCGCAAAGGCGATAACTTTGCCCGGGATTGGAGAAATCATGGACATGATGCAAGTTGCCGACCCCGACGCTGTTCACGCTGTTAGATCTTTCATCAGAAAGCAGATCGCTTCTGAGCTGAAGCAAGAACTAATCGAGACGGTATAACATTCTTGCAATTTCTCTCTTTCTTTGAAAATTCCTCGAAACAACGTTTTTCTGGCGTTAAAATTTTATTTTGCTTGTATGTACTTAATACAGGTGAACAACAACAGAAGCTCTGAAGCATACGTATTCGACCATCCTAATATGGCAAGGCGTGCACTTAAAAACACTGCCCTCGGTTAGCGCCATCTTCTGTTTTTTTTCCCTTTTAGAACCATCTTTTTTAAAGTAAAATCACTTCTTACACCGTTCGATTTGCTTCTTTTTTATTGTTATTGCAGCGTACCTAGGATCACTTGACGATGAAGAAGTTACCAAACTCGCCCTTAACGAGTACAAAACTGCCACGAATATGACCGATCAATTCTCTGCCTTGGTCGCCCTTGATCAGAAGCCCGGCCATGTTAGAGACGAGGTTTTGTCCGATTTCTACCATAAGTGGCAACATGACTTTTTGGTATATGCTTCTTCACTAAGAAAGATCAATTATTTTCCCATTATAATACAATACATAACAGTATGCACAATCTCTCTCTCTCTCTCTCTCTCTCTCTCTCTCTCTCTCTCTCTCTCTCTCTCTCTCTCTCTCTCTCTCTCTCTCTCTCTCTCAGGTTGTGAATAAATGGTTTGCACTCCAAGCAATGTCTGACATTCCCGGGAATGTGGAGAATGTTCGTAAGCTCCTCGACCATCCCGCCTTTGACCTGCGCAATCCAAACAAGGTTTTGTCTTAAAAGAAAACTCCTTAAAGCTGTCATTTTTTATGCTTGTTTCTTTATTAAAGAATGTATGAATATGTTGAACTTTATGTTGAACTTTGTAACATTATTATTAGGTATATTCTCTGATCGGTGGATTCTGTGGATCGCCCGTCAACTTCCATGCCAAAGACGGGTCGGGTTATAAGTTCTTGGGCGAGCTCGTGGTTCAGCTCGACAAGCTCAATCCTCAGGTTTTCTCTCCCACTCCTATAAATGATACAGCATTTCTGTTTTTATTTTTTTTGTCGAAAATGATGTATTTATTATACGTTGTCCGTATATTTAGGTGGCGTCTAGGATGGTTTCGGCCTTCTCTAGGTGGAAGCGCTACGACGAAGCTCGACAGAATCTTTCAAAGGTAAACTTCATCGTCGCTTTTCATGAAAACGATAAATTAGTTAATTCAAATTATGGATAATCTCTTACCGACGATTTTCTGTGCTTTGTTTGCAGGCTCAGCTCGAAATGATATTGTCGGAGAATGGTTTGTCCGAGAACGTTTATGAGATCGCATCGAAGAGCTTGGCTGCATAAAATCATAAGAAACAAAATAAAAAAAAATATATATATATAGAAGATGAAAGATTTCGTTGCTTTTCTTTTCTGTGATGTTGGATGATTTGTTGACGTTTATGGATGATTTTATGTGTTATTTCAGTGCACATGCTGCTTTTGGGGGATCGTTATATCTATATGAGCTTTTTTTTGTGTGTTGCAAGACAAATAAATGCCGGTACCGTATGTAGGAGAGAATGACGCAAATAATGTTATCTTCAACAGGGTTATTACAAAAATAGATAATTTTTTCGTCCTGTTATCAAACTAATCAATTTTTTTAATTTACACATGATATTATTGTCAGTTTTTACCATTAAAGTATTTTAAATTACAATTATCTCTACTAGTACTTCAAATAAGTAAAACAATTGCTCCTAATTATATTTTAATCCGAATACTTTTTACTCATTATTTTTTGACATTCTCGCCATTTACGATTGGAAATTGGTCCGCATATGTGTTAAGAAATACTCTCTCCGTCCCACCAACTTTATCACATAAGTTGTTGGGCACGCAAATTAAGGTGGCATTATTATAATAATATAGTATAATGAAAAGGTAAAAGAAGTGTATATTTTAACGCGTCTTTTAAGAATATTTTATATTATTATATTGATTGTTTGTGATAGTTTTTTAGCTAAATAAGGAAAGGTGATAAAATTATTGGGACGAACGAAATGGAAAAGTGTGATAAAATTAGCGGGACGGAGCGAGTATATATAATGCACTAACAAACATGTAAAAAAAACAGCTCAAGAAAAAATGTACTAGATGTTCAAATACGACATATTATTTAACAAAACTTTCTAAATTTTTTTAATAAACTCATCATATTTTTCTCTTGCGTTTTTCTTGTGAGACCTTCGATCCATTTCACATGGATATCTTCGTGATCGCTTAAGCCCGTCTTTCTCTCCCGACATAAATAAGGATTATTTACCAGATGAAAAGGAACACTCCAACGTGACTCCTCTAGTGGACACTTAAACTGATAAGAATATGTTGTCTCTAATATATCAATAATCATCTGGAATATACTCACATGGATCAACACAAATGCTTGCAAACTTGAACGAAAATAGAGCAAACAGAAATTCAACAACAACACAATAATAATTAATAATAGTAATTTATTACAATATAAAATGGAATATATTTCTCTAAGGATCTGGATTATGTTTTATTTGAGGTTATTTTCTTAGTAATATTTTCGAAATTAAATCACTAGTATTGAATCACTAAGATTGAATAAGAGATTTCTTAGTTTATGAAAGTATTAAGAAGATTATGGATAAAAAAATATAATTATTGATAATTATGTTGATAATTTGAAATAATTATGGTAAAAAAGCAATATTAAAAAGAATTGCGGTGAAAACTGAAAATAATATTAGTGTAAATTGAAAAAGTTGATTAGTTTTGTAATAGGGCTGAGAGACTTTTCTACTTTTGTAATAGATTGACGGGTATAATACGATGGTTTACATTTTGACGTAATATATAACAATTAAGGGAGAGACGACGTCGTATGGAAGAAAGCAAATTAAGCAAGAAATTATTACGATTCTTTCTTCTCCTTAGACAGCACTTGACGATGATGATATTGATTCTTTGTCCTCTTCTTCTTCCTCTTCTTCTATAATCTCTTGCTGCTGCTCAATCATATGATCTTTAGACTTTCCCCACATGACAAAATACAACCCAAGAACGATCACGAAAGCTCCTACAACCCTGCGAATTTTTAATATTTTTTTTTTCAAATATAACCGTCGTCGATATATTAATTAATGGGGAACCCAAAACATACAGAATATAAAAAAAAAAAAGCTCACTTTCCAAGGCGTAGTTGCTCAGATAGAACGAATGAGCTAATCACTGCAACGGTGACCATATTCAGAGGGCTGAAAGACGTTACGAAAACGGGCCCCTTCTCCTTCATTACAGCCCCAGAAACATAGTACGAAACCCCAGAACATATTACTCCCTTCATTCACCAATGTAATAACTTAAGGATTACGCATCAGAAAAGGAAGATTAAATAAAGCGCGTACACAAAAACAAATGGTCTTTTTACTTACTCCATATACATAGGATAATAGCCTTCTATCCCACCGTATGGCCCAAATAGAGCTGTTTCCCCACTCGACGGCGACGGTCAGCGCCGCCCCTTGGGCTGCTCCGGCGATGCACACGAGCGACATCAGCGAAAGCACCGCCGGGTAAGACTTCAGAGTAATCGCCTTGAGAAAAAAAAAAATAAGGAAAAGTGCTTTTCTTTTTTTTTTTTTTTCTAAATGTATATAAGTAGCGAACTTCTACTGATGCGTATATACTACTACTATACCTGGAGAATGTAAAAAATGGACCAACATAAACAGCCAGCTCCAATCATCAGGCCACCTTTAATTTGATCATCTTGGGACTTATCGAATTCGTGGGAGCTAATATTATTATTGCCGTAATTATGAGTAGTATCTTTGGTCCAAGGAAATTCGATCGCCGGGCCACATACGAGGGTCATCACCATAGCTCCACAGAAGGTGAGTAACGTTCCTAGAAACTTGACTTGGCTGTGTACTCTTCGGACATCTACTTTCTCAAGCCTGGTAGTTAATAATAACCGAAGACAACTAATAACCTCAGATGCTTGTAGCAGTGCCTTAAATTTGTGTTTTTTTAATTAGGTGTGTGAAGGGTTTTCGAATATTATTATTACCTAAATAGCCAAGCTAGTAAGAATGTGATGGCGGGGAGAACATTGCACATTGACGTCGTAAAAGTAGCCGAGGTGTATCCCATCCCACCGTAGTACAAGTTCTGGTCGATAACTGGCCTGTAGAAATGTAATGAAGTAGCAACAATGTCATAAAACCCTAATTCTTTTTGTTCCATTTCAATGAATGATATTATGACATGTGGGCTAGTGGGACGAAGCGTTATGCTAAAAAGTTTGAATCTTTATGATTCTTGATGGTTTTCTAGATGTTAATACACTAATATTAGATTGAGTACGTACTCTAATAATCCAAGTAATATGATCTTGTACATAACTGAGAATGTCATTGTTGGCCTCGTTTTCCTGCAAGAAAAAAGAAAACCAAACAATGGTTTTCAATCTTGTACCAAAAGTTAGGGATGTAATGAGGATAGAGTAGAGAAAAACCTTTCTAAAAAGAAGGCGAAAGGCGCAACGACGAAACCACCGATGGCATTCCTATAAACCGAGAACGTAAAATGGCTCATGCCATTGTTCAGCGCAGATTTTGCGATTATGGCTAATCCTGCCGAGCTTAGTGGCACGAACATGACCATTAAGTAAGGCCTCAATCGCACTAAACGCGTCGAATCATTATCTCCTATCACCGTCATTATTATTACAACGATATCTACACACCGCTTGATATTAGTCTCTTTGCAGTGTCGATTTCGTTTGTTTGTTTTCTTTTTCGCTCTTATATATATATGTATATAATACGTGTGTTTATAACGTACACAACAAGCGTAGAGGGATGGTGATCTTTAAGAAATCTATTGAAACACGACTGCTATTGTGAGTTCAATGGACCTCTCCGACACGTAATTTTTGGTTCAATAGAAGAACCTTGTACATAGTGGAGACATGGAACTTTCTTGACGTAATTAAAAATACAGAAAAGGGAAACAAGTTTAGCTCAAGCTAATTACAGCTACAGCTTATATTCCATTCATCCAAAATACTGCAATTAACTAGCTTTTAAAGAACTGCCATAAATGATTAACTGGCTTGTGTTTACAGAAAGAAAACGCATTTTTCGGTGGTGTCCGATTTATACGAAATACGCCATAAAGTAAACATTTTTAATAGAAAAGTGGCCTATGATTAGTTACGGGTCATTAAAAGAGGAAAATTTTTCGTTTGTAAGAGAAAATATCACGTTAATAATGCATGTCTATAGTGTATTTATAGGCATAAAGGCATGCAATGATTGCTATATAATATAAGAATTCTGATATATGACTTCATTCAGCTTGTTAGTGGAACAATTGGACGACATGATGTCGCCTCGTGTTATGTCAACTATTAGGCTCTACTATTTGGTACGAAATTTGGTAAGATTTTAGTTTCAAAATTGTTTATGTTTCTATAGCTTCTGAGCTCTTCTAAGTCACTGTTGTTCTTAAAATATCCTAATGGTTTGTTGCAATGCAAAACATTACATTTGACTTTAATTAACAAGCTAGCCTGAGGAAGAATGTATTACATCATGGCCTAACCGTTGTGAAAAACAAGCCGATGAGAACTGAGTTTATTTCTTGATGCACATTGACAAGAAAAACCCCATACTTGACAAGAACGACGTCGTAACGAATTCTCAACCTTCCACTCTGCAAACGAAGAAAGCCCCAAAATCCTCTCTTTTTTCTTGCTTGTTTGGCTTCTCCTATTTCTTACAGACGCCATTTTATTTCATAAAGAATCGTCACCGCTGGTGGCGTATTATACGGAATCTAACATTTCTCAAGGTCAATCGAATCACTCATAGTTACCGACTATCAAGTACATCACAAGAAATTAAACAATGAAAACTGAAAAATAAAGAGAGAGAAATCAATATCGTAACTATTTATCTAACATATATATTTCTCATTTCTAAAGCCACGATCGGGCCGGGCCGCTACGAAGAAAGCGCCAGCTCAGCCCAGGCCAACGAAGACGCCTTAAGATCGGCCGAAACCGAAGTATCGATCCCACTCTCTAACATCGAACAAAGTTCTCCCATCGACGTCCTAACGCTCGTCTCGGGGCGAACGCACAGTTTCGCAACCTCGCAAATTACATTCAAGTCCTCGTTTCGAAAGTTCTTCACGGTGGGGTCCACCATATTGGAAGACGTGGCCTCGGGCGTGTCCAAGTGATCCTTCGCCCAATCCACCAAGCACCCTTTTTCCCGACAAAAAGGCGGACGACCGCTGACGAGCTCTAAAAGAAGAATCCCAAAGGCGTAAATGTTTCCCTGAACGTTGAGGTTTCGGCACTCGACGTTCTTAGGAAGGACGCAGACGTCTCCTTCGTTGCTTATCGTCCCCGAGCTCTTCTCCGACCTCGAAATTACCGATTTCCAGCATTCGAAATCGACTAACTGCATGGAAAATAAACTCTGTGTTGAATGACCACTTCACCTAAAAGCATATCAAGATCATAGGGAGTGTTTCACTTTTTAATTTTATATATTGTATAATGTACTCCCAGCACTCTCATCACGCCCGTTGATTTCTTTATTACCTAGCCTTAGACGTGTATATGTGTTTCATGTTTACCTTGGGAGAGAAGTCTTCGGTGAGATAAATCGAATTAGAGTTGAGCTCGGATATCGTAAATGGAGGGTCGAGCTCGGCGTGGAGGTACTTCAGCCCACGGGCGATTCCTACGACGATCTTCATTCGTCGAGTCCATGAGAATTGACATCCATCTCCATCTGTGAGTTTTAGATCAGAAAAACATAACCCAGAGAGAGAGAGAGAGAGAGAGAGAGAGAGAGAGAGAGAGAGAGAGAATGAGAGAGAGAGAGAGAGAGAATGAGAGAGTCACAGTGAAGATGTTCATATAGAGTTCCATTCGACGCATATTCGAAGACGAGCATCCTACTAAAGGGATCGGTTTCGCTGCAGTAGCCCAAGAGTTTCCCAACGTTCTCGTGATTTAACCTCGCCAGGTCAGCCACCTATATCCCGAAGATTCGTCGCGTTTTTTTTTTTACAAAATATAAATCGATCGGTTTTATTTTATACGTACCTCTTGCTGAAAATAGAGCTCGAGGTATCCCGCCCACTGCTCTTCCTTGACACAGAGAGATATTACAGCAATCTCAGGGCCGCCTTTTATAGTACCCTTATACACTTGGCTGTCTGGCGATGAACCTATAATGTTGCTAAAATCTTCGCAAGCTACCTCGAGTTCTTGCCTGCTATATCTCGCCACGTCCTTCAATGCGTTGGAATCTGCAAAAATTTAAGAAAAAAATAGCCCGTGTATCAAATTGCAGTATAAGAGAAGGAGGGAGAGATACAAACAAACGAACAAACCTATGTAAATTGCCGTGTAGTCTTTAGCGCTCGACGATTTCTTCCATGGGATGACAATGGAAGGCCTCTTATTACACTTTTGGGCGGCTGTAAAAAGCGCGACGAACAAGAGAATGCCTACGGCGGTCCCAGTGACTATTTCAAGAACTAAAAGCCAAGAAGGTTTTTTAGATGCCCTCGCTCGATATTTCGACCCTTCTTCTGTACTCTTTGCACTGGATCTTGAATGGGTGGGTGGTGCGCCGTCTGCATTAAAAGTTGTACCATTTTTATTCGCTGGGATAGAGAAGAAAACTGCCACGAAGATTTTCGAATTCTCGGGAGATTGTTACGTACTGCATTGCGGAGAGGGGCGCTGTTTGGGATCTTTTTCTTGAAAGCAGTTGCCCTGAAAGCTCGTTCTGAGACCAAAAGGAAACCTTAACTAGGTTAAGGGAATGATTTAACGATGTTAGATGTGAAAAGGCAGTGCATACCTGGGTAGATATCCCAAGCACTTTGGTATACTTCCAACGAAAAAGTTGAAGGAGAAATCGGCTACTTTGAGTTGAGAGGACCCACAGAAGCCAATGCGCCCGACGTTCGAAGAGAACCTACGGTGAATAATACGAAACAAAATTCGATTTTTCGACTTTTTTTTAGAATAGACCAACGGAGCCATCCACTTACATTCCACGGGTATTTTCGGGATAATCTGAGGCGTTACTGCCAGGGAAGTTCCCTAAAAGCCTATTTCTGTCTAATATAAGCTCTTCAAGGTTCTTCAAATTTCCAAGTTCGACGGGCAATTTTCCAGTCAATCCATTGGACTCGAGGTTTCTGAAGAATACAAAAAGAGGGTAAGAAGGTATGTTGTGCTAAAGAGATTGTACGAAAACTCTCATGCTAACAAGTTCTTACATTTTCTCGATGCTGCTTAGGTTTCCGAGCTCTGATGGGATCGGTCCAGTTAGCTGATTCGAGCCCAAGTTAAGTACTTTGAGGTTTTCTAACAAGCCAATTTCCTTAGGGATCGAACTAATGAATACGTTTCCGCGCAAGATTCTGTCCACACGCCATCAGCGTCAAGCAATTTACTTCCTTAAAGGCAAATAAAAGACAAGCACTTGATCGTATTGTAAGAAGCTTACAGTTCTTGCAAGTGAGAGAGTTGGCCTAACTCCGGCGCAATGAAACCTTTTAAGGATTTCCCAGAGATATTACTGCAAGCCGAATTAGGTATGGATAATGTTTCGATATCAGAAGCAGAAAAAAAAAAATTATTACAACTGCAAGAAAAAGTAGTACTCACAGCTTTATGACGTGATCTTTGGTCACAGAACAAGAAATGCCAGACCAATCACAAGGATCTGAATCCAAAGGATTCCAATTGGACAAAACTAGAAAAGGGTCCTCCATAATGGCTCTCTTGAAGGACTTTAAAGCATAAACTGAACACAAAAAAAGAAAATGCTTGTGTAAGAACTAAGAACTGAATCTCGGAAAACTTGCCGCAGAAGAGACAAAATCTTGCATAAGCTACTGATGTTTTGCTGTATCAAGTCTACTAAAGACCTAGATCTTGCACCAATGCTTCAAAATCCTTCTATTATATCACAGAATCAAACAACATTCCACATTTCAGTTCTCATCAACCAATAAAAACCACTCGAAAGGCAAGAAAAAGCTGCAGCAGCCAAGATCTGAAGAATTAACAAGTGCCAAAAAGATTACCTTCATCTAGGGGAAATGCAGAGCAACCCACAAGAAACAGCACTGAGCTGAGCAGAATAGCTTGAAATGAAGTCAAAGATCCCATACTTGTTCCACTCTTTCAACACGATAACATATTAAACATACCGTCAAGAACCCATTTAGGCAGTTAGGAGACGCAGCAAGGAATGAAATAATAAATTAAGGAAAAAGACAAGCGAAAAAGACCCAGCAGAAGACTGCAAAAAAGAAAAGAGAATAGTTAATGAGCTGAAGAGCAAGTAAAATGTAAAATGTAAAACGAAGTGCGTGACCAAGATTGGATTTTTTTTCCCTTCTTTGCTTTTTTTTTTTCCAAAAACAAGTCTTAAAGAATGCAAGCATACACTAAATGTGGAATCAAAGTCAGTAACAACCACCCATGAAAGCAAAAGACAGTTGAAGAGACAATAGGACGATAGACTTGGATTTGAAGCGAAGGTTTCAGCTCAAATCACAGTGGTAAGTAAGAGTTGGGACGAAAATGTGGAAAAGGATGCCCAATAAAGATAATAAATATTATTTTAACAAAAACCCAGCTGCAGAGCATTGCAGAAAGTTTGTTCTCGACACAAACTACACTAATTAGCGGTGCTTGAGAACCTTTTCTGTTTTGTCTGGGCAGTAAAAATGTGATTTTTATTGGCTGTTTTTCGTATAATTAAATAAAATTATTTGATATTCCTGTTTTTATTGGTGGGGAACGAAAGTGGGGTGACGGTTTTGTTAAGATTAATGATTGTAATTATGTCGAGGTTTTTGAGGTACTGTACCGTCGAGAACTGTAGAGGATAGTCTGATTCTTGCCCTGAATTTTTCCCGTTGGACTCTAGTGTCTTCATTTTCTTCCATTCAATAATTTGATAAATTGCTTTTAAAAAAAAATAATTTGATGAATTATTATTCAAAATTTGAAAACAAACGAGTAGTTATCGACTTGCATTTCATCGTTAGCAAGTAAACGATTGGTTCGGCTTCCTTCCATTATTTTCTTTCTAAATCGCTAGTGACAAAATTTGAAATTAAACATCTTTTTCACTAATCGTTTGTTTATATATAAAATAAAATTCAAAGGTTCAATTCGGATAAAGGGCCCATATGAATTAATCTCTTACGCCATGTGAGTGGGCTTATTCAATAAATGCCGTCCTTGTCCATAGTCACATTAATGATTTAAATTAAAATATATAAACCCGCATGCTTTGATTTGAGCCAACGAGGTTAGGCAACAAAACATTACAAAGATGAACAAAACACAAGAACTAAAACATTATGTCGTCTTAAACATTGCGATCAAATGTCCTGCAATTAATAATTGAGATTAGCCCATTAGCCAACAAAGTCAAACATTCATTACATATTAACTTAATAACTTACCATTATTGTAGTAAACGTAACTCCAACTTTAATTTCGCCATGGTAAGTCTTATCGCCCCAAACAATCCTATACTTCTGCGCAGCCATCTCCGACTTACCATTCTCAGCTCCTTCTTCGAACAAGTCCTTCAAGTAGATTCTGCAATTTTCGAGGGACCCATTGGTAAATCTTTACAATTACAGGGGGGAACTTGCAAAATATGCTTACGTGGCCTGTCCGAGGTTGTCTTCTTTAGATTTCCTGAAGGTATCGTTGTCCATGACTTTGACGGAGAGCTTATGCTGCTTTTGCTCGTCCTCTGATGAGTATTCGACTTTGAACTTGAATTTCTCGTTCCATTCTGCGTTTATGCTTTGAGCTGCATTTATTCGAAGAAAATTTAAATAGTTTACTGCAAAATGATTTAATAAGAAAAAGAGAAGTGTCACCTCCAAGACAAATGCAGCAGTAGATACGAGAGTTGTTGGAAACGTTACGACGTCGTTTGCAGACGCTGCTTTCCTTCTCTTCGCCACCGTATTGGATTAACAAGTATGGATCTGCTTTACCTGCTCCATGTAGAAAGCGTATAGGGTCAAGCGGTCATTTTTTAATTAAATTTGCTTTGAAGAAATTATATTATATGTTATATTTAAAGTCAAAGTTCAAACCGATTAATGCTGAGTTTATTTTCTATTGGTTCGTGATTTATACGTTGCGATGAAAGCAAGCTAATTAAGGGTTGTCGCGAGAATATCCATATCAGAATACCTACAACGTGCAAGTTTTGATAATTAGAAAAAATGCAGTAATTGCATAACTCGAACAAAATAACAACTGGGAACTAACTCGAGTTAGCATACACCTCGGACTTTTTTTTATCTCGGGCTCTAAAAAGTTTGACTTAAGCATCCCCTATGAGTCGAAGAGCACAACTAACAATGTATTTGCTTTAACCCACTTAACAAAGATTGGAGAGATGGTCAATAATAAATGCCAGCTATATGTGGAAAAAAAGTTGTTCTACTATTGCGCTTAAGGAAAAAAAAAAATGGAAGGTTTATTTGCAGAAGAGTACACATGGAATTCAAGGTAAAGAAACGAAGGGAAAACTTGCATCAGAAACCCTAACCTGATATTATGTCTATATCTCACATCTTGTGATTTATATGGAGTTGGTAATCGCATGCAAAACACTTTAATCTTTAACATGGGTCCATCTCCATACCATGCGCGACTGCGTATAAATGTAGTTTTCAAATTTCTAAAGGAGGAAAAAAAAAGAATTTATTACCAAAGAAATCGGTGTTCTTGAGGCCCTTAGCATCTAGCACAGTTACTTCCATGATTCCTTTCGTCGTCGTCATCTCTCTTAATATTAACTCTCAACAGAAGGACTCGACGCAAATAATTATCTCAACTCAAGAGCTTCTATTGAAGATGTTTTGTATGAGAAGGAGATATATATTGACGATGAAGTAAGAGAACAGCTTATTATTTGAAAGGGGTGAGATGACGCATCACTGACATGGATTATAGAATAAGAAACAACATGCACGAATATTTATATGTCGTTAGGTCGCCTCGCGACAGCTAATGTAACTTGTGCATGTATTTTGTCCTTTACCTTTGACTTGTAATTTGCCCGTTTTGCTTGTCTTTTTTATCTACTTGAAAAATTATTAAATAAGCGTAATGATCATCGTACCCCTTCCCACCACGAAGATAAACTACAACAAAGTATTTATTGATGAGAGCAATAAACTTATTGTTTAATTAAGAATCTTAAATATCATATGCGATCTTTAAGAAACTAAAACCATATACGCATGGCTGCTAAATTCAAGTCACCATTGACCAATAAATAAAATACCACCCACTTTCAATTGACTTAAATTATGATCATTGTTCGCGCTGGCGTGCTTGCATACCAATTTATTTAAACAAGTCATTAATGCCCCCAATCTATCGACAAATGCATTTCTAAGCAAAAAGAAAAAGAATTATGAATACGGGGCGGTCTCCATAAAAGAGTAATGGCCCAATGGGCTTATAATTGGGCTTTATTGAAAAGTATTAACTTTTAAATAAAAATTACTCCCTCGCCCTAACCTAACATAATTACAGTCCCAAAATTTAACCGTACCGACAAGGCCAAAATCTAATGATTCTCCAACTGTACCTTAAATATCCTTGCACAAATCAACGGCTCCAAACTCCCCTTCCCCCATTCTAAATCTGCATCTCCACCGTCCACTCCAACGTCACATCTTATCATCTCCTACGCTTCTCCCAACTATACCCAACTCAGAACACACAGAAAAAAAATCCCAAGATTTCATTTTTTCTTCATTTTTTCCCTTCCATTTTTCAGTTCTGACACTTGGCATTTTCACAACAATGGTAGAAGCACAATCGTATACTACACGGCGAGGGAGCAACCCACGGCCGGAGCCAAACGATCACCACCACCACCACCACCACCAGGCCGTCGACATACCGAGCACGCCGACGGCGGAGATCCGCCAGCAGCATTCGATCTCCATCTCTCCGAGCATTCTCACGGCGCTGATCATAGCGTCATGGTACTTGTCAAACATCGGAGTTTTGCTTCTCAACAAGTACCTTCTGAGCTTCTACGGCTACAGATACCCCATCTTCCTTACAATGCTGCACATGTTGTCCTGCGCTCTTTACAGCTTGGTAGCGATCAAATGGCTCGAATTAGTTCCCTTTCAGCAGATACACAGTCGCCGGCAGTTCTTGAAGATTCTCGCTCTGAGCGTTATATTCTGCTTCTCAGTCGTTTGTGGGAATACCTCTCTGAGGTACTTGCCAGTTTCTTTCAACCAAGCCATCGGCGCTACGACGCCGTTCTTCACCGCGGTATTCGCCTTCGTCATCGTGTGTAAGAAGGAATCCGCCGAGGTTTACCTGGCCCTTGTCCCAGTGGTGCTGGGCATAGTCTTGGCTAGCAACAGCGAGCCACTGTTTCACCTATTCGGTTTCTTGGTGTGCGTCGGCTCCACCGCCGGCCGGGCGTTGAAGTCGGTGGTTCAGGGGATTCTGCTGACGTCGGAAGGAGAGAAGCTTCACTCGATGAATCTGCTGCTGTACATGGCTCCGATGGCGGCGGTGGTGCTGCTCCCCTTCACTCTGTACATTGAAGGCAATGTGTTCGCTAAAACGCTTGAGAAAGGCAGGGAGGATGGATTCATGGTTTTCTTGCTGATTGCGAACTCCACCGTCGCTTATTTGGTGAACCTGACGAATTTCTTGGTGACGAAGCATACGAGCGCGCTGACGTTGCAGGTGCTCGGCAACGCCAAGGCCGCCGTGGCGGCGGTGGTCTCGGTGCTGATCTTCCGAAATCCGGTCACCGTCATGGGTATGTTCGGATTTGCGATTACTGTTATGGGTGTGATTCTCTACAGCGAAGCTAAGAAGAGGTCCAAGAAGTGACGGCGGCAGATTAATGACGATGATGGTGATGATTATTGGTTGTATAGGAAGAAGGAGAAGAAGAAGATACGCATTGAAATGTTCGATTTTTATTTTAATTATGTTTTTTTTTTCACGTAATTTGCCTTCTTTTTTCCTTTTTTTTTGCTTTTAATTGGCTGAGGGAATAAAGTTCTCCCTTTTGCTTTCGTCTGTTGTCATTTTTTTTCCTTTTTTCTTTATTGAAAGAAAAAAACTGCAATTAAAGTGAAATTGGATAAAGCTTCACTCGTTTGGGTTTTTATTTTTATATCTTGGTAAATATGTTGATTGGTTCGACAAATTTAAACAAATAAGTATTTGAGAGTTAAATCAGTGAATATGCCTTGATGGTTTCCTTTTCTGTTGTCATTTTTGTTTGTTTAATTATAGTAAAATCACGAGACTATGTTATTACAATTACTAAAGCTGTTCATGTTTATCATCATGAGATTGTTACAAGGGCTATTCATGACTTAAAATAGTTTCATGTGAAGCTTCATTTTCTTGTACATTTAATAGGGGGCCTTGATCCACATGGGTGAAGAAAGCAACTTTCAACCATAATTGAATGAAATTGTAATATTGAGTTGCAGGAGAAAAAGAAAAACAATTAAAAATGATGAATATCTCCTATTCATCATCATCAATCACATTCCATCTGATTTTCTTCTTAGCCCTCACGGGTAAATCTAATTTGCATAGCCGCCCCAATTCTTTTTCACATCCTACCTTGGGCAATTACGTTTTCCACGCTCGCCCCGACCTAAATTCCGCCAGAATGAGAAATCACATACTGTCTCTACCTCCAAAAACCAATCTTTTCCGTTAATTCCGAAAATTCTCCGTCTAGATTTTGCATATCTTCAGCTAGAAGAAGTTTCCACACAGCCCAAACACACACAGTTCACAGTCTTCGCTCCCGCAGCTCGAAATCGGCGATAATTTTTTGATGGGTGTGTGTGGAATTACCTTTTTATCCCTCGCCGGAGCCTCCCATGCCGTCGAGGAACCTTCCATTGCTCTCTCTCTCTCTCTCTCTCTCTCTCTCTCTCTCTCTCTCTCTCTCTCTCTCTCTGCCTACTTGGGCAGTTTACGTTTCCAGCGTCGCTGAATGGTAATAATACATTCAAATTCGCAATTTATGTTAGAATCAGTTGAATTCAGTCATGGAATTTCCATACCTCTCCCTGTATCTCTTGCCCGTGTCAAACCTGAGTCCTTTTACATCCTAAAAACCAATCTTGTTTACATCGAATTTCGTTTAGGTACCTTTGCTTGGCGGGGCATTTTGCGCCTGTACTTGGCAATTTCTTCTACAATGCATATAGAGCCCATTTAGGACAGTAACACAATTGCCTTATTACCTCTCTCAAATACCATTTCACGATTCAACTCATTCGAGGATCATCTTTAGCGATCAGTTGAAGGGCTCAGCTAAGATTCTTGATTATTCTGTTTAACGACATGGTTTGCTTAGTAGGTCTTGTTGGCTCTTCAAGCAGCTCTAACTTGTGATTGGAAACGTTACGATGTGCTTCGCAGCTTATCGCATCTACACAGCTTCGCAAGAGCAGTCCAACTAACTATGAAGAAGCCATTTTTATGCCTGAGACATTGAAGTTCTCATATGAGCCATGAAGAGATGGATATGGAAAGCTCAGAATTTGGTTTTGAATGGAGAAATGTCTCACTCTCGAGGTTATTCATGGCATTTTTCCTTGATTGGAACCTTCGACGTGGACTCTTTCAATTTCTCCAAGAATTCACGGGCTTACGATGCCAAGTTTGAAAATCTGTAAGAAAAAATGTTAATGATGCGAATTAACAATAGGAAATCTCATATTAAAATATTATTATTGCAATAAATTAATGATTAACAGCCAAGTTGGCTTGCGAAGCAAGCCGGTCAATCAATCCGTAAGGGTATAAGCGTCAATTACCACCCACAAGTGGATGCGAACCTCCCCTTTATAAATTAACTCCGTTCCCCTTTTTCAGCGTTCTGTATTTTACCAAAACGCGAACGAATCGTAATAATTGAATCTATTTTTTATTTTCTCCGAAAAAAAAAATCTACGGATGGACTCAAGGGAGAACAACACCGCCAGGTTCCAGCCGTCGGAGCCGACGCCGTGCGTCAACGGCTGCGGCTTCTTCGGAAATCCGTCGACGAACGGCATGTGCTCCAAGTGTTACAGAGAGGTGCTGTTCCGCCAAGAGAACACCGTGTCTGCTAAATCGGCGCTGGAGAAGATCGCGCCGAGACAGAGCTCCGATGGCGGCGACGTGGCGGAGAAATCACAGATCTCAGCCGAGGCGGCGACGGAGGCCGTGGAGGAGGATGGATCGAGGTCGGTGGCGGCTCCGATGGTGAGGAACAGGTGTTTGAGCTGTAAGAAGAAGGTCGGACTGCTCGGTTTCGAGTGCAGGTGCGGCGGCACGTTCTGCGGGGCGCACAGGTACGCCGAGCAGCACCGTTGTGCGTTCGATTTCAAGGGCGTCGGTAGGGATGAGATTGAGAAGGCTAATCCTTTGGTCAAAGCCGATAAAATTGATAATAAGATATGAATGAGTTCATCTTTTTTATTGAATTTCATTATCCTAATTAGTTTTCCTTTCTCTCTGTATTTAATTGAAATTTATGTTTGGTTACTCTTCTTCCTTAAAAAAAAAAAAAGGAATTTCGTGCTGTGTTTGTTTTATGTGGTGGAAATTAAAAGATGGAATTTCGAAAAGTAATACAAAACAAAAAAGAATGTTCACGTCAATAAAATAAATATATTGCATAAATTCAAGGTAGGTGAACGCGACAATGCCCCACTAACAGAACAGTTGCATTTATTTAAATAGAAGCTTAAACTTTAAATATGTTTGGTTTTGAGTCTATATAAATGGGCTCAGTGTGTTCACTTTTCAAATTAAATCAGAATACAAACATAAAGATCAAGAATTAAAAGCCCATTCTTAAATATGAAACAGAGAACTATATCTTGACGATCAATGATCATGCATGTATTTCAAATATATATTTAATTTCTCCAAACTGAAGTCTCAACTCTAAGAGCATCTCCAACGGGTACTTCATTTTTGTGTAAAACACAAAAATAGAGTACGATTCTACTCCAACGGGACTCTATATTTAACACAAATATTGTGTTGATCAGCAGAGAAACTCTACATCTAGAGTACGCACAATTTTTAACACAAAAATAGAGTTTTAATTTCTATATATATTTATTTAGTAATACATATTTTGTTATATTTAAATATTTGATACACTATTATAATACAAATAAAATTAAAAATAATATAATTTTTATTTATATAATAAAATTAAATTTAAATAATATGCTAATTTTATCATTGATGTAATTTTAAATATTAATAATTAAAATACATTGAATTTTTAATTTTATATAATAAAGTATAGTAAGTCAATTATGATAGTAAAATATAGGAATTTGATTTTTAGTGTAAAAATAGAGTTCATGGGTTGGAGAGAAAACTAGTGTAGAAAATAGAGTTTATGGGTTGGAGTAAAAGCACTGTAGCAACTGTATTATTGTGTAATATTACCTGTATTTTTATGCATTGCATTGGAGATGCTCTAAGCAAACGTTCAGCTTCCACTGTCACGCATGCGAAGAGTAGGGATGTCAACGGGGCGGGGGCGGGGATTAGGTCCCTATCCCCGTCCCCATATCGACGGGAAATCCCATCCCGTCCCCGCGAACTAAACGGGGAAAAAATCGTCCCCATCCCCGTCGGGGGATTCCCCGTCCCCACGAATTTTTCTAAAAAAATTATATTTTCATTATAATATAAATTGAATATATTATTTATATTATATATTAAATTTTATTTATATTATAATATTAAAAAATTTGTAAAAAATATATTTTTTAAAACTATAATAATATAAACTATGTCTAAAAAATATTATTTAGTTATTAATTTAAACTATAAAATATTTTATTTAAATAATATTAATGGCGGGGAACGGGGCGGGGACTATGATCCCCATCCCCGCCCCGTTCGGGGCGGATCACCGCGGGGACGGGGAATCCCCGCCTCCTTGACAAGCCTAGCGAAGAGCCAGTCGACTCTTTTTTTAAAAAAAGAAAAATAATATTAAATGGAGGGCAATGAGTATACGAAACGTAATAAAATGATTAATAATATGGACTAGGCGAATCCTCGTGTATTACATATAGCTCATATATATCATCTATTTTCCTTTGAGACGACCATATCATAGATATATTCTTTTAATTATTTTTCCCATATAAAAAAAAATTGTGATAGCCTATCGTATCGATATTATATAAGCTTTTGCATTTACTACGTTGTCAAAAAATAATGACACACGGGAAAAAATGATACATTAATTGTTGCCGACGCAAACCCCACACTATAAAACCCAACTACCAAGCAACTTCCTTTGTCACTTTCATTACACACTACTACTTTTTTCAATTATTTCCCAAAACTCAATATTTATTTTTAAATTACTATAATAGCAAGTTATTTTTCAAACCATAACCACCTCAAACGTGGTCTCCCTATTCCCATCAAGAATCATCTCCTCACTCTTCTCATTAAAAAACCCCATTCATTGATTGCATTAATACAATTAATTTTCCTAAAACAATTATATATAGACAAACGCATGCCGAGAAGAAGCAGGGTTGATCCGCCGACGACCAGCCGAAGAGCGATCAGTTGGGCGCCAAAACCGTCGCCTCCGTCACGGCGGAGGGTTAGACCGGTGGCTTTTCCGTCAAGGCCGCCGTCGGCTGAAAAGGCCTCCGTTCTGAAGAGAAGTCAATCGGAGCCGTCGCTGCCGTCATTTAACGGCGTTAGATGGAAGGAAGTCAAAGGTAAGAAAGACAAAGAAGAAGAAGAACAAGATTACGGCGGCGTGCTCGACCGGCCACGGACGTGTACGGACATCTTTGATCCTCAAGAAAGTTCTTGCGTTGGGAAGTGTAATAATTACGAGGTAAATTTTATGAAGGGGATACATATTATTTTTCGGTTTAATTAGTAACGATGTTAGGTTTTGAATTTGATTACTTGTAAAACTCAGATATACAACAAAGACACGAAAGTGGTGGTGAATGTGACCGTTGAAGGAAGCCCAGGACCCGTACGGACAATGGTTAGATTGGGTTCGAACGTTGAGGAAACAATAAAGCTTGTCGTCAGCAAGTACAACGAAGAAGGAAGAACACCTCGTCTCAGCACTGCCACGTCAGCCTTCCAATTACACCATTCTTGTTTCAGCATTCAAAGTAAGATACTAGCTCCACATATAATATACAATATAAATACACATATCTTTAGTAGAAATTGCATATATATATATATGTATAATTCTTGTCCCCAAGGTTTGAGCATGTCCGAACTAATGGGCGACGTTGGAAGCAGAAGCTTTTACCTACGCAAGTCAGGCGATGACATCAGCGACGAAGATAGTCGAACGAACGAAAGCATAGCATCATCATCATTGGATAATCGGCCCTACGATTCTAAGTTTCCATTAATTTCGAGGTTTTTCGATTGGAAAATAAGGAGATTTGTGCGTTCTATTTGGAAATTATTGGGTTGCCTGCCATATACTTGACGTTTTTTTTTCTTAATTCGCCGGAGAGACATATTTTTTTCTATGTTTCTTCGGCCTAACATTTGTTGTTGTTCTTCTTCTTCCTCCCTCGTCATGTAATTATTTTGCTTGTAAATATGATACAAACCAATGAGTTTTATATTGGGCTGCACTGCGCTATTTCTCTTACAGAGATATCATTGGGTTTATTGCGATCATATAGAAAGTTCGAAATAAGGCCCAAAGAGTGCTTTGCTTTGAAGTAAAGTATGAGCATGAGCAAACAATAGGGACCATTTAGGAAATAACAAAACCTCGAGGGCGTTGGTTCTTTTTATTATTACAGTTTCGCCCTTGCAGTTTTTTAACTTTTGCAAAAGATGTTTCGAAGGAAAAGTAAGTATTATACGTTGATTTTCCAAGTTGATGTAAAATTGAGACTTCTTTATTTTGTTGCTTCTCATCTATCAACAGTTTATTACATTCTTGAGGTCGGCAAGAAAAACTATTTTAGATATTTAGATCTCAATATTTTAGTGGTTGGCAGATTTGGTAAGTGACCAATGAAGAAGAGAAGAATGTTTTCTGGCGACCAAGTCAAAGAAGTTCAAAAGCTAAGATTCCCCAATGCTAACTGAACTCTGTAGTAACATATAACATTGGGTTTATCTCACAAAAGCGTCGGTGTTTCAGATAAACAGTTCATGATTTTTTTCTTTTTTCCAATCAATCTAAAGAAAAGAACTGCATTAATTTCATACCGTGACAGCTCTGACACTAAAAAACCCCACAACCCACAAAGCATATCTGTAATCGCACTGCCTTGGATCGATACATTCATTATAGCTGATAATGATATCCATTAACAAGCTCCTTCCTCAACAACTCTTCCTTTCAGTAGGCGTTAACTGAGTGTTAGTTCTTCGTCTGTGTATACTCTCAAGAGTGGGGTAGGTGTAAGAAAAAGATAACCTTTTTAAGAGTGTATACTCCGATCAGCTCATACCGTGAAAAGGGGTTTTGCTTTTCGAAGGTAACGGATTGTTCTTTTTGACATTCTTGGTCGGGGCATTCTTACCCTTTTTTGCCTCTCTGCTTAACTTTGTGTTCGAAAGCGTTAAGCAAGGCTCAGATGCGTTATTATTGTGCTCTTTATGGAGCTTTTCAGCTAGTATTCGCTACATTTTGTATCTGCTGCACGTGAATACGTTTAATTATTGCTGTGTCGTTAAGTCTTTTGAGTAAAGATCTCAGCTTGTTTGGTGTAGATCTGGTCATTATTATTCTTGGGTTGATTTCAATATTCACTCAATTGCAAAAAGTTCTACCTAAGATCTTGTATGATTATATGAAGTGGGCTTTTTAGATGCGATGAATTGTGTTACCTAGTAATACTGATAGTAGATAATCTGTCAGAATCTATGGTCAGATTTGTTTGTGCATAACATGATGAAAATGCCTCCTTTACTGACATTATTACACATCTTAGGAGGGTTTTGGATCTTTAAATTAGGACAATCATGGCTCCGAAGATTCACTCTTCTGTCAACAAAGGGCGAAGCCGTTTGTCCATATTCGTCGTAATCGCCCTCTGTTGTTTCTTCTACCTATTGGGAGTATGGCAAAGGAGTGGCTTCGGCAAAGGAGACAGTTTCTCCATAGAACTCAACAATCAGCAGCAGCAAAACGACTGCAAAATCGTCCCCTCGCTAGACTTCGAAAGCCACCACGAATTCGCTGGGACACTCGAATCTTCGAGGCCCAAATCCAGAGTCTTCGAGCCATGCGATGCAAAGTACACGGATTACACACCTTGCCAAGAGCAAGATCGAGCCATGAGATTCCCACGTGAGAATATGATATACAGAGAAAGGCACTGCCCTTCAGAAGAAGAGAAGCTGAGGTGCTTGATTCCCGCCCCGAACGGCTATACGACTCCATTTCCTTGGCCTAAGAGCCGCGACTATGTGTACTATGCAAACGTGCCCTTTAAGAGCTTAACGGTGGAGAAAGCTCAGCAGAATTGGGTTCAGTTTCAGGGTAATGTGTTCAAATTCCCAGGTGGTGGGACTATGTTTCCTCAAGGGGCTGATAAGTACATCGACGAATTAGCTTCTGTTATTCCAATTGCTAATGGCTCTGTTCGAACTGCTCTAGACACTGGCTGTGGAGTATGTTTCTGCTTTACTGTCTGAAATTCTTGCATCTATGTTAATTATCTTAACTGCCCGAAAGCAGAGTTTTCGAACTAAAAGTAGGATCTTTGTATCTCAAATAGGTTGCTAGCTGGGGAGCTTACATGATGAAGAGGAACGTATTGGCAATGTCTTTCGCCCCGAGGGATAATCACGAGGCTCAGGTTCAGTTCGCCTTGGAGCGAGGCGTGCCAGCTGTCATCGGCGTTCTCGGCTCGATTCTTCTTCCTTATCCCTCTCGGGCCTTTGATATGGCTCAGTGTTCTCGGTGCTTGATACCATGGACGTTCAATGGCATGTCTTCACTTTTAATATGCTCTGTTTATTAAGATCTCTGCTGCCGTTGATTTTTCATTTCTTGGAGCAAATTTGATTTTCTTTTTTCTGGGATTTACAGAGGGGATGTACTTGATGGAAGTGGATCGGGTCCTCCGACCCGGCGGGTACTGGGTTTTATCCGGCCCGCCGATTAACTGGAAAACGTACTATGAAACGTGGAAGAGAACGAAGGAAGACTTGAAAGCAGAGCAGTCGAGGATCGAAGAGTTGGCAGAGTCCCTCTGCTGGGAGAAGAAGTACGAAAAAGGAGACGTCGCAATATGGAGGAAGAAGATCAACGACAAGTCTTGTAAGAGAGAATCTGTCAACTTCTGTAAATCTTCAGACAACGATGATGTCTGGTAAGTTCACGTTTACCCTGAAGTTCACCGAAAAACCTTAAAAGGATTCAAAGATTGGATTTTCCTTGCATGAAATCAAGGTATAAGAAGATGGAAAAATGCGTAACTCCTTACCCAAAGGTAAAGAGCCAAAACCAAGTGGCTGGCGGGCAGCTGAAGAGGTTTCCCGTTAGACTCTTCGAAGTTCCGCCAAGAATACGAAACGGAGAAATAAACGGCGTTACGTCAGAATCTTACGAAGAGGACGTCAAGCTATGGAAAAGGCGCGTAAATGCGTACAGGAAAATTAATAAGCTGATTGGAACAACAAGGTACAGAAACATCATGGATATGAACTCTGGGCTGGGCAGTTTCGCTGCTGCTTTGGACTCTTCGAAGCTTTGGGTGATGAACGTCGTCCCTACGATTTCCCAGAATACCCTCGGCGTGGTATACGAGAGAGGCTTGATCGGAATATATCACGACTGGTAATATATTTGTACGTGGTTTTTGGTTCTTGCGAAATTTTCGACTGAGTGTAAAGATTTTATTTTTTCTTTCAGGTGTGAGGGCTTCTCAACTTATCCAAGAACATATGATCTGATTCATGGAAGTGGTTTGTTCAGCCTTTATCAGGACAAGTAAGGAAAAAAAGATCATTCATTACATTACACAGTTGCAGACTTCATCTTTCTGCTCAATCGTCAACTGACTATACATGCAACAAAAAAGGTGCGAATTCGAAGACATTCTTCTAGAAATGGATCGAATATTGAGGCCAGAAGGGACGGTGATTTTAAGAGACGACGTCGATACGCTGAATAAGGTAATGAAAATTGCGGGAGGAATGAGGTGGGATTTAAAGCTTATGGACCATGAAGACGGGCCTTTAGTGCCCGAGAAGATACTCATTGCTTCGAAACAGTATTGGGTTGCCCACGCAAATTCGTCGTCTGCCGACGAATGAAGATGAGCCAAGATATAATAATTGCTACTTTTTCTGTTTACTGTGTTTCGAAGCGAAGTCAAGTGTTTCATCATGTCTGAAGAAAGGCTGATAAGTGTCTGTCTACTAAGTTGCATCTTTGTTTAGTAACTGTGTTTAGATTCATTGCAATTTCTATGGATATCAGAACACATCTTTATATATATAACCTGAAAGATTGGTTTCGTATCTTCTTTGCGGTTACATTATCTCGAAATGACTTTGAAGAAACGGTTCAAAGACGAAAACATGCCCATAGCTTGATCGAGGAAAGAAGCCTCCCTTTCTGACCTTCCCTGCCCGCCGAATATAATCTGCAGGCAAATAAGTAAAGTGAAGCGATGGAATTTCCATTGCATTTCGAGTCCCGAGCTGTAATGAAATTGAAACTAACCTCGAGATCTTCAATGTCTGGACGACGTATCTGTTCTTGGGCGAGGAGATATCTGTTTGGTCTCTCCTTATCGTCGTAAAACACCTTCCACAAACTTTTAACACCATAGAATAGTTATCTGCTTCATTTACAAGTGAACGAAGACAACCTCAATTAGTAAGGAATAGTTTACTTACCCAGGATAGCATCTGAAAACTGCGCCAGAAGAGAGAGGCTTCATCGAATAGACAGTCGTAAACGTGCTGCAAGAAAAGAAACAGTGTAGTTTGAGAAATCGAGAAAGTACGAATTAATGTAGGAAATATACCTCAGAAAGTTTCTACGCAGTCGGCGAACGTTTATTCCAACTCCTACGTCCTCGCTTATGAGGCGTGGATTCCACATGATAAGAGGCCTAGGCTAAAAACATCGAATGAAATAATATCAATTTCCCATCATCTCAATTTTTTCGAAGAAATTGTCGAGAAAATTCAACAATTACCGGGTCGTCTGAGAGGTCAGATGCTATTTTCTCGACATATTCCAACATCTGATAATCGGGAACCACCATCACAACAATCTCATCTTCAGCACTCACGGGCTTTCGATCGCCTAGGCTGAGCATATTATTGTAAAAAAAAAAGGTTGTCCTTGTTTCTAGTTTACTAAAATGTCCGAAGAGAGAAGGTAACAACTTACCTCGAGAAACCAAAGGCTGCATCTTTCCACTGATATTTTAACAGTGCAGCAGCACCAGCATCTGGAAATACGGCTCTAACTTTCTGTAATGAAATTATGTGTTAAATCTTCTTCAGATGTCACGGAAATGAAGGGTGGCTTTGCACAAATTGGACAAAGTAAACATGAAAATTTGTTTCAGTTACTTAAGATCCAGCACCTGAGATCCAGTTTCTTCAATAAGCGTGTCCAAGAATAGCTTTGAGAGCTCCCATAGCTCGAATTGTGCTCCTTCGTCGTCGAGAAACTGCAGCTGTGGGATTAAAAGCTCCACCTATACAACACTAAGATCATGAAAAATACTGTAATTAAAGGGAAAAATAGCATATTCATGACGAACAAGGGGGACTTCAAATCGATCCTAAGTTGAACGAATGGAACGAATCAACAAGTATGAGAAATACATACTATGGCTCTCATTCCTCCTGAAGAAACGAAGGCTGCACTTGCTTGGCTAGATTGACGAACTGCACCCTCTAAATCAGAAGGCAAGCAACTGAAAACACACGCGAATTTGTCAAGACATAATAAACCTTAATTCAGATTCCAATAGCAAACAACCGTTGCAAGAAGTACCTGTCATCTTCTTCAGGTTCTTCTATCTGCAGAACTGAATCTTCTCGATTTGCGGTATCTTCGCTAAAAGTTCCCTCTTGAGCTTCGAAATTCTCGAACTTGGCTTTCAATCTCGAGCTTTTGCTAGCGAAATCTATGCGTGAGATTCTAAAAGCAACGGTAAACGTGGAGCACCGACTAGGAATTGAGAGCTTGCAGTAAGCCAAGCTCGCGCATGCCGTTGAACAGGCCATGTCTCCTCCACACAGCTCACCCAGGCTCTACTATCTGTTTCTATCTATCTATCACCAAAGTAACTTCACAAAGTAGCTAGAAAATAGAAAATAACTATTTTTCCTCTATATATAGTTTGCCTCTTAATTGCGTAATTATTGATTTTTCGTTAAAGCAAGATGAAAATATATGAAACAAATAAATAAAATTGTACGTACATGATGAGTGATGACAAGTTAAAATTGCGGCAAAATTGATCAAATTCACTCGACTAATAAGAAGATTAAATTCGAAGATTAACTTAATTAGAACTACTAAGGTGGTGTTGCTCCGAAAATAAACAGATAGTAGAATATAGTTATCAAAGAAGATAAAAGAAAATAAATTAATGTAACCTTCCTAAGGAAACTCATCACAACATTTTAAGCACTTTTTATTACAAAAGCCATGCAAAACTATGTCCCAAATCATTTCCTTCTTGCTGTTTTTTTACAAACTGTCATGTATGTAATTAATAAGCAGCAAATTTCTGGAGAAGAAAGACCGATTCACAGCTGCTCCAAAGCGTCTTCGCCGAGGGAAGAAAAATAGTCGTTGACTCTGCGCATAGTTTCAGAGTCAATCGCCAGTGGATGAACCCATTTTACGATATGCTCCTTTGCAAACGGCGGCCCAATTTGGCTCGGCTTTTCGTCCCACCCAAATACGCTGGCCGCAGTCCCATAGCAAGCTTCGAGGTCGTCTTCGTTCCTCACTTTGCTCAGCTTCTCGTGGAGATCTTCGAGGGCTGCAGCTGATCTCTCCCCTCGGGGAAACTTCATCTTCTTGGCCGAGGGCGGGGCTTCTTCCTCGTCGGTGATGATGTCAGCGCTTGCACGGGCGGGTTCGTTTTTTCTGAGCTTGTTTAGCCCTTGGTCGACGATGAACTTGACCCTCTTTCTGAAGTTTTCTTGCCTCGACGGTTCTGACCTCAGCTTCAACTTCAGCTGTTGAATCGTGGGCTCGTCGCCTTCTCCATCGGAGAGTGATTTCGTGGGAGAGGAGAGAGGTCGTTCGCCTTGCGGCGAAGTTTCGGCGGAGAACACTTCTTCTAGTAGGCCGACGTTTTGCATGTAGCGGTCGAACGCTTCGTTTTCTGCTTGGATTTTCCCGTCTCTGAACTCTTTCAACTTCAGGAACCTCCACTCGTTTATCAGCTGGGCGTCCTGGAGGAACAATGGTTCGATGCATTGCCGTTAGTTTTCAAGCTGTAACGTATGTTTTGCGAGAAGTTAGTATGAAGGGAATGTGTTGTTTATTGACCTTCTTTGTCAGTGGCTTCCTAGGGCGTAATGGCCCCTGTAAGTTGTTGAACTGCGAGAAGTTGTTGGAAAGCTGACGAAGCCTGTTAACGTTGCTGTTTTACAGATATAGGAAAATCGAAGCAGTTAAATGAGCCAATATATAACAATCACATCACACCAATCACCAAAGGTATTCCCCGTAATCCATCTCAAGAAGCATGCAAATAAAAGACGTATGTGCAAGGAAACCATGCAGTAAAACTCCCATCAGCTTATCAAGGTATTTCTTCTCACACGGTGAATGCGATACGACGTAATCAGAAACAAATCTTGGAACGTTGGAGCAATCATACACATAGATTTGTCGGTATCGATAAATAGTTAGAAAATGCAATTTTGCTGATTCAACTTACACCGAAAAAGGAACTTCAGCTGGTGGCTGGTCAACTTGAGGGGAGCTGGAAGCAGGGGGCTTCCCTGGGAGCGACGAGCTTCCTTTCAAAACTGCAGGAACCAAATTAATCATTTTGTGACTCGGTGAAACGACAAGAAAAACGAGGGCAAGGAAATTTAAGACGATGTATTTGACTGGCACAACCATTCCTGCAGTAAATAACAGTATATAACGGATACTCAAACAGTAAATAACATACCATGTATATGACACGGATTTTGAGCTTTGGCACAACAATTCTTGCAGGACTGAAACGGACACCTGAAAAGGACCAAAAATCGGGATGACGTGAAGAAAGGACAACTACGTAGACGAATAAAAAATACTTACCAAACAGACTAGCAGAATGTTAATTTCACAGTTTCAAAACTCAGAAGGCGCTTCTATGTAGCAATATATGTTTTCACAGTTTATGAAATGGCAGCTGTATAAATACAGATTCTCTTCATAACGGGGCCTCTTCTTTCACCATAGATGAATTCATAAAGTAGCAATGAGGTATATCACATGATTCAAATCTTATCCTCAACCCAACCACTTTTCAAGGGCTTCTTCTCCAGTCAAGGTGTGTGCTTACAAAAAAAGTTGTAACAATAATTTTGTCATAGATTGCATATTTTAGCTGAATAATCGTTAAAAATTTTCAATAACTGAACTAAAATCAGAAAAATTAGGATTCCAATTTCCACCGCTGGTAAAAAAACCAATTCACGTTACTGACGGACACCAACTCAACAAGGAACAGCACCCAAGCCACGGACATACAATCCAAAACCCTAACAAGAATACCGAAAGAAAAAGGCGAAACTGTTTTCGAGCAAAATCAAATAACCTGGAACGAGCAACGTTGCCACACTTGATGCACTTCGGTTTATTGAGGCCGCGGAGACTCTTCCCCGAGCTAAACGGCGCGTTTGTTGCGTCCGGCGACGCCATTGCTAGAGCTCAATTAAAAGCCTCTCTCTTCTCTATTTCGACCTGCGCGCGGGCCTTCGCTAATCAGATTCAAATGCTTAATAACACTATTTGGTTTTTGTTTTATTTTATTTCAATACCCTTTCTTCTTCCTCCACCTCCGTCCGAGGTAAATATATTCGCAATTTCTGCTGCTGAAAAGTGAAAACACCCCATACGTTTTCTTTCTCCTCGACTAATTGGGCCTTCACATACGTCGTATGGCCCAGACCATTTACAGACCCAAATAGTGGCATTTCGGCCCACTAAATAATTAACGAAGTGCCGTATTTGCCTCTGATTTTTTTTTTCTTTTCATTTCTATTTGGCGAGAAAAGTCGTGCAGATGAATAATTAGCGAAACTAACAATTAGGGTTTAGTATTTTACTCAGAAACCAAAAACTACCGAACTGAGAGGGAGAAATTGAGATATGGCTAAATTTAACGTGGTGCAAAAGCGGCGTCGAATTGCTATCGCGGAACGGAAGAGGCTGATCCACGGCGATCCTCTCACCGGGAAGCTTCGGCAGAAACCTCAGCCCCTCTCTACCTCCGGCAAGCGCAAGCGCAAGTTACTCAAGAAATGGAGACGGGTAACTGATTTCAACATCATCGTCGCCGTCTTCGTTTCCGTCATCGGTTATTTTTTCTGTGAGTTATTTTTTTCAGCTGCTGCTCTATTTCGAAACAGGAACAAAAGGAGGCTGTCGAGAAAGGTCTCATTACGATGCAGGACGTAGAGATGGCCGTTGCTGAAGGTGTGGTTCCTTTTTTTCACTTATTTTCCCCTTTTCAGTATGTTTATAGGAAGTTTTGGTTTTCTATCTTATGGGAAAGTGTTGAAAGTTGAAACATAACTCAGGGAGCTCGCGGGACATGAACAAGAGTCCTGTTAAATTTCCGATGAAGAAAAATTCGAAAGTTAGAATCAAGCAGCTGAAAAAGAAAGGTGAGTCCAACCACCATGAGTTATTTCACTACTTATTCCTCACTCTCTAGATTATGATACTTTTTTTGAAGGTAAAAACAAGAGAAAATCTCAGGAGCATGGAGAAGCATCTACGGATGCCATGATGGAATGATGAAGAAGCCAACTAGCCTAGTGTATTTTAAAAGAGCTTCAGGGTCAACAATATCATCCTCAGTACGCTTTATAAACTTTCGCAGCCCAGCAATAGTTATTTTTCCAGGGCTATCTATCTATATTGGTTTTTTTGTCCCACCACAACACCTTATTTGAATGAAAACATAGTATGCCAAGCATACCTTAGTAATAATCAAGTTACCAATCGTAAAACAATACAAAGCTTTTTTGCTAGTCGGCCTTCCCAAATCGGTCAAGCTCATCAATGGCGGCCCAAAGCTTCGGATCTTCGTAATCTTTGATGAGAAAGGTGGGATTTGCTGGCGTTAGAACTTGTGGTGGATTTCTTGTCGTTAAGCCAATCGTAGGCATACCAGCCGCCACCCCAGCTTTGATTCCTGAAGCAGAATCCTGACACATCCAGAAAGTGGCAAGAAGATCAACAAAAAACTAAGGCGTAAATGGGACTACACCTATCTTGAATCGAAACTTCGGTTGGAACTTCAAGTAGGATGTAATAAAAAGGAGTGAAATAAATTTAGGTGGGATGGCGTACGAATCGAACCTCGAATACACAAGTGTGCTCTTTCGGCACCTTCAGAACTTCGAGTGCCTTTAAATAAGGGTCTGGGAATGGCTTTGCACGTTCGCAATCGCTTCCAAGAACAACAGCTTGAAAGAAGTCAGAGAGTCCGAGCAACTTTATCATCAGCTCTGCGTTTTCTTTAGGAGCATTGGTAACAGCAGCTCGTTTCAATCCACGATCTTCGACCCATTTCGTAAGCTTGTATAAGCCTTTTACAGGTTCCAATCTGTCCTTGACGATCCTGCACGTGCCATTTCACTTGATTTTAGGGCGTCTTTCAGTCAAGTGTTTACAGAGGGAGTTTAAGAAGGGGAATGGAGAAGAAAGCATACCTCCTAAACATTGCTTCCTTGTCCTCACAAAATTTGAGACCCCTTTCCTGGTCATTGGGGAAAAGGGCACGGGCTATGTCTTCGTTGTGTTTTCCAGCAATGTTCTTGACGAAAAATTCTTCATCAATCGGAACACCGTTGTTGAATCCAATCTGTCATATTAACAGAAAAGAACCATATTTGCCTCACATATTGCACAGACTTTCGTAATCAGGGTATCTATCGTTCGACTGGAGCTAGGGAATGAGGAACTTGAACAAATTATGTGCGAGTATATCACCTCTAGAAGCATTTCACGGAAAGCATAGTGGTGAAGAGGATCTGAGTCACACAATGTCCCATCGACATCAAATAGAACTGCTTCGAGTGGAGCAACTTGCAACAGAGAACTACACAAGAAAACACACTATTTAAGTTATTAAAGTGAGAAGATACAACAAAGAAGTTGAGGCTCCTAGCACAAAAATAAGGACAGTAATTCAATGGCTTCAAAGAACGAAGTACTAACATAGTATCATTTATTATCTCTTCTTATGAAACACAAACATATGTATGCAGATATAGCTACTAGCTCAGCGATCACCAGAAAAGACAAACAACCCCAAAATTATTGGTCTAGGATGAAACATTCGATAAACGGAACGACCAACATGCAGAGTAACAAGAAAAATAATCACAACTATACCTCAGCATCCAATGCCCTAAACAACACGGCAAATGAGAAGTACAAGCCACCCAATCATGGAAGAAGTATAACCAAGAATGTCACTCCAGGAATGGAAAATCAATTCCAACAGAAACGATCAGACAACTTTGAACAATCGTGGTTCAACACGAACATCCACTAACGAACGAACGATCGGAAAACACAAACAGCAAACCACGATGATCTATTCGTCCGAAGCAATGAAACAGAGGGAAGAATTAGACATCTGAGATCAGAAACAAATCGCATGCACGGGATATTACCTGCTTGATGAGTCCAATGAATCGCGGTGAGCTGAAGAAATCGTCATCGTTTCAGCTCCAAAAGTTGATCGAGCTTTTCCTGATCTTATGATTTCCTTGTTAATATTATTGGGTAAATGAACTTTTATCAAACAAATGAGTCTTTAACATACAGCTCATCCCTCTTACTGAAAGAATATTCGTTCAAGGTAATTTACCCGATTTGCCCGAAGAAAAACAATTCTTCTCTTTATTGGGCCGTGACAGGCCTAATATTATATGAGGAAAGTGGCCCAATATCAAGGCCCATCGTAATAAGAGAAAAAGAGCCATTTTATGAGATTCAAAACCCTCTGTGAAAGCTGTCTCCTCTCCTCAAACTCTGAGACGTCGGGGCAAGTGTAGACGTTGTTGCTCGCCGGATAACGCCGAAAACTATCGAGAAGCAAACCGCGGTGGAGATAGAATCTTATTTGGGTTTGATTTTTATCCATATCCTTGTTTTTCTGTGGAAAAAACTTTTTATCTCCGACTATTTGATATGCTTGTTTTGTTCTTCGTTAATACGCGTCGTTTCGATCTTTTTCGTAGTTAGCTCGAGGTAGCTCAGGGTAAGGAATTGGTGAGGAAATAGATATGGGATTACCTGATATGGATGAGCCGCATTTTTCCGACTCTGAGCTGGATTATCATGTCAGGTCAGCTCTTGAAGCTAAAAAGAAGGTATATGAAGAACGATTTTTTGCAAAGCAGTATATTTTTTGTCAGCTGTAGAATGAGTTCTCTCTTTCTATATAATTGTCCCAGGGTGATTGTGATTTTTATGAACAACTTGCTGCGGTGATGCACCGTAAAGAGCGTCTAGAGGTTGAGGATGTTGCTCTTCTTGTGGTAAATTTCTCATTTTGTATTGTTAAATACCAACAGTGCGTTCATTGATGTGCAGCGATGTTGGATAATTTTGTTGTTAATTATTTGCAGACGTGTTTGAACGCTGTTACTGGTGCCATTTCTTGTATTGACATTAAATACCATCAGAAAATGCTATCATCTGTGAGTTACTTTACATGTGCACCCTTAAAGAGTAAGATGTCCGTAATGTTATTATTTTGATGAGTTTTTCACTTTCAGATACTTGCCATGAACCTTTGGGATTACTGTACTGATGTGATGGATGCATTGGTAGAGTTTCTCGTTTTACTGGTATGCTTTGGTGGTGGGATCTGTTCTTATTGCTGGCATATTTAAACAAATGGGTCCTTATTTTGTTCTTTTTCTTGCGTTCTTGTTTTAGGCTTCTTCAAATGGAGAATTTCTTGATCTGTGCTTGGAGATGCTTGTTGTCAATTTCATGCCACCAACATCAAAATTTTCTGGCTCTTACAGTGCGGATATGCAGAGGCAGCTACAATTCGTCAGTCTGACAAAGAAGAAGCAAGTTCTGGATCGTATTCATTTTACTTTGGAAAACATCAGCAATTTGGTCCCTCTTTCACCTCTGAGATTGCAGGCGATAGTCAGGAGTAGGATGCCAAATATATACTCTGACAAACCTGTACGATGACTTGTATATTAAGTTTAGTTGTTATGTAATCTATTGTTGACTGCATATAGTAGTAGGTCATACCAAATTTAGATATAACTAAAACTGCATTTGGATATGAATTAAAATTTAAATTATCAATGCGATCGTTATGGTTACCTTTGCCAGCCGGTGATAGTTTTTATGCTGCAGCTGCAGTGTCAGGTGATATATGTAGAGAATATGTTGAGGCTGGAATGCGGTGTGATGGGCAAACTGCTTGGACGCACAATGCTTGTTTCGATTGTGGACAGACTGGTGGAACTAGATGTAAGTTAGTGCAATATTGGTGGTATCAAATGGTATTTTTTGAAGGTTCAGTGTTTATCCATAATGTGTTCTGGCTTTATCACAGGTGGAAATTCATTGGAGTGAGATTTCGGATGATGATTTTCAGAAGGGCATCTTTGATATGGACTTGGAAGATTTTGAAGGGCAAAATGACCATATTGAGGAAGATTCAACAGAGGTGATGATTACTCTTCTTTAGAGAGGACTAACTAAGACGTTTTATTTACTTTCCTTATATTGAAGTTTAATTTTCTATCAGAGTGGTATATTTTGGTGACATGGACACAACGCAGTGTCATCACAAGTATGCTGCATGCTTGCCACCCGTTATGAATTATATTGTTTCTCATGTTTGGTTTTGCCTGTCTGCAGCTTACGAGAGATGATTTAATACGACGATTCTTTAGTGGAAATTTAGTTGCTGAGAAGTTAGATAGCCTGATGGTGCTTACTTTAGAACACCTCAAATGTTGCCATGAGAATAATCGTCTGGCTCAGGTAAATTATTTTCTTATCATTTTTCTTGGTTTATGCTGATGCTTCAGGTTATATTGAACGCTTATTTCAATGGCGCTTCAGGTTTTTGAAACCCTCCTCAGTTCATTTCAAATAACCATTTTGACAGCATACAAGTCAAAATTTGCACAGGTATTTCTGGCAGACCTTTTTGAGTCTGGTGGATGTTTGTTACTTGTCATTGTTGGCTTCTGATGTTTTGAACTTGCATCCAATACAATGTTTGGTCAATCTTCACTTCTAATATGTTCTTCTTTTGTAGTTCGTCCTGTTTTACGCATGTTCATTGGATCCTGAACAATGCGGAGAATTTGCTAGTTTACTTGTAGATGTCTTTGTCAGCAGCCCAAATGCTGAACGCAGGTAACTGCCTGATTTATACCATACCATTCATCAGTGCCTGCTTTGATGTTTTATTGACTATGTTTATGGATATCTTTTCTGCTGTTGATTGTATAACATTCCTATAGTCAATCTTCTCTCAATTTTGTCAAAGGCATCATAATCTTTAAAAAAATGATCTGATTATACATTTTGCTTCATGCTTCTTATCAGTTACTTTAGCATATCATGTATTGCAACCTGATACTGAAGTGTTCTACATATTTCACAGATTGAGTGCTGTTGCCTATCTTGCCAGTTATTTGTCTCGTGCAAAATTTGTTTCAGCCTCACTCGCAACATCAATGCTTGAAAGGTCTCTAATATTTTTCTTTTGCATATATCCTTCTGAAATAAAGAATCCAAGATTAATGTAGTCCATTTCGTTGCTTGGTTTTGGTCTCCTTGACACGATGGTTCAGGGTCGTGAATTGGTGTTCCCTTTACTGCAAGAACCATGGTCAGAGTGGCAAAACAAATCCTAAAGCCCATAAAGTTTTTTATGCTGGATGCCAGGTCTCGCTTACTCTGAAGTATCTCTGCCATATAATATAGCCATTAAATTCTGCATTCTGTTATTTAATGCATTCCCTTTTCCTCCTTTTGCTCCACAGCTTCTATCGTCTCTCTCCCTAGTTTCCATTCTAAATAAACTTTTAATTGTGTTGCAGGCCATAATGTATGTTCTTTGCTTTCGCATGAGACAAATGCTCACTGTGCCCGAAATCAAGCTCAAGCTACTCAGCATGCCTATCGTGAGAATTCTTGGGCGTCCTTTGAAACCACTGCAGGTATACAATGCGACTGCTTCCCATGGCGTGAATCAGTTCGTTAGCATTCACTTTTCCCTGAAGAAAGAAAATCATTTCGAGAATTGCTCACCTTAGATACTTTTCCCCGCAGGTTTGCCTGCGATCAATAGTCGATGAGTTTCTCCACTTATCAAAGGCAAATCACTTATTCACAGATCTCCAAGACTTGAGCTACAACAACATTGAAGAATCTGACCATTTCCAGGCATTTGGTGCACTTGACATGTTCTTCCCTTTTGATCCATGCCTATTAAGGAAGTGCGACAGGTTACTTGTTAAACTCTCGTCTGCTCATACTTACCAAACTGCCCTCGAACAATGAAGATGTTCGTTCAATTACCCAATTTATTCTTGCGAACCTCTGTCAGATTCATCCGTCCAAATTACATATACTGGTCAATGGTGAGAAGCACGTACGAAGACGACGGCGAGGATTGCTGCACGAGCGACGACGAAGATATTGCAGAAGCTCGTGAAGATGGTATAGACATACCACAGCATGGAAGCGAAGAAGACAGCGAGGGCGACGATGATTTCGATTGTTCTTTGGATAAAATGTCGATTACGCCCCCCAAGTTTGGCGGGAGATTCTTGCAGCAGATGCCGTCGAGAATCAGACCTTCCACGAGTCCCGAGTCGTTGTGATCGTAAACGAACAACAACATGGAAAGAGATGGTGAGATTTTTATTTTATTTTTTTCAAATACCTATAGCCAAGAGAGATAATTGTGTATGTATTTGATGGTTCTGAGTTCGAACTTATTGTTGTGCAATTAGTTTTACTATGGTCGTTTCTTCATTTGTGTGTGGAATGGATCATGTATTATTTGGAGAAATGATTTGTTGTTTTTTTTATTTACTTGTGTGAATCACGCTTATCAGAGACCATGAGATTCGGCTTCTTTTCTACCTCAACTTCATGCCCTTCGAATAGCCCATTCAAGAGGAAGGGTGTGTGCAATATTTCGGTCAAGTCAATAAAAATGTAATCTTTATGCATTCATCTAATTGTTTGACTCTGTATTGGCATTGTGAATGGTGCTCAATCATAGATATATATATATATATATATATATATATATATATATATATATAGCCTGAGGAATGATATGATGCTTACCTTATGTGAGCACCTTATATGGCCACCTGCTGATCTGACACCGGCGTGCCACTTCAACATCAAATGAAACGTGGCATTAATCAACACATCTTACGCGTCATAAATCGATACATATGATGTTCATGTAGCATGTTCACGTGGAATATATCAAAATCACTCCACAAATGCCACGTAAGACATATGATAAATGTCATATGATACATGTGAACATGCTACATAAGCATCATATGTATCGATTTATGACGCGTAAGATGTGTTGATTAATGTCACGTTTCATTTGATGTTGAAGTGGCACGCTGATTTGGCACGAATCGGTGCCAAATCAGCAGTGCCCATATAAGGCGCTCACATAAGGTGAGCATCATATCATTCATCTGTATAGCCTAGTTCATAGTTGAGGATTTTATTTGTATTATGCGAGTTGTGTAATAATATAACTATGGAAGAATGATACGTTTTAGATGACTTCATCGGATATCACGACGAGACCTTAGTATGGTCAACTAGTTACGATTAAATTATTACAAGCGAGGGGGAAAGGGCAAATATGATGTAACTTCGAAGAAATTTCGCGGTACAAATTCCCAATTTTCGAATTCCTCACGCTCTAGTGTGTGCGACTTTATACAATATATATAATGTATATATAGCCGAATGGTCCACTTCACTAGCAAAGAGTTCAGTAAACACACAAAAGTCATCGCAAGAAACGCAATGGAAGCTTTCGCATCTTTCTTCGAATCACGCGGCAATGGATGGAGGAGCTACGATTCCATCAAGAATCTCCGTCGTATCTCGCCCGTCGTCCAAACCCATCTGAAAAAGGTTGAACCTTTCCTTTCTTTGCGGGTTCGGATTTGAGCTGCATGTCACTTAGTGAGTTGGTCTACCATCTGGGATTTTCGCCTGAAATTGCAGCTCAATATCGCAGAAAATTGCCTTATAATTCGTCGTGATTGCAGAGGAATGAATAAATTGGGACCTCGTGATTTTTTACAGGTTTATTTGTCTCTATGCTTTGCTTTGATAGCATCAGCAGTGGGCTCTTACCTTCACGTACTATGGAACATCGGCGGATTCCTCACAACCTTTGGGTTCATGTCTATCACCGCCTTGCTCCTCTCCACGCCTACTCACGAAGAGGTATTATCAGATTCTTACCGAAAAATCTTGTTCTCTCTTGTTAGTAATCCCATTATCAGCCTTCACTTCCAAGCAGAAAAAGAGGGTCTCACTTCTCATGGCGTCTGCGCTTCTCCAAGGCGCCTCAATCGGTCCTCTGATAAAGCTCGCCATCGACTTCGATCCGAGGTGTGTACTTTTCATCCCCGAGATTTTTTCACTTATCGTTTCTAATAATAACTGCTGATATGCTCTTCCCTGATCATTGCAGCATACTCCTCGGCGCTTTTGTTGGCTGTTCTTTAGCTTTTGCCTGTTTCTCGGCAGCTGCAATGGTAGCAAAGCGTAGAGAGTACTTGTACTTGGGAGCTTTCCTTTCTTCGGGTCTCTCGATTATGCTGTGGCTCGCTTTGCATCTTCGATCTTCGGCGATTCCATGGCAGCTTTCAGTTTCCAGGCATGAAAGCTCATGGACATATCGTATTCGCAGGTTCAGTAAAAACTGAAACTGAACGCTTTTCTTTCTTTTTCTTGCAGCTCTACTTTGGTCTCATGGTGTTTGTGGGCTACATAATATACGACACTCAGGCGATAATCGAAGAAGCACACCTTGGGAACCTTGACTATGCGAAGCATGCTCTTACGCTCTTCGCTGATTTCGTCGCAGTCTTTGTTCGAATCTTGATCATCATGGTGAGGAAATTTACTCAGCCTTGTCGATTTCTTGGTCAATTTTCTTACGTGGGATTGCTTTGTTTTGTTGGGAAAAAAAATTGCAGTTGAAGAATAGGTATGGGAGAGAGGAGAAGAAGAAGAAGAAGGAGAGGAGAAACTGAGAGATGTAAGCCTATATCGAAAGAAACAACTTCTGTGTGAATATGGGCGTGTAAATAACTTGTGCAATAATGACTCTTTGTGGCAGTGTTATTTCTCGTAAAAAGCTTTGTTCGTAATAGATTTTAAATGCTTGCCAAACTACAAACAGCGATATGATGCTTGTGCTTTATTTATTTTATATTTGGGACAATGATAAGTTTGACATATGCCATGATATTCAAATAAATAGAGCTTGTTCGCACGCCATCGTGTTTAGGTTCGTATGTATATTGCCTAAACGTGTATATAAAGCGCACGTTACTTTAGAATGGGAACAAAAATGATATTTGCGTGATAAGATTTAGTTACTCACCATCGCTGTAATAAATAAATCCATAAAGAATCACAGTCCTAAGTTGGTCTCTTCGTTTGTCCCCCTCTCTACAAACGAAATAAAGTGAGCATGTTATTACCCATATAAAAATAAATAAATAAATAAACTAACAAAGAAGAAGACAACTAAATTGCCATGTGCAATTACAATCGTCCTCACATGACGGACTATATTATACAGCCTGTCTTCGCTTTTCTTCCCCACATTGAGTTAATAAGTTAATGATGTGTTAGTTTAGTTGGCCATTTCCTTTCTATAATTGTCTCACGTTATTAAATTATAAAATGACGTAAAAAGTGGGATAAGGAAATCCAATAATAGATGATGATGTCTTCGATCTTTTGCCTTTTCCCAACTTGTGATTTATGGATTTTGTGCCCATACGATACGAATATTCTCTTCGCGCGGCGTCTCATAAGGGACAACGACACTTCCCTCATATTCTTCATAAATACAACAAATAGAGAGAGAGAGAGAGAGAGAGAGAGAGGTGTCTGCGTGCACCCAAAGGAAAATCATCGTAGCTGAAGAGATAAAAGCTCATCAATCCTCTCTATCTCTCTAATCGGAAGAAGAAAGGCAAATCTGTAGCTTGTTATCGATCTTTGTATTGTCCCATAATGCGTATGTGACGTATTTCCTGCATTTGCTATCGAAGAAAGGCGATTGCTTTTGAGAACCCAGAAACAGGGAAGGGGAAATTAACGACACCCATTGCTGATTTCGTTGACGGAAATGGAGGTTAATGCGAGTCGCGTGGCGCCTGAATTGAACGAGAGCGTGAGATCGAGGAAGTTCCCTTTGTCGATTTGGGAGGTTTTGGTTGGCTGCGGCGTCGTTTTGGGATTCGTGTTCGGATTGTCTGCGGTGTATATGACCATGCCCGCATCTGATTACAGCTTCTTGAAGCTTCCACGTTCCTTAGACGATCTTCAATTGCTCAGGTATTGTATTGCATTGCTCTTTTGATCCTTCCTCCTTTTTTGGTATGTTCAATGGTGGCTCTGATTGTTCTCAAAGCCGAGGTTTTTTCAGCTGTAAAGTCATCTGAAATATAAAGCTTTTGTGCTGTTGAGATTGCTCAAATGGGATCTTCATTCGTAATAAGACTGTTCCATTCCATTCCATTCCGTTCCATTCCAAGGCATCGAAAACTGGTCTGAATTTCGCAGTTCCTTTTCTTTCAACAGAGACAATTTGGAGAGCTACTCAAGCGACTACACAGCGCAAGTCCTCGTAGGATACTGCTCGGTATACATCTTTATGCAGACATTCATGATCCCAGGAACCGTCTTCATGTCTCTGCTCGCCGGGGCGCTCTTCGGCGTACTAAAAGGCGTTTCGCTCGTCGTCTTCGCAGCCACGGCGGGCGCTTCCTCTTGCTATTTCTTGTCCAAAATCATCGGTCGCCCGCTCGTGTTCTCTTTATGGCCCGATAAACTAACCTTCTTTCAAGCCCAGGTGACACACTATTCATTCCCAGATCATTACAGCACTGAGTTTCTTTTTTTAAATCTTGGTAGCTCGTACGTTTTCATTACATTAGGTGGCAAAAAGGCGCGAAAGCCTTCTCAACTACATGCTCTTCCTCAGAGTGACGCCGGCACTTCCTAACACGTTCATAAACGTTGCTTCGCCGATCGTCGACGTTCCTTACCGTACTTTCTTCCTGGCGACTGTCATTGGCCTAATTCCCGCCGCTTTCGTCACTGTTAGGGTACGTATTTGCTTCTGCTGGTTTTCCTTTCGACCATTTTAGGACGAGAGTTTGTTAACTAAATCGATTTCGTGGGATTTGATGTGATAGGCTGGAATTGCGCTCGGCGAGCTGCAATCGGTTGGCGACCTCTACGATTTCCAGTCTATAGCTACGCTTTTCCTGATAGGCGTCGTAAGCGTTACGCCTACGCTGATAAGCAACAGAAGCAGGTCGTGATGATTGATTGATTGATTGATTTCATATCTGCATCTCTTTCGAACGATTTTCTTGGAATGATGATTGATTTTCAGAAGCTGGGATTCGGGGTGTATATATGCATATTCTGATATAAGGATTCTTGGGATTGAGTGTTGATGTTGTATATTAGTTCATGGAAACTATTAGTTTACATATGACAGTAGCTTCTCATGTAAAATGCACAATCGCCAGAATTTACAGATATATAATAAAAGAAGGGTAATAGTTCATGGCAGGTTGATTGGGTGCAGATTTCGCGGAATAAAAATAATAGAAAAATGATAATTGTGTAAATTGTGACGGTTCAAGGCTTTGGTTCTTTGATTTTCATTACATTGTATTGTATTGATGATTGAGAATGAGTCATTTGATTGAATTCTGCCAAGTGTTGTTTGATTCCTTATATGAAGAGTCGCATATGGTAATAATAGCGACATATTATCTCCATTGAAATCTCGAACATAGGTTCTCTATGGCATTTTCGTATTGGTTGAGTGATTGATGAGAACAGTCGAAAAGATCAAGTTCGAGGGTATGTGTGATTTGCGTTTTTCCGTTTTCACAATATTATCAATTAATAGAAAAAAAAAGTGAATTATTTAAATATATGCACGAGGTTTGGTTTGGTGTTCATAGCTGTATTCGACTTCCCAATGAACCCCACACGCCGACGCCCGACGTAGCTATTTATATTATTATAAATAAACAAATAATATCACTGTTCAATATAACATTTATTATTCGATAAATAATTGATAGAGCTTGAAATATAAGTGATCAACAGTAAATGACAAATGCCCGTGACAGGTAATAAATAAAAACCGTCTTCTTCAAGCCTCTATCTATAATTACTACTTGATGATTAGGAGGTACACATGGAGTGGAGGGAGGACAAAAATAATAATAATAATAAAAAAAAAAACTAAAATGTAAAAGTTGAGGGCGATACGAGAGTTGGTTATCGATTTAATTTTATAATCATTAACATTGATTAATCAAGACGTAACGTGTCCGAACTTCCTGTGCTTTTTCAAGTTTTTCAAGCTTCGAATTGCCAATACATCGTTTTTCTTGATCTTCTTCCCCGTGCTTCGCAGACGATTAACGCTGTCCTCCACAACTGAAAATATATCATTTTTTCCCATCACATACTTCCAACAACTACAATAAGAGATATCTAATTAATTTACCTGAAGGATCATTGAAAGTCTTGGTATAGATTCCTCCAAAGCCAGCCATGTCTGTAAAAAGAGAAAAAATTACAATTGGCCTTTGTGTATAACAGCAGGGAATATAATATCCATTGATTACAGAAAAAGAAGATTATCATTATCATTATTATTTATATATCGGTATACCGTTTTGAGAAGGGTCGTGGGAGGACATGTAGAGGATGAGAAAACACACAAGAGTAAGTAATGGAATGATGTGAATATAGCTTTCAGCATCAGGCGACCTGACGACGATCTTATCGTTGTTCATCGTCTTCTTGAGTTCATCAGAATCATTACTTGTAACCAACGAAGATACTGGTGCTGTCTGAATATTATCCAGTGAATCTGAGGAGGCTAACCGAAGCTTTGATGATGATGATAATGGTGAGCACAGTGACTGTCTCTTCTGCATGTTTAGAGAGAGAGAGAGAGAGGTTTCTACAATAACTACTTGTGAAGCTTTTTTTCCTTTTTAATAGTTCAAAATGTATTTATGTCTGTATTGGGTAAGTATGCATATTTTATTAATATATGCATGCTGTTGGTTTGGTTTAATGCTGCCCAATAAGAAGGAACACAGCTGAACTTGAATGCTATTTATTTATTTCTGTACTTGGGAAATATTACAAGCACGATTCAAAAGGCAAGGGAAGAAAGAAGCAGCAACAGATTTGAATCATCAACAAACAAATTGAAAATAAAAAAACCTAATCCTCTTCCACCTATCTAAAATCTAAAGCATCAACCATTTCTCAAGGAGAAAGGTTCTCCTGCCAAAAGACCAAAATATGCCCGGGCGCAGAACCCAGCATATCAGTAATTTGCTTCCATGGTTGAATTGAAACTCTATCGAAGTCCCGTTAGGTTTAATGCCGTATAAAGAATGCGTGTCGTTAGTCCTACCAATGTCAATGTATGGTTGAATCGTAACCAACGTTGGTTGTTGTCCATCTGTCCATATGTTTAGGGTGGCTGCCTTGTACGATTCCCGAGTTTGTGCTCAAGTTGTATGCAATGCCATGGAGATCTCATTTGGTCACTGAATCTTCGTTTGCCGTGTGATCTCTTCAACTTTATTGAGGTGGGTTTACTATATTCTCTGTCCAAGTTTCTGTCTATAGAATCAGTTAGATGCTGTTTCCTACAAGTCGAACTCGAACTGTGGGCTCGCTGGTTTGATGTTTTCTCGAACTTGTTCGAGGTGGAAGTCAGATGGTGCCTTGACTGAGTTGGAACCGAACTACGGATACGAGAAAAGTCGGGATGTGTTCTTTGTCTCTTCAAATCCTGACAGATCCAAATTCTAGTAAGAGAAAGGTGTACTTAAATCTCCAGGAAAAGATAATAAAAGAAAAACAGCAGTACCTTATGCTTCTTATCTGGTTCGTCGGGCTCGAACCTTGGTCTAAACTTTAGAACCGTCTTGGCAGAAGATCGTCGCTTGACCCTAAACATATCTGAGTCAGATTCATCTATCTTTTCCATTTCAGTTTTCAGGTTGTTATCCAAGTGGGAATTTGCATCTTCCTGCACAAGCAAGGCCAGGTGAGGTCAAAACTTATAGTGATGTGATACCTTTGGTGATTCTCCCAACAGAAGATAAATGGCATACAAAAAAATTGTGGGAACCTTACATTTGCAACTATGAGAAGTCTTGTTGTAGAAGATTCCGGTGAAGTATCGAAAAAAGCATCTTCGGCTTTAACTCTTTGAGAGACATCAGATGAGTTAAACCGAGAACTAGAGCCATTAGCTGAAGGTTTCTTGTTTAATCCTAAAGATATCTCGGAACTAGGAACATATCCATCATTGTTAGGTCCTCCATATATTTTAGAAAGCAAATGGAAGTCTTCGTCAGTTCTACGGAGTTTCTCGACACTTCGAAATATATTCTCCTCCTGCTCAAATTTTGTAGCTGCTGATTCCAAATCCGATATGTTTTCCCTCACGTAAAGCGTCATTGGGCCTCCTCCACAAGGCAAATTTAGTGATTTTAAATCTGATGAAGAAAGAAAATTAAAAAAAAATTCAGTAAGCAACATCTGACATAAATATAATCATACGACATCATGAAAGCAGAAGAATAAGCCCACCGTACCATGGCGTAGGCACACTGGATGCTCGTAGCACTGGCAATTGAGATAAGCTACGTACGAATCTCGCTTGCAGATGCTGCAAAGAATTGTTCCATGGGAAAAAGAAGCAGAAGCATTGCATACCCCCGTTTTTGCCATACACATCCGAGCAAGGCGCAGAAACTGAATCATTTTTACAAATGAAACCTTTATGCTACTGCAACCAAACAAATCTGAATGCGAAGAACATGAATCCTTGGATTCAACGTTAGCACAAAGGAGCATTGCTTCGTCGCAGAGGAGTTTCTCGAATGGAAGGATAGGGATTCTCCTGAGTAGAGCATAGCGGTGACTGGCAATTAATCCCAACGGAAACCAGTCATCAACTGCAAAGTTGACTGCTTCTCCACAGTTGAAACCTGAAATGTAGAGTAGGGTCAGCCCAGTATTCACATGTATAAACAACTCGATGTCCAGCAAAAAAAACTAATCAATGAGAGTTAGTCAACATACCATGACTGAATCCAGCATGATAAGCTCTAGGGAAAGTTATAACAAATTCCCCAGGATTTTGTATGGCTCGGAATACTGGGACGTTGTGCTCTAGCAACACTTTTGGAGGAAACAACGTTGTCTTCCCTAGAAGCACATCGAAGGCGCCATCTTCCCCATCAGCTGGTAAGATATCCCGAGTGTATACGTGCTCCCTGACCACCCTCTCGAAATCGGGAGCTGCATGACCAGGGACGCCATACCAAGTTTTTGCAGCTCCACAATGCTGATAATTTATGCTGCTCATACGCTAAGACTTCAATCAACGGAGCCATAAAACGGCACTTCTAGAAGGAAAGATTCCTATTACCTGACTAAATTCAAGAAGAAAGGAAAAAAAGATACCTATAGAGATAATGATCTTCCACATGCCAAGCGAACATGCTAAAAAGCATGCCTATGTAAAGCATAGGTTCAGTTACTCCCTATATTGGACTGAATATTAGCCTTGGAAAGCAACAGATAGAACAGCAGAAGAGTTTTAAGGCAAAGGATCTTGTACCGGGACAGATTTTTCTAGAAGACGCAGAGTAGATTTTGGAAGCCACGAGAATGTCTGGATCAAAAGGAATACATGAAGCTTAATGATCAATTTACTCCAGAATAGTATACAAACAAAAATAAAGAGAAATTACAAAAGGAGAACTCCTCATGCAACCCACTTGCTCATGATATTGTCAATTTTGAGCCTCAGCCCGTCCCCACGGTTTTAAAACATGTCATGAGAGAGTCTACACACCCTTACAAGGCATGCTCCAATCAATGTGGAATTCCTACAACACCTTTGTAAGGGGTGGAGATGAATGAATAGAGAAGTTTAAAGACGGACTTCGTATCATATATATCAGCCTTGAAACGGGATCGTTAGAAATTAAAAATAGACTAGGACACATTTGATTACGTTGTGATTAGATTTATTAAAAGTTGTGTGAAGCGAAAAAGATCTATCAAAGTGGAATCTTCCTCATTCCAAAAAGCACCGATCACCCATTACCGAAACAAGTCAAGCAGTAAGAAAGGAAAACGTCAATGTAGGGAGCAAAACCTTTAAATTCCATCTGCTATTCCCAAGGGGGTCACAGGGAGATGAAGAGAAGGCACTACCATCGACATCACACGCATATTCGACGCATTCGGTCTTTCCACAGGCTAGTTCACGCCAAAACTCTTTTTCCATGAACGAAACAGGAAGGGATCCACCAGTACAAAATCTACGAGCAAAAATCTTGTTTGCCATTTTCTCAAATTCACGGAAGGTGTAGTTTCTGCAATAACCAAATTCCGTCTTCAAAACTATAACAAAATTAACATATCGGAAAAAAGGCTGCCTCGAGCAAGAGCGAAAAAAAAAGGTTCACCTTCCACTCAAGAAATAAGTGAATTTGTCATCCGTATCCCATTCAGAGAAACGAAAAGGCTGCACCATAGTGGTAAACCTGAAACCAACCTTCTCTTTCGTTAGAACTACACCAGCAGGAACAGAAGCATTCACGGGTGATACAATTTTGCAGATACCTGGAGGATGAAGCACAATTGTTAGCTGAAGCTACGGAATAAAAGGAAGCTGTCCAATTTCTCACACTCAAAAAATCTTAGAAGATAGATTAGTTCCAAACGTGAACCTAATATGTTTTCACTCAAATAATATCAAATTGGCTATACCGTATTTTGAGGCTTCTGGAGCTATCTTTTCCAGATAAACTAGAGGATCCTGGAACTCCTCCTCAGTAGGACGATATACCGGACACTCGTGAATTTGATCAGTCCAGGAGAGGTCAGATGTGTCGAATTTACGGACTTGCCTCTTTGAGAAAGTGTTTTTATCATCAACCTTACTTCCAAATTTAAAGTATGTAGTGTTGTCATTTGGTAACCTTACACCGCATGGTGCAGAAACTTGTAAAGCATCGCCACCACTCCTACTCATGTAATTTGCAGGCATATATTCATTTGTTTTTTCTTTTTTCATCCTCTGCAGTTTTTTCTGCTTGAGAAACTCAAGTGTGGCTTCCCTCGACGTACTAACCTTTCCTTCCACCTATAAATAGAAGGGTTCGATTGAAAACATCGACTGATGGAACCTTTTTAAACTAAACTAACATCTGAAGCATTAAGATGAGAAATGATTAATACAAAAAACAATCATAGTGGTATTGACTTAGTTCTTTTAAAAAACATGGACGATTGACCTGCCAACAGCTAAGCATGCTTAATCAGCTCTAAGCCACATTCTGACCCAGAGAACAGAGAAAGCAATCTGGCTGAAAATGTTACAGATTGCGTTGAAATGCTACATCACTATACTAATCAGTATATAAATCGTCGATCAGGGAGAGAAAATGGCACTACTATTACGAGACGAGATGAAAAAGCCGATTAAGAAATAAGGTTATTATCCATCTTCAAAACAGAGTCCGCAAAAGGAAAATGGCAAAACGATGAACTAAATAACACACAGGATGAGCTTATTTTACGAACGGCAAAAAAACACACACAAAGACGCGAAAATTGACGCATTCCTATTTCAATCGGCTTGAACAACGAAACCAAACGCCTGATTCCTAGATCTTCACCCAACAACCAGCAAAACAAATCACATCTACAGCCACAATAGCTGCAGAGAAGGACGTGCGTTAAAAAACTCACCATCTCATCTCAGGACAATCCACCTCTCGTCTCCGTCCTCTGCAATTTCAGCGGAAAAAACAAAGCCGAAGGAAAACCAGAAGTCGAGCTAGAAAATCGGCTAACGAATCAACCTAAAACACGACGCAACGCTTCAACAACCGCAACCAAACGAAGGCAGACGTCAACCTTTCCACATTCCCTCGTCGACCGAGCCAAACAACATGCACAGATGCGACGCCGTTCCCCGTGAGCACGCGCGCGAGAGTGGGGGGAGATGGAATCTTCTTAACGAAAGTACAGAATAGATAGAGAGAGAGAGAGAGAGAGAGAGAGAGAGAGAGAGGAGAGAGGTAATTTGTTAATAATTGCGTGATTAAACCACGCAATTACAGCTGCCCAAGAGAACGTCGAACGTGATGATGCGTAAAATATTTAATTTTAACGAACAACGAAAAAGTATAATATTTGTTTATGCCAGTATTTTCAGAATATTAATTTACTGTCATTATTCAAATTATTGAAAATAAAAAAGGGAAAAAAATAGGAAAGAAGTGTGAACTACGAAGGTATATAGGCAAGTGGTGGTAGTTAGATTGGTCTAACCAAACGACTTCCGTCTTCTCGAAAACGCGCCGTTTTGACTTAATCTACGAATTACCTAAAATACCCCTTTGGTTGGTGGGAACGAACGTACATATTCAATAATCTAAATGAAGTGTAGTGGTTAAGAATATAAGCATTCAATATTTATTCGTATTTCTATATTATGTGAAATTATATTATGTAATAAATTACGTTGATCATGCGACGACTAAGTATATGCATTTATGACAGGCGCGTGATGCAAATTACAAACTAAACCCTTTTCGAGGTTAAATAATAAGGTAGTCCAATTCCGTCGAGGAAAGTTGACGGCGTTATTGTCGCCCGCAGAATATATTTTTTATATTAACTATTTATTCATAATATAAGAATTATATTAATTGTTGCTTGTGATTGGGTGAAGTGAAGGTAGGACGATAAATGCTCACGTGGAGTGACAGCTAATAAAAGATACCGTGGCATCGAGCCGTTGATCTACTTTTTTCATTTTTAAGGTTAATTGCAAATGCATCCTTAAACAGTTATAAAATTTCAACTGAGGTCCCACCGCACAAGTTTCCAAGAACGGTCATGTTTTGACACGTATGTTGAACTCTTTGACCTAATCTCTGTGGGAAAAGTAGGCGTCAAAATCTACTGCGAATACTTTTGTACTTTAATTCTCCACGAATTTTGACGAAGTCGAATGTCCAATGATGGACGGTAGCCATAAATCTGAATATATTATGGGATAAATGACAAAGTCGAATTTTCAACTAAATTGAATAAGTTATTATTTATATAGTAGCAATTTTTACATAATCCGTAACGTACATTTGAAACGAAAGCAAGGTAAGCAATGGGGAGAAAGAAAGCGACATTTAGGTATGAACAGTTTCACGTTGTTCTCTACTATATACTACGTGGTTTGAACTGAAATAACTTAAGAGGGAATACCTTTTTACAATAATTGCTTGAAATTGCGCAAAACGTGGAATAATTATTTATTTATGTTGGCCTTTTTTTGGACCAATTGCTAGGCAATCGGTGGACATTGCGAATGATTAAAGAATTTCTATAGGTAAGCATATCAAAAGATTCCATTTCGTCAAATGTAGGAGTACAATCGACTTTCCTTTTTTTTTTTTTTGAATAAAATATATAATCAACACATTGGACTTAAATTGTCCTTGAACGACTTCAGCCAACATGATAATAATGTTTTAATGCATTGTCTTAAAACATATTTGCTAAAAACAAGACCATATGACACCCTTTACTAAGAGGGCATTGACTGATAAATGACGACCCTTTTATGCCTTTTGGCAATAATAATAATGAAATTGATTAAGAAAAATTCTTGCAGAAAAATAGCTCAATCGAATCATAAAGTCTGGCCTCGCGATACAATTGGAATAGATAGATAGATAGTCTTGCGATCATCAATTTCGTTATTACAAAAAAAAAAAAAAAAAAAAAAAAAAAAAAGTTGCTCAAGCATGGACGTGGGCCCCAATTCCCTCTTTATTGGGCCCATTTTTTTCTGCCAGGCCCACTTCTCCATTTAATTTTTTCTCAGCCATTATCCTCTTAGTGGTTGTTTGGTTGGTAGGTTTATATTTAGGAGGGTTTAAATAAGTATGGGTCTATATAAAACAAATTAATGGGTATAAATAAAATATGTGTTTGGTTAGTGGGTTTAAATGATGTATATATGTTTGGATAAATATGGGTTTAATAAATGGATATGTGATAAATGTACATTTATACCCTCAATTACGTAAATTTCTTTTTTCGGATAAGACAGCAATGTACTGGTTTATCAATTATCAGCAAAACTTCCACAGATGTTCGACAAGTGCTCCCATGAATCAGATAAGAACTGCTTTATCAGATGCAATAAAAGTAAATTGCCTTGAACGAATCACACAGCGACACAATAATTGAAAAAAGAACCTTATGCCAAATTACTCTTCAACGCATTCAAAGCTTCGCCTGAATAAACACAAATCATATTATACAGTATACAGTTGACCGATCTTAAATCGCCTAAACCTCTCAACCTTAGATTCTCAATCCCAAGAACCTAGAACCCGGGCTACGCAATCATGACCTGACCTAAAGTAGACATATCGAGGGATATTACGTGGGTAGATTGCTGCGCAACTTCTTCTGTGAAAAAAGGAAAAAAAATGAACGGATTTATCAAGGGATATTACTGTAAATTATTATGTGGGTTTTCATTAACCCATGTCAACGATGAGTTTATTTAAACCTTACTATGTGGGTTTAAACCTATTTTATATAAACCTATAGTTTATATATAGCTATGAACCAAACATATCAATATATAATAAACCCAGGTTTAAAACTCATAAACCTCCGAACCAAACGAGGGCTTAGTGCTATTGTAAAACGTCGCATATAGCATTAATTGGGCCAACCCAAGTAAAGTACCCATTCCATTAGGCGCCTGCAAAAAAAAAAAAAATAAATAAAAATAAAAAATCCCATATTTTAATTATATTTAATTAATACGACGTTACAGCAAAGAACAATTTTTTTCTTCAACATAATTATTGTTTACCGCAATGAAAGGATCGAAGCGAATGAGAGCATAAGCCGTCCAACTAACGCCGTTGAGGAAGGAAAAGAGCGAGAGAAAAAACGGCATATACTCGACGCTCTTCGTAGTAATCACAAGCTTCTGCAATAAAATGACCAAAAATAGAAACTAATGCGTGTGCGATGCGCGCCCATATATAAATATTTAGGAAAAAAAAAAAGAAGAAGAAAAAAAAGTTGGGGTTATTATGAATTACCATAACGGATAAAGGAGCAGCGTACATGACGATGTTCCCAGCCATGCAAACGCTTCCGACAATATCGGACCTAAGCTTAGTTGTGTGGGCCAGCGTAAGGACTAAGAGGGCTAAAACCGCCAAGAAAACGCACTCCGCCGCCACTATGACGACCATCCTCAGCCGCTTTTTTGGGGCGGAGAAAACGAGGAAGAGAGAAAGGTAAACTATTTCTATTACAAAGCCAGTTCCGTTAATGGTCACTACGAGCATGCTCTTAGGGTGGACCATTGGAATTCCGTACAGTATCCACAGCCCACAGTTGATGAACGTTGCAAGGTAAGGCACCGGCGAGTATTGCTCCACCGATCTCTTCTTCCATATACGGTAGAATGTTGGCCTGAGATATATATATATATATATATATATATATATATGAAGAACACGATGATAAAAAAAAAAAAAATACAGTAATAAATAATATGGTATAGTTTAGGATCATCTGCTTGTGCATTTAAGAGATCAAGAATGTAATAGGGTTGTTTTCTTCTTACGCTGGGGAGAGAAAGAGAATGAGCGCGATGATGTTTCCTGGGAAGGAACAAAAAAGATGAAGACAAACTAACAGTTAGATTCTGACATGAGGGTTTTCTTCGTACGTAGCTTCAGTGGATTGAAATGATTTTATTACAGTGTTTTCTGGTGGTTATATTGGAAGTAATATACTGACCTATGATACCAACGACTGTGCGAGCGTCTTCTCTGGAGAACGACATAGTTATAACGTAGGAGATTGATATGTATATATATATATATATAATCTAAAGAAAATGAAGACAAGAAAGAAGCTTAATAAAGAAGGAAGGAAAAGATAAGCAGAGAAGAGAAGGGATGAGGATGAGAACAAAGGAGGGTAGGATGCTATATATATAGGATTATTGTTGTTGTAAGAAAACAAGGGTTGAAGAGGTTTGTTTTGGATTTATTATTACACAATCGGAAAATATTTATGTCACCTGCATGACATGTATTGGCTGATGATACACAGAAGAACACGTTCACGCACCCCAGAAAGAAAAACAAGAAAAGAAAATTAAAGTAAAATTGGGAAAAAAATGGGGATTGAATGTGGCACTTCACTCAAGGTTTTTTTTTTTTTTTTTAAATACTATCTATATCCAAACGGATTTAATTATCAGATTTTTGGGAAGATTAATGTAAGAAGAAATAAACTTTTATTGCTGTTTTCCTACGATAAAAATTCATGCTTGCCCTTTTGTTGTTGGACATTAATACCTGCACTGAATTCAATTCAAGAGTCATCCTTATCTATATAGATAATTGTATCTTGAATATTTAAATGCATTTTTCAGGCAGTTAATTTAGGTTGTGTTGATTTCGTTTGACATTTGTCTTGCAGGTTGAGTAAATGAGAATACAGACACACTAGTTTGACTTAATAATTATAAAATAAAAGACATAAAAATAGGTATGTTGCAACATCTTGCAGATTGATGAGCAGAAGATTATGAAGTCGATCTATTTCGCATTTCAAGAAAAATGGTCAACACATATCTATGTATTATTTTGACCAAAAGATAAATTGCTCCCATATAGTTTTATCAATTGGGCTAATCAACTACGTAATTTACTTTCTATTAAAGCGATTATAGTTTTGACAAATCCCAGCAGATGTTAATGAATTGAAACTATTATTCTACCAAAGATGCAAAGAGTTTACAAGATATTACAGCGTGATCCTTAAACAGGTTCCTCACGATAACAACGTGAGATCTCAAGTGACCATGCAATATGCGTCCTTCTTTCAATTAATAACTTTTAACTATTTCATTGATTACTCGATATTATTTCAGTTCTGTTACTCTGTAGCATATTTTCCCCCAAAGAAAAGATCAATGAAAATATATTTGGATAGATAGTTTGTCATATCGATGCTCTTTCAGCAAAGCCCAGCAAGGCCCACGATAAGACTGGAGAAACAGCAATTTGACATGAATAAAACCATAAAATTTCACCCAAGTTCAAATATCAAACTAAAAAGTTTTATCGTAACCCCTGGATTCGTAATATTACAACAAGATCACGCCCACTTAGGAGATGAAATTTCTACAAGATATCATCGTAAGCTATGATTTGCCTACCCTCGAAAGGTCCATCAAGAACCTTACTTGCATTACCAGCAACAATCTTACCGTCACGATTTCCTTCGTTATCTTCGCTGTTGTTATTATTCTCATCAGCTTTAGGGTTCACAATAGCTGAACTGAGCCTATTATCTCGTCCATGTCTCCTTAGTGGCACTTGCGGGCTCACTAGCTTCGAAGGTAACCCTCCTCTTGGCGTCTTAGATTTTGGAACTGGATCATTAGCCCACATCACTTGAACCTTAGTTTTACAAAAAAAAAAAAAAACAAATAGAACGTCAAGTTCGATGTTTTATACTGTGTAAACGCAGCGTATTCTGGCTTTTCAACCACAATTTTGAGGAATGAAAAACTATGTATGCGTAAGCAAGACCATAGTCCATTTTGCCAGTTGATTTTGGGTATGGGGTAGAACCTTAAAGATATAAGCTTAGCATGGTATTAGAGAGAGCCCAACCTAGTGTCTTCTTGCATTGTTTCTTGCTCGACTGGGAATCTTGTCTAATAACAGAAAGACTGTAATGCAATCAAGCTTTCGCTTTTATGAAAGCACAGCTAGCAAACTAGCTTTCGCTAATCACTAGAGATTGAGCGAGGATGTAATGAATTCTAATCAAATCGGAGAAAAAACCAGTGTAGTGAATCATACATAGTTTACTATGCAAGTAACGCGATACTCGTTCCACGATGAATATCCATTGTCTACTTAATCCAACTGAAGACCAAATTTTTCGAAGAAAATGATATCTTCGAAAAATCCAGGGAGCATTACTCGTCCAAGAGAACAAATTAAAGTCCTGCAACAGGTTTCTTGTCTAATTTCCCATAGCAGACCCACCCAGTACCAGCTGATTTCACAAAAAGTATCACAGAATCAAACCGTAAATGCGCATAAATCAATCCTAATTCTCCACAATCACCACGTACAAACGAAAGAAGAAAGAATCCAGAAAGAGGAATTTGACTAGAGCACTTACTGGAGCTGACAGTAGCGTAATCGGGAAGCTCAAGTCCATAGCAGCTTTAACTGCCTCCTTCGCCGAATCGCTGGATCTGAAAGTGACATACGCAACTCCGTCGGGCTCCATTCGCGTCCGCGATATGGGTCCGTACATCTCGAACCTAGATTTGATGTCCAGAATCGAACAATCAGAAGGGGACGGCGTCGTTTCGGAAGGGAGTACGGCGCGTGGCGCGACTGGTAGGGCTTTTCCCTTTTCCTGCTGTTATTCATTTTAATTTTATCTTTTTTTTTTTTGTATTATTACTCGGCTTATGGTTGGTCACACTCAGACACACTCCAATTTTATACGATAAACTTGCCAAGTGGGGCCCGGCCCGACGGACCACAATATGCCACCACCCGACCCGACCCGAGCGAACATGAGCTTTGATGTTGATGCACAATAGTATCAACTACTGTCCATACCAATCATCGATATACTCTCCTCATCATAATGACAACGTTCGATAATGTTATAATGTGTTTGGTTATATATCACAAGCCTCTCTTACAATACGCAATCTAATTCATTACCATGATTCAAGTTGACTCCTTCCCTTCAGCACATACGTACACATATGATCATCGATATAAATCCACACACACACAAGAAAAAAAAACATTGTAACTAAAAAGGGATACTGAGAATTCATGCAAAAGAGGGGCTCGAGGGGGGCGGCTCACTTATTGTCGCCGGGGCCTCGACTGCCCAAATTAGCCGCAGCTTGAGAGGCTCGACTCAAAGCGCCCGACACCCAAAGGGCTCCCCTCGAGAAATACGGGCTGTTGGCCAAAGTGTTCGCAGCCGAAGAAACTGCAGATTTCGTGTTCTCAGAAATGTGATACTTTTGGTTCGCCGTCCTCGCGGCTTCGACCCCGACGAACAGCTTATCGACCAAGCCGATCCTTTCGCTAAAAGACGAAACTTTGGACATTGCGGTCGCCGAAACTCGATGGGATTCGTCGAACGCTTTGGCCTTTGCTAGCGCGTCTTTGCCCAGAACGTAGCCCTTGGACGCTGATACCGTCGAAAATTAGCCTACCGCTGAAATGGACTTACAGGCTTTCCCCACCGGAATTCCGCCGTGTTGGGCTGAGAACTGCTGAACAAAGGAAATTTTGGGGGGGTCGTTTGCCCTCTTGCCTTAGTCAAGAGGGTAATTCCTTTTTTAAGGTATGTCTAGAGAAAAAACTGACAGAATAACGGTATGACTATTGAAAAAACGTACCCGGTGGAAATGATGCCTAGTGGTATTTATAGGGTTGGAGTAGAACGAAACTGCCTTAGGGCGGTTACCACCCACGTCCAGCCTACGTGGACGGTTTTCCCCGCAAATGACGCATTTTGGACGATTGCGTGCTTGGAAGTGGTTGAAATCAGGATCCGGTGACTCCAGGTATTCGCATGGGATGTTTCTCCTCGGGCTACCTTGCCGACCTCAAACTCACCCTGAGGTCGGGACATTAAGATGTTGTCCCTGTTGGGAGAGACCCTTCTTCCCCGGTTGGGCCTGATAGGTGTTATCCCCAGCTTACAAGGATTCTCTTGCCAAGTCGGGGCCTCGGGGTGTTATCCCTACTGGGCGAAGCCCGACCTTGATAATGCCTTCTGGCAAGCGGGGGTAAGATACCGAGTTATGGCGGGTAAGGATCGAGTATTTTGCCGCGTCAGGGTGAAAATCCGGAGGTAACAATAGTCCCCCCCTAAATTAGTCCAAAAGAGTATGTGAATTTTGGACGTGGTATGATGGCGGCAAGATACTCGAATGGGTGGCACTTAGATTCAAGGGTTTGGGGAAGCTTCCTGACCCTGGGGGAATTTCTTTCGGCTGCAAGCCCTTTTCCACCTACAGCCACGCGTCGTCTCGCCATTGGTCGTCTAGGATGGGACGTTTGCGCGGGAATTCTGGCGCCCCTCCCCATGATCGACGCGGGTTATTGTAATCCGTTGATCTGCCCAAAATCCAAAGGCCCAGATGTGCCGTATGGGGCCTATATATACCCCACCTCTTACTTTCATTTCCTTCCTGATACTTTTTCGCTCTCGAAATTTGACCGAGCTCCCGATCTCACCCAGCTTCCTGTTCCAGCCTTTTGAATACTTGTAAGTTCTTCTTTCTCTATTCCTCCTTTGTTTCATTAGGTGATGTCTTCGGGTAGTTCTGCTAGTGAGTCTTCCTCTTCGGGTAGTTCTTCTGGTGGGAGTTCGGGTAGAGCCATTAGCGAAGCTAGGGCTGGGGGTGAGAGCACCTCGGGTGCCCAAGAACCAGTTACCCAAATTGAATCTGTTGTCCCTTTAGGTCGTCCCCTCCTCAATTTAGATCCTCCCCCCTAGAAGCAGATTTTCCTGATGTGAGATCTTATCGAACGGCGGTGAGGGAATGGGTCAAAAATACCGAAGCGACTCGGGAAGGGGTCGCAACTCGGGAGAGGGTCGAGGGGGAAGAGGTGGAATTCCTTCGATGGCATGAGATCAAGGTATCATCCTTCACTTCAGCACAAATACCCAGTCTCAAGGCCAAGTCGGATATGTCCGATCAGTTTGAAGTCGTGGTACCCTCTCTAACTGATGTAGCTAGTGATCCGCCGGAGGGCCTCGGGACCTATTTTTTGGATTATGTAGATATGGGCCTCCGTTTTCCCTTGCCTCAGTTTCTTGTAGATTTTCTTAGGTATTTTGGCATTTCCCCTGGCCAATTGGCCCCTAACTCGTTCAGCCACATTATTTCTCTGGCCGTTCTCCTGAGCAGTTATGGCTATTCACCGTCGGTTCCCCTGCTCCTTTCCTTCCTCAGAATTAGTAAAAGGGAGGAGGGGAAGTTCTTCTTTTCCCCGATGCCCCAAACGGCCTATCTTATTGAAGGTCATCCTTCTTCTCACAAAGGATGGATGAGTAAATACTTTTTTGTTCGCTCGCCCGAGGGTAGCCCTGAGAATCAGCTGCTTCCTTTTTCTTGGGAGGATGATATATCCATTCGGCGTCCCCTCCCTTCGGGCTCTTCTGGTGAAGCGGAGTCCTTCCTTTCAAAGATTGGGGATAAACGTTTCCTGGCTCCCGAACTCATCAAAGACGACCTACTCTTCCTATTTGGTTTTAGTCCAAAAGTGACCGAACTGCCCATGACCTTAGGTATACATGTGTTCTTTGAGTTTACCGTTTCCAGTTCTGCCCTACCGTACCTTAATCCAATTTTTACATCGCAGCTCAACGTATGGATATTGCAACTGTGGTAGCTCTCGCCTCTTCCGACGAGGAGGATAACGTCCAAGCAACCGACCCGACTCCAGCCGCCCCACCTTCTAGTTCGAAGGGAAAGGGAAAAGCCCCTGCTTCCACCTCGAGGCCAAAAAAGGCGACGAGCAAAAGGGCCGCAACCTCCTCGGCTGGTACATCCTCAAAGAAATCCAAAGTGTCCCCCGCGCCTTCGAATCCGACCCCGGGGGGACTTATTGCCCTAGGGCGACAGAAGCAGCCCTGTTTTTTTGCTGAGCTAGATGCTGACGAGTGCTGGAACTTTCTGAAGGAGTTCCCCAATGAAGAGAACCGGCGTTGTGCGCGTGATCTTTCCGATCCCGTGGCCCGAGATACCCTAGCTGGAAACTTCGGGCAGGTACACCTTGATGTCTTCGCTTTTCCTAAGTCTTGCGGGCGATATTGTTTATTTACTTATTACTATTTGTGTAGGGCCTCGTTCTTTTGTCCGACGCTATGAAGCGTTGGACACATCTCTCAGGAGCATACAGTGTCCTGGAAAAAAAGGTTGAAGCTCTGGAGCTAGAGGGGGTTCGAGGTAGGAGTAGAGAGGAATTTCTCCGAAAGGAGCTTGAAGATGCGAAGCAGCAGACTGGGGAAGCAAGGCGAGAGCTGTCCCGAGTCGAGGCCGAGAAGAAAAAATCCGATCTTCTCCTGGGGGAAGCGGAATCGGCCCGCCAAGCTCTTGAGACCCGAATGGCAACTGACCACTTTTCCCAGAAGGACTTCGCAAAGGGGATGCGCAAATTCTTTCGATACGGCTTCTGGGGGTGTGTCTCCCAGCTTCGGGAAAATGGATACAGCCCTGCAGATCATCCCCTCAGCTTCCTTGACGCCAATCGTGCCATGGAGAAGGCCCCCTCGGGAGGATATCAACCTGAGGTCCGGACCAGGGCTCCACCCCCGATGTCCTCGATTCCACCTGTTGGCTCTGTAGGAGTGGCTACAGGGCCCGATACCGTGGTCGGCGCAAACGTCGGGGAGACCGAGAAGGAGGATCGCCCTAGTTTTGTCGAGGCCACTGAGACCCACGAGGAGCCCGAAGATGGAGAAGGGGTTGTTGAGACGCTCCAGGGGCCTATTGGGGAAGATGAAGTTGGGGAAGCCCATGATGAGGAGGAGAGTGCCGGAGAAGATGAAGATCAGGCCAGATCGGCCAACTCAAGAAGTCCCCCCTCTTTTTTTTTTTTTTTTTTTTTTTTTTTGTGGTGATTGGAGACCTTAGCATATATATTTATGTATATTCGTATGTTTCCTTTTGGTGTACTGAACCTAGCCTTTCGAGGCATGAATCCTGCATGTTTTCCCTTCGAGCATTTCTGTCGTATTTCTGTTTTACCCTAATCAACATTGACGCGGCTTGGTCGATTTAACTCCTAATTTTTAGGCCTCTCCTTCCCTAGTCGTCCAGGAATTTAGTAACGGTCGATCTAAACCTAGTCTTTCTTTCTAGGCCGAGAATCTCGCGAGCCGGGTCAAATCTGAACGCTGTTTACGATAACGTCCCTCTAATTCAAATTACCTGGATTTCCGCCCAAGTCAGGGACTCTCTCCCCCCCCCCCCGTATATATATAGGTGGGGGCTCTTGCTTTTCGAAGGCATCTACCTCCCTGTTTCCACTGCTCCGATATTCTTATACTTTCTTCTATGGCTTCGCTTGCTAAGGGTAAGAACATCGTTGGGGCTTCGTCAATAGCTGGGCAAACTTTTTTCGACTTGGATGCCACTCCCGAGCCTTTTTATGGCACAAGCGTCCCACAAGATCCTGCTGTCGGGGTAAAAACTCCGCTTCCCCACGGGGATGGTGACGACAAGAATTATCGTCGGAATCTGGTTAAATGGTCCGCTGAGGCAGAGGAAGTTCGCGCTAAGGCTAATCTCCCGTGGCATCGCGCTAAAGTGTCCACCCTCAGTCCTTCGTCCCTGGAGGAATACCTGGAAAAGGCCCGAGTTCCTTCTGACTATGAAGTCTTGCTTCCCAATCCCTTGCAAGTGGCTTCCGCCCCTCCTTGTGGCTATCTTACCTTTTACACGGATCAGATAGATATGGGTCTCAGGTTCCCCGTTCCCCCTTTCCTTTTAGATTTGTGTGAAGCTTTGGACGTATCCCCTGGCCAGATATTCCCGAATTCTTGTAGTTTGTTATTAGCTTTAGCTGCGGTTGCGAAACTAGTGAACTTTCCTATTTCCACTAAGTTAATTGTCAGCTTCTTCCGTGTATGTGATAGGGGTGTTGGAAAGTTGGCCTTTGTGCCTTCCACTGAGGTCTTCTACGACAATTTTACTGCCACTAAGGGATGGATGAACAAGTTCTTCTTCATACGCCCCTCGTCCCAACATCGGGACCACCGATTCGCGCTACTGCAGTGGAGGGAGCAATGCCAAGTTCCCAACGAATCTCCCGACCTCTTGCGGGGACCGTCGTTTTTCGGTGCAGGAGCTGATATTGGGTGTTCCGCCGACAGCGGCCACATTTCCTCGAGTGGCAGGTCCGTTAATCCCTTTACTGTAGTGTTAATCCTTTGATCCCTAATTAATCTCTTCTATCAGCAGGTGACGAACTGGGTTCGACCCCCATTATAACATTCCGGGCTCCAAGTACCCGAAGTCGGACTTTAGGTGAAGGTTCTTCTCCCCGTAGGCTGGTGGACGAAGATGCTCGAGGTGAGTCGCCCATTCCCCGATCTGAGATGGGGCGGTTCAAGCGTGTGAAACCATCTTCTTCGCCTCCCCGAGCAATAGAATCTGCTTCTCGTCCCCACTTTCTGTTGGAAAAGGACGGGGATTCTGCCTTATCCTTTATGTTGAACTTCCTTACTCCTGAAGAGAAGGATTTTGCCAAGGAGTTGCCTGATGGCCGATTTTGGAAGGAGTGGGCCCTAACCCTGAGCCAGGTATGATAGTTATCTTTTTAGCTCCAGGTGAGTACGCTTGTGATGGTTTGTCTTTGGCCCCAGGCATATTCCTTGTCTTGCGAAGGGGCACGACGGTATCGTATTCAACAAAGGATGACGGATTCAGCCCGGGACTGCAGTGTGGAAATGACTATGAAGGTTAGTGAGGAGGCTCAAGAAGTGGGACGTCTGAAGAATTCATTAGCCAAGGCCCAGTTCGAGGTCGGTAAGCTCCGCCAAGAGCTTCACTCAGAGAGGGAGATTCGGCGTAATCGAGAATTTCATGGGAATCAAGGGATGGTTCCTGTCGAGAAGGTATCCGAGGCTGCTAATTTATACTTTAACTTCGGGTTCCAGGGGTGCTTATCCCAGATCAGGGCTAATGGTTTTCCGGAGAGCGCCTATTCCTTTGACTTCCTGAATCCGGAGGCGGCGTACCTGGCTTTGGCTCCTCGTCGCCCACCACCGAAGATAGCCCAAGCAAAGGGTCTCTGGGACGAGTTCGAGCTAGGAGAGAGCAGTGACCCCCTTAAAAGAAGTGGTCCTGCTGGGGAGGATTAGTTGCATCGAAGTCCTTATCTTTTTGTCTTTCTAGAGTGTCTTGTTAGAGTCTTTATCTTCTCTCGAGTTTCTTATGGATATTTCTTTGTTTTCCCGTCTTTCCGCCTTGTCTGCTTTGATGATGTTCAATGCGTATTTATGAATAAAAAAGGTGGTTTATACCTCCCGGTCTTAACTTCGTTTCGGCTCCTAGCTTCTGATGTTAATTTCAATATCGTTACCTCCCCTCACGTCCTCAAGGATTTAGTTCACGTCGATAGCGGAGTCCTTTGCCCTAGGTCAGGGGCGTCCCCCTGAGCCCAAGGAAGGACTTAAGGATTTCAAGGGAAGGATCCTTGGGGCGGATCGTGAGCTGCCTCTCTCGGAGGGATACAGTGTGCGCAAGGTCTTCTCTTCCCTTGGGGAAGATTTCAGCCTCTCGCAGAGGGATACAGTGTGCGCGTCGTTCCCGAAGGGAACAGTGAGCTGCCTCTCGCAGAGGGATTCAGTGTGCGCAAGGTCTTCTCTTCCCTTGGGGAAGGTTTCAGCCTCTCGCAGAGGGATACAGTGTGCGCGTTTTAGTTTTCACCCCGAGGGGTATAGTTGATCTCTGGGGTGTTATTTCTCCTAGGGAATAGATCTTCCACCCGGGTCTTCGTGTCTTTTAATTGTTTTAAGTTTTCGTTCGAACGGTCCTTGTACGAGAAAAGAAGGGAAATTGCATTAATAATAGTGTCTTAACTTACACCCAAGTAATAAGAAAGCGATCTTGGGTGAACGACATAAAAAACTTAATGAAGAAACATAAGAGTGCGTAATAAGGGTACTCCCCTCTAGGGGTAATATTTCCTAAGTTTGCGAGCGTTCCAGGGTCGGTCGAGTTGTTTCCCTTCGGCGTCTTCAAGGTAATAAGAGGCTTCTCCCGCCTTCTTGGTGACACGGTAAGGGCCTTCGAACTTCGGCTCCAGCTTCTTTCTTCCCTCCTGGTTGAGGATTTCCTTCATCACTAAGTCCCCGATTTCGTATTTCTTGCTTCGAACTCGGCGGTTGTAAGACTTAGTCATTCTTCTCTGATAAGCAACCATCCTCAGGGCTGCTCTCTCTCTTCCCTCCTCGACTAGATCGAGGTCTTCAGCCCGCAGTCGATTATTGTCTTCGGGGTATGTCAAGATCCTGGCGCTTTCCATTCCAATCTCGGCAGGTAGAACCGCTTCACTTCCATATACCAGGCTGAAGGGAGTTTCGCTTGTTCCCTCTCGGGGTGTTGTACGATACGACCAAAGGACACTTTGGAGCTCATTAAACCAGGATTTGTCCAAGCCTTCCAGTCGGGTCTTCAGACCTTGGACGATAGTACGATTGACGACTTCTACTTGGCCATTGCTCTGAGGGTATGCCACCGAGGTGAAGACTTGCTCTATGGCCAGCTGTCCGCACCAATCCCTTAGCTTCTTCCCGCTGAACTGCCTTCCGTTATCCGAGATTAGCCTCCTAGGGATCCCGTACCGGCAAATTATATTTTTCCATATGAAAGCCATGATCGCTGCTTCGGTGATTTTCGCCATAGCTTCGGCTTCCACCCACTTCGAGAAGTAGTCTACAGCCACCAGCAGGAATTTCTTTTGAGCTACATTCCCTGAGAAGGGACCGACAATGTCCAGGCCCCACTGGTCGAAGGGGCATGGAGAGGTCACCGACTTCATAGCCTCCGCAGGAAGCCTCTGTAAATTGGCGTGCTTCTGGCAATTGATGCATCCCCGAACTACCTTCGCCGCGTCTCCTTTCAGGGTTGCCCAAAAGAAGCCAGCGAGGAGCGCCTTTCTTGTCAATGCCCTACTCCCGATGTGGCTCCCACAAATACCTTCGTGAATTTCTCGAAGGACGTATTCGCCTTCCTCCTTCGATATACATCGTAGCAGTGGTCCGGCGTAAGATCTCTTGAATAAGATCTTGTCCATCAGAGTGAAGCGTTGAACCCTTCTCAGGAGTTTTCGGGCGAGGACCTTATCCTCGGGCAAGAGCTGGCGACTCAAGTATTGGAATATTTCGTACCTCCAATCCCCTGGAGGAATGTCGGGGTCGGGTGTGATCTGATCCTCGATTTGCCAAATGGACATGATCTTTTCCCTTTCATCCGGTGCCCCTATGGCGCTTGCCCATTTAGCTATCTGGTCCGCCTTCTCGTTTTCCGCTCGGGTTACATGGACGATCTTGAGTTCCTCGAAGCCACCCTTGATTTCCTCGAAGGTCTTAACGTATTTTTCCAAGTTTTCTCCCCTGACCGCGAAGTTTCCTCCCAGCTGCTGAACGACGAGTTGAGAGTCTGAGTGTACAGTTAGGCGGGTGATTCCCATCCGGCGCGCTGCTCGAAGCCCTGCGAGTAATGCCTCGTACTCCGTCTCGTTGTTTGATGCCTTGAAGTCTAGCCTCAAGGCTAGGTTGGTTTCTTCTCCCCACGGGGATATAAGCAGTATCCCGACTCCATTTCCTGTGCTGCACGAAGATCCATCCACAAACATTTTCCACATCTCGTCTTGAAAGTCTCCAATTAGCTCTACCATGAAGTCTGCCAATGCCTGAGCCTTGATTGCCGTCCTCGGTTTGTATTGGATGTCATATTCTCCTAGCTCTGTTACCCATTTGACAGCTCTTCCCGATATGTCAGGTCGGGTGGCTATCTTCCCGATTGGTTGATTAGTCAGGACTACTATGGGATGCGACAAGAAATAGGGGCGTAGCTTCCGGGCGGTGACGAGTAGGGCCAATAGTAATTTCTCGCAGTTGGTGTATCTGGTCTCCGCGCCTTACAAAGTAAATTGGCTTCTGTACCTTTTCCTCTTCTCGGATCAGCACCGAACTGACAGCTCGAGGCGTGGCCGCCAGGTAGATCGTCAATTCCTCTTCAGGTAGGGGCTTGTCGAGTGTCGGGAGTTCCCTTAGGTATTCTTTTAGGTCCTGAAAGGCTTTCTCGCACTCGGGCGTCCATTCGAAGTTTTGAACTTTCCGTAGGACTTTGAAGAATGGCAAGCTCCGATCTGCAGATCGGGATATGAAGCGAGAAAGGGCGGTTATGCGACCCGTTAATCTTTGAACTTCGTTAAGGTTCCTGGGGGAGGTCATCTCCATCAGTGCTTTGACCTTTTCGGGGTTAGCCTCAATTCCCCTTCTTGTCACCATATATTCCAAGAATTTCCCCGACTTGACTCCGAAAGTACACTTACTGGGATTCATCTTGAGGTTGTACCTTCGGGAGGTTGAGAAGGTTTCTTGCACATCGGCCAGAAAGCAGCCCTGCTCTCGAGATTTTATTAGTATATCATCCACGTATACTTCTACGTTTCTTCCTATCTGATCCTTGAAGACCTTGTCCATTAGCCTTTGGTACGTGGCGCCAGCGTTTTTTAGCCCGAAGGGCATAACGGTGTAACAAAATGTTCCCCTGGCCGTGATAAAGCTCGTTTTCTCCTGGTCCTCCTTGGCTAAGAGGATCTGATTATATCCTTGGAAAGCATCAAGGAAACATAACAATTCGTGTCCCGAAGTTGAATCCACCAGTTGGTCAATCCGGGGTAGGGGGTAGCAGTCTTTCGGGCATGCTTCATTTAGGTTTCTGAAATCCACGCACATGCGCCACTTGCCTGAAGACTTCGGGACGAGAACCACATTCGAGAGCCAAGTTGGGAATTGGACTTCCCGAATGTGCCCAGCCTCTAGTAACTCCTCTACTTGTCTTTTAGCTTCGGCGTCCATTTCCGAACTTAGGTACCTTCTCTTTTGGAAAATAGGTCGAGTGGTTCGGGAAACATTTAGCTTGTGCTCAATTATTCCCCTATCTATCCCTACCATATCCTTGGTCGCCCAAGCAAACACATCTGAGTTTCTCTTCAGCAACTTGACGAGGTCTTCCTTCAGGTCCTGAGGTAAATCCCTAGAGATCTTGACCTTGCCCTCTGGTGGTCGGATTATCACTTCTTCCGTTTCCTCTTCTGCAGTTTCCTTTTGTGTCGTTCCAATGTTATATAAGGTTTCTCTTCCTCTCGGGTGATCTTCCCTTTTCGTTTTTGATGATTTAATTTCTACTCGGACTTCTTCTACGTAGCACTTTCGAGCCATCTTGCGGTCCCCCAGTACTTCTCCCACCTTGTCTCCTACCGGAAATTTGATCTTCTGATGTAGCGCGGAGGCGATCGCTGAGAAGGAGGTTAGTGCAGGCCTTCCAAGGATAATGTTGTAAGGGCTTGACCCGTCGATGATCATGAAAGGTGCGATCCTTGTTTTCCTCAATTTTCCTTCACCTAGGGTAAGCGGGAGATGTAAGATCCCCACTGCTTCTACGCAATGTCCCGTGAAGCCGAAGAGGGCGGTCTCTACTTTGTCCATGGGGTAAGACCCTAAATCCATTCGATCAAGCGCCCTTTTGTAGATTATGTTGACAGAACTTCCGTTATCAACAAAGACTCTCCCAACGTCGTGGTTGGCGATCTCGGCCCGAATCACCAAGGCGTCTTCATGAGGGTCGTCCCCGCCATGAAAATCTTCCGGTCCGAAACTGATTATTGGTCCAGACCTTTTTCCTCCCGACTTGATTTCGAAATTTTCCAGACGTCTGACTCCGGCCTTCCTTGCCCGATTAGAATCCCCGCAAGTGGGTCCTCCCGAAATTATGTTAATCTGCCGAGGTGGTAGCTTCCGTTCGGGGGACCTTTGCTGCTCCCTTTCTGGCGTCCTTCCTTCTCTCCTTTGGCCTCTTCTTTCCCCCCTTTCTGGCGTCCTTCCTTCTCTTTCCCTCTGACCAGGAGCTTGATTATATGGTCGGGGATTGAAGCGACTCCCGGCTCCTGGGTATCTTGGCTTGGCCCCGAACCCGCCGGATCCGCCTCCCCCTCCGGTCAGCTTTGCCCGTGCTTCAGGATTTGATGCGATCAACTTGTCCAACTCGCGACCTAGTTGGAAGCAACCTTCCGTCGTGTGTCCGTACTCGTGATGGTAATTGCAATAAGTGTCCGATATCGGCCTCTTGGGGTTGTTGTCAATATAAGGTGGTCTGCGAAGGAAGTCGAACTCATCACATATTTCCAACGCCCGGACTTTGTTGACCCGCATCCTGGGATAATCCGCCCGCGGCATAGTTGGGATTGGAACTGGGCGATCGTCTCTTCGGGGATGAAGTCTATGACCTTGATCCCTAGGAGGGCTCCTCTTACGGTCTCGAAGTGGGCTCTTCCTTTTTTTGCTTTCCGGCTCCCTGACTTGAGATTCTTCGACTCGGACGTATTTCTCCACTCGAGTCACCAGTTCCTCCACGGTCGTTGGATACTTCTTGACTAGGGACCTGAACAACTCCCCGTCTTGGAGACCGTGGTGGAATGCCCCGATTAGCAGTTCGGGTGCCGCGTTGGGTACCTCCATTTTTATCTGATTGAACCGCCGGAGATAATCTCGTAGGCTTTCTCCTTCGGCTTGCCTGATGTTTAGCAGCTTCACAGCTGAGGATGGGCGCCTTCGGCTACTTGAGAAATGTTTCAGAAAAAGGGTAGTCAGGTCTTGGAAACTTTTAATCGCTCCTGGGGGTAACAGCGCGAACCATTGCTGGGCCCCTTTGACTAACGTGGTGACGAAGAGACGACACTTGATTGCGTCGTCAAGCTGGTATAGGGCCGCGTTTCCCTCGAAGGCAGCAAGGTGGTCTTCGGGAGGTCCAGTTCCGTCGTACTTTCCCATCTCAAAGCAGCGAAAATGTCCTGGCAATGGTGCTGCAAGTATCTCGGGTGAAAACGGCGATACCCGAGGAACTAGTGGTGCTTCTGGTGGATTCGCTAGGTCCTTGAGTTTACGGATCTCCTCCTTCATATTCTCCAACTCATCTGCGCGCTGAGCGGCGCGCCTTCTTTTGTTTTCCCGTACTTCTCTGAATTCTGAGGCCAGGGTCCTGTTTTCGTCTACTTGTTCAACGGTGTTAGACTGAGCGTCGTGTTCTTCGTTGAATCCTGGCGGGTGATTCTCTTCTTCATTTTGCCTGGGCTGAGGGTTTCCCCTTCCGTTAGGTCCAGGTCGGCGGTTTCCTCTACCGTTCCGCTCAGGGCGGCGGTTTCCCTGATTCCTTTCCGCCATGAGTATCCCTACGTCGGTAGCCATCCTCCGCATCTCTTGCATCGTCGCTGCCATCACTTCAGCAATTTCGGATAGGGTCGGCCCATTACCATTGGGCGGTGCTTGGTTGTTTCCGACAGTTACCATATTAAATTTCTACTAGAGAGAAACTATAAGTTCCCACAGACGGCGCCAAAATGATACCGTCGAAAATTAGCCTACCGCTGAAATGGACTTACAGGCTTTCCCCACCGGAATTCCGCCGTGTTGGGCTGAGAACTGCTGAACAAAGGAAATTTTGGGGGGGTCGTTTGCCCTCTTGCCTTAGTCAAGAGGGTAATTCCTTTTTAAGGTATGTCTAGAGAAAAAACTGACAGAATAACGGTATGACTATTGAAAAAACGTACCCGGTGGAAATGATGCCTAGTGGTATTTATAGGGTTGGAGTAGAACGAAACTGCCTTAGGGCGGTTACCACCCACGTCCAGCCTACGTGGACGGTTTTCCCCGCAAATGACGCATTTTGGACGATTGCGTGCTTGGAAGTGGTTGAAATCAGGATCCGGTGACTCCAGGTATTCGCATGGGATGTTTCTCCTCGGGCTACCTTGCCGACCTCAAACTCACCCTGAGGTCGGGACATTAAGATGTTGTCCCTGTTGGGAGAGACCCTTCTTCCCCGGTTGGGCCTGATAGGTGTTATCCCCAGCTTACAAGGATTCTCTTGCCAAGTCGGGGCCTCGGGGTGTTATCCCTACTGGGCGAAGCCCGACCTTGATAATGCCTTCTGGCAAGCGGGGGTAAGATACCGAGTTATGGCGGGTAAGGATCGAGTATTTTGCCGCGTCAGGGTGAAAATCCGGAGGTAACAGACGCCATGGTTTTGAAAGCCTCGCCGGCAGATGGGAGAGTCGTTGAGTGTCCTTGACGACGCTGATGATGATCATAGGCTCGTTCTTTTATTTTGAATCGATTACCCGTGGAAATTGAAGATAAACAGAGAAAAGGGTAATGGGTAGGAACTTACGCTTGAATGGCTTTCTTCTTCTTCGGTGATCCACGAAGAACGATACCAATAACCAGAATCCTCTTCTTGATGACCCCATCGGGAAATGCATATTGGCTGATCCGCAATGGTTGCTCCCTGACATAAACGTAGAATTAGCCATGAAAAGGAACCCAATGAATGTTGCCGAGAAACAGTTAACGAGTCAAATAACTATGAAGGGATAGCAGCTAAAGAACAAGAACCTACTCTGAGCAGGATAGCAGTTTCCACAGCATGGGGATTTTTAAATGTCACATAGGCTGTACACGAATATTCGCCACCCCTGTTTTTTTAGAAAAAAAGGTGGAATCAATTCACGTCACATGTCAGCTGGCATTATGTAAATCACTTACTAGCTAAATAGATAAAAGTAACAGCATGGTTTTTTCGGATAAATGTCCCTCTTTCCTTCAACATAAGCAATTACTAGTTGCTTGTATAAGAAATGAATGTACCTGATGATTTCGATATTTTGAATTGCACCACAGAACGCGAAGAAATCACGGACATCCTCCTCGCTTGCTCTAGCAGAAAGGTTTGTCACTTCTACCGTGTAACCACTTTGACTCATGTTCGATCCTGAAAAACAAAGGCAAAAAATAATTAACAGCTCACTACGGTTATTAAACGAAACTGTTTTGAGGATCTTATTATCACCATGGCTAAATTAGATGCTTCTGCCTCAGTTACGGAAACATATTGAATTATCCAAAAGAAGCGAAATAAAATCGCTCTTCTAGGTGAACATGTAACTTGGATAGTATGATCAAAACATCACAGCCATATATTTGTGCTAAAAGACTGCAATCCTTTGTCTAAATAAGATCGAAACATCATAGCCATATAATTGTGCTAAAAGACTGCAATCCCCTAAACAAGATCAAAACCCAAGCCAGTATATATGAGGCTGTAGCTGATTTCTAAGGTTTGAATTCCTTCGAAGCCCTCAAATTCAACAGCTCAACAAGACACACATAATTAAGCACGCAGCAGACCCCTTCCCAACAGCATAGCAGGCGATTCGGATAAGGTAAGAACAAACCAAGAACAAAATAAGCATAATATTACCTTTGATCGATCATTAACAATGAAATACAGCACAATACCACTGGAAAAAAAATCGCAAATATGTACAGCACTGTAATAATCGACGAAACGTAACATCGTGAAGAAATTTCCAAGACCTACAAATCTTTTCTCCCTGTTAACAACATACCTTGAATTTATTTTCGAAGGTAATCAGATCAAAAGACTTACAGGTTCGTCGATTGAATTGTATTGACGGTGAAGTGAAGCTGACGAAGATTGAAAACGAAGCTTGGGAGAGATGGCAGCAGTATTACTATCCTTTTGCCACGTCAACAGATTTTTAATTTAACCGCCGCCTTAACTCTTTATCTATTTTCCTTCCAGTCCCCGAAATTAAAGTAATTTCTTTTGATGCTTTATCGAGTTTAACCCAATTATGATAGCCCGACCCAGCTCAATAATAAAAGGCTCAATAACTCAACAAATGAAAGCAGCTCAATGACCCAACAAAAAATTAAGAAAAAAAATTCGGAAAAAGAAAATCAAAAAAAAAATTATCAGAGCCAGGTTTCGATCCTGGGACCTGTGGGTTATGGGCCCACCACGCTTCCGCTGCGCCACTCTGATTGATTAATAATGTATATTTGAAATTTCTATTTAGCCAAATAACATTTATCATCAAAAGCAAATTGAAACTTGGCAAAGGTACAAGCTCGGTATTTTCCGCATTCATTCACCTCGTTTCTATTTTCATTTCGATTCCGAAATAGGATTTTGAGTCAAACCACGAACGGAAAATAACACAAATCGATCGATTAAAGCGTCTGTTTTCGTCGATTGATTATTGTTCATTTGGTGCTTTCGATTTGCTGAGGATGAATGGTGGGCAGAAGAAGAGGATTTTTCCAGATTGAAGCCTTCAAGCACAAAGTTGTGGTGGATTCTAAGTATGCTGACAGGACGTGGAAGATTATAGAACATGCCATTCATGAGATTTACAACCACAACTCCAGCGGCCTCAGTTTTGAGGAATTATACAGGTCTGCCTTCGTTTTTATGGTATTTGGACTTTTCTGATTCGAAAGAAGTTTCGTTTTTCTCCTATGCGGTGATTGCCTTGTGATGTCATCAATATGCAGCTGAGCTGTGTTTTTTCAGTGGTTGATTAGGCGTTCACTGTTCCAATTTGTCTCGAATTGATTTATTAAAGCCTAATTACGACTTGCTGGTCTCATTTTGCATCCCGAGACTTATGATAGCTAATTACTTGACGTTTTTCCCTTTTCCAGACAGAACTGTGTAGGGCATATGTTTTGTCCGAGTTTTAGATTATGTTTTTTCAATGTAATTTGTTTCTCCTTGGGTCTTTCTCTGTTGCGGAAGCAGCTCATTGATTTACTCACGAACCTTTTGTATTCCTTATTCGATGCCTCATTATGATTCCAGAAATGCGTACAATATGGTATTGGAGAGAGGCTTTACTCAGGTCTTGTGGCAACTATGACATTCCATCTCCAGACTACGTCTAAATGTATAGATTCTGTCCTCGGTGGTTCATTTCTAGAAGAGCTTAATGTAAAATGGAACGTCATAATAAAGCTTCGCAGATGATCCGCGATATACTGACGTACATGGACAGAGTCACAGAACTTTCATCCCTAGCACACACAAAACTCCCGTTCATGAGCTCGGGTTAAACCTTTGGAGGGACAATGTAATTCACTGACAAAATACGTAGCAGGCTTCTGAACACTCTTCTTGAAATGATACTTAGAGAGCGCACAGGTGAAGTTATCAACTGAGGATTGATGAGAAACATAATCAAAATGCTGGTGGATTTGGGAGCTTCGGTCTATCAAGAAGATTTCGAAAAGCAATTTTTGAGGTTTCAACTGATTTTTACAGAGCGGAATCTCAAGAATTCATCGAGTGCAGCGCTTGTGGGGAGTACCTGAAGAAGGCTGAAAGACGCTTGAACGAGGAAATAGAGAGGGTATCCCATTACTTGGATGCGAAGAGCGAATTGAAGATAACCGACGTAGTGGAGAAAGAGATGATAGCAAACCACATGCTTAGGATGGTCCACATGGAAAGCTCGGGCTTGGTTAAGATGCTTATGGACGACAAGTTTGAAGACTTAGGACGTTTGTACAGCTTATTCCGCCGCGTTTCGAATGGTCTTTCCACGATTAGAGACGTAGTGACGACGCACGTTAGGGAAACCGGGAAACAGCTCGTCACTGCTTCAGAGAAGTCGAAAAATCCAGTGGAGTTTGTCGAAGCCCTCCTCGAGAAGAGAGATAAGTATGATAAGATCATAACCGAGGCATTCAACAACGATAAGACCTTCCAAAACGCCTTGAATTCCTCTTTCGAATACTTCATCAATTTGAATCCTCGTTCTCCAGAGTACATATCACTGTTCGTGGATGATAAACTGCACAAGGGATTCAAAGGAGTGAAAGAAGAAGACATCGAGGTGATTCTCGATAAGGTAATGATATTGTTCCGTTACTTACAGGAGAAAGACGTGTTTGAGAAATACTACAAACAACACCTGGCGAAAAGCCTCCTATCTTCGAAAGCAATCTCGGATGACGCCGAGAGAAGCCTCATCGTCAAGCTGAAAACTGAATGTGGGTACCAATTTACTTCAAAGTTACAAAGGAATGTTCACCGACATGAAAACTTCGCAGGACACAATGCAAGGATTCAACTCAGCTCACGGTTCTGAGTTAGGATATGGCCCCACTTTAGTCGTCCAGGTTCTAACAACTGGGTCATGGCCGACTCAGTCTAGCATCACTTGCAGCTTGCCGTCTGAACTATCAGCTCTTTGCGAGAAATTCAAGTCTTACTACCTCGGGACCCACAATGGCCGGAGACTTTCCTGGCAAACTAACATGGGCACGGCTGACCTTAGAGCCACTTTTGGGAACGGCCAGAAATACGAGCTCAACGTTTCGACTTACCTAATGTGTGTGCTGATGCTGTTCAACAATGTAGAGGCTCTGAACTATAAGGAGATAGAGCAGTCCACTGAGATTCCTTCGCCCGACTTGAAAAGGTGCCTCCAATCCTTAGCTTGCGTGAAGGGCAAGAATGTCCTACGGAAAGAGCCCATGAGCAAAGATATCGGAGAAGACGACGTGTTTTCAGTGAACGACAAGTTTACGAGCAAACTGCGTAAGGTGAAGATTGGAACCGTAGTGGCGCAGAAGGAATCGGAGCCCGAGAAACAAGAGACGAGACAGAGGGTGGAAGAAGATAGAAAACCTCAGGAGGCTGCGATTGTAAGGATTATGAAGTCTAGGAAAGTTTTTGACCACAATAATGTCATAGCCGAGGTTACGAAGCAGCTTCAGTCTAGGTTTCTGGCTAATCCCGGGGAGATTAAGAAGAGGATCGAATCGCTTATCGAAAGAGATTTCTTGGAGAGGGATAGTGCAGACACGAAAGCTATACAGGTACCTCGCTTGATGGCGGGCGGGGAAACTTTCGATTGCTTTGTGTTTTCAGGGGTTTTCATTTTTACCCTTTTGCAGTGGCAAATGTTAAAACGTTTACTGACTATTTGCCGATTGTAGTTGTGGTGTAAGAACAAACGTTATCTTTTTTAACATATTATTTTTTCTGGAACTAATTTTGTCAGTTTCTGTTGGAAACGTATTCTTTTCCATTGATTCGCAAGCATGCAGAAGAATGAAATACATTTTGCGTCGACAGCAAATGATTGTAAGCTTTTTTTGGAGTTTGTAATGTGGGGTTATGATACGAAGCATGATGACCAAGAAGTAAAGTTAGACGAAGAGAGCCGGCAACCGATTAGGGTTTACGTAAGGCGCAAAAAGGAAGAAAAAAGGGGAGAAGACCCAGTAAAAGTTAGTTGAGATATTTTAGGCATATCTAGTATTATATCTCTCTTTAGGCATTTAAATTACGTATCTAGTAGTTTAGATATTCTAGGCAAATATATCTCTAGTAGCTATTATAAAAGGGAGAGACTACTCCTGTAATTGATATCGAATATTTTGAATAAGAAGTTCTTAGTAAGAAATCGGGTCTCGACAAGGAACCAGCCTTGGCGTGATCGCGTCTCTCTCATTCCAATTACTTTCTATCAATTTGGTCCGACCTGCCGCCGAACCCCCGCCACCGAGTTACTGTTCATCGCCCAAAGCTACTGTTCATCGAAAAAAAAAAAATTTACTGTTCATCGCCCCGTCAAACCGAGGTACTGTACATCGCCACTGTTCATAAAAAAAAAAAAAAAAAAACCTGCCGAATCGACATACACGGAGTTAATCATGGTGGAAACACGAGATTCTTCATCCAACGCCAGACTGCAAAATCTCGAAGAAAATATAAGTTCATCCAACGCCAGACTGCAAAATCTCGAAGAAAATATAAGTGTGATGGCGGAAGAACAGGTTCAGATCAAAGCGAGTATCGACGCTCTTAAGGATCAGATGTCAGAAGTTTTACGGGTTGTATCGAGAATTTCACCTAATATGAATGTGGGAGAAACATCGAACACCTCCAGCACACAGCTTCGTGTTAAGAGTGTTTCAACAACCAACCTAGCCCTACCCACGTTCGACGGAAGTGACCCGCACGGATGGATCGCTCGGGTAGAACAATTGTTCGACGTTCACACCATATCAGAAGATCAACGAATTCCATTAGTACTGGTAGCAATGGAGGGAGTGGCTCTTAATTGGTTCAGATGGCTTCAACGTCGCAGACCGGGATTCACGTGGCAACAATTTATCCACGCTCTTATGGTTCGCTTTGATGAAAGATATGACGGAAGTCCGTACGAGCGCCTGGCGGCAATTAAGCAAACGGATTCTATCATCAACTATATTGATCTCTTTATTCAACTATCCAACCAAGTGCCGAATCTAACTGAAGAGCATTATTTGGGGTATTTCATGAATGGACTGAAGGAGGAAGTTCGAGGCGACCTTCGAGTCTTGAATCCTGATAACTTGGAAGTAGCGATGCAGATGGCGCAAAACATCGAAAGAAAATATCAGCGACTCCAGGGAGGAACATGGGAAAATCGACCAAGCTACCCCAGCAGCCGTGGTCCATCATCCTTGGCCAGGGCTTCGACGGTGATTCGTCCGCCGCCAGCTCCAAATCCGTCCAACTCTCAGAGGACGTCAGCTTCCCGATCAGCCATGACCGGACAATCGACCGCTCGTACTCCTTTTCGTCGACTACCCCAGAAAGAATATGAAGACCTGAGACAACGCGGATTGTGTTTTCGATGTCGACAGCCGTATCACCCACTACACGATTGCCCAATGAAGCAGCTCCGAGTTATGCTAGTGGAGGAAGGCGATGCACCAGATGCTGTGTTAGAAGAATTAGATATGGACACGAGTATCGAAGAAAAGATGGCCTACGTCGAAGACTCGCCAGGCGCAGGCGCGGGCGCCGCCTTGTCCTTATGTTCAATGGCCGGTCTATCAGGACCACATACCATGCGACTACGTGGCAGGATTGGCCGAAAAGAAGTGACAATACTAGTCGATAGTGGTGCAAGTCACAATTTTGTGTCACAGAAGATCGTTGCTGAATTAAACCTACTGACCGACCGTACGGGTAGATTTGGGGTGCACCTCGGAGACGGGCGACGAACGGAATCAAAGGGTGCATGCCGCGACTTGATCATTCAACTGAGTAATTTCGAAGTACGGGCAGATTTCTATGTTTTTCCGTTGGGGGGTGTTGACGTTATACTCGGAATCGCTTGGCTAGCATCATTGGGGGACGTTCGAGTTAATTGGAGAAAAATGACTATGTGGTTCGAGAATGCAGGCAAGTCAATTCAAATAATCGGGGACCCTTCGCTATGTCGGGCTAGAGTGGGACTTCGCTCTCTAGTTTTCACAAAGGAAACCGAGTTTTTGGCTGTAATTATAGAGGACCAGCATCACCTAACAGCAGCTAGACCGATCGCCGCCAGTCACCAGAAGACAAAGTCATTGGAAGAGCTTCTGGAAGGATACTCCAAGGTGTTCGGAGACCCAGTGGGTTTGCCACCTAGTCGACCAAGTGATCATAGGATTGAATTGACAAAGGAAGCAGGACCAGTGTCTGTTCGACCATACCGATACGGGCACGCCCAGAAAGACGAAATCGAGAGGCTAGTCACAGACATGCTATTAGCGGGCATAATACGACCCAGCTCTAGTCCATTTTCAAGCCCGGTGTTATTGGTAAAGAAAAAGGATGGTAGTTGGCGATTCTGTGTGGACTATCGGGAATTAAACAAAGTCACTATTCCCGACAAATACCCGATACCGGTGATACAGGAGATGTTGGACGAGCTTGCAGGTGCAAAGGTGTTTTCAAAGCTTGACTTGCGATCAGGCTATCATCAAATCCGAGTGGTACCTTCCGATATTCCAAAAACAGCCTTTCGCACCCACAATGGTCACTATGAATTTTTGGTGATGCCATTTGGATTGACAAACGCCCCGGCCACGTTTCAATCAACCATGAACGATTTGTTTCGCCCCTTCTTACGAAAATACGTTCTGGTTTTCTTTGACGATATTCTAGTATACAGCAAATCATGGGAGGACCACTTGCAACATCTGACTACAGTATTGGAGGTTCTGCGGGATAATCAACTTAAAGCAAATCGCAAAAAGTGTGCTTTTGCGTGTGAACAAGTGGAGTATTTGGGCCATATTATTTCTGAGAAAGGAGTGGCGATGGACCCAACAAAAATTGCAGCAGTTACCACTTGGCCGCAACCTAAGTCCGTGAAAGAAGTACGAGGATTTTTGGGATTAACCGGGTACTATAGGCGATTTGTACGAAATTATGGGGTGATCGCACAACCCCTAACCCAATTGCTGAAAAAGGATTTGGTGGGATGTTTCGAATGGACATCATCGGCGGAGGGCGCTTTTCGAACATTACAGAAAGCCTTGACGACAGCTCCAGTTTTAGCTATGCCCGATTTTACGAAACAATTTATTATTGAGTGCGATGCATCTGGAACGGGAATTGGTGCAGTACTGATGCAGGAGGGACGCCCCATCGCTTATTTCAGCAAGGCTTTGGCAGAAAACACGTGCACGAGATCAACTTACGAGAGAGAGTTGATGGGATTGGTCTTAGCCATACAACATTGGCGGGCCTATTTGATCGGACGCCACTTCAAAGTCCGTACGGATCATCATAGCCTCAAGTACTTATTAAATCAGAGGATTGTTACCCCATCGCAGCAAGTATGGGTGGCAAAGTTAATGGGATACACTTTCGATATCGAGTATAAAACCGGGCGTACCAACTCAGCCGCCGATTCGCTCTCGCGCCGAACTGAACAAGACGGTGAGTTGACTGCCATTTCAGGGCCATTATGGACATCAATGACAGAGGTAGTAGAAGAACAACGACAGGATCCGCACATCCAAGAAATTATAGCCGAGTTGTATCGAGACCACAATAGTCGATCAGGGTACGCTGTCGTAGAAGGGAAACTCTTTCATAAAGGACGATTGGTTTTGCCCACCTCGTCTCCTTGGATTCAAAAATTGATGTACGAATTCCACGATACGCCAACTGGGGGCCACGCAGGAGTATTTCGTACGTATCGACGGATCGCTTCAAGTGTTTATTGGCGGGGAATGTATCGTTGCATCAAGGAATATGTGAACAACTGCTTAGTTTGCCAAAAGTCGAAGTATGAAGCTCAACAACCGGCCGGTTTGCTGCAACCGCTACCGATTCCAAAAATGATTTGGGAGGATATTTCAATGGATTTTATTACGGGGTTACCAAAATCACAAGGCTACACCAGTATTCTAGTAGTGGTTGATAGGCTCTCGAAGTACGGACATTTTGTGACGTTGGGCACGCACATTACAGCAAGAAATCTGGCCGAGACGTTCATCAAAGAGATTGTCAGATTGCACGGGTTACCTAGAACGATCGTCAGCGACCGAGATCCAATATTCATGAGCGCTTTTTGGAGGGAGTTGTTTAAATTGCAAGGAACCGGGCTGAAATTCAGCTCTGCGTATCACCCCGAATCCGATGGACAAACCGAAGTTCTTAACCGGACTCTTGAGACATACTTACGGTGTTTTGCATCGGAGCAACCAAGGAAATGGGCGGGATGGTTAGCCTGGGCCGAATACTGGTACAACACCTCATTCCAAACGGCGGCTAAACTTACTCCTTTTGAGGTTGTTTACGGGCGGCAACCACCAACTCTACAACGCTTCATTGCGGGAGAGTGCAGAATTGACGCAGTTGCAGAAGTGTTAGCGAGTCGAGATAAGATAATCCAACAACTACGGGCAAACTTAGAAAGAGCTCAACAGCGTATGACTCACTATGCAAACAAACATAGGCGCGAGCTGGAATTCGACGTGGGTGATAAAGTGTTCCTCAAGGTACGACCTCATAGACAAACCTCAATGTCTCGTAGTTCGTACAACAAGATTGCGGCTAAATATTACGGGCCATTCGAGATACTTAAACGGATTGGGGCGACGGCTTATGAGTTGAAGTTGCCTTCATCAGCTCGGATACACCCAGTGTTTCATGTATCACAACTGAAGAAGGTAGTGGGAAACCACCCATTGGAGACAGATCTTCCGGAAAGTTTAGAGGTAAGCGAGAGTAGTATCTTTGAGCCGGAGGAAATACTACAATCGCGCCTTCGACAAGTAGGCTCAAATGACGTCCTAGAAGTCTTGGTGGTCTGGAAAGGCAAACCGAGGGACGAAGCAACTTGGGTAGAGGCCGCTGACCTGACTCAACAGTTTCCACATTTTAGCCTTGGGGACAAGGCTGGTCTTAAGGGGCAACGAGTTGATACGAAGCATGATGACCAAGAAGTAAAGTTAGACGAAGAGAGCCGGCAACCGATTAGGGTTTACGTAAGGCGCAAAAAGGAAGAAAAAAGGGGAGAAGACCCAGTAAAAGTTAGTTGAGATATTTTAGGCATATCTAGTATTATATCTCTCTTTAGGCATTTAAATTACGTATCTAGTAGTTTAGATATTCTAGGCAAATATATCTCTAGTAGCTATTATAAAAGGGAGAGACTACTCCTGTAATTGATATCGAATATTTTGAATAAGAAGTTCTTAGTAAGAAATCGGGTCTCGACAAGGAACCAGCCTTGGCGTGATCGCGTCTCTCTCATTCCAATTACTTTCTATCAGGTTAACATAGCACATGTTCGTTCATCTTTTTAGTATATAACTTTGTTTTTTCAGATATAAAAAGAACAATAGCAAATAATACGACGTTGAATGATAAAAACTATCGAGAAAATGCATCTGTTTCTTCAATAAATTCAAAGTGCTGCTGAAAGAACAGAGTTTGTCGAAAATGGCAACGCAGATCATAAATTGTAGAGTAAACAAAACACAATCTAAAGAGCAGACAGAATCATTCAAAGCTAACAAGAACGAACATCAAACACAAAGCACTGCTGCTGCTGCCCAAATCAGAGAGAGAAGCCAAAAACTGCACAAACACACACACACACACACACACAGATAAAAAGTAAGTGTAATTAAATTAGATTAGGAAAAAGGATATGATGATTGACTAACCTCATATGGAACTCCTCTCCTCATGGAATGGAGGCGAGACACGCGGTAGCGAAATCGGGCACAACCAACGGGCCCGCAACGAACTTGAACCTCTTCCTAAGCACAACGCCCAACAGCACCTTCTCATCTGTTGGCCCCATAAGATTATTAGAGCTTTCCCAATCATCAGAAAAGTCGAAAACGTCTACAGTTAAAAAGGGATGCTTGGATTCCCCAACTTCACTGCGCACAGCGCAGAAACGGTCGTTCTGCCAAAGCCAAGTCATTCCACCTCCAGTTACTCTATTATCTATCGACGGAAACCCCTCGTACGATAGCTTTCTCTTTAGATCGGTTCCATCTACCCAAGCAAACCAATCCATCAAGCACAAATTGCCCCTGACTAACATGCAAACATTATAAGGATCATCGTGGACGAAACGAAATCTATTATATGGTGACCAAACACTCTTGGGATCCTCTATATTCAGCATGAAATTTCCTGCAGAAGTATTGATGAGGAGGATACGTCCATCCTTGATGAAAGAATGAGAGTAAAGTTCAGTATATGCCTCTTGAGTGTTATGATAAGAAAATCCCAGGCTGCTCTTTCGCGAGCGACGGGTTAGCAGCGGCTGGACGTCAGCGAGGGTCCTCCACGTTTTCGTCCTACGATCGAACAACTCGAAGTTTCCCTCAGCTCGGCTTGGGTACAAATACAAGGTAGTGCTGAAGAGCACCAATTTCTCTCCATCTGGCGTTTGACATGCCCATGGTTCGTATTTGGGATAACGCATAGTAGGGCCACCGGCGCTTAACATGTTGGGGGTCAGCGTTAAAACCTCTTGCGAGGGAGAAAAAGGAGGGAATGAGGAAGGTAGCTCATATGAGAAGAAAGCTCCATTACCATTGAAGAGGTAGAGGGTCGAGCCAAGGAGGCAAAATCCCTCGATGCCTAATACATATTTATTGAAACACAGATAAGGATTCCGATGAACATGCTCTGTAGTTTCCATTTCCGCATCTAAATCCAGTAGGAATAGGCAATAACTGACGATGGAAGGATCATCACCGTAAGAAAAGTCGCCGGGTTGATAGCCGGCGGGAGAGCAAGCGCAGATGAAACACACCTTACCTAATAGAACTGGCGGCGAAGTTGACAGCCGCCGCGCCGTCTTAGGCGGCCGATCCGATTGTTCTGGCGTCGGAACAGACGACTGAGATTTTCCATTTGGTTCCATCGCGAGGGAGGGATTAGGTTAGGGTTTGGGGTATTAATTGAGTGAGGGAGGAGAGGAGGAGAGTGCATGCATCTGTTTCTTCAATAAATTCGAAGTGCTGCTGAAATAGCGGGAGTTGTCGAAAATGGCAACGCATATCATTGTTTGGTATTTTAGACCAACAAAACAAGGATCTGAACCCGGGTTTTTAAATCGGACCGGAGATTTTAGTGGTTTAAGGTTTAGTGATTTCACCGGCATAAAATTCGGAATCAAACAGGTGTTCTTATATATATAAAATTATATTTTGAATGAATAAAGTAATCAAATAAATGTGTTAGATATCTAAAAGTAATTGCAAAATAAAATGTCAAAATTGAATTCCCCTTTATAAATTAGGTATAAAAGATGAAAGCAAAATATATTGGGAAGAAACTAAAAACTAATTACAAATGAGGTATTAAAAGATAATTTACAATAAAATTTATTAGAGGTGGAAAGAAATTAAAACCCAAGACCTTGAGAATGTAAGGTTATGTGATAACTATTGGGTCACAACTAGGGGGGTAAACAGGTCGGGTTGGGTAACCTTCGGGTTCAACCCATTTAATAAACGGGTTGAAAACTTCAACCCTGACCTGACCTGTTTACTTAAACAGGTTGAAAAATCAAACTCAAACCCAACCTGCTTTAACCCTAACCCAACCCGCCAACCCGCCAACCCGTTTAAAATGAAAAAGAAAAAAGAAAATAACAAAATTGATAGAATTATAACTCCAAATTAAACAAAAAAATGAGAACTAATGCAATTTTTTTCTAAAAACATCATGTGTAGCGTGAGAGTGGATAGAGAATTTGGATTAATCCTTTTATTTTATTTATATTAATAATATTTAAATAATATATATTATTCGGGTTAAATGGGTTGATTTCGAGTTGATTTCAGGATGATTTTGGGTTGAAAATCCGAACCCTAACCTGACCCACTTATTAATTGGGTTTGGGTTCGGGTTTACCCATTTACGTAAATAGGTCAAAAATGCTAACCCGAACCTGCTATTTTCGGGTGCGGTTCGTGTCGGGTTGTCGGGTCGGGTCGATTTTTAACAGCCCTAGTCACAACTAGTTATTTGATCTCTAACCTATGTATTTACAATTTTATTACATATTTCGTTTTTTTTCCTTTTTTTTAAAAAATAAAAATCTGAACCGGACCGGAATCGGACCCGATTTCCGGCCGGTTCGCCGGTTTCCGGCTTGAATCCGCCGGTCCGGTCCGGTTTTAACAACCTTGCAACAAAACACAATATAAAGAAGAGATCTCCAGCACTTTGATTATGCCGACCTTCACTTGCATCATATCATCATCTGCTTTATGTCCTCCACTTTATTAGTTTTAAGGATTACTCTGTTTTTCAAGGACTACGTTGATTATGTTTGTGCTGTACTCTGTTCTTGTTCCACAGACTTGCACAAAAAACAAAAAAAAATGAATGCCACATGATAACAAGTTTCAAATTAAAATTTACAAACAATCATCCTCCAATCCAACCCACCAAAAGTGCAACTATTTTTCTCTTCTTTTCCGTGTTCAAACTAGTTGTATAACCTAATTTTCTGAACAATGAAGCCAATGCAGTTCCAAGCACATCACCACCAACCACTTGTCGACGTCATATGTCACACCCACCCAAAAACAACTGCTCGCCCGCAAAAAAAAACCGAAAACTTCAAGAAGCTTATCTAAGGCATCTGTTCTTCTTTGAATCTCAAATGGGCAGCAGCTGCCCGTGGCTCGTCGATTACTGAGTCGTTTGTTCTCTGCCCAGCATTTGAAATGGCGTGGCTGCTGCTTTTAGCAGTGGGCACGTCGTGGTTGTGCTTTCCCTCATAAGTCGTTATGACAGCTTTTGGGTCGCTCGCAGCTCTTTCAATGTGCTTTCGGACATTGCAGCCATGGCTCGTACATTTGTAGTAGCTTCTGCAGAGGGACAAAGACTAAGCACAGCAGAAGAATTGGAATGGAACTACCTCATTGATTGGCTCTCGACTCAGTTAGTTACCTAGGGTAAGGGTTGCCTTTAACGACCTTCTGCCCGTATTTTCTCCACTTATAACCGTCGTCCAATAGGTCGACTTCGCTAGTTGCCTGAACGATGATCCTAGGTTCAGTTACCGTACGGTGGTGGTGCGATGATCCTTGCTCTGAATTCTGAGCCTCGACGTTCCTGACGACAATATCAACGTTTAACTGAAGAGCAATAACACTCATTGTTGTTGGCTAACTAAAGCTAAAGTTTTACCTTCTTTTGGCTTCAGATTCATCTTCGTCTTCATCGGCGCTGTCACTCAGCGTATGTTCGTGAGCAGAAACTTGGCTGCCGCCGGTGAACTCAGGCCCGCCGTCTCTGGCGCGTTTACCCTGGGGAGGGTTGTGATTGTGCTGCCCTTTGTATATGATCTCAGTGATATGACCCTCGAGGGACCTCTCGACTTTTTTAGTCACTGTACAGTTTGGGCTCGTGCACTTGTAATAACTCCGTGGAAATTCGCTTCCTTTCACCTGTTTCTGACCGTATTTGCGCCAGCTGTATCCGTCGTCGGCGGGTTTGTCAGCAACAGCAGAATAGTGAGGTATTGAGGGCTTTTTATCAGATTGAGAAGCATCTGATGATTTGTGCTCGGAGAAATGAGGAGGAATCTGCTGCTGTTGAACTGGTGCAGACGTTGATGGTTGAAAATGGTGCATAGGCATGAAGGATGAAGGGAGACTTGAAGACGATACAGATTCGTAGTGGGGCTGCATTTGCTGAATCTGGGCTAGGATTTGTTGATTCGATACTCCAAATGGAGCCTGATTCAAGACAGATGGGCACAGATGAAAGAAAAGGTACGAAGAAAAGTATCAGACATACTACAGAGTAGAGACGTTTTAGGGAAGGAGATGCAGATTCAACCGAACGCTATACAATCATGAGCTGCATAACAAAGGCTCCTTTCGACAAAAAACGAAACCCAAGCATTGTTTTCACACTCACGGCCTAATATCATTGACTATAAAAATTCGATTGAGAATCAAGAAAATATGCAAAAGTCGACTGGCGTAACGGATCCTGATATTCATTTGCTACCAAGGCTAGCTCAATTGCTCAGATTCTGAAGGGAAAGTTCTATATCTAAACCATTATGAACTGTGTTTGATTCATTCAGACTTGCAATCGAGTGTTCGTGGGACGTACAGCTGATCATCTATCTCAAAGACGAGCCAATTTTTCATTTCGGGGAAAAAAGGGGGGAATGAAATAAATCAAAATAGGGGCGATTGGCGCACCTGAGGAGAATCGAGCAAGGTGGCAGGACTCAGCCCAGGCGAAATCGCGAACAAACCTCCGTGCTGCTGCGACGGAGGAGGCGCGTAGGACACCGCCAGCGCTGCCGGTCGGTGCGTCTGGAACCGAAACTCCGGCGTGCCGCCGGCGAGGAATTGCGTGAGCGAACGGCCGTCGTCTGGCGGATCGAGGTAGCTCGTCATTTGGCCGTGGTTGGGGAATAGGCCGAGGCCTTCGTTCGAAGAGGTGCGCGGCGGGTTTGACATCGACGGCTGTGGATGCCTCGCCGATTGCGGTGGAGGCGCGTCCTCAGCCATTAGATGTGATGACTCGAAATGGTTTGACTTTTTGCGAGGGGGTTTGGGACTTTTGGAGGTTTTATTTTAAATATTAATTTATATTGTCTCTGTGACTGTGTGTCGATGCAAGGGCTTTTACACTTTATCGAAGCTTTTTTTTTTTTTTTTTTTTTGTTGCAAATTGATATATGGAATATTAATTATTATGAGCTTAAAATAATATTTAGGATAACGTGTATTAATGTCTCTCTCTAGTACATGCTTCGGCTGAGGCGGCAGAAAAAAATTTAACAAGATTTTGTAAGTTGTATTAAATATTAATTCGAATATCATGGTTTTAGATTAACATATGGCAAGTGTCTACATTCACTTCTTACAATGTAGACAATTACCTTTACACCCTCGATTACTTGTTAATCACTACGAGGTTGACATTTTATGAGATTCCATTCCTCACAGCTAATTCCCCTTTACAATCTCTCTCTATATCTCTCTATATATATATGCCTCTCTCTCCATATATATGTATCTATCTCTCTCATATCTACCCTTATTAATTGCGATTGTGAGGGTGAGTTAAAAACGATTTTTTTTTGTGAATCTAATATCTATTAACCAATTATAATTTGATAAGCGTTATGTTTTTATTTCATAATTAAATATACATAATTTATTTAGCACATACGTATGGTGTGCAAAACTACTAGTTTAAATTATGTTTTGGGATAATTAATGAATCTTCACCTCGTTATCAACATAAATTGCTCATATCATCATCAACATGTTTTTATTCAACACGTAAATGTTGCAACAAGAAAACTCATTTATATTTGAGAATATATATATGTATAAAATTCATCGTGATCTATACGTCGTTTGATGTATGTAACCTGTCTAAAATCGATTTAACGACGTGGCAATATAAGAAGGGAAGATGAACTGATGCAATGTTTTGAATTACGTAACGAACAAAATGGCTAGTTTTAATTTGGTTGATTATTTTATTTTATGTTCCGTAGTAGCTGGTCGGCTTGTATTTGTTATTACGCTCTCAAAGTTCCGTCATTTACTTTTAAATTTTGGTTTATGTATTTTCAATGGTAATAATTTTCATTTGGGAATTTAATCCGACGTCGATTGGGCTGAGAATCAAAGAGGACAATAAATAAAGAAGGCCCGTGATGGCCCAATTGGTCGAGCCCATTAATCAGTATCTATCTTTCTGTTCTTTTAACTGGTAAATAATAATCATTTAATTGATAAAAGGTAAATAACAATTGATGGGGGACTACATTAGTCACTTTATTTACAATGACTTTTGATTCACTTCATCTCCTTTTTTCTGAAATTAATTGTAAAAAAAGGTTAGAAAAAGGAATCTTCAAGTGCTGATGCAATTAAAAGATAAGCCACTTATTCACTTTTTTTTTTTCTTTTCTCTTTTGATTTTAGACTTTTTATGGGCTACGTACATAATTAACACATGCTCATTATTAATACATAGACCCAATAACCAATTTAACATTAATCTTTGATCCTTGCTTCTAATCTTAGTAGGAAATATGGCGATGAGATGGAAAATTCTTTGGGATGGATCAACTAATAATTTGATTTTGATTCTAAGATTATAATCTTAACTCTTTTTGAATCAAAAACCAAGAAATCTATAAAGATTGATATGATATCTAGCTCGCTTTGGGGATTTGTTGTTTGCCATTTCCCATCTCTTTTTCTTTCTATTTTCTTTTTTGCTTCATTCTTACTAATGAGAAATATACTAGCAACTGAAGTTTCATTCATAATTGTCCTAATAAAGCTTTGTATTATTGGTGGCATCATGCATGGTTCTTTATCTCGGGATTGCTGTTCTTGGAAGAAAGGATTTATAACCTTTAAAATATATATTTTCAATGATATTGACAATTAGCTAAGATTCTTTTGTTCCTTTATAACATGATTAAGTTGGCCAATCCATCCAAGGGAAAACTTTAATAGGGAAAATATGCTTGAAGATAAATGCAACGTGTACTAATACTAATAACTTTTTGAGTGTACTCATTTTCTAAAATCCGATTGAAAAAATAATGTCATGATTAATCTTCTTCTTCAATGGTGTAAATCCCACTTAGATTCTACGATTATCATTATCCGCATGAATTAAGAAAATAATTGCAGTTGTATTTCTTTGATCGAAATAGTGTGGGGGATGCCTAATTCAATTTCATTGTATTTCTTTGATCGAAACCCCTACCAAAATAAATCTTTCATATTTATAATTTCATTTCTACCCACTAAAGAACATTATAGTGAATGCTATTACGCAATAATGATTCTCAAATGGGAAAGCATAAGGATACATAGCGATCACAATAAACGCGCTTTTTGTAACATTTTCTCTCTTTCTTCACATCCTTTAAAGGCCAAATGAGTGAAATGTAATGAATGAAATGTAATGATTTTTGTATGTCCTTTTCCTTTCATCAATAGATTCTCTCCTCACCCTCTCAAGTCAAAAGACACAAAGGGGAAAAAAGAAAAGAAAGCTTGGAAACATACGCGATCAAATAAAGTATGATATGAAATGTGAAATCAAAGAAAAGAAAAAGAAACCACACACACACACACACAGCTCAATGGAATATATTCGATCCCTCAATAGCGATTCATTATGTTGCAAACTATAAAACGGACAGCAAATGCCTCATCTTGAAATTAACCATAGTTCCTAGTAATAAAAAAAACCTTATTATCCTCGAAAGATACGAGGAAGCAATGAGCTTGCTTTTATCAAGCGATGCAAAGCCAAGGCTCAAATGGACTAAAGAGCTTCATCGAATCTTCGTCGAGGCCATTGACAAGCTTGGTGGCGCAGATAGTTGAGTGTTCGATTATTTCATGCATTTATTTTTTAAGCGTTAATAATATGTTATTTTCCTTGCATTAGTATTTATGTATTGATTGATTCTATTGAAGAAGCTACTCCTAAAGCACTAATGAAGGCCATGGACGTTGAAGGGCTTACAATGTATCATCTCAAGAGCCATTTACAGGCAAATCTTTGATCTCTTTAGTTCATCCTTTTTCTCAGAAATAGTGTTTTGTGTTTTATTCTTCTGTTTTTTTGCAGAAATATAGGATGAGTCAAACAAACCTATCATTGCAGCGTCTTAAACCACAAATGCAAACGGAGGTAGATAGAAAATCATTGCATGAGCATATTGAGGTAAAAAAGATTTATGATAAATTTCCCAGTAATCAATCCATAAATAAGACACATATAGTAACTAACTGATCATAGAAATTTCAGATACAAAGACGTCTGCAGCTGAGGATCGAAGCTCAAGGGAAATACTTACAATCAGTTCTTCGAAAAGCACGCGAAGCTCTTTCAGACTACAACAGTTTATGCTCCGAAGAGCTGAAGCTTGCAAGAATTCAGATCGAGTCAATCTTCGACTCTGTTACATATTGTCAGAGTTCATCTTCTTCAGCGCTGACTGAATGTGAGGGCCTGACATTGTTACGAGGTAATAATAAGGCAGACAATGTCTTCTTCGGATGCCATGGAAGTTCTTCAACTGAGAGCTCTATAGCCTCGTGCTTGAGCAATGAGGAGAGCATTGCGATGAAGATGAACGGTCAAGGTCGAGAAAGCGATAGAGATTTCATCGATTTGAATGTGATGGCAAGCCCATGATTCGTATAAATAACAGGCTTAAATGAAATCGATGAAAGTCCTTCTATATGTGTGTATATATTTTTATATAATGTCCAAGCTATGTTGCAAATGTTAAGAGGTGTGATATACATTTTGAAGGAAGCATGAAGCAATATGACCGACTTCATTACGATTCTGTGCTTCTTAACCGAGCCAATCTTTGATTTGAATTGCAATTATTTTTTTTAAAAAAAAAGAGAGAGCGAATTGAATTGTGATTGATCTCTTTGTTTTAGTTGGATTTTTAATTGGTCAGTCTCACAATATTTTTAATGAAATAGCCTATGTTAACTAGGGGTGAGCAAAACCGGATATCCGGTTTTTCGGATATCCGAAATTCGGATATCCGGATTTTCGGATATCGAAAAATGGTATCCGTATCCGCTCCGGTTTTAATCGGATATCCGAAAATCGGATATCCGGTCTATTCGGATATTTTTATCGGATATCCGCATCCGGTTTTTAAATTTATTTTTCTTATTTTCATTTGTTTTATTTTTAAAATCATATTTTTTGTTTCTTATCACAATAAAAAAATATATTTTTTTAATATAAAAATTTCTACACATAATATTTCACACAATATGTGAATTTATGATTCGAAGTTACATAATAAATAATAAACACAATACCACAAATTCACATTAATTTTTTAACTTGCATCTCGATGTTTTTATGTTTTTTTATCTCAGTTCTCTAACAAAGTTTTTTGCAATAATAAAATAATATAAATTTAAATATTCTACTTGAAGATTTTTTTTTTTTTCATTTTTGGACCTTCATTTTTCTTTTTGGACTATTTTGTTATTTTTTTAAATATAAAACCGGATATCGGATATCCGGATTTTAGACAAACCACTATCCGTATCCGATCCGGTTTATTTTAAAATAAATCGGATTGGATATCCGATCCGGTTTTTAAAATCGGATATCCGTTTTTTCGGGTTTTGAAAACCGGATACCGGATCGGAATCCGGTTTTCTGATATTTTTGCTCACCCCTAATGTTAACATCGCCATTGTTAGACGACAAGTAACAAATTCAATATATTTTTTTTTTTTCAAATGGATATAATGTTAATGTATACAAAATGTATACAAGAATCCCATTAGGCACATGGGCTTACAGAGGAAATGCAAATCCCACTTAGTCTCACATATTTAAGCATTGTTGATTCAACTTCCCACCTCACTCTTCGCAATACGCCCTAACGACGACGGCCATCGTCGTGTACTCTCTTGACCAACAAAATGTTTGTTAAATTATTTCACTGATAATGAAACGTGCGTCCATCATTTTGTGCTTTCGTTTGATCGCATTTCTTGCTGCATTTTTTTGTTGATGTTCATCAGATTATGGTACAAATGTTGATTGTATTTCGATTACGTTTTCATTTTATTTTGGGTTTTAGTGGATCCGATTTTATTGACGTTTGACAACAAGAAGCCCATTGTTGATTGTCTATTTTGCTTTCGTAAGATTATGTTACAGTAGATGTTTTATTGGCGTTCAGATGCATTGGTGTCTTATTTGCAAAGTTATTGTTTTTTTACGCTTTCGATCCTCTGCAGTGCACGATGCGTGGTGATGTTCAACTTACCGCAGTCGTAACGTACAAGTATGACCATAAACGCCAATCAGGAATGGTAGTGGAGACGCAGACACCGGTTAGAGCAAATAGTGTGAAAAGGTGGATGATTTTATATTTGCACGAAAAATTACGCATCCCACTTACTTGCATTGATTGTTCCTCGGCTTTACCAATAAATGATAGTATATGCTAATGCCGATGTAGCTCTATCGATGTAAATGAATAAGATGAAGACAAGATATGGCCAATAATGAGACATATTCCACCGCCGCAAATTTTACATAGTGGAGGACGAGTACGCAATCCCTCATGCTAAGCCATTCGATATATAGAAAATTGATTAGGAGTTTTCTTAGCTTGATGACTTACATACATAAAGAAACGCACTTGCTATCAATTCGCCGACTATTGACTCTGAAAGACTTTTTTCGTAAAGAATGTAGTGTTAAAGTTTTGGCGTGTTGTCATTTACTTAATTCGTCTCCTTCATAATCGATATCAATTTAATTATCGGATCCAGGATTGTGTGGACGATTTATTCCATGATAATAGGCTCGGACTCGGGGTCATGTAACTATCATTAGCGATACTCTATTTTGTCTTTTACTTAATACAAATATTTAATCGTGTTTTCCTTTTCTTTTTAGTTTTTGCAAAAAGACATTTAGAAGAGAAATCATGGAGCATCTAGCATTACTACTATCTTATTCTTGTAGAATTCGCAGAATGCGTGAGTTTACTTAAATAAAAGGGAGCGTAGATCTTCCGAATTTTCATGAATATGACAATGCGGTCAAGCATTTTGCTGGTTTAGAGCTTTATCGATGGGCGACGAACTATGTAGCCCAACCCCACTATGACCGCTTGAAAGCTCTTTTGACTTTCATTTTCCAAACTCGGATGAACGTGCTAATGAGGCGATATCTGAGCACTAAAAATTATGACTGTGACTTTTATGAATGCAATTGGAGCTATTTGACGTTTTGTAGAAACTTGGCAATCCACGTGTCGGATCAATTTAAATAGATAAATCATAAATTCTACTATTATTTGATCATTTAAATATTATTTGAGATATCTTTCTTTTTTTCTCAGTTTGGTTTTGTTATCAGAGTTGCACGATAATTCAATCAATTTGTTCGTGGTCAGCTTCAATTCCACCAAACTGAGAAGCTGATGACGTACAAATTGAAGCTGACAACGTACAAATTGATCGTATTATCATGCAAAATTCTGATAACAAAACCAAACTGAGAAAAACGAAAGAAAATATCTCAAACCAATATTTATGATGATCATAGTAGAGCAGAATTCATGATTTACCTTTTTAAAGTGATCCGACATGTGCGTTGCCAAGCTTCTACAAAACCTCAAATAGCTCCAATTGCGTTCACAAAAGTCACAGTTCTTTATATTGGTAAGATATCGCCTCATCAGTACGTTCATCCGAGTTAGGAAGTGAAAGTAAAAACAGCTTTCAAGCGGTGCATAATGGGGTTGAGAGACATAGTTCCTCGCCTATCGATCAAGTTCACCAGCAAAATGCTTGATCGCATTGTCATAGTTAGGATGTGAGATCTGCACTCGCTTTGATTTAAGTAAACTCACGTATTCGGCGAATTCTATCAGAATGAGATAGTAGTGCTCCATGATTTCTCTTCAAAATGTCTTTTTGCAAAACCTAAAAAGCAAAAACAAAACACAATTAAATATTTGTATTAAGTTAAAGAACAAAAATAGAGTATCACTAATGATAGTTACCTGGCCCTGAGTCCGAGCCCTTTATATCCTGAAATATCTCCTATACAATCCAGTATCCGATAATCAAATTGATGTTGATTAAGCATTAGACAAATCAAGTTAATGGCAAGATCATGATCCCTTATCAACATTTCAGCGGTGGCTTAGCAACACGCCAAAATTTTAACACTCCATCCTTTACGAAAAAGTCTTTCAGAGTCAATGGTCGGCGAATTGATAGCAAGTGTATTTCTTTATGTATGTAGGTAATCAAGTTACGAGAACTCCTAATCAATTTCTATATATCGAAAGGACGTAGCATCAGGGATTGGGTACTCGTCCTCCTCTAGGTAAAATTTGTGGCGGTGGAATTTATCTCATTTTGTTGTCATTCTTTAGCTTATCCATGCATATCGGTAGAGTTACATCGGCATCAGCATATACTACCATGTTATTGGTAGTATCGAGGAACATGCAATGCAAGTAATTATGATGCGTAATTTTTCGTGCAAATATAAAATCATCCACATTTTAATATCTATGTGTTCGATCTCTTGGCTGAAGGATTTGCCGAATACGTGAGTTTAAAAAAATAAAAGGGAGCGTAGATCTTCCGAGTCATGAATATGACAATGCGATCAAGCATTTTGCTGGTTTAGAGCTTTATCGATGGGCGACGAACTATGTGTCACAACCCCACTATGAACCACTTGAAAGCTATTTTGATCACTTTCCTAACTCGGATGAACATACTGCTTATGCGATATTTGAACACTAAAATGATGATGTGACTTTTATGAATGCAATTGGAGCTATTTGACGTTTTGTAGAAACTTGGCAACCCACGTATCAGATCACTTTAAAGAGTTAAATCATGTATTCTACTATTATTTGATCATTCTAAATATTATTTTGAAAAAAATATTATTTTGAGATGCTTTCTTTCTTTTTTCTCAGTTTGGTGCTGTTGTCAGAATTGCACGACAATACAGGCAATTTGTACGTCGTCAGCTTCAATTCCACCAAACTGAGAAGTTGATGGCGTACAAATTGAAGCTGGCGACGTACAAATTGATTGTATTATCATGCATATTTTCTGATAACAAAATCAAACTGAGAAAAACGAAAGAAAATATCCCAAACCAGTATTTACGATGATCGTAATAATAGCAGAATTCATGATTTACCTCTATAAAGTGATCGGACATGTGCGCTGCCAATCTTCTACAAAACCTCAAGTAGCTCCAATTGCGTTCATAAAAGTCATAGAGCTTTATAGTACTCACGTATCGCCTCATCAGTACGTTCATCAGAGTTAGGAAAGTGAAAGTAAAACAGCTTTCAAGCGGTCTATAGTGTGGTTGGGAGACATAGTTCGTCGTCCATCCATAAAGTTCTAGACTAGCAAAATGCGTGACCACATTGTCAGAGTTATGAAAATTTGTGAGATCTACGCTCGCTTTGATTCAAGTAAACTCACGTATTCGGCGAGTTCAACCAGAATGAGATAGTAATGCTGCATGATTTCTCTTCAAAATGTCTTTTTGCAAAAACTAAAAAGCAAAAAGAAATCACAATTATAAATTTATATTAAGTTAAAGAAAAAAATAGAGTATCCTAATGATAGTTACCTGGATCCGAGTCCGAGCCTCTTTATATCCTGGAATAAATCTCGCATACAATCCAGGATCCGATAATCAAATTGATGTTGATTAAGCAGGTGGCATATCAAGTTAATGGCAAGATCATGATCCCTTATCATCGTTCCAGTGGTGGCTTAGCAACACGCCAAAATTTTAACACTCCATCCTTCACGAAAAAGTCTTTCAGAGTCAATGGTCGGCGAATTGATACCAAGTGCATTTCTTTATGTATGTCATCACGCTACGAACACTCCTAATCATTACGAACTCATCCTCGACTGGTTATATCTTGTCGTCATTCTTTGGCTTATCCATGTATATTGGTAGAGGTACCTCGGCCTCGGCATCAGCATATACTACCGTTCTATTGGTAGTATCGAGGAACATACAATGCAAGTAATTAGGATGCGTAATTTTTCATGCAAATATAAAATCATCCACATTTTCATATCTATGTGCTTTGACTGGTGTCTGCGTCTCCATTATCTTTCTATTTAGGCGCTCGAAGACGCTCATGTTGGCTGCGTTGAGGGGAAAGCTATCGATGTCTTGGCTGAAGGGTTTGAGGGTATTTGGTAGTCGTCGAACACTCGGGTTGCTTAGAGTTGCAACGAATTCAAGGATGCTGCATTGGACGTGCTATTGGCGAACAAACTGCGATCAATCTACAATTTAATTGCGAGAGATATAGATAAGTAAAAGTACCTTAAACATGAAATTGTATATGGAATACTGGTATGCCAAATACGATCAAAAGAAACAAACACCATGGATCTATAACTTGGAGAGGATGAAACAATTGATGGATTACAGTTATGTGTGCAAGAACTGAATCAAGAATGGAATGTAAACAATGCTTGCATTCTTGTACCATATAGTACTTCCTCTGTCCCGGCTATTTCTTCCCAAAGATTAGTGGGCACGGAGATTAAGAAACCATATTATTTTAATATTATAGTACACCGTTTGAGGTATGGAGAGAGAAAGTTATTAGTAGATACGCAAATCAAGAAGATTTTTTTAATATTAATGGTGTAATTAGTTTAATTAGTGGGATAATTTTTTTACCAAATGGAAATTGGAAGAATTATGTGGGACGCCCGAAATAGAAAGATAGGAAGAAATAAGTGGGACGGAGGTAGTATCATCGTTACAGTTTCACATACCTCAATTAGTCATTTTAGCTCTATTAGAGTCGAGAATAATCAAGATTGCCACACACTTCAATGCTGCGCAACTTCATAACATATTAAGTTAATTCTAACGGTTCCAGCTGAAATTTCGAGAAACAAACCTTTGACGGAGGGTGATGCGCGGTGGTCCGAAGAGGACGGAACTTGTACCGATTGAGAGCTGCAGAAACATTAACATCTCCTGAAATTGCTCTCTGTAATCGAATTTGTAGCAACTAGCTTTGTCTGTTTGATAAATATTCCGCGTGCGTGAGTGCGAGATTGTATACTCTGTAATACGTCGTCGTTAGGACTAGGCATACAGTTTGGGCCTTGATGGGAAGTTGCAAATTCAAGCCCAGTTTTTATTCTTTTATTCACAAGGACTACAATATATTCATGATAATATTATTATGGCCAAACCCAATAATAACCTCATATGGGCTTGTTTTGATGGGAATTGGGTTAACATTGTGAAAATGACAATGGTAGGGACAGGGACATGATATATAAAAGAAAAAAAACAAATTACATTTCTGGGAAAATAGAATATAAAATGAGTTGAAATTCTGAAGGTTCGAGATTTGTGATCAATATATGTTGATAACGACATTTACCTTTAATAGATAAAAGCTTACAAGTCACAAGCCACAAAACTCATAAATTCATTTCTAATAACATTGATAAAATACGATTACATAACCTACAACAGAAAAATCATAAAATACAAATACGAGAAGGATGATTGACCGTGGTACTGGAGAGGTCAAATGTAGATTTACGGCAGGAAAAAAAAAATCATTCGTTTTAAAAATGCCACGTGTCCGTTATGCCAAATGTCCCTGTAAAAGCGACATTGCAGCGGACCAGTGGCCAATCAAATCCAACCAGGATAACAGTAGGTCCCATTTTTGTAATTACACGAACATCTCAAACCCTAAAATAAAAATTTTCTAAGTAATAAAAATATTGCAAATAAAATTACAACTTAGAGCTATACGTGGGTCCCCCTAACTTCAAGAAATATGGATATGTAATCGATGTTATGTTTAAAAGGATATTTTAACAATTACTCATTGTTATGCATTTTATTTATTGAGCCGTACATATTACATTCTAATTCATAGCGGGACAGTTGTATATTGCGTGCGACATTAAAATTACATAAAATAAGTCATTTTTAATTAACATCAGTGGCGAAAAGCAAAGGTGGAGAGAATCTTAAATTTATCATTTTTTTTTTCCTTTCATAAACCCAGATTTCGTTAGTGATAGATAATCGATCGCCGAACATTACGTCAATGTATTTCTCTGTTTACTTTTGTGCTTGAGAGAGAGAAAGAGAGAGAGTGAAGAGAGAAGAAGGACGTCGTCAAATTAAAATGCTAGGAGAAGGTGATGCTTCATTTTCTAATCTGGGATCTGTCTTTTGTTTTCTTCGGCAATTTATACAGAGCATATATATGTATGTAGTAAGTAATCAGTTGCTAAAGCTTCTTTCTTATCATAGATTTTAATGTTCACCTCTTTCCCAAGGTGTCACTGTGTTACTTTTTTCCTTTCCGTCACAGAGAGAGAAAGAGAGATCGAAGTCTGCCATATATCATTGATTTCGACGAGGATCTGAGCTTTCTTCATTGACGTTATTAAACTGAACTTGTTTTTTCTCTGTCGATTCTTATTGTTCGCAAACACATTAGCTTGTTTTTCAGCTGATTCTCAGTACCGTTATCGTTCTTCTTATTCAGCTGGTGGTTTTGGTTGCCATATCTCTCTCGAAACTTCTGACATCAACCACGTGAATGAGGGGTTATAGACGACAATTGGGTTGGCGGTCAAATTGCGCACGAGGTAAGATAATTTTGGATTTTCGATTCACTAGTTCGGCATTGCGCTTTGGTTTCAAGATTTGTTACTCCCTTCGAAATCTGGAGTTTTTTTTTTCAATTCTTAACTTTGCTTTGTGATTAGGTATCTCTCTACCTAAAGTGCCACCGTTTTCATACATGTGATGAATCTTATGTCCCTAATGAAGTTACGAAATGGACATTGTTTACATAAATGAGAACTGAAACACACTGCAAACAGCTATTTCCCTAGGACAAAAACAACTCCATGAGGAACCTGGACAGAGATTCTAGTCGCAGCATCATGCCCTTATTTCATTCATCCAAAGCTGTCCCAAACGGGCAGTTTCGTAACGGTTTCGTGCCCGAGATTGAGATTAGTGGTTGTCCCAGTCATGGCAAGCGTGAAGTGAAGCAGAAAATGCTCGAGCATGAGGCAGTTTTCAAGAATCAGGTACTTTTTGTTCTCATTATCTGCCAAGTTCGTGTTAACTATAAAATGTGAGCTGATTGATGCTGTCGTATGGAATCTTAGGTTTGTGAACTCCACCGTCTTTACAGCGTACAAAGGGGCATCATGGATTGTGGAGGGCGAGCATCTGAAGAACCGTTGTGTTCGTCTAGTGTTCAAGGATCTAAAGAAGCTATGAAACAACATATGGCTAGCTGCGCAGTAGAGGGATTAAGTGTTTCTATGGAACCAAGAAAGTTATTTGATCTTCGACGTCTGCCGAACGATTACGTAAACGGCGTAGAAGAAGAAGAAAGAAAGTTATCAAGCTGCAAATTTGTACCTGGCGTTTCAGAATACGCTCCTCCTACTAATTTAACGACTGATACTCAAGGTTTGAAGAGGCATTCGATCGGGCTTTATGATTTGAACGAGCCCCTTGATACTTGCGAAGAAGATGCAGTTGCTTCATCTTTTAATTTTCTTAGTCGTGCATCAGTTAATGGAGACACTAATGCAACCTTGGCTATGATTGATGGGATTCGCAAGAAGCCAAACACTGGAAGAAAAGGTGGTAATCTATCTTCGTAATAATGGTGAAAGTTGTGCCCATTGTGTCTAACTCCATTTGTCTTCAACTGCATTTATGCTTTAACTAACTGTTTGCTATTGATTTGTATGAATCTTGCAGGGTTGAATCAGAATAACCTTTGCCCTATACCTCAAGATTATATGTACAAGACACCCTACTCTGCCCAGTCATCAAATGTCGAGCGTGACCAGTTTCATCATGGGCTGAGAGGAGATTCAACCGTTAATAGCTCTCGAAGTTTCTTTAACGATCGACGTGGACATGGTCTGAAATCTGCTGATAGAATTCATGATCTCCACAACAGTAACCACTCGGGACATATAACTTCTTGGCCACTTGGTTCCCAGGGTCACTCTGTTTTGCCTTGGGTGAAACCGTCCAGTGATTCTGCTCCGAAGATGAGCCCATTTGAAAATTCAAGTAGAGAACGGCGGCCATCTATGTTGAGGCAAGAACAAATTGGGGTGATGAAAGGGCAAGTCAATAGCAGTTTTCTGAATGGCTCTTTTCGCGCAGATTCCTTCAAGCCTGGAATGGATATCAGCTCGAGTAAAATAAATTCGAAGATATCATCAGGGAAAGCTGCGGTGCTGCAAGACCTCAATATAGATGCTATAAATGATGCACCTGAAGATCAGTTGCCACCATTGCCTTGGCTCAATTCTTACAACAACGAGATGGTGATAGATCTTAATCAGCCGAGCTCAAGCGACGCTGGAATCGTAGGAAAGAACGGGATTGCTTCGAATCAAAGCGTTACGAAAATTCTCGGAGTTCCCATTTCCAGTCGGGATGTTAAAGATGTCAAGAATGGGAGGAAGAATCGGACAATCGACCTAAACCAAGCATGTGAGCCAGACGAATTAACAGCTTCCGAGGAACTAATCGTAGAAAGGAAAAAGCGGAGCAGAGGCGGCGACTACGTTATAGATTTGAATTCGTGCATCGACGATTTCGAAGATCATCCTCCAACACCTCACAACGCAAGCAAAGTAGTTTTAGAAATAGACCTCGAAATTCCTGCTTCTATGGAGAGCGAAGACGACGTTCAATCATCGAAGAGCAACGGCGAGCAAAGAGTCGTCGATGCATTTCTAAAGAATGCTGCAACGATAATGGTAGGCATGTCTTCATTACGCCCGCGAAACCATGTAAGCGATGCGAAAAGCAGCCAAGATCCTCTCCGTTGGTTCGCGAACGTCGTTTTTGCTTGCGAAAACAACGATGAAGGAGAACATCGCAATCTACCCTTGGAAATCGACGAATTTGAGGCCATGACCCTGCAGTTAGAGGAGACAGAAAAAGAAGAAGATTACAACCACAATAGGCACTCCATCCCTCAAAAGGAGACAGCTGAAGAAGCAGAAGTGAAATTACGAGGTCGCCCCCGAGCGAGGAGAGGGAGGCAGCAGCAGCAGCGCAAGAACTTCCAAAGGGACGTACTGCCCGGGATGAAATCCCTGTCGAGGCACGAGGTGAACGAGGACCTTCAGACGTTCGCTGGAATCATGAGAGCCTCGGGACAACCTTGGACTTGTGGGTCCCGAGGCAGGCGAAGGGCTGCTCCTGTAATTAGCACGAAATCGACACCGAAAGTTAGTTGCGGGGAATTTACGGGCTGGGGCAGAACGACCCAACGACCTAGGAGACAGCGATGTGCCCCGACGACGGGGAACCATCAGATGTACTTATGGACTTGATACTCTATCTATACTATATGATGTAATGACGAAGGTTGCGCTTAAAGATTTTTTGCGTGTTGCTCAAAGCGTGGTTCGTATTGGACATTTATAACATACGCATGAGCCTTGACGTAGTACTCTTCTTTCATAATTTCTTGGATTGGTTGATTTTGCAATAGTAGGAAATATCTTTGGCCCCCCTCCTTTCCACAAAAACATCTACGTAACCAAACATTAGTCCCAATCTCCATTGCCTTCTCCTTACAAGTTACTATAGTAGCACTTCTTATAGTTATTAACCTATACAGTCTCTCGCTTTTTATTTATTTTGTTTATCCACTGATTTCATTAATAATCCTGTTTTTCCTTTCTCTCCCAGCAATCGAAATGGATCTCTTATCCAACTTATCGAAGCATAACAACGACGCAAACGATAGCCGACAACAAGGAGACAAGAATAGTGTTGAGGGCGTCGACGATGATTTCAGAAAGCACCGATCGAGCGCAGGCCCATCTCCGCCACGAGCCGGAGAAGTACGACTAGGCCCATGGCGAACGCCACCGCCGACCTCCTAGACGCCGCCCAGCAGTACGGGAAACTCGACGACGGCGAAGGTATTGGGAAATACGTCGAAAAGGCTGAGGAGTATCTGAGGAATTACAACCATGCTACGCCACACCCTACCGCCGCCGCGCCCGCCGCCGGAGAAGCTGCTCACGGAGGGGGTAAGATGGGTGAGCCGGCGAGCGGTGGTGGTGGGTATGGTGATTACGTGAAGATGGCCGGCGATTACTTGGAAAAAATAGGACTTCTTTTGCTGCGTGATTTAGTTTCAATGGTTTGTCTGCATCTCCTAAAGATTTAATTTTTATTGTAATAGTTCCAACTTCGTCTTCACATGTAATTGATAAGCATTGAATTTCCATTTATCACAAATGGTTACAATACAAACATTTAATAAAAAGACTCATGGGATTCACTTGACTCCCCTTCCACCATTTTCATCCAACACCGCAGAATCAATGAATTAGATCAATCAAATTACAGAAAAAATGGAGAAAAAAAAAGGAAATAGAAGAACCCCACAATAAAAGAAAGGTTAATAGTAATACTAATGCATTGAATGTCAAAGACAAACCCTGTCATTGTCTTGATGCCAGTTTGAAACATGATCAGCTCTGACCCATTAATCCTGTGAACTCATTAAAGCAAGTCAAATAAAAAAATTAAAAGGAAAAAAAACCAACTTTTTCCGTAGAATCAACTCCAAGAAACTGTAAAAACTTCCAGTCTACAATATATGAAACTCGATCGAAAAGCAATCTTGATTCAAGAATGCCCAGAATTGAATTTCTCAGTTTCTTCCGTACATGCATGTGCAGATATTCAGTTGTGAAGAGGATTTGGACCAGAAGGTACTAATCTCTTCTCAACGCCATATCTTGGATCAATCTCATTGGCGTCATCTGTTCTACGATGCGGTGGGATTCTCTGAAGATGGTAGCAGATTCCGACGGACGCGGCGGCTCGCGGCGGCGAATGGGCTGAGATTCGGCGGCACTTCTCTCCGACGATACTCAACTTCGTCTTGTGACTGCTCCTCGTCTGATGCTGTGCTTGACATGCACTCACTGAGATAAGAATTATTACAAGAACGATAATAGGGATACGAATCTTTTGGATCGCTGAGTCGGCGATCTTCATCGTGTTCGCGGTGTTTTTCTTCTGAGTCTTGGAAATTAAAGGAAATGAAAAACGTGAAAATTTTGATTATGGAGTGTTAGTTGTTTTCTCTCTTGGCTGAAGCTTAAATAGTGTGTGTGAAATGCAAGGTGGTTTGGGTGGGTTAAGTATTATATGGGCTTGGCCCTTCTCTAAAATAAAGCCCATTTCTTTTTTTCTTTGTCTGTTTTAGTTTTATTTTATTTCTTCTATCGTTAGATATTCCCGACAACGGCGTAGGCCACGGTGTCGAAGCGAATCTGCACTTCGTTGTTTCAATATGACGAATGTGTCTTATTTATATGTAGCGTTCCAAATTCACACAGATTACGATAATCAACGAGTTCAAGTGAATCGAAACAACATTATTTCACTTTCTGTATTTCACTCCGTATTCCAACGAGTTCAAGGATCCTCTATTCCACTTTCTGTATTTCACTCCGTATTCCAACGAGTTCAAGGATCCTCTATTCCACTTTCTGTATTTCACTCCGTATTCCAACGAACGAAAATCGTTACACCTCCCCCGGACAAGTGTTAAAACACACATAAACATCATTACACCTATGAATTTCATTACAACAAGTGTTTAAACAAAAAAACACCTCATTATTACGTATTTTTTTAATATGGAGTAGAAAAAATCAGTATTATATATTAAAATAGAAAAATACGTAATAATGAGATCATTTTTTTATTTAAACACTTGTTGTAATGAAATTCATAGGTGTAATGATGTTTATGTGTGTTTTAACACTTGTCGGGGGGAGGTGTAACGATTTTCGTTCGTTGGAATACGGAGTGGAATACATAAAGTGAAATAGAGGATCTCAACCCGATGATAACTTATTTCTCATCGCATGTCCACCATTGTCATACTATAGATAGAGAAGTCCAATCCCATTTATTTTCTTTCATATACCAATTTGTATGTGCAAATATACAAAAGTTTGCAAGACAAACAGATATATTCTCACTCTACCAAAGACTGGGAGATGTAGGTTTAGGCTAGGCGCTAAAACAAAATATCAATAAAGTAACACATTTGGCATTGCATTGTTGGATATAACTGAAAATTAAAAGGGCAAAAATGCAATATCATTTCCATAAAAATAGAAAAAAAAAAAAAAAAAAAAAAAAAAAAAAAAAAAGAAAAGAAAGAAAGAAGGCATTTTTAACAATCTATTCACAATCACATAAAACCTAAAACACACACAGGCGAAGTTCACCTGCAAATTTTGTGATCACTAAAACTAACCATCATCTTCTTCTTCTTCACGGGCGGGAAGATTAAGATCGAAAACCTCGACTTCATCATCGTCATCCTTCCCTTTCGCCCGACCAGTATTTCCTCGTACGGGGAAATGAGACCTCTTATGACCACCTAAGGCCTGACCGTTCTTGAAAACCTTATCACAGTAAGGACAAACGTGTTCTTTCCTCTGCGGTGATGAGCCCTTAGCCGCCGATGGCTCGACCGATGGCTCGTGGCTCGGTTCAGTGGTCCCTTCATGGCACGGCCTATGGCCCCCTAAAGCTTGGAAAGACTTGAAAGATTTCTTACAGTCGAAGCATTCGTACTTCCTTCGCTTCTTCTGATGATCATCATAGTCGATCCCAGAAAAGTACGAAGCTATGGCAGCGCTGTGATACCCTTCGTCGTTTCTGCTTCTTTTTAGAGATTCGAACCCTTCGAAAGAAACTTCAGATTCTTCTTCTTCTTCGTCCAAGAAATACCCTGAATCAGAATAAGTCTCTGTGTCAAAGCTTTTCAACGGTGGAGATTTATCCGAGGGCTGTCCTCTGTTGTCCTGAGATAGCTTCATCAGCCAATTTGCCAGCTCCTCTTTTTCGTCGGCGTCGCTTACTTTCTTTAGATTCGAAGGTTGAGTTATTATTACAGAGAGATCATCCTCAGCTTCAGTTTCTGATTGGCTGTTTAAAATGTGATTGGATTTACCACATTGATTGCAGCGTTTCTTCGCTTCTTCATTAGATTCATCAGTCTTCCAGGTTTTTCGTCGTCGATTCTCTCTCGGGACATAGCTGAATTCGGCGATCTTAGCACCCTCGGAGGCGCTTTTCGAAGCGAATTCGAGCTTTTCGTCGGATTCGTACGAATTTTCTGCGTTGTGTGATCTTATGTGGCCGCCGAGCGATTTCCCACATCGAAATTTCTTGCCGCAGAATTTGCAGGCGAACGACAAATGCTGATCTTCGTCGTCCATTTCTGCGATTAAGTTCAAGAACGATGGATTGAACTTCAATCAACCAAAAAATATAAGATCTGACGAACTGATTTAAACTCAACTTTGAAGTGGGAAAAAGAATCAGACAGCTGACATTCATGGTCATGGAAGAACAAAAGATCAGAAAGTTCATACCTTTGAAGTGGATCAGATTTTGAGAGCTTCAATGGAAGTGAGGTGAAAGAAAGCCAAGAAAAAAAGAACCGTTCTCGAAATCTAAAATCTGTGGATATCTATCTCTTTATTACATGGAAGAAGAAAAAATCAATAATAGGGATGTGTATAAATGACAAAGCCCACGATATTAATATTCAAGATTCTGAAGAAATAAATGTGCATCGATGGTAATGAGGGGGACTTGAAGTAGCCACGGCCTAACAACTACGCATAACATATATGCTTAATAAAGAAAACAAAGAGACTCTTTCTTCCCTACCTATATCTCTCTATTTAAATCTTTTTTCTTTTCACTTTAATCTCTTGTCTGTGTTGACATATGGTAATAGGAGGAGAATTACATGCATGGTATCACTATGTGAATTAGGAATTTATTACAAGAAAATATTATATGAATAATGGATCGTAGCACTGTACGTATTATAGACGATAGCCAGGTGCCGTAAGTTTTGACCGTCTATATTTGTTTTTAGTGCTAATTAAGTTTCAGGCACCAAAAGATATTTTAAGTTAGGTTTCAGGCATCTGTTAGAAGATTTTTAGGGTTAAGGATCCAATTTAGAGATAAGGACCTAAAATTTTACGTAAGTGTTATACGGTGTATATGAACTGATATCGACTATCTTTTTGTGTTATTACAGAACAATGAAGTGGTACTGCAGAACGATGAAGTGGTACTGTAGAACTATAAAATGCTACTGCAGAACCATGAAGTGCTACTGCAGCTACATGAAGTGGTACTGTAAAACACCTACGTATATCGGGTCCTTAAAACTAAAAAATTTCTGACAGGAACCTGAAACCTAAATGAACTTCTGTTGAGGCCTCAAATCAAATTGCCCCTTGTTTGATATTTCCAAAGTCGATAAACTCACAAGGGCCAGTTTCTAAGTTGTGCCTTAATGTGATGCTAAAATATCCGATTTGTTGCCCCTTGGTGGAGAGATGAATAAATGCAATTTTCTTGTTATTTATGGTAATTTGCTTCCATCTCATGCTTTCATTGTCCGTTACTATCTCAAAGGTCTTTTCTTTTGAGTGGTGATGAAGCGTGGCCATTGTGTTGTTTGATTTTTTAAATTTTTATTTCGATGAAAGTGCTGTTTATTAATTGTGCTATAAAAAACAAAAGACATCCGTGTTCTTAACTTCCCAGCAACTGTAAGCCAACTGCCACTATGTGATTCATAATAGCCAGTTGTTAAATCAGAAGCCAATAGTCAAATCCCTCAACCAATAAGATAGGTCCCACTTGCAACCGAATGTTGTTATTTTTTTTTTTAAAAATCATATTTATATGTAGGAACTACTAAGCTACCTCATGAGATGAAATCCTAAATTGCTAGCAAGATTTAATAAATCAGTCACTCACATGTAAGAAAGTAGACTTCTGATAAGCTTTCTTCTCCCTTCTTTTCCTCTGTTTCCTCATACAAATACTCCAGCTCTGTTCTACACAGTAACAACAAAAAAAAACAGAAAAAGAAAAAGTTGACAGTTGAGTTGGGAAACCAAAACGAAGCTATCATCATGCGAATTCTTCGACAAGGACTAGTTCATTAGTTCACGTTGCTTTCTTAACAATGTCGCTAGAAGGGCTCGGGAATTTACCGTTGTTAGAGGCCGGGTCGACCCTATCGGGCTCTGGCCAAAAACCATTGACCCAAATCGAATCCAAACCTCGATCATCAAGAGCATCAAGAGACTCGATGGTGGAGTCTTCTTCATCACCTTTAGCTATAAAATAAAGGCAATCATCTTCAATGTCATTTTCATACACATCCCCATCATCACCTTTATGCTCTTCATCATCATCGCTGTCTATCTCCAACAAGTGCGATCTGTTCTGAATAGCCCGCCTACGAAGCATAAAGACATTGAAATAGTACCCGACGAGTTCCATCATCGAACGTTTTGGGAAAGCAAAACTGAGATGCCTCCAAAGCGAGGGAGGATTTGAGAAGACTATTTCGTGAAATAGCTGTTCTTCGTCAATCGTCCACTTGCACGCGACTATTTCGCCCATATCATGAAAGCCTAACTCAGCATAAGCCTTTTCCCCAACGTTCTCCCGTAACTTTTCTCTAGCTTCTGCAATATGTTGCTGCACGCATCTCATGGACCCCGCATCAAAACAGGCACAATCTGTTCTTGCATGTCCGACTCTATGCTCGTCTATGATGAAATCATCTGAGTAAGATTGTTTCGTAATGCAAGTTCCCATTAATTTGTGATCCTTGTTTCCACCAAGAAAGTAGTTGGATGCTGAGAAATGTTTTGCCCGAGAATTCGGGTCGAATGGTGGGATTTTAGCTTGATATTCCAGTCCGAGGGGAATTTCTTTTATAGGAGACTGCTCCAACAAAGATCTGTATGTGTCTTTAGAGCATTCCACACGACGATTTGGAGTGCTAAGATCGACATAAGAGCTATCTCCATTCCCAGCATCTTCCTCGCTTCTAGTGCTTGTGACTTCTTTATCGGCCATAAAGGATCCATATCTCTGATCATATGTATGGCGGACCTCATTGTACTTGCTCTTCACTTGGCCTGAGAAGAAATGATGATCCATAAAGTGTAGGAATGGTTGACTCTATGTCATCATGCTGGTTGCTCTAATTCATTGTTCATCGAAAGTGTTCTTAGATAAGACAAAAGCTTGTCCATTCAACAAACAGAGGTGCTTACGGAACAAACGATTAAGATATCTTTTCCCCCAACATGCAGATAATAATACAATTTGTACAGTGCAGCCTTTTTACGGTAAAACAAAACACAACGTGCTTCCACAAACAGAAACGGATCTGCGGAGTGGAGAATATATTACCAGGAGAAGTAACAATCAGTTCAGTTACACGTAAGGAAGCTTCCTCTGCAGTTGAAGTGTGTCTTTCTCCATAATCATGTCGTTTATGATTCTCAGGAGAAAGGGCTACAACAACTCCATCATCAGAGATACGTTTGATGCCCATCTCCTGTAAATCTGAAAGAAAATGAAATAATAGAAAGCTTGACTGATTATTAGTAATCTTAGAATGGGATCGATTGTCTTAAACAAGAAAATATATAATAATTGAAAGGTATGTTACTGCTAGTGGATTATATAATATATAAAAGTTTGCAAATATATCTAGATATAAAAACACCATAAACCTAGATTGATAAAATCATATAAAAAGAACCGTTAATAAGACCGTAAAGTTCGATTCAGAAGCAGATGAGCAAAAGCCCTATACCGATTCACCGACTTGAGCAAACAAGTATGAAAGAATGCACAAACCCTAATTTTCACAGATCCCCAAATTAAATTAAGAAGGTGAAGAACTAATTAACAGAGGGAAAATTAAATAAACAAACCCATGAAGCCGAAAGCAGGACCGATACATAATTAATTGAAAAATATGCGTAGTTTAAAGCGGAAACCTGCAGTTTTTTCGCGATACACGGATTTGTCAGAAATGGGGGTCGATTTGAATAGAATAACAAGAATTGAACTGAAGCATTATCGAATTCGAAGACGACACATGCGATTTCAATGAAATTGATGAATCAATTTTCCGGCGGTGAAGGGAATCGATGAAAATTGGGGGAAATCGCGACGCCGGTTTATAGGGCGAACATGGACCCCGCACAAGTTGGGCCCCCCAAAAAAAAGTGCGAATTTAAAAAAGAAAAGGTAAAAACCAATGAAATGAAATAGGAAACGTTATTTTACCCTTAGTTTGAGAAATACATTTAAGATTTTCCGTGAAAACAAAAAAGAAGCTAGAAATTATCCCAAGAGACAACAGTAGAGTCCAAGAAGTCTTTGATCATTTCAATTAGTTTCTAACTAAATTTATAAAAATAATAATAAAGAGGAAAAATTTGCATGATTGTCCACTACATTGAGGACATGATTAGACAAAAGCACGCCTGCATTATAAAATCGTCATGCATCCTTAAAAGACGCGTTGAATATTAAGGCACCAAAAGCTTCCCATGCATATATGTACGCCACCATTTTGTCTTTCCATTTAAATAAAAATAGGGAATTTCCTTCAAAATGCCAGAACAAATAATTAATGTTACCAAGTCCATTGATCTAACAACACGATGTTAAATAAAGAAAATGGTTATTAAACTAGAATAAATTCAGAAATTAACACACATTCACTCCACACAATAATAATAATAAAAAAAAATATTACAGTGTTGTAGCAGCATTGATGTTCTTCATTCTATCTACATGAGTCGATTCGTAAACAGGCAAACCACTTCTCGAGTAATACACAGAATCGTGAATATTTGGTAGATCAAACAAATCAGAACTTGAATCACTATCTGCTCCACCATGATCAGTTGTACCCCAATTACTTCCGCTCAAATCCCTGTCTGAAGAATCTCTAATAATCTCAGTTTTCGATTCAGTTTTCTCGCCATGGCAAAACTTGCTGTCCGAAGGGTTCTTCACGTTAATCTTAAGAGAAGAATTCCCATGCTTATTTTGATGGCGATATCCATACAAATACATGCGCTCCTTGCAATTGAATTCCTCCTTTCTTGCTATTATTCCAAAGTTGCTAATGCTGGCGTTTCTTTTCTTTCTTGGCCCACTACTACCAAAATTAGGGTTTTGCTTTTGAAGATCATCTTCGAATTCTTGATGATCCTTCGACTTCTTACAATTCTTGTTCTTCTTTCTCGCCTGGTTCAAAAGGGAGTTCAAGAAATTTGCCAGTTTTGCCCCTGGGGAACTTGGCTGCTTGTATTTCTTGGGATCTTTATTAGGGCATTCCTTCTTTTGATTATTGCCCACTGCACAAATCTCACGTGGAGATATCGTTGCAAGATTTGAGGATAATAATCTGTTCTTTGGCGGAATGTCAAGGCTCAATCTCCCAGGCTTATGATGAACTGCTAACCTTTGATCATCAGATTCTAACATCATAGTCTTAAGACTTTGAGTAATGTTCTTCGAACTGTTGATGGTATAGCTTCGTTTGTCTTCTTTGTCGTCGATGTTTGAGAAGTATTTTGCAGCCTCAAACATGTCGAGCTCGTCTGAATTGCTTCTTCTGTGTAAGGAGTATTGCCTGTAATTAGGGTTTGATAGAATTGTCGTCCGAGGAGTAAACGACATTGTTTAAGGTTGTTGTGTAGATTGAAGGCGGTGGAAATTAGCTATATTGTTTTCCTTGGCGAGGTTTATAGAGAAATAGCTAACATGTGTGTATTGAGGTAATGATTATGCATTTATGCCCTCTCTTTATATATCATAGAAAACATGAGTGCGTGCCTATATGATTCGATTTCGATATGTAGGTCAAGGCAAACGTATATCGTTCCTTTTTTCTTTTTTTTTTTTTTTTTTCCTTTTTCCTTTTAATTGGAATTTTCTTTATTTATTTCGAGCCCTTTGTCTCTTTAAATAATAACAAGAACAAATATTTGCAATTGGATACGATATTGTTCGATTATTCATTAGTGAATTTGCACTTCGTTGGTTCTTTGGATGCTCATCAACTTTAGACACTAAATCTTTGGTGGGGATTAGTTAGAATTGAGTTCGTACTATATGAATCTCCTTTTTCTTTTCTTTTTTCTTTTCTTACAGCATTTGTTTTGGATGACACGAAAATCGCTTGATAATTTTTTTTTTTTAATTTATGGGATCAACTTGATGTATACCCCAAAACCATCCTTGCATTGGTCATTATACGTTCATAAAATTTAGATTCCATGATGACCATTTGCTGTAGTAGGACAGTTTTGAATCATTTGTCACTTCGTGTTTGGAGAGATAAGAGCTTCGGTTGCTCGTTAAAATGGAGACAAGATTATATAATTAATTATGTATCTTATCTTGCTTTTTTTAGAATAAAGATTTTCACTTAATAATCATTTAATCTGGGCTAGATGTATTTAATTTATAAGAGGCCCAAATGGGGCTCAAGCAAAATAACAAAACGGTGAAAAATAAAAATAAATTGGCCCATACAGGTCTCGAACCTGTGACCTTCGCGTTATTAGCACGACGCTCTAACCAACTGAGCTAATAGGCCAATTGCGCTAACTTCATTGCCGACCTTTTTTTCACGATATTTAGTAAATTACTATTAATATAGCCGTATAGAATAAACATGGTTCAATAATAATTAAATAATAATAATATGCACGCTATTTACTCGTCATGATTTAATATATAATATCTTAACTCTCCGACCTTAGGATAATAACTGATCAGCACATTATGACCCTTTTCCCATTTAGAATGTGATGCCTGCACCCCAGAAATGAAGATCTATTTATTCTTTCAACTATCCCAAGTGAGATGTTACAGAAATAAACCTTTATTGTTTTTTAATTAACCAATAGCAAGAAGCACACAGTGAAATACAGACATGCAAGTACTCTGTTGTAATTTATGAATATATAATGCTGCTGCTGCATATATATTGGAGTTTATGAATAGTATGGCTTTTTTTTTATTAATCGAATTTCATGATCTTTTATATGAATTGATGCTGTGTGTTAATGAATGTGGAATATGTAGTCCAGAAAATTATTAAGTTGAAGCTGCTGTTTTATGAAGCTTGAATTTCGTTCTACACAAAAAAATGATCAATATATTATCCATAACTGCAGAAAAAGAGAGTTAATATTAACTATTAGAAATCGAAGGGTCCTTCCTAAAACCAACTGGTGATAGGAGGAGAAAGCCTGTTATATATAAAGCGGCTCTTAGAGCTTGAATTAGTCGATGTGGGATGAAACCACTTTTTTTATAATCTCAACACGCCCCCTCACGTGTGGCATGACTGGCCTAACCCGTGAACGTATGAATCGGGTGGCGGCGAGCGGAAGAATTGCTCCGATACCATATTAGAAATCGATGGGTCCTTCCTCAAACCAATTGGTGATAGGGGGAGAAAGCCTCTTATATATATAGCGGCTCTTAGAGCTTGAATTAGTCGATGTGGGATGAAACCCACTTTTTTTATAATCTCAACAAAATATACAATAACACAGTAGAGAGACAAAACATTCATGACAGATACACAAATTCTTGCAGCATGTTTCGATTTCAAGCATCGTTATTTATTGCAAAAACAAACCCCATTTCATCAGATCTTGTGAAGAATCACCTGCACGCCGTGCCGGGGACGAACCATGAAAACCTGAACGGGCGAATGAACGTAGCTCCGCGAAAGCGCCAGTCGAAAACGCTGGAGAATCATGGAAAGCGCAACTTTCGCTTCGACTACGGCGAAATTTGAGCCCACGCAAGTCCTCGGTCCAAAACCAAACGGTAAGAACGCCGCCGAGTTTCCATCCGCAGCCCTAATCATCCCGTCTTCGAACCTTTCCGGCCTGAAAAGATGAGCGTCTTCTCCCCATACGCTACGATCGTGATGCAGAGCCAAGGGCGAAACGTACAGTTCGATTCTTGGAGGGAGATTGAATCGCCCGAGCTTTACTTCTCCTTCGATCCTCCGTTTAATGGCTGGGACCGGCGGGTAAAGCCTCAGCGATTCTTCGATTATCATGTTTAGCTATTATGCCATTATTACAAGAAGGTAATAAAGAACCTTATTGGGGTTTTATAAGAATGCAAGGAATTTAGCAAATGTTAGTTTTCTTCTTACAGTTTTGAGCCTTGCTATGCCATCTGCGGTGGGAAGCTCTCGCCCGAAGAATTTTATAACTTCACTTCTGGCTTTTTCTTGCCATTTTTCATGGAGGGTTAGCAGAAGAACGGTCCACGTTAGCAAGGACGTCGATGTTTCGTGCCCGGCGAAGTAGAACGTCTTACACTCGTCGACTATGTCCTGTAATAATAAGTTATTATTATTATTATCGCCTTCCAAAAGTTTTCCCAGGAAATCGATTTTGGCGTTCTTCTTCTCCATTTCTCGCTTGGCTACGATCTCGACGATGCTGTCGTGGATGCCGTTTTCGAGTTTTTCTGCTTCGATCTCGTCTTTGTTCTTCCAAAAAAAGCTACGGAAGATTCGAGTAAAAACTCAATAAAGTTAATTTGGCAGAAAGCTTCATTCTCAAACTGCATATTACCTTAAGCCTGGGAATTGAATTTTGTGAACATTTTTCGAAAATAGAATCGTTAACTTCGTCAGCATGTCGAAGATCGCCTTTCCTTCCATATAACTGCTGCCAAACGCTGACCTGGAAATAATCTCCGAGGTTAGCAATCTGAACTCTTCGAACACTTCGATCTCTTTCCCTTCGTAATCTTTCCACTTCTCCATCGTCTTCTCCACGCTTGCTATCATTTCTGGGATCATATTCTGCAAAAAAAATCATGAAATTTTCCTCAGCATCAAAAACCGAAATAGACAGTTAAAAAGCTGATGCAACTTATACTTTAAGGCTATCTGCATGGAAAACTTGGTTGGCTATTTTTCGCATCTTAGCCCACTTTTCTCCCTTCGACGAAGACAGCCCATCGCCGAGAAGCTTCTTCGCATATCCTTCGAGTTCTATTTTCGGGTAATTATCCTCTTTATTGTTTAAAATTTCTTTCACGAGTTCTACGTCAGTAATAACCAGCTGAGCTTGAGGGCCATACCAGTACATGAAATTCTTCCCTGAGTCAAAAAAAAAGGAAAATGAAAACCATACACAGATAAGAAGCAATACAAGCTATGGAGTTATAGTGCTATGTGTTATTACCGTAGAGCTTCGACCATGAATGGACATGAGGCAAGATTCTGGGAAATATGTCGTGTGAAGTTCTGTCCATGGCTTTGCCCATACTCTGCCTGTTAAATAATTGAATAGGACAAGAACGCTTTGTAGGAGAGATAAAATATTATTGCTATGATTGATAAGCACTCAATACAAGAAGACCCACACTCTTTGTTTTAATATAGACACACGCACATGCACTCACAAGCACTCAACACTTTTTATTTTTTATTATTGTATAGTAGACCCCTTATATCACAACACAAACGCACACTACATATTTATACTGCATCATAGTCGGTTTATGCTTTCTAGACATTGCTACGTGGGTGTTAATAGATTGATATATGTTAATTAAATGCAACGTGGATGATGACTCAATAGACCATATGATTAAGTCGGTGTTTTTAGTCGGTGATGATTTCTTCAATTCTCCCCTTCAGCACCGACATCCTCTCGTATGGTACTTTCCATTTGGACTATTCCCATGCGTGCTCGAAATTCCTCGAATTTTGTGACAGTAAGTCCTTTGGTGAACATGTCGGCTACTTGATCTTCTGTACCGATGTGTTTTAGCTCAATCTCCCCTTTGAGCACCTTTTCGCGTACAAAATGGTAGTGTACTTCAACATGTTTTGTTCTTGCATGGCACACAGGATTCTCTGCTATGCGTATAGCAGACTGATTATCGCAAAATATCTGTACCCCGTCGCTGATTGGCTGATGTAAGTCGTTCAATAACTGCACAAGCCAAGTGCTTTCTTGAGCTGCCATTGCTGCTGCTCGATATTCGGCTTCTGCGGTTGACAAAGATACCGTAGGCTGTCTCTTGCTACACCATGATATTGCAGCTGATCCAAACTTAAATACATACCCAGTAGTAGATCTTCTTGTATCACGACATCCAGCGTAGTCCGCATCGCAATAGCCAGTGATCTTGACATCTTTATTCTTTTCGTAAAGTATTCCATAATTAATTGTTCCTTTTACGTACCTCAGTATACGTCTGGCGAGCTCAAGATGTGGCTTCTTTGGCTTCTCCATAAATCGACTCGCGATCCCCACTGCGTATGAAATATCTGGGCGAGTCAACGTCAAGTAAATTAGACTCCCAACAAGCTGCCTGTACATAGTTGCATTCTCCAGGTCTTTGCCATCTTCCGCACATATCTTGGCGTTTGCTTCAATTGGGGTTGATATTGGCTTGCAGTCAATCATGCCGAATTTTCTGAGAAGATCTTTTGCATATTTTAACTGATAAAGTAATAATCCATCACCTGTCTCCTTTAACTCGAGCCCCAGAAAATGTTTAAGTTTTCCAAGTTCTTTCATCTGGAATCTCACCGATAAATTCCTCCTTGTTTGTCGAATTTCGTCTTCGTCGTCTCCAGAAATAATTATATCATCGACATATACTAGCACTATTGCTAGTTTTCCTTTTGTTTCCTTGACGAAGAGGCTCGAGTCTGCTGGTGTCACTGAGTACCCGCATTGAACTAAGAATTCGGCGATCTTACCGTACCATGCTCGTGGTGCCTGTTTTAACCCGTATAAGGCTTTCTTTAATTTGCACACGTAGTTTGGATTTTCTTTATCTTCGAACCCTGCTGGTTGGATCATGTATATCTCTTTATCGAGTTCTCCATGTAGAAATGCGTTCTTTACGTCCATTTGCCATAACCTCCAGGACTTGCTCGCTGCTAGCGCGATTAGTACTCGAACAGTTGTAATTTTTGCCACCGGACTAAATGTCTCATCATAGTCTATCCCATACTGTTGCGAAAATCCCCGCGCTACTAGTCGAGCTTTATATCTTTCAATTGATCCATCAGGTCGCTTTTTAATTTTATAAACCCACTTGCAAGATATGGGTTTGACTCCATCTGGTTTAGGTACTAAATCCCATGTTTCATTTTGTTTTAAGGCCATAATTTCCTCGGTCATTGCTTTTCTCCATTCAGTATATTTGATTGCTTCTTCAAATATTTCTGGTTCTTTGATATTTTCGTCTTCTTCTAAAGCTATATTGGCATACCTAGGATTCGGCCTTCTTTGCCTGGAGGATCTTCGTAGTTGTGTTGGGCTTGGTGATACTTCATCATGTTCCTCCCCTGTTGGCTCGGTCTCCTCAATCTGACTTGGCCTTGAAACTTCTGGAGTTGTTTGGTGCACACCCGTTCGCCAGGGACTTTGAGGTGTTCTCGGAGATTGTACGTCCTCTTCTGGCTCCTGCAACGTTGGATTTTCTTCTGGTAGTTTCACTATTTTGTCGAACTCTTCCTCGATTTCTTTTGAATCGGGTAACTCCGATTTTTGTGGTGTCCACCAGGAGGATGCTTCGTCAAATACTACATGGCGAGATGTATAACACCGTCCAGTAGTTGGATCGCAACATCTCCACCCTTTCCTTTGGCTGTCGTACCCCACAAATATACACTTGATCGCCTTTCGATCAAATTTGGTTCGTAAATGACTTGGTACGAAAACATAACAGACGCATCCGAAAACTCTGAAGTGGCCAACAGTTGGTTTGATTTTCCACAGCTTCTCAAATGGTGATATGAATCCCAACTTTGCTTGTGGTAGCCTGTTTATTACGTGCGCTGCTGTCTTCATACATTCAGCCCAAAATCTTGGTGGTACATTCTTCGCATGTATCATGCTTCGACAAGTTTCAGCCAAATGTCGATTTTTCCTCTCTGCCACACCATTTTGCTGAGGTGTGTTTGGACACGTCAGCTGATGACGTATTTTATGCTCCTTCAGTAATTTGGAGAATTCCCTTGACGTGTATTCTCCCCCGTTATCCGTGCGAAGGCATCGAATTCTATCTCCGACTTCTCTTTCAATAGTTTCTTTAAATTCTTTAAATTTTAAAATAACCTCTGATTTTTCTTTTATAAAGAAAACCCAAACATACCTTGAGAAGTCGTCAATGAACGTCACCATATAACGCATACCACTGACTGAAGGTTGTTTGACTGGTCCGAACACATCAGAGTGGATTGTCTCCAAAGGTTTCTTTGCCCTGTAGCTCGAATCTTCGAAAGGTAACTGATGTGCTTTTCCGTACTGACAGCCAGCGCAGACTGTGTTATCCTTTATATCTAGTTGAGGAAGACCTTTCAACATTGATTTCTTCACCATTACTTTAAGCTTGTGATAACTCACATGTCCCAGCCTTGCATGCCACAACTCAGCTGTTTCATTCTTTCGGGTCTTATCCACGTAAGCAGACTCAGCTGACATTACATAGATAGACTCGAGTTTTCTACCCTCCATGATCGGTGTCCCCGTGATTTTAAGATTTCGATACACCGTAACGTTATCGGGTCCGAAAATAACATAGTTTCCCGAAGTCGTTAGTTGTGACACAGATATAAGATTTTTCTTCATACCTGGGACATGGTAAACGTCGTGTAGCTGCACTTGATCAGGACTGAATCTTGGGGTGATGCTCGTTTTGCCAATATGAGCTATTGGCAACCTTGAATTATTTGCAGTAACCACCATTCGTCCTCCCTTATACTCAGTCGTGTTTTGCAGCTTCTCCTTGTCTCCCGTCATATGATTGGAGCAACCCGAGTCTACGATCCAATCATTTTCATAATTTATTTTTCCAGGGATGATGACGGCCAATGCCGATGATTCCTCCTTTACATCTTCGACTATCGCAGTAGATGCCTCTACGTCCCACTCATCCTCGCTATTTTTAGTCTCGTGACTTTTGAAAATTACTGTATTACCCTCAGCGGTCTTTTTCCTATGCCAGCAATCTCTGGCAAAGTGATTTGGTTTACCGCAAACGTAGCATGGACCTTTTTTAATTCCTTTGAGCTTCTGATTTTTGTTATAACGACCTTGTTCGAACCCCTTTGTTTCAGAGCTTATTTCTTCCCTTTTAACAAACTCTTTCTTATCTCGCCTATTTGGCTGGTGAGGTCTCCCCTTAGTTTTATAACTTAATAGAACTTCATCATCTTTCTTTAATGAGACCTCCGCCATTTGTCTGGTCAGCGCTTCCTGGTCAGCTAAAATATTTTCAAGATTGACCAAGGAAGGCTGCTCTTTCCAACCTTGTATAGCGGCCATAATTCCTCTAAATTCGGGTCTTAAACCGTGAATAATAATTCTTCTTATTTTAGCATCTGAAACTTTATCAGTCGGGTCCAACTCAGAGATTTCACGACAAAGGGAACGTACCTTATTAAAATATTCGCGTATCGACATCTCCCCTTGTCTGATTGACAGAAGCTCATTCTCGAGAAGTTGCAGCTTGAATTCATTTTTCTTCGAAAATAATGCCGCCAGTGTGTCCCATGCTTCTTTTGGAGTGCTTGCATCTCGTATGTGTTCCAGCAATTCTTTGCTGATAGTCGTCTTGAGTGCGTACATGGCTTTTCCCGCCTTAATTTTCCATTTTCGTAAAGCTCCGGCTTCTTGTGGTTGTGTGACCTCGTCTCCGCCGACTACCTCCCATATATCTTGCCCTTGAAGATACGACTCCATGCAGGTTTGCCACGTTGTGTAATTTTGGTTGTTGAGTTTCTCCATTCCGCCTACTGACTGTAGGTCCGCCATCGTGACTTGGATTACCTCCTCGTAACCAAGCAAGCCTCACGCACTTCACAATATTTAATTATTTATTTTTATTGTGCACGATGTCTCCGACTCAAACTTCCTTTATCGGTGACAACAGGTGAACCCACAATATTCCCGCTGTCACACGAACTTTCCAACGCGGCTCCGGCGTGACTCCGACGTGGCTCTGACGTGGCTCTGATACCACTTGTTAAATAATTGAATAGGACAAGAACGCTTTGTAGGAGAGATAAAATATTATTGCTATGATTGATAAGCACTCAATACAAGAAGACCCACAATCTTTGTTTTAATATAGACACACGCACATGCACTCACAAGCACTCAACACTTTTTATTTTTTATTATTGTATAGTAGACCCCTTATATCACAACACAAACGCACACTACATATTTATACTGCATCATAGTCGGTTTATGCTTTCTAGACATTGCTACGTGGGTGTTAATAGATTGATATATGTTAATTAAATGCAACGTGGATGATGACTCAATAGACCATATGATTAAGTCGGTGTTTTTAGTCGGTGATGATTTCTTCACTGCCTTCTCATTTCCATGATCTCCTTCGTGTTTCCATGGAGGAATTTATACGAAGGCCCTTTGATTCCCTGTGAACTCATAAGTGATTGTATTAAAATTGGATCTAACCATATTTTCTTGAGCAGTTTGATCACATAGAAGAGTGTATAAATGGAGAAGGAGCTTATTACAACGAAGAGTATGTTGTTAAGAACAACGGCCATCATCGTTTATTCACTATGGTACAGAAGGACTAAGTGCAGATACCATGAATTTATTTTGAAATTAATTACATCTATTGATATTGTTATTCTCTAGAAATTAGCAATCATTGTACTTTGCTAAAACATTACATATCTGAGGCAACAGTCTAGCGCCATGTTTGGTTGTTAAAATGATATAGACATCAATGCTATTTTAACACACATGAAAGGGAGATTTCTAATAAATTTTGAAGTTTTCATTTTCCAGCATATTATTTTATTTATTGATGTATATGTTGTACAGTCTAGTTTAAATGGAATAATAAGAAGAAGATGATGATGTTGGCTTATGATTTTAAGTCAAATATAATATTTTCCACAAAGTGCATGTCAAACCTATAGTGTAATCGAGGCCACATATCTTTGGTTGTACACATACAAGTTGTTTTGATATATAAAAGGTGCACCAAACCTATATCTATATTTTTTATGATTTAAAGAGCTTCATGATTTAAGTTACCATGTGCCAATTTTCAACAAATTAAATAGGCTCAATAAATACGAAATAATAAACATTTAATTGAAAGAGTTGACAATCTACGACCAAGTGGACCAACCATTCCCAATTTTTCCCAATCTTATATATAGCAAATTTAAGTTCTCAACTCAATCTTCTACTAAAACAATATGGCCCTAGTTAGGTTTATTTTCTCCCTAATGAGTATATTTGCTTGTGTCCTAGCACAGGACACAAATAACATTACAACATTATGCCCCATAAAATACTTGTATCAAATTGGCGATTCACTCTCTGACACTGGCAATTCGATCCGTATAAACCCGACAATACCCGCCGCTCGCTCGCCATACGGTGAAACCTTCCCCGGAAACCCCACGGGTCGTTGGTCCGACGGCAAGCTCATCGTAGATTTTACGGGTACAATTTTTTATTTACTCATATACTTACTTATAGATGCATGAATGATATATATCGGGGTTTAATTGAATGACAGCTTTGGCATTCAATCTACAATTATTGAACCCTAACTTGGCGAAGACTGCATCGTTCGCCGACGGCGTTAATTTTGCGGTGGCGGGAAGTTCGGCGTTGGGCCCAATTATCTTGGCTTTGAGGGGCATTAGCGCTGCTCCCGTCCCTTCGCTTTCTGATCAAGTCGCCGAGTATATTGCGTACTTAGCAACCGTTTGTTTCACGCCGCAAGGTATTTTGGTTTTAGTGAATGCTTCGCCTAAATGTTCCTTCTATATGGAATCGCCCAAAACCTAAGAGGTCAATTGTACGAATCATCACGATCACTCATTGAATGAAAATTAAACGTCTAAGGTTTTATAGGAAACAAATCAACCTAAACGTGACGAGGTGCTTTGAAAATTGAATAAGTGTGATACACTCCATTCAAGCTTAAGCTTTTCAGGAGACGTATTGGTCATTTAATATATTTCGTTTCCGTCTCAATTTCTGGAAATAAAAAAAATACGAAATGGAAAAAAAAAGGACTAATATGGTCGAATTCAGCTTGTGCTCGAAGGCTGAGTAGCGCGTTGATCTTCCTGGGCGAAATCGGCGGAAACGATATCAACTATGCGATCATCCGAGCCAAACGCTTCAACAAATCCGAGATTTGGTGCCTCCAATAAATCGAGCCATCGCAAACGCCGCGAGGGTATTAATAGTTCTTTTACTTACGCCCTTAAATTATTTCATCAATCAACGTTTTATATTTTTTTATTAATTAGGTAATAATCAACAGCGGCGCGAAACAAATCGTCGTGCCCGGGAATTTCCCAATCGGATGCTTCCCCTTCGCGATCATCGCGAGGGGAAGCAACGATCCGGCGGCCTATGACGAACTAGGATGCCTTAGGAGCTTAAACGACATAGCGATTTATCAAAATAACGATCTTCGGGCGACTTTGAACGCTCTTAGGAGCGAATTTCCTAACGTCAACATAATCTACTCCGACTATTACAATGGCTTCTTGTCCGTCTTCCGAAATGCGACTTCCCTCGGTAAGTTTGTCCGTCTTTTTTCTTTTTTTTTTTTTAAAGGCGACTTTAAGTGTTATTGTATCTTAATTAATAATGCGATTTTCACTTTTTTCTAGGGTTTAATTCGAGTATTTTATTACAAGCATGTTGCGGACGAGCGCCGTACAGTCTAAACGACGCCGGCTTCTGTGGAAACGCCGGAGTTCCGCTTTGCCCTAACCCTAATACGTATATTTTTTGGGATGGCTTACATTTAACGGAGAATGCTTATCGTAAGATATCTCAAATTCTTATAAGCGACATTTTAGTGAAAATCAATTGTACGCAATAAAAGTCATATTTAACGTCATAAATAAGAGAAATAATCGTTGACTGGTCTAAAATGCACACTCATATGTGTGTGATACATAATATGTAAATCATTTATGAAATATTAAATAACAGTTACTAAAAATAGAAGGGTACATCGTCAATATATAAATGCAAGGTAGTGGGTGATTTCTTAGTTTTTGTTTTACGTTAATTATTAATTTGAGAAAAATCGGATTGGATGCACCAAATTGAGCGATTTTTAGCCCCGTTGAGCATTGATACAAGGGTGGGCATCGGGTCGGGTACTCGGGTATTGGGTAATTCGGGTTCGGGTTAAGATTTTTACTACTCGAACCGACCCGATCTACGACGGGTACCCGCTTGTCGAGTATTTATCGGGTTCGGGTACCCGACGTCGGGTACCCGATTTGAATTTAAAATATGACTAAAATTATTTAATGCAATATAAATATCAAAATATTATACTAAATATCATATACAATATTGGATATTTTGTTTTAAATAAATGTAATATATACATATATGTATGTTAATAAAATTTTGAGAATATATATTTAAATTATTATAAGAATTTATGCATTGATAATAAAATATCACTTGTTTATACAATTAAAATAGGAAATTAATCGAAATATTGTTTAAAACTTTAACATCACTCAAGTTAGATATTGATATCTAACTATGTATTATAACTTTGTAATGTTTATATATTTAAATTAAAATATTATTTTTAAAAATATATATCGGGTACCCGAATAACCCGATCGGGTAGTAAATCACTACCCGATACCCGACCCGATTAAAATTATCGGTATCGGGTAACCCGTTATCCTACAAATAACCCGAAATACCAGATCCGAACTACCCGGACCCGATCGAATTCGGGTAAAACCCGAATATCCGAACACGAACGCCCACCCCTAGATACAAGAGTATAAGATACATATGTGTAACGGTCATTTTCTGGGCTTTTGTAATAAAACGCGGTTAAATCGGAATTGGGCTAGGCCCAAATTTAAATCGGCTATATATCAATGGTGATGGAACCCTAATTTCATATCGGTCATCTGAGATGAAGCCGCACGAAATTTCTCAATCTTGTTCAGAGATTAATGTGTTTTCTTGAATTACCTTTTTTTTTATGACAATTTACGCGCCACGAAGCCCTTTCCTACTATGAATGCGAAGTTGGGAAGAAGAATCGAGTTTAAGGTTGTTTGGGTGCAAAAAAAATTCGATCTTGGTGTGGACATCTGTTTGAAAGATCAGATATTTTTGGTTCTGATTTTAGTCTGCCAAGAAACAAGAATGTCTTTTTTTTTTTCGTTTTGTTGTTTGTGATTTATATATTTAAGAGTAATTATCTGAATTCGAAGCAAAATGATGAGATTTTATTTTCATGGACTGAATTTCCAGCTGTGGAATGTTCAAATCAGCTAAAGGTCTTCAAAGTTCTCTGATTGCTTCTATGTTAATATCTATGATCAAGATCAAGTTCTTGAATTCGTATATATTTATTTATACGCGCCGATATTCATATTCTGAAATGAAAATTGATGTATTCAGACTATACGAGCAAGGTGCAATATTGATGATTGTTTTCTTCTTCATCAATGGCGGATTTGGTCCTTTCGTCTAACTCGGCCAATGAATGTTGAAGAATACATTTTTATTGGAATTGTTGGGACATTGAATCGAAGTGTTTTAAATTAAATATGTGAATCGAAATCATTATTTCCGAACGAGAAAGTCATAAACTCAAAAAAAGAAAAGCTCAACTTTTTAACAGCCTATATTGCACTAAAAACAAATTTTAAGTAAGCCCCAAAATTATATTTTCCTTACAATTATAATATTAAAATATGTATTTTTTTTCGGTCTCAGCTAACCTTGTTGTCTTATCTCATGTAAATTGACTGTTAGCACTAAATCCCAAAAATCCTACTTTATATAGATCCAACTCAGTCAAATAATGTGAATATTTCGAAGTTTATTTTCCACATCATTTCCAATAAGTCCAATATAAAAAAAATTTACGTATTTCCGGGTTCGTAATGCAGAGGCAGCAAGACTATGATTGCTACACTCTTTCATGTTTTATTGTATTCAAGAGAAAAAGTTCATATTTAATACTCTCGAAGTAATTAGTTCTAACAAACAAAGTTAACTTCAATTCATATCGTAGTTACTTTTTTATTATAATATTATTATCTTGTTTCTTTGTAGGTATACCTCTTTTGGTAGTATATTGCGATGATCTTTATACCTACCAGTTACTGCTGCAAATAAATAATAAAAAGAAATAATAATTTATTTCGTGGAAATGCATAAGCCATTTGTTGCATTGATAGAGGTTTTTTGTCCCTTTTTAACTGTAAACTTTCTAAAACGATCTGGCATGTTTTAGACACTATTATCATCAAATTTAATATTTGATCGATCTTGTAAATTTATAAGTGTCAGTTGGATTGGTAAAATCGTCTGTGACTTGATTAAAAGTTGAGAAACAAATAAATGATTATTTGCGTAATCATTACACACCTATTACCATAGTTTAAGATAATGATTGGATAGGTTATGTTGCCCTTGATTAAGTTACTCTCATCATGCATGATAGTTTTAACACACAAATATTTGTTACTATATCCCTTACATTGTGAAAGATTCAATAATTTATTTATTTTCTCATGAATTTATAGCACCAGTCTAATACAGGGGGTTAATACATGAGGAATGTACAGTATAATACTCATTTATATAAAAAAATTTGCAAGTCAGTACCCTGTCAGATTTTATATATATATATATATATGTAGGCACCAATTAGAATAAATTTTTGCACGTTGGTACCTGTTCTGCCGCAAGTGCGTCATGGAACAAATTTAGGTACCATACAGAAAAGTATTGTGGTACATAATACAGTGAAAAAATGATACATCATATAACATATTAAAGTACCATATAGATCGTATATAGGTACCATATATGGGAACCATATAAACACATGACGTGATACGTAATACACATATAAGAAGGTACGTCAAGACTGGAAAAATGGTAAGCACAATCGAACGGGTACTCATGTAAAAAAAATTCTGACATGGGTACTGACTTACAAATTTTTTATATAAATGTGTACTTTATGTAGATTCACCTAAATACGGATGTAAATTTAAATTATGTCATCCACGTAGCGGATTAAGACCTTAGTGCTACAATCACAATTAGTGCCGATTAAAATAAAAAGTACTAATTAATATTCCTTATATGCCATTGTTAATGGCAAGACGGCGTATAACCAATAAAATAACTGCAATATCAAGAATGAAATCTTAATGCTTGTAAAGCCCGGAACACATACCGGGAATTTATAAAATACACTATAGTGGGTAATACCTAATTCAGGATATTCAAAATTGATAATTTTTTAACAAATTTACTGTTTAGTATAGTGTAAAGTGAATTATTCAAAACACGTTCACACTTATAACTAAATTTTCTATTGTAAATTGAAAATAAGCTAAATCGATTCTCTTCATAGCTCCTATGAGCTAATGAATGCTCCACTGGCTTAAAAGAAGATTATTCACTACAAGACGTCACTTAAGAGAATATTTCATCTAATATTGTTCCCATATGTCACATGAAATATAATAGATCGTTTTATCCGAATTTCTGAATATTCCGTCCACTTTGTGCATTACAAGTTTTATCTTCTCATACGAGAGGAACAAAAAAATAAGCAACAAATTAGAAAATTAAATATGGTAATAGTATATTAACCAATTTAAGGAAGCTAGTACATATTGCTATCATAAAAGAATATAATCGGCAGTTTGGTTGATCACCACATGCATTTAAAATATTATTTTTTTGTTATTCTTATTCCGAAACCATATTCTTCATCATCTACAACAATATATGCTTGACATCAAAGATGGAACGTCACATGACAAGTTAGATAAATTCAAATTCATATGCGTTTTTTTATATATAAATTTTGAATGTTGACATATTCTTAAAATTTTAACCGATGACATCATACATATTTATGTTACATCTCGAAGTGGATATATGCTGCTCCCCTAAGTTTATTTATTATAATGGGATAATAAGGTTTCAATATCCCAATTCATGACAATCCCTTTTTTTTAATTAGAAAACCTAAAATCCCTTTTTTTTTTACTTTCACACAAAAGTAATCCTATTTAACAAAAAAATTCTAAACTATGAGACATAATACATTGATAAGTTGGATTAAGATTTAGCCGCTAAAAAGATATTATGTGAGTTTGTGTTGTCGCGTATCATAAGCACAAAAAGAGATATGTTAAAATTTGAAAATAATTAACATATCATAGCCAACTTTTCCCCCTTATAAATACATCTTATAATCCCAAGTTGCTCTTACAAGTAAACACAAAAAACATAGAGATTTAAACCATGGTTAATCTTAATCGAATCAACGCCCAAGAAATAAACTATTACACAACAACAGAGAAAAACTCGATCTTTCCTTCAAACTTCGCCGACCTAACGAAATCATACCAGCAATTGGAACAGCTACTCTTCGCCGCCGACGACGACCCACTCCAAGCCCACGGCCTATTCAATCCTCCGTTCGCCGTCGTCGGCGAAAAAGATTCGAGCCCAGATGAAATCGAAGGCCTTGGCATCAAATCGATCGACGAGAGGAGAATTCGAAGGATGATTTCGAACAGAGAATCGGCGAGGAGGTCGAGGATGAGGAAACAGAGGCACATAGACGAGCTTTGGTCTCAAGTTATGCGCCTCAACAAAGAAAATCAAGATTTAATCGATAGGCTGAATCGTGTCTGCGAAAGCCATGAGAGAGTCGTTGAAGAAAATGTGAGGCTTAGGGAGGAAACCTGCGATCTCAAGCAGATGATGGCCGATACCAAACTCGGGACTATTGATGATGATTATGATCGCAGCGTTTTTGCTGGGCTTGAAGAGCTCTGAGCTTAGTGAATCGTTAATTTTCGGAAAACTGTTTGTTTTTTTAAGCTTCTTTTGAGCCTCAAATCTTCGGAGTTTGAAGGCTGACTTTGAGCAAAAAGTCGTGTAATCTGACAACTTTTTGTGACTTGTGAGTGAGTGACTTCGCTTTGTAATAACATCAGAGTACTCTGCCGTTCAGCGATGAACCAAAAGGTACTGTTCGATTTATTGCAAGTTTGAGTTGACTTTTGGTTGTGGAAATGCTTTGCATAAACGACCAAAAAACTCGAACTAAAAGAACCATATATTTGCATCATTACGTGTATTTAGTACCATGATCTGAATAAAGGTCTGAAAGTGCATTGAATAGCAGTAAAATCACAAGTCATGCAGGCAAATGAATGTACGTACCCCCTATGTGCATTTACTATCTCTTATCTGTATTAATTATGTAGAATTCCTCTAATTTGAACACTAATGGCGGAACCTAATAAGAATGCACTAATATCCTTGCTGGGCTTGCTTTTGTGTGTCTTGAATAATAAGAAGACGACGATGAAAGAACACAATGGGAAAAAAATGGAGTAAAAAAACTTCATTAACGAACCTCAAAATCTGCAGTTTTTCTTTTATCTGCTATGTTTTTCCCTTGATAACTTATAGGCTTGCTATTACATCAAACGGTGTAAGAAAGCTGAAAACGATTAACTTAACCGAACTTATATACCAAAACTCCAATGCCATTCATTCCAAAACGATTAACTTGCTTTGTGTCCAGGCTTATCTTTTTCCATCTTTTTCTTCTTCTTCTTCTTCCCATCGCTGCCAAGCTTTCTCTTCTCTTCCTTTACTTTCTGGGATCGCTGAGCTTCATCCCTCATTCTTGCATGAATATCGCTCGGGCCAGAAGATGCATCGGAAGCCATGGAATCATCGCTGTCAGACCCTTCATGATCTCCTTTCTTGTAATAAGGAAGAAGTACTCTTTCTTCTTCGACGCTGCGATGATGATCTTCGTAGTAATATTCATCTTCAGTTCCATTGTCTCTTTCTCGCTCGGGCGAAAGTATGTACCTTGTCCAGCCCGATTCATTGCTGCTACATCCTTCGCCATGGCCATCTTCTTCAAAAACCTTGGAATAGTTCATCTTTTCTCACACCGCATAAAGAAACAAAAAAGATTGAAATAAATGTATGTTCGAATGAATGTTCCACAGTGCTCCTATCCAACGATTAATAAACCAACCCTTTTTATTTACGATTTCTCAGATTACGACACAGAAAGTATAGTACTAACGCTTAGCTGTCGTCTCTGCAACAAATAAATTCTCTGGCTTCATTACCAGGAGAGGGGGACACTTTACAGGTGAACTCAATATATATATATCAGCCCCTGTCATAAAAACATGTTCCTTTAAGGCCCTCTTTTTTTTTTTTTTCTTCTCCTTCTTTTAAAATTGGAAAAAAAAAAGGTAGTACCTTTGTTGGTTGCTATCTCATAACACCTCAGACGCATTTGAAAAACAAAATATTTAATCCATCTTATCTCTATATTTACTCATTCACTCACTCACTCACCTGCTTGTATCAGTAAATTTAAGGCTGCTTTCTGAGGGAGAGGGGGCAAAGAATGTATATAATAACAATTGATTTTTTTTTTTTTTTTTCAGATAGAATTGGCCTTCTTTAAGTAGAATTATTAATAAATTAACTCCTTATTCATTTGTGAAGAAACCCCTTTTAATTCCCTGTATTGTCATCAAAGCTAAGACCAGCAAATGCAGCCTTTCATGTGTTCTATGCAGTGAATCCAACTGTTTTTTTTTTTTTTTTTGGCTTCTTCTGTCTATGTTTCTTTTTTGTATTGTTAATAATAATATATGGGGAAGATGATCAGTTCTATTATTCCACATGAATGAAATGAAAACCTTACCTTTTCTAAAGATCGTTATCAACATTAACTCATCACCTTCGCATCCAATCCAATCCAAGGAGTCCTTAATTATATTACATATATATCGCCAGTTATTTAACTCCCCATGCACTGGCCTCTTTAGTTGACTGCTGTCATTGACCATGCATATGCTTCTCATTGAACCCTAATCTTTTTGTTCCTTCTTTTCTAACCTTTTTGTAGCAATAAATGTGTCATTTTATATTCACCTATGTAAGAATTGACGCATAGACAAAGAAATAGTACAACCAATTAACAATTTCTTGTTCTAAATAACCTCTTGACAGATAAATTTGGTGATAAGCGACACACGTGTTAGTCAAACAAGAACAACAAAGGCCGAACATATCTCATCTTAAGTCGATGATAACAATAGATAATATATGGTAGAAAGGACGATCGATTGGAACATATAAATCGCCTTGCTTTTTCCCTACACTTAACGTGCGATACTTTGTTTCTACATTGAATCATCTGAGTTCTTGATAGAAAATGTCCTGCCCCGAAAGTGATATATCTTTAACTCTTATGCACAAATTGCCTTGTTATTACTATGCTATATGGCTTCCCTAGCCACTTATATAGTTTCATCATGTCTTGGCTTATATTATACTACGTCTTTGTTACCAATTAACGACAGAATACGTAGGACCCATTAATTTTCTTTCTTGCACACTATCCTCCCAAATGTTATTGATTATTAAAAGGAGTATACTGAAAAATAAAAATATCTAAATAATTTGGGTGGTTAAGTCGTCTAGTGCACGAACTAAAATGCGATTCAATGGGGATCGATTATGTACAATATATATATGGCTCCACATTGAATTGGCCTATCATGGTTCATTGGGACCCAATGAGCAATAATTCTTCGAACTTTTCATTTTTATTTATTTTGTGATTCAATGGGACAATATATCCTAGCTGGGATTTTTGTTTGAACATGCCGATACGCTCGTGTGGTTTTATAATTGGTTGTGAGTGGTTAATTTAACTATGGCAGCTTGGAATTGCTCGGAAGATGTTGACATTATTTTAAATGCTCAGTCAATAATGTGTGAGATATATTTATTCCACGTGGAACAACATAAGCCATTGTCCCATCGGGAGAAAAGCCCTGTTGTAATATTATCGCTTGGAAAATGCATTAAATAAAAGAAACATGTACTAGGAAGATTGATAATAATATGTACGTGAATTAATTATGAGAAATCTATAACTAAATCTCTTTGAAACTTTATCGTTACTTATTACCTACTAGTCCGTCGTGCACACCAGATGTGTGTGCAATAATAATTAGCTTTAACGTAGAAATAAATTCCACAAAGATGAAGAGTTGATTTTAATCATACGTTGAATTGTTTTCAGTAGACATGTATGTCAGTTCTTCATTGACGTTGGGGTTTATTAGTTTTTAATTGGAGATCAAATAGAAATAAATTTGAAATAGCAGTTATACATGAACGTGATGAGCTAATAGTATATTTGATGTTATTTTTATCAATTCTTAGTTGTAGATAAAACTTGATTAGTTCAAATTGACATACCAAGTTGAGATTAACAACGGTTTGTATGAGGGCAATGCTCTTAATAAGATAGAAAGTTAATTTCATGGTTTATAAAGACCGAATATACGTGGATGGAAATTGATGGATCAGGTCGAGTTTGGGCCGGGCCCACCCGAATTTACTTAAACTGATTGAATCCAAGATGGGTCGGGTCAAGCACTCCAAGACCAAGTAGACCCGTAATGGACGCAAGGAACCTAATCAAATCAAACCAAATGGTAGTATGATTTTTATTTATTCGTCGACAAAATAAATCATTACATGATACATCATAAAAAAAATGGAACTAAAGCTGACTACTTTGCTCCGTCTTTATGAGCATTGTATTTTTCCTATCCTACTAAAGGTTCAACCTCCATGAAAAAAAAAACATGATAATCGCTTCGTATATATCGAGTATAACTACAATTTATTCTTCTCAACCGATCAACTCATTCTCAAACTCAATAGACTATATTGTAATATTCCCTTCTACATCAATTTTTACAAATTTTAATACTACCTACATATTTACAACTTTACCAATTTGATTACAAATATTATTTTAGATTTAATCGAAAAAAATTAAATAATAAAAATATATTCTGATACATATAAAAACCTCGATTAAATTAAATGGCTTGAGTCAAAATCAATAGCTTTTTAGCTTAATTTAAGCATAGCTACTTAACTAGTGTTCTTTTTTATCCTTATATTATCATTTATTTTGATTATTTGTTGTTTTGTATCATAGAGACAAAGAAGGTGTCGTCAAATCAACCTTTCTCTGACAGCAGCTTTATCTGACAAAAGAAATAGGAGAGAGTCCAAAACTTCGGACTTCAATGCAAATTAATAAAGTTTCAACGTATCTAACTGATCAGAGACGCAAAGATGCGTTTTTTAGGTGAGAGAAACTAAAAATCTCATTTTGTGTTTAGGTTTTGGTATCGGCTGGAGTATATTTGTGAAATTTTTTGGGTTTTCTAGCTCGGCCCGAGATGCAAGCCAATGCCTCTATTTATAGGAAAAATCGTCTGCAAATTGCAAAATACGTCACTATAAGCATCATTCGATATTTATTGCCCCTCGCATAACGTTCGACCATGACCATGTAAAAAGAAGAAAACTTCCGTCAAGAGACCGAAAAAAAAATTCAAAAGAAAACAAAATTCAAACGATACTCTCCATTTTATTACAAATATGAAAAAGTGATGCTCCCATCTTATAATCAATGAAGGTTTTGATAGATATCCAAAAATCTCCATCATTTAAGCAATAGCGTGCGTTTACACAAAAGTTTATCGAAAGAGTATCAATATCGTGTAAGGAAGAGAGTTTATACGTTCCATAATGTTAATTTTTTTATAGGAAGCAAACAAACGAAAAAAGAAAGGAGAAAAAGTACGAATCAAAATTTCTTCGCTTTTTGAGCAGATCCTTGGGAGTTTGAACGAATCAAAATGCAACCGTGGCAGTTTCTGAGTAGATTTCCATGGAAATAATATCCGTAAATAGAAACACACAAAACGAGACAAATTAATGAAATAATACTTATTAATATTTAAAGATTAAATTTAGCCCGAGCCAAGAGAAACGAAAAGATGTAAAACTGCACACGTATGCCCAAAGCTTCTACGATTTTCTCTTAGTATTTCTACTATTTCTTTATTGCTTTCTTTTCTGAACCCCACTTGTAACGGCGAACCACTGTAATCAGCACAGAGCCTCGGTCGGTCTGCGTATTACATTGAAACTTATATAAATTCAAATGACGCGAAAAATTCAGTCTTGATACGTTTCGCTGAGATAGAGTGTGTGCCTTTTAATTTTCTGGGACATTCTTGGTTATTCCATTCTTCCATATTGCGAAGAGGTCGGTCGGTCTTTCTTTCGCAGATCCGATTAAATGCTGTCAAGTTGATTCTGGGTTGCGATTTTCGCAGCTGAAAATTGATTGCTTTCTACTAATTTTCGGCGATTTCGATACGTGGGCATCATGTGTTTGTGTTTTTGACTGCCTTGTGAATGCAATGGCGATCATCTCAAAATGTTTCAGCTTGATTTATCTGGGCTTTGTGTCAGTGGGAAGGGAAGCTATTTTGTGCAAGTGATTTGGTTTATTGCTTTGCTACGATGATTTTCTTGTCTGTTTTCTGACATTTAGCTAAATCCCAGAAACCGATCAATCAGCTATTTTGTCTTGGTTAGTATACTTATTATATGCCCACATATATCGATATATGTGTATCTTTTGATGGCTTGGGGATGGATTTTGTGTTCGTTGAGCATTGAAATTGCTTGGCTTTGGAAGCGTAGCTTTCTTTCTTCTTAAAGTGTTGCAGTATACAGTGTTTCAGTGAGTGTTTACTTAGGTTATAAGACATCATTACAACAATATGTCCTTTTTCATTTCAGAAGAAAGAATCAAATAAATGGGCAAATATATTCCAAACGGCGACGCGAATCATAGGAGGCCTGGGCTATTGAAAGACCAAGTCAGGCTGGTGAAGAGAAAGGACTCTGATCGCTTCGAAATCGCCCAAATTCCCGAGACTTTGTCGTTCGAAAAGGGTTTCTTCGCCGTGATTCGTGCTTGTCAACTTTTATCGCAGAGCAATGGCGGGCTTACACTGATAGGCATAGCGGGCCCTTCAGGCGCTGGAAAGACAGTGTTCACTGAGAAGATATCCAACTTCATGCCCAGCGTCGCTGTTATTTCCATGGACAACTACAACGATGCCAACAGAATCGTCGATGGAAACTTCGATGGTATGCTTTTCAACCGTTGCTTGATGGAAATATCGAGTGTGATAATGCTTTGAATGCCAATGAATAGACTTTATATTGTGAATAGATCCACGCTTGACCGACTATGATACTCTGTTGAAGAACATTCATGATCTGAAGGAAGGGGAAGCAGTCGATGTGCCCGTATATGATTTCAAGTCTAGTTCTCGCACGGGATATAGGTATATCCATCATTTTTCACCGTATGAACTTTCTTGAAGCTGTTAAAAGTACATGAAATTCAAATTGAAATCGCATATCCATTTAATGACATTGCATGCATGAATCTTTTAAGTTTGTGTCATCGCAGGAGAGTTGAAGTCCCTAGCTCTCGAATAGTGATCATTGAAGGAATCTATGCTCTGAGCGAAAAGTTACGACCTTTATTGGATCTTCGAGTTTCTGTGACGGGCGGGGTCCACTTCGATCTTGTTAAGAGGGTTTTTAGGGACATACAGCGCGCTGGTCAAGCACCCGAAGAAATCATACAGCAGATATCGGAAACGGTTTGTATTTTTGTAACTTTTTTCTTCGATCTTGTTGGTTAAATTGTTAGAACGACTCTCACGTTTGGCTTCTTTGTAGGTATATCCGATGTATAAGGCTTTCATCGAGCCCGACCTAAGCACAGCCCATATCAAAATCATCAACAAATTCAATCCCTTCACTGGGTTTCAGAATCCTACTTATATCTTAAAGGTAATCAACGATCTGTTTTCCTTTTCGAATATTTGTTTTGATTGATTGATTCTCATGAATCCACATGTAGTCGTCAAGAGAAGTGAGCACAGAGCAGATCAAATCAGCCATGTCTGAAGAATGTCAAGAGGGCAATGAACAAACTTACGACATATACCTTCTGCCACCTGGCGAAGACCCCGAGACATGCCAATCTTATCTGAGGATGCGGAACAGAGAAGGAAAGTACAACCTCATGTTCGAGGTTCGACTTCAATGTCCATGTCTTATTTTACCTATCTTGTCTATCATTTCCCAGGCAAAACATGTTATGTTATTTGCAGGAATGGGTCACAGATCCTCCGTTCATAATATCTCCAAGGATAACATTCGAAGTTAGCGTTAGGCTTCTCGGGGGATTAATGGCCTTGGGTTACACCATTGCTGCCATTATCAAAAGAACAAGCCATGTCTTCTCTGACGAAAGGGTCTGCGTGAAAATAGATTGGCTCGAACAATTAGACCGTCATTACATTCAGGTATATTACAACGCATTTTCTTGGCATCTTTTCTGCTCGGTTTACTACGTAATTCTGACTTCTCTGCCTTGAAAAAATAGGTACAAGGCAGAGATCGACTCGTGGTCAAGAAGGTGGCTGACCAACTGGGATTAGAAGGCTCGTATCTCCCAAGAACTTACATAGAACAGATACAAATCGAGAAGCTCGTCAATGAGGTTATGGTATGTTTATGAATCCAAGCTTTCTTCCTTCTTCCCTTTATGCTCTGTTTTTAAAACAAGTTCTGAAAAAAAATCAGGCAGTGCCCGACGATTTGAAGACGAAGCTTGACGAAGATTTCCCTCGTTCCTCATCAGAAAGGACATCGAATAGAATAAAGAATTCGAGGAGGTTCCCTTTTTCTATTTTATTTCAACATTTAGTAGTAGTTAGCAATTTTACCGTAAAGCTCAAGTCTTTGCTTCGATTCGAAACAGAGGAGTGTCCCGTTCGTATTCGACAAACAGGGACAAGAAAATCAACGGAAAGTTCGAGGTTAAAACATCTGATTCGCAGGCGGTAATATTTCATGTTCGACTTATATTCTCTTACATTCATTCATTTCATTCGCGGACGATGATACTATAAACTAGAATAATCGCAGAATCAAGGAGCTGCTGTAAGTAACCTCTCTGAGCAAATATCGTCGCTGAACGATCGAATGGACGACTTCACTTGTCGGATTGAAGAGCTGAATTCTAAGCTATCGAGCAGAAAACAACATTCTCCAAGCTCGCAAAACGCAGCAGCTTTACCAACCGAAACGTGCAATGGCTCGGCGTCGACTTCTTACTTCATATCCAACTTGGGCAATGGATCTCTTACAAGTTCTTCCTCGTCTTCTCTGCTAGCAAGAGACTCGACTTTGTCCGAAGAGGTAACTGACTAACTAACTAACTGTTCATTGTCCCTTTCTATGCTACTGAGAATTGTTATCCCACGTAAAGATCGTTTTTCGCCTTTTTTTTTTCCGACAGCTATCCAATATATTGCGGAGCCAACGCCAAGCTATTCATCGGCTGGAAAGTCTCAACGCTTTTTTACGGGAAAAAGCAGACGAGAGGTCGAATTGGGATGAGATGAAAGAGAAGAAGAACAATCCATATGGGAATCCATCCATGCTCTTGGCTTCTTTAGCAGCTGGTGGATTGGGAATTTTTTTGTTTAAGGGCTTCATTCACTAGATTTTGTTGCACTGAAGATATATATAAATTTGGGATTTTTTAAGCTTTAGGTTATGCTTTATTTTATGGGTCACTTATTGATCTTACAAGTATCAGTTATCGAGACTCAGATTGTTTTTTTAGTTTATTTATTTGTTGATTATTGTTCAAACAAGGAAAATTTTTACAAGCTGTTGGTTGAAAATGCTATTGAAAATGAATCATCAAATGCGGTGGATTGACTAATATATATATTTTTTTGGGATTTAAGTTGAAAATATTTATGTGATATGGTTAAAATTTAAAAAGTTGCATTTTATTATTAAGATAAAATCGTTACAATTGATAAAAGGTGAAGAAGTTGAAGAAAATGAAAATTGCATGACTAAGATATCACTGAATATATTATTAGACTGAAATGAGGAAAATAAACGTAGGGTTGGTTGCCGTTTCCATCCGTCCTTTGACACCGACGTCATATAAATATAATCCTTAATTCATTGCATAGTTGGTCGGACGAACTGTCACTCTTCGGGTCGGGTCAGCAATTGGTATGCCATAGCCTTGTCGACATTTCTTGAATCTCAATTGAAGTTTGCAATTGGCGTAAAGGGCGATTTGCTGGGTTGCTTGGGACGGTAAGAAACATTCTCTTGATGATTGTTTATGACCAATTTATGATATTTTTATTGATCGATCAGCCGTGGGTAAACTTCTACGGAGTTAAATTTTCGATTTTCTCCCATAAAATTCGTACTTTTTGCCCGACGAAAGCTTTCAGGCGTTGAGATCACCTGTTTGGTCCGTAAATTTTGGGGTGATTTAAGGTCTAAGAGTTTGTATTATCGATTACGATTAGCAGACTAAATTTGGGATGATCGTGCTCTTTTTATTGCAGTAGGGTTTATTGAAGACGATGGCATCGTTTGATCCCTTTTTTTTCTTACAGGAATGGACGGTGATTATGATCTGATCAGTGAGCTTCCCCAAAGCATCATCGAATCCATCATCACTAAGCTTCCGTTAAAGGACGCCGTTCGAACAAGCATTCTATCGAGCAGGTGGAGGTATAAATGGTCTTCGATGACACACATAGTATTCGACGACAGAAGCGTAACCAACATCATAGAAGGGCACGAGCACATCGCCGAGGACAAAGTCATTCGTTTCGTAAGCAGTTGCCTCTTCTTACACGACGGACCTATCCACAAGTTCTCTCTGTCAACCTCATACCTTCGAAGCTGTCCAGAAATCGACCAATGGCTTCTCTTCATTTCCCGAAAAGACGTCAGAGAACTGACCGTGGAATTAGGTGAGGGAGAATGGTTCAGAGCTCCCTATTGCATCTTCTCACTGAAGATGCTAAATCGTTTGGAGCTCGTTAGGTGCGAATTAGAGCCACCGCCCAACTTCAAAGGGTTCTTACATCTGAAGGTTCTCAGCCTTCAGCAAGTGTTAATACCGCCAGAAGACATCGAGTGCCTAATTTCCAGCTGCCCTCTTCTCGAGATTCTTACGCTGTCTTACTTCGATAGCATAGACTTAACCATTCGTGCGCCGAATTTGAAATCCCTGACGTTGGAAGGAGAGTTTACTGACTTGTGCCTGGAAAACACGCCTCATTTGGCTCATATATCTGTTGCTACTTACATGACCGATGATGTAGCTGAACATTTCGAGCAAAGCTCGAGCTGCAATTTTGACAAGTTTCTTGGCGCTGTTCCCAACCTTGAGAGGTTATATGGTCATATATACTTCACCAAGGTAAGGCACTTTCTCCATTACGACCTGGGAATGATTCATATACGTATATGTAAGGGCTCATGAATTCTCTTAAATTTTCAGTTTTTAAGCGTGGGTTGCGATATTTGGCGCCGATCGATCACTTACCGCTGCTTGAAGTTCATCGAACTACAGCAAGTGAGCTTCGACGACGAGAAGGAAGTTCTAGTTGTTCTTCAGCTCATAGCATCTTCTCCAAACCTGCAAGAACTGAACATATCGGTGAGTAATCTATCTCCTTTCACCAACTACTTCATTGCCACTATTACTTAACGGTGATATTCTTATTGCAGGGTTCGACAAACAGTACGCCTGTAGTGGAAATTACAGACTCTAATTGCTTTGAGGATCCTTTCATCGTCGACTGCGTCTTAAATCGGTTGAAGCTGGTGAAGATGTCCGACGTATGCAGCGTGCCACTGGAGATGAAGCTCATCGAGTTCTTACTGGAGCACTCGCCTTGCCTCGATGTGATGAGCATCGCCCCGAGCCTCTATGCTACGGGGAGAATGAACTTGCTGATCGATTTGCTGAGCTTTCGCAGGGCTTCTCCGAGGGCCAAGATTGTCGTCGTCGATTGGCAAGTATGAGGGCTCTTTTTTTATTGCATTAGAGAATATAATCTATTATCTAACTTCTATTACATCTATCCTCATTGGTAATGATAATCTTGGTCTTTTGGAAAGAAAAGGCTTGTTGAGAGTATGGTGAAGCTCAAAGATTGATGCTTTTTTGCAGCGAATCCTGTATGAGGTTTAGAATTATTCCAATTAATATCGATAATTTACTTGCCAAAAATAGTTCCTACGGATATTGCTTATTGTTATAATCCATCTCTCTCTCTCTCTCTCTCTCTCTCTCTCTCTCCCTCCCTCCAAGACAAACCACAGCCCCACAAACATTAAATTCGTCCAAAACTCAAGTTGGACCAAACAAACCATTAAAAAGTCAACCTTTACAACATTAAAAAGAAAAAAGAAAAAAGAAACCCTGTTTTTTTCTCTCTGTTCTTCTTACACGATGATGGCTATGATCCAATCCGATCAGCTCAAGCAGCTCAAGGAAATCTTCAATCGTTTCGACATGGACCGCGACGGCAGCCTGACCCAGCTCGAGCTAGCCGCCCTCCTCCGCTCGCTAGGGCTGAAGCCCGCCGGCGACCAAATCCACGCCTTGCTGGCCAAGATCGACGCAAACGGCAACGGCTCGATAGAGTTCGAAGAGCTCGTCGAGGCCATCTTGCCCGACATCAATGAGCAGGTTTTGGTCAACCAAGATCAGCTCATGGAGGTCTTTCGAACCTTCGACAAGGACGGCAACGGCTACATAACCGCCGCCGAGCTGGCCGGGCAGATGGCTAAGATGGGCCATCCTTTGACCTATCAAGAACTGAGTCAGATGATGAGAGAAGCTGACACCAACGGAGATGGCGTCATAAGCTTCAATGAGTTCGCCGGCATATTGGGAAAGTCAGCCGTCGATTATCTTGGATTGGCCGTGTCTTAAAATTTCTCGGCTTTAATCTCTGTTTATGATGAATGGATGTCCTTGATTTGCTTCGATGATGGGATTAAATTTGTTTTTTAGGGGTTTTCATTGTTGGTTTTAGTTAGGAGGGATATGTTCTAACGTATATGATTCCACGAATTCTTGCAACAATGGCGAGGTTGTTTTCTCAGTGCAATAACAATAATTTGAAGTGTAACTTCTACACGTACGATACAAAAGGTTGAATTGGCATACAGAAGCTGTAATAAATTCGACGATGTTCATTCTCTGTTTTTCCCGGCAGATAACGTATTATGACTATACTAAGAGCTACTAATCAAATGGTTTCTTTCTAATTTTCTTGGGAGATTCGAGTATCGAAAGCTTTTCTCTATGCTTGCTCTGCGTTTGTATCAAGATCGATTTCGTCGTGCAAGTTGTACTCAATTACGAGCCCGAGATTGTCGACTAGCTTGTGGTACTTGGAACATCCCGAACACTGTTTAAGTCGAACAAAGGTTAATCAAGAAATCCCATGTAAGAAAGATAACCACAAAACAGAGCCAAGAAACAAGCTGAAACTTCGCGAATTACCTGAACGTAAACAAGTCCACGTTCGTAAGCTAATCTGTTTATCAACCTCTGAGATCTCGCGCCACAAACGTTGCACGTAAACGTCACCAGCAAGCTTCTTCTAGGGATCTTCAAATCGATAGAAGCTTCCTGCAAATAAGCTTCAATTAAGAGCAGACTTCATAGATAAAACTTAACCGAAATGGCTTATAGATAGATATAAAACTTCACTTTGTTTTACAGTAAGATAAGGGGGCTCTAAAGGATATGAGATCCACTGAAAAAAGAAACCATCATGGAGAGGATCTAAAGGAAAATGTCAATGGAAAATACGTTTAAGCTGTAAAAAAGAAAACCTTCTGAAAAAATTGAAGCTATACCTGTTTGGAATGGTCAGAAACAGAGTGCTCTGTGTCCGAATATGTTTCGTAGCTATCTTCAGACAAACATGAAACCGTATGCCTTCTTGAGGATTCCTTCAACGCCTCATATCTTTGAGAATGAAATTTAGAGCTGCAAATATTGTTGCAACACAAGACAAATAAAACTCAAAACCCTTCATCAATTAAAGAATCCATTTTTCTACGATAACACAGCAAATAAAAATCATAGAACGGCAATAAAGGCCATTCAATGACACAGAAAAGCGCCCACCAAATCTATCAAGAATTCACTACGATCGGCAAAAAAGGAAGTTTACCAGGTAAGCGTAATGGGTTTACAGTTGCGACCATAATCAGGTCTGACGAACTGGGCATAGTGAATTGGAGCTATCGAATGTCCAATTTTGAAGTTGTTTCTGGGCAATTCGAATCCACGAATTCTGCAGCCGTTCGCAGCAGTGGCCATTTGTTCAAGAATAGAAAGTGAAAACCAGCCTTTTCTCTTTCATATTATTTATCAATAATTACTTATTGTATGACGAAAATTAAATAGATAAGGTTCTTTGTGGCCCGACCCGACCCATAGATTTTTGTCCCCTCTCTCTCGCTCCGAGTCTCCGACAAATAGTTCGTTCGACTTCTTGATTCAAAGATGCGTTCTTTGCTTATTTCCTCTTTTCTTTTCTGGGTTTTTATTTAGTCAAGCAATACGCGGAAAAGATTCTTGGGATGTTTTTTCTTTTTAGAAAGTAAACTTTGTATTATTCCAAATCATAAGTGTGTAACACAACACAAGTATATCAAAGTATCTAGCTAGACCTACGACCCATCAGCAACTAGGCTACTAGCTAAGTAATTAGTATTGTATTTGCAGCATGCTATGAGTCGATCTTCAGTTTCACAGCTTTATGGATTTGAGTAACGTATGTACATGCACATTTCTCTCACGCCTGATATGGTAGGTCGTAGCAGCCATGATCATCAATATAATACCGTTCTTCTTACTCTTGCCTTTTCCAAGTCGAGTCATCCATTTGCTCCATCTCGTAAATTCAAGTGGCACCCGCATATCTTGAAGGCATGTTGACATAAGGCTAATCACTGAACAACTATATGCGCACTCAAAGAATAAATGCTGCATAGATTCCTCGGAGCCCTGACACAAGACGCATGAGTTTTGGATATTTATACCCCATTTCTGCAATCGATCCGTAGTGTTTAATCTTCTACGCATAATCAGCCATAGTATAAAGGAGTGCTTGGGTGTATTTAATCGATTCCAAACTGCTTGGTTGGGGTGGAACTTTCTTTGGAGCCCATCAACCATCGATATCTTGATAGTATAACCTTGAGGTCCAGTCAACCATCCCCCTGTTTCGACTCGTATTCCTGCCTTCAATGTATTCTGGGCTTTCACGATCTTCTTCCAATACCAGACCAGCTGGAGTCTTTCGGCGCCTCGTAGTCCCACCACTCATCAGTTTTAATGTATATCTCATGTACCCACTTGACCAAAGAGTGTCCTTTTTATGCGCAGTTGCCTAAACTTGCTTCCCAATAACTGCTAAGTTCCACTTTTCAGCAGTTTGATGTTCAGACCCCCACACCGTTTTTGCTGGCACACGGTTGACCACTTTATCAGGGCTCTTGGTTTCCCAATTATGTTTGTTCCCATAATAAGTCCTTACACTTGGTATCAATGGCCCGTAGAACAGACTTTGGCAGGAAGATCGATCCCCAATATCCGTGGATTGATCCCAACACCGAGTTAACAAATAACATCTAGCGGCATAAGGAGTAACCGCCCAGGACGGGAAGGACCAGGAGAACGTGCTATCGTGTGGCACAAGGAGACTCGAGCCCTAGAAACGCGGGAGATGGGTAAAACTGCCCGAAAACTGCCTAACGCGAGGGCCCTATAAATACCACAAGGCCCGCTCAAAACAGGTATCGATTTCACGTATCCACACCGTTACTCTGTTAGTTTTATTACTCACTGTTCACTCTTTAGCACTTCACACCATTTCTTACATCACTTTTCATGCTATTTTACATCTGGAATACGGTAACCACCCTCTTGACCTAGGAAAGAGGGCAAACGACCCCCCACACTCACCCTGTTTTTAGTCTTTAGGCAAAATCCGCGACGAAGTTAAGGCGGAAAAGAGCTCGTTGGCCGTTTAGCGCGGTTGATCCATTTTTCGACGGCATCAGTGATGATAAAGCGCCGAGAGGATTACATTGATGTTTTAGAGGATCGTCCCAAAATAAATACCCCTAAATATTTCTGTGTTTGCAAATGCTTTTAAAATAAGAATTCCCAAACTGTAAATGAAATTATTAAAAAAAAAAAAAAAGAGAGAGAATCAAATCACGAAAATGAAATAGTAATGTGGGGTTAAATTGCACGTGGGGATGAATAAAGGCTGCTGCTTTGACCCATCAACATTATGTCGGGTGGGTGGGGCTTGTGGACTTTGGACTTTTTGTGCTTTGTTTATACTGCAATTATTATATTTTGTTTTTATTATTGTTATCATATGGTTACAATTATTCGGGCCGACATCGGAATATTTAAGCTTATCACAATCTCTGTTCTGTCCCACTAGTATTTTCTCGTCTCTTTCCCCTCCTCTTTCATATTACTATCATTGTTCTTTATTTGCTGTCTTGCAAGCTATTTATAGGCTATTTATTTAGAAGAGTTCTTTTTTTAATAGTGATATCAAAATCAAACTAATCACTCATTAGAACTCAACGCAATTTAATAATGTGATTCTGTCAGAATTAATAACGTACTTATCATCAAATCAGGGTTTTGTAGTTTGACTACAATTTTATTTGTTGCACTAACTGTTTTGCTTAGTTGGAAAGCATGTGACAGAACTTTGACCCCAAATTTATTACCTTTTTCTTTCATCATTTATGCCGTTTGGTTCGAGAAAATGCAACTAAACAATCTCTGGTTAATCATTCCAAGAAAAAATAAAGATTCATAATGAGCATGTTGTTGTATTTTGACCAACTATAAGGATTGGGGTTTTCGTCTTAAAACGACTTGAAATGAATATCTCATTGAGAGAGGAAAACAATATTCGAAATGAAATGAATAACTACCATTAATCCGATCATCGTGTACAAAGGAAATAAATAAAAGTCCAACCATTACAAAACTGCGAAGCTAGTTATAATACAATACCTAATAGCTAGAGGGGCTGATGATAATAAAAAAAGCTTCTCCTACACCACTATTTACACACTACTAAAGAAGACTAATTAGCTACACACCTAAATTATGATTGAATTATATTTCAGAAGCTCGAACTAATCGTGATAGCAAAGAAGCATGACGACACATTGCCTTATGATGTAAAGCCTCGCCCTTTGCTGTCTTAATGCTCCTCCAAGCCCTCGACTTGTTGAAATTGATCTTCTCTTTGGGCTATTGATGCTCAACTTCATCTTTATTTCAAGAAAACCCTTAAAAAATTCAATAGATAGTAGAATCTTTTGTAGAGGTATCTTCTTTCTTTCTTCAAGAGAGAGAGGGATGGCTTATTTCAGCTTTGGCTTGAGTTGAAGTGTGATGAGTTTTCGGTCATAATGCTTGATTTATATATAGTGTGCTTTGGTTATAAGATGTTGATCATATCATAATAATTAAATATGTAGGGAAAAAATGGGTTGTGGTCCTAATAATATAATAACTATTGGTCGTATGAACAGGCAACTAAGGGGCATCGCAGGCGTGAAGATGCACCCTAATCAGCCATACAATTTTGCTATATGGTCCTACTTTGATTTTTGACTAATCAAACAATAACATGGCAATTTGACTAAATTACATTATCAACTTGCTTGCTACTTTTTTTTTTTTTATTTGATCAACTTCAAGTACAGAGATGGAAGTATGATATTTGGTTGACTGCGTAGAAAGCAGTGTTAAAAAAAGAGTTGTTTCGATCATGCAATGTCTCGTTTTCTTTTAATTTATTTACATATCGGTCGGACTTTATCGAAACTAGACAACAATACGTAAGATACAATACAAACCCCAATAAATAAACTAATATATAAAATGGTAAGCTTAAGGACAGCTTCGATTTCAAAATAAAAATGAGAACTTCATTATTACCAACTACTAGCCTTTGTCTCGTGTTCGTAAACTCACTTGATATTAGAAGGTGTGGATTTTGATTGATGCGCCAACAATGCCCTCTTCGAGTAGTATACTCTCGACTATATAGTTGAAATTAATTGGTAACAAATTAAATAATACACGCGAAATTAGTCAACTCCACACCTGATGGTCTCGAAATTAATTCCCCTTGTGATTTCTTTTAAATCGATTGACTAGTCCAAACTAACATTTGAGTACTATTAACAAGTAAAAGCATACGTTCTTGGAAGTGGAACTTATTATTACATCTACGACACTGTATGTCTCAATGCGTCTAATGTTTATACAGTTACTGTTGGCCAATGCCATAAGGTACATATTTCATCAAAACCAATTGTAGTACTTAAATCTATATATTAAAGAAAATATCAAGAAATTGAAAACTAAGATATACTTTTGGACGTGCGCCGCGTGGCCCAAGGATGATATATTTTGAGCTTTTATTACATATGCTTGATATGTGTAAGGCCCAGTCCAATTCTACTTATTCGGTCTCAAATCTCAATATATGTAATAAGCTAAATATGACATGATCCTTAAATTTCGGAGTGGTAGTAGATAGGACAAAGATTTGTGTACTATATCCTCTAGTTAACTGTGGTTGTTGTACCAACTCACCTCATTATTAAATTATTGAAAAAGATATACGCATAGAGAGTGCCGAATAGTTCTGGATAATAGTATAATGATATCCCGATTCGAATTATATATTTGACTAGTGGGAAAAGATTTCCAATGACGATGATTAATGGATGCGAGACATCATTAACCATTTAGCTATTAATTACATATATGGATTCTTCAAGATTAGTGACATATAAACCTATGTCGGCACCTTAGAGTGGAAAGTTTCACAACTTTGGTCGTCATAGTAAGTCAATGATGACATGGTCTAATATAGCAATACGTTCACTTACTACTAATATGTTCATGGTACTTGGATAGTATAGTAAAATAATATAATCTTTTGTTTAATAGGAAAAACACACATTACACTATCATAGCGTGGTGCAAATTGCTTGGTGTGGGGTGATCCGTACAGAATATAGTCCGTTCCTTGTTTACTACTCCACCTCCATTATCAACACCATATATCAATAACTAAACCTTAAGGAAGAAAAGAATTGAACAAATTTAAATTTTAGAATATCTATAGCTGCCAATAAGACAGAAGCAATATATAATAGATGGATATATCAAGTTACGACACACTGTTGCCAGCTAACATTTCATGGGAAAAAATAGACAAAATATGTCTTCCATGTCTATCCATATCTAAAGCAGTCATTCATGGCCCCATCTTACATGCGTACGCTTGTTCCATCAACTATATGGATACCATAAATATATACAATTAATTTGCTTTTCTAAATCTTATACATATATATAGATAATAGATATGTATAATGATGCGGATAGTTCATGAGATATAGATCTAAACTCCATTATTTGATGTTTGCTATTTTGACACCAAAGTCTATCCTCGCAAGATATTACATCCCCACATTAAAGGGAAACATGCTTTCATGGTCTTATGTTGTCTCGTCAACATTGGTTGGTACATGCATTTGTACCCCAAAAAAATGAAATAGATACCCTATGAAGTACCGAGAAATCATAATTATTATAGATTCATATAATTTATTAATTATTTATGTCCCTATTATAAGATAGCATCAGATAATCAGAACTCATGGGAAGATGAACTGAACCTAGTAAGCGCGGTCCAGCTGTCACGTGATTCCCATCTCATCGATTCTCCTTTTATGCCACGTGGCTTTTCAGTAGCTTATCCAAATCTTTTTTGGAAGTTTTATATTTTTAATGTTTGTTGGACATAGGATCTTGTCCATTTTATGACAAAATCGTCGTATAATCAAATGGTTATTTGGTAAAAGCTATATAAATTAATATTATAAATATAATAAATAATCTTCTTATTCTAGCTACCCGTATCCCCGATTTTTCCTCATTTATGAACAACATTACTATATTTACTAACAATTCAATCCATTCAAAATTCAATAATAATAATTTACTATATATAGAGACAGAAAGATACACACAAACACGCAACTTCAAATCTAAAAACAAACGCAGATCTTCTCTTTGGCTGCCAAATGGATCAAGAAAAGACGACGTCAACAACAGCGACGACCTCCACCGACTCAACCACCACCACCATCTCCACCGCCGGCCACGGCGGCGATGAAGCCTTCGCCGGCCGATTCTCCTCCCTCGCCTACGAATCGTCGCCGAGAACGACGAAGGCCCCTTCATCGAAGTTCAAAGGAGTTGTCCCACAGCCCAACGGCCGATGGGGCGCTCAGATTTACGAGAAGCACCAAAGGGTTTGGCTCGGCACGTTCGCGCTCGAGCAAGAGGCGGCGAGGGCCTACGACGTGGCGGCGAAGAGGTTCCGCGGCCGCGAAGCGGCGGTGAATCTTAAGGCGGCGGCGGCGGCGGCCGACGACGATCACGAAGAGGGATTCTTGAATCGACACTCTAAGATGGAGATCGTCGATATGCTGAGGAAGCATACTTACTACGAAGAGCTTGAGCAGAGCAGGCGAAGATCTTTTCTGGGCCGCAGTTCCTTCGATTCTCCGGCGAGCGCCGACAAGATTACAAACGTTAAAGAAGGTAAGGAAGAGAAGCTTTCAACTTTCCTACTCCAAGTTTTGATGATGCAATAAATTGTCATATGTTGCAGTGCTATTCGAGATAGTGGTGACGCCGAGCGACGTGGGAAAGCTCAATAGGCTCGTCATTCCCAAGCAGTACGCTGAGAAGCACTTCCCACTGAAGGCCGACCATGGCAGCGGTGAAAGCTACGGCAGTTATTTATTGAACTTCGAGGATGTAAGAGGAGGAAAAGCATGGAGGTTTAGATACTCTTATTGGAACAGCAGTCAAAGCTACGTGCTGACGAGGGGTTGGAGCAGGTTTGTCAAGGAAAAGAATTTAAAAGCCGGCGACGTGGTGAGCTTTCTGAGGTCCGGCGGCGGCGAGGCGCAGCTGTACATCGACTGTAATACCAGTAATTATGGTGAAGAGGGAGATTATTGCGAGGTTAAGAAAGTAATTAGGTTATTTGGAGTTGATGTCCGTGTTGGGGAGAAGAGGTATGGCGGTACGGAAATGGAGGTTTTGGGCAATAATTATAATAAGAAGACGAGAATTGTATGATTTAGTCTTATGTTTATAAATTATTATTATCATTATGGAAGTTTATAATTGTATTTTAGTCAAAGTATGGGCCGAGTTAGGGATGAAAGATGAGCCGAATCGGCTCGTGAGCTCGACAAGCCGGCTCGGCAAAAGCTCGGCTCGAGCTCGATATAAATGAGCTCAAGCTCATTTAAGTTGAGTTCTAGCTCGAGCTCGTTTATGTCGAGGTCGAGCTTGTAGCTCGTATATAGTGGCTCGAAAGCTCGCGAACAGGCTCGTGAGCTTTTTTTTTTTTATATTAATTTATATTATTTTATTCTAATTATTTAAATATTTTTATTCAATGCTCCATTTTTTAAAATTTTGTAAATTTTTTATATTTTTTATTTAGTTTATATTATTTTTATTAATTTATTAATTTTTTTATTAAAAGCTCGAACTCGAGTTCAATGAGCCTCGTGAGCTCGAGCTCGAGTTCGAGTTCATCTGACCGGAAATGACCTCGAGCTCGAGCTCAACTGTAAGGGCTCGAGAGCCGAGCTCGGCTCGTTTACAGCCCTCTAGGCCGAGTATATGGTTATAGAAAAGGCCAATACGTTTGGGTTGTGTGCACAGTTTCGAAGCCCAAATATTTTACAAGATATGATCATCAACAAACCGTAAATCTTTCATCTAAAAAAAAGTATATTTAAAAATTTGGAAAGCTTAGACAAAACCTAGAACATGATATTTAATGTTCGTCGTACCATACGTCAGCTTGTGAATATTCTAAGTTCACGCTCATCAATTTTGTCACACACGATTTTGTGTATACTAAACGGCATAAATTAGCTACAGAAACAAACGGTCACATTTACTTTACCCTTGAAAATTGGACAAGGCTTGCAAAAACCAAGGACGACTAAAAAAACATGTGTATAATTAAATAAATTACTAAAGGTGGCGACGGAAGAAAAAAAATAAAAGATCAACTTGAGATAGAAATTTAGCTGGTCTACGTGTCGGTCAGTGATTAGTCGTAGCGTCCAGGAAACAATTATACTACCTCCGTCCCGTTATTTTTATCACATATCTTGGTGGACACGGATATTAAGGTGGTATTATTATAATAATATAGTACAATGAAAAGGTAATAAAGTGTATATTTTGACACGTCTTTTAAGAATATTTAATATTATTATATTGATTGTTTGTGATAGTTTTTTGCTAAATAAGGAAAGGTGATAAAATTAGTGGGATGCCCGAAATGGCAAAATGTGATAAAATTAGTGGGACGGAGGTAGTAATACGTATTAATTGGACAATTAATTTGGCCCTTGGAGTAATGCAATGGTTTAGGCTAATTCAAATGTTTGTCCAATGCAACGAATCGTTGAAAGATTCTTTTCCACAGCTGTTTCTGTCTTTTGTTTCATACACCCAACTAACCCAAACATTTGTTTATTTAATCTTGCCAAGAAGTTAAAAAATAAAAAACATTCAAATTCATACATATAATTCAATGTAGAAAACTAAATAAACAAACAAGTACCGGAAGAAAACGAAGAGCGAGGAAGTCCATTGTTAAGGGACAATAGTTTCAGAAATAGGAACCAGGTTGGGGGAATTCCAAGTAATAGAAAATATGGGGAGCAAATTGCAAATAAAATAATCACCAGCGAATTCAAAACCCCCCCTCTCTCTCTCTCTCTGAACAGAATGATTCGCATGTACGCGACGGACCGAATATTGACCCTCTGCTCCACAAATATTTTATATATTCATTCATTCTAGACCTTTTCTTTATCCGTAATTACAGCTTCTTCTTTCTTTTTTTTTTTTGTTTTCACAAGCTTAAAATTATTACTGTTGTGTTGTGTGCAGATACGACAATTTATCTTGTTTGCTGTCCAGAGAGAAGTTTATTCCAACAGATGATTCTACTTAGATCCCTTTATTCTGATTTTTCATTCGGATCTATCAACGCAATGATACAAAAAAACAACCTCGTCTTCCCCATATAAATCCTCCCCCCTCTCTCTCTCTGTGTGTGTAAGAGAAAACCACATTTTACCATGGAAAGGTGTCGAGATTATGTCCGAGCCTTAGAAGAAGAGCGTCGCAAGATTCAAGCTTTCCAACGTGAACTTCCACTGTGTCTAGAGCTTGTCACACAAGGTATATAGACATTCATACAAAGTATTATTCAAACATAGGAGCTTTTCTTGAAGGTGGGATTTTTATTTTAATTTCAATTTCTGGGCTTTGTTTGCTTTACAGCGATTGAAGCATGCAAGCAACAATTACCAGGTGGGACAAGTACGACGAGTGAATACAACTCGGCGCAGACATCTAGCGATGATGTCCCAGTTTTGGAAGAGTTTATTCCCATGAAGAGGCTTAGTTCGTCGTCTGCTCATAACGTCGCTGACAACGACGACGACGACGATGAAGTTGAAGAATCGAAGAAGTTGAAAAGAGACGACGGCCGTGGAGTTGATAGGCATTCGATGAAATCAGATTGGCTTAGATATGCCCAGCTATGGAACCAAACCTCACCAGATCCACCCACCAAAGAAGTAATTACCTTTTTTAATTTTATTTTCTCGAATGAAAAGTGAGCTGAGCCCTTTTTTCAATCTCGATTATTAGTCGCATAGAAAAGTGCGTGTCGTTGAAGTGAAGAGAAATGGGACGATTAATGGCCCTCCGTCGCCGCCGGCGCCGCCGCCGGAAACCGCCAGTTCCACGGCGGAGACTGGAGGTGCCGGTGGTGGCGGCGGTAGCAAGAAAGAAGTAAAAGACGAGCAGTCTCAGCTAAAGGTTAGGAGGTGTTGGTCGCCTGAGCTGCACAAGAGATTTTTGCAAGCACTTCATCAACTAGGTGGCTCAAATGGTAATAATATTTTCTTGCCTTTTTCTTTTTCCTCTATTTTCTTTTTTGTTCTTCTCTAATAATAATTTCTCCTCTTCTTCTTGTGCAGTTGCTACGCCGAAACAGATTAGGGAGTTGATGAAGGTCGATGGCCTCACAAACGATGAAGTCAAGAGTCATTTACAGGTTACTTTTTTCTTGCAATATTTTTACTAACATTCAAATGGCGTTTGCTTTAAAGACCTCATTTTTAGTACATTCTTTTTTATTCAAATGGCGTATTCTTTGGGGGGGTGGGGGAAAACGTTCAATTGAAGCAAAGTATAGATGAGTTAGCATTATAATCTTTGTAAGAGAAGCTTCGAAATAGCCTTACAAGCTAGAAGCTTTATTCCATGTCTTTAGGCTATATGGAGCTTTTTCTTTTGATGAAGAAAAAGATAAATAAAAAATTAGTTACCGTTAAATGTATTATTTGCAGAAATATCGATTGCACACAAGAAGGCCAACGCTTTCTCCTTCTTCAGCTCAAAGCAACCACCTCAGCGTACAAACTCCTCAGTTCTTGGTGGTCGGCGGCGTATGGGTCCCACCAATTGCGTCCACGGCCTACTCCGGCGAAGAAATTCCTAAATTGCCACCGCCTTTTCAAGCAATTAGGCCCAAATCTAAGGCTAATAAGGAAAAGGATGACGATGCTATTGCATCACCTTCGAACGACGGTGGAGAAAACGTTCAGTCGCATTCACCGGCCACGTCATCGTCGGCGCTTACACCCACCGCCTAGCCGACCTATTAATCATATATTTTCCCAATGGATTAGAGAAATGATTAATGTTAGTTTAGTGAGAGGGGGATTAGGCTTCGCTAAATCACAATTTAATAATTTATCGGAGCTAATGAATGTCAACTAAGCCAATATTTTCTACTGATTTGTTGCAGGGAAAATAGAACAAATGCGTAGTAAATTCAATTAAAAAGCCACTTCGTAAAAAGTCCATTTTTAAAAGGATTTTGTCTCGGAAGTATTTACAAACACCCTCTAAATATGGTGGGCTTCACTAAGAATATTAGGTTGGCATTTATAAGCATATGCATGAATTGGCTTAAAAAGTGGCATTTATTAAATATATGATTTGTAGAATAATATACATATATAAGAATATTCCATCATTTGTATACATTATCTCGCCCAACCTAATCGTCGTCCCTGGTTTAGGCTCTAGCACTTCAACATTTGGCATTTATTTCCTTTTAATAAAAGCTCCTGCATTAATTATTTTTATTATATAAGCAGCACAATACATTCCAAAAAGACATTGAGATGATTCGTAAATCCTAATTAAAAGAAAAAGACACAAAACGAAATATCATACCTTAATGATTCAACATTTCCTTCAGCTTTGATAATGCTAACATTCATCGTTATTTCGACATAGGATCAGTGAAGTAGATAGTAGAATAATATTCAAGAATGAAATACACACGCACACACAGACACACACACACACACATATATATATATATTGTTGGGTGGGAAAGAAAAATATTCGAAGATTGTGTAGTACACAATTTCCTTAAAATAGATTCGCTCCCTCACGTATGTGCTAGAGGTTTTTTAACGAGCGTCTATTTCCCAGGATACTTCGAAAACACGGCGTTCGTTTAGCACAAAAACGACACCGACTACGAACTGAACAAGATCGATAGCAGAAACGATTTTTTATGAAATAGTTTTATTTTTTTTTTCTTGTGTGTGTGTGTTTTTCTTTTCAAGCCTTAAATGACCTATTTATAGAAAAAAATTAAAATAATTTTTTTTTTTTTTAATTCAAGGACTAAACACACGTTTGAGGAGTGGTTTAAACCACTCCATCAAACTACTTCAAAAACCAACTTTAAAACCATAAACCACTCCTAAAAACCAAATCCTCATTTACCTAAATTATCTAACAATCCCCCACATGAATGAGAATTGGTTTGTTAATGTTTCTGCTAATTTAGCGATACTCTGCATAGAGGATAGTATGTTTACCATTTGAACTTCCCCCTTGTATGCACGCTTGGTTTACTGCAGTCCAGTAGAACATGATGTCTTTGAACTGTCCCGCTTTTCGTGTAAACGAACCCACGTACAATACACAGAGACCATTTTTCTCTTGTTCCGTTCTCATGGTTTTGTCCAGTACGGCCATGGACACGTCCTGATTCTGCGAGGGTTTCTAAAGAACTAAGCCTTTCAGTTCTCCTTTGAAGCGGCCCCACTTCTCCCTAACATAGGTGACTTCTCACGTCACGAGTATTTTCTATCAATACTCTATGATAGTCATTAAAGCATCATCATGCTAGCCTTTTTCCATCATCACTGTTTCTTGACAGGAATGGCTTGGGTTATCCCCCACAGTGATACCAAGTACTAAGATTAGGTTGTCCCTTTGAACCTAGATCTTGGGATCTCCAGTCACATAGGTAGGGTTTTCCTTCTTAGTACTTTTATACTTTAAGGCTTTAAGCCCATTCCTTTCGTCAACCTTTCAACCGCATCTCTATTTAACCCTTTGGTTAGCGGATCCGCAATGTTATCCGTCGATTTCACATAATCAATCGAGATAACTCCAGTTGAGAGCAGTTGCCTAACGGTATTATGTCGACGACGTATGTGTCTCGACTTACCATTATACATAGTACTTTGTGCTCGTCCAATAGCCGATTGGCTATCGCAGTGTATGCATATAGGCGGCACAGGTTTTTCCCACTTAGGAATATCCTCCAAAAAATGGCGTAACCATTCAGCTTCTTCTCCACATTTATCCAAGGCAAAGAACTCAGATTCCATAGTGGATCTTACTATGACCGTTTGTTTCGAGGATTTCCAAGACACAGCAGCTCCAGCGAGTGTAAACACATAGCCGCTTGTGCTCTTAGAGTCCTTCATATCAGATATCCAGTTCGCATCTGTGTAGCCTTCTAACACAGCCGGATATCGACCATAGTGTAATCCATAGTCTCGAGTATACCGTAAGTATCTCAAAACCCGTATTATAGCGGTCCAATGATCCGCACTCGGATTGCTCGTATACGAACTCAGTTTGCTTATAGCATAAGCAATATCTGGCCTAGTACAACTCATTAAATACATCAAGCTTCCGATAATCCGGGAGTATTCTACTTGAGAAATAGCCTCCCCGCGATTTTTCGACAAATGAATGCTTCGATCTAATGGCGTTCTAGCAACACCAGAATCACCCTTGCAGAATTTGTCGAGAATTTTGTCTACGTAATGAGCTTGACTCAAAACAAGACCGTTACTCGTTCGTTTGATTTTAATTCCTAAAATCACGTCCGCAAGTCCCATATCTTTCATGTCAAATTTCGAATTTAACATATCCTTGGTAGACTTGACCATTTTGTCGTTACTACCAACAATGAGTATGTCGTCTACATACAGACACAAAATGACATAGTCATCGCCTGTTTCCTTTGAGTAAACGCATTTATCGCTCTCATTTATTTTAAAGCCGTAGTTGATCATCGCATGATCAAACTTTTCGTGCCACTTCTTAGGGGCTTGTTTCAAACCATACAAAGATTTGATTAATCTACAGACTTTCGTTTCGGTTCCCGGAGCACGAAAACCCTCGGGTTGCTCCATATATATTTCTTCGTCTAATTCACCGTTTAAGAAAGCTGTTTTGACATCCATTTGATGTACTTCCAAATTTCTTAAGGACGCAATAGCAAGTATCATTCTTATCGAATTTATTCTCGTCACAGGAGAATATGTGTCAAAGTAATCTAAGCCTTCGCGTTGCTTATATCCTTTGATCACGAGTCTGGCTTTATACTTTTCCACAGACCCGTCTGGTCTCATTTTTCTTTTAAAAATCCATTTTGCTCCTAAAGATTTACATCCCTTTGGGAGATCAACTAACTCCCAAGTATGATTCTGCAAAATAGAATCAATCTCGCTTTTTATGGCTTCTTTCCATAAAGGCCCGTCCACGGAGCTCACTGCTTCGTCATAAGTCAGCGGTTCCTTTTCAATCAAATATGTAACAAAGTCGTCACCAAAAGATTTCTCTATTCGGGCACGCTTGCTTCGTCTCGGTTCAATCTCATGAACCGTACTAGGAATCTCGGTTTCTATATCATCTCGTTTAGATGTACCAGATCCATAATCGGATTTACAAGGAAATACATTTTCAAAGAAATACGCATTCCTTGATTCCATGACCGTGTTCTTGTGTATATCCAAAATTTTCGAATCATATACAAGAAACCGATATGCCGTACTATTGTGTGCATATCCTATGAAAATACAGTCCACCGTTTTAGGACCAATTTTCACCGCTTTAGGCGCAGGTACGGCTACCTTCGCCAAACACCCCCACATTCGCAAATGTTGGTACGAAGGCGTCTTTCCATTCCATAACTCATATGGAGTTTTATTCATTTTCTTTCGAGGTATCCTATTTAATAGGTAATTACTCGTCAAGATAGCTTCGCCCCACATATTAGGCGGTAGACCTGAACTCAGTAACATCGCATTCATCATTTCTTTTAATGTGCGATTCTTTCGTTCGGCCACTCCGTTTGATTGAGGTGAATACGGGGCGGTCAATTCATGGACGATACCATGTTCCACACAGAAGCTCCCAATTGGCGCTTCGTATTCTCTCCCTCGATCACTTCTCAATCTTTTAATTTTCTTGCCGAGTTGCGTTTCAACTTCGGTTTTGTAGAGAACGAATTTCTCTAATGCTTCGTCTTTGCTCTTAAGCAAATAAACATAGCAATATTTGGTGCAATCGTCAATAAATGTTATAAAATATTTATTGCCACCACGTGTTTGAACGTATTTCAAATCACATAAATCGCTATGAATCAATTCAAGCGGTTCGGTACTTCTTGCTACCGAAGGGAAAGACGATCTCGTCATTTTTGCTTCAACGCAAATTATGCATTTATATTTCGAATTAATTTCGAATGTTGGAATATGGTCTATGTTAATTAATCGACGTATCGACTCAAAATTAACGTGACCTAATCTACCGTGCCATAAATTGGAAGATTCAAGCAAGTAAACGGAAGAACGTTTTTCATTCTCATTTACAATAGTCATTACATTCAGCTTGAACAAACCATCACAGGCATAACCTTTACCAACAAACACACCCGACTTAGACAATATCACTTTGTCAGATTCAATAACAATACGAAAACCGTGTTTGTTTAACAAGAATCCCGATATAAGGTTCTTGCGAATTTCCGGTACATACAACACGTCTTTCAGCGTTAGTATTTTTCCGGACGTCATCTTGAGCATCACGTTCCCTTTTCCTTCGACGGTAGCAGCAGCCGAGTTGCCCATGTAGATCTTTTCTCCTTCAACCGGCTCACAGGTAGAGAAGAATCTACGGTTCGTGCACACATGACGTGTAGCACCGGTATCGATCCACCATTCTTGTGGATTCGACCCAATCATGTTTACCTCCGAAACCACCGCGACGAGGCTCAAGTCCTCAACTTCTTTGGTGATGTCTTTCACCATATTGGCCTCGTGTTGCTTCTTTGGAAGTCGACAGTCCGACGACTTGTGGCCTAGTTTGCCACAATTGAAGCACTTTCCCTTGAACTTATAGTTCGGTTTGGAGACGCCTCCGGTCGCCCCAATTTTCGCTTTGGGTTTAACCGCGCCTTTGCCCTTTTTAGAGCTATGCTCCACCACATTTACTTTCGGTTCAGATGAGCTCGACACTCTCTTTTCCGACCTCTTGTTGTCTTCTTCGATTCGAAGTCTAACAATCAGATCCTCCAAAGACATCTCCTTGCGCTTATGCTTGAGATAGTTTTTGAAGTCTTTCCAGCCCGGCGGCAGCTTCTCAATAATAGCCGCAACTTGAAACGATTCACTCAGAACCATCCGTTCTGCATGGATCTCGTGCAAGATCAACTGGATCTCCTGCACCTGACTGATCACAGTCTTGGAATCGACCATCTTATAATCAAGGAACCGTCCGACAACAAATTTCTTTGTGCCGGCATCCTCAGTTTTATATTTCCGGTCTAACGATTCCCACAATTCCTTAGCCGTAGCGACCGCACCATACACGCTGTACAGAGTATCGCTTAGGGCATTCAGAATGTAATTACGACACAGGAAATCAGAGTGTTTCCATGCATCAACAGCGATCACGACCTCAGCGTTCGTCTCGCCGTCGTTCACCTTGGGCTCGACCTCTTTCAGGTATGTTGCCAGGTTCAGAGTGGTGAGGTAGAAGAGCATCTTCTGTTGCCATCTTTTGAACGTGGAGGCTGTCCCCATAAATTTCTCCGGCTTCTCCAGGTGGTTGACTGGTACGGTTGGCTTCGTAACAATAGGTATGGCGGTGGGGACAAAAGTAGGAGGAGGAGGAACGTCAATGTTTTCTTCGTTCGCCATAGACTGTTGGTTGTTGAGGAAGTCCACGTAGTCTGACATCGTTGCGGGATCGTCGATCTATTTTAAGATTGTTGGGTGGGAAAGAAAAATATTCGAAGATTGTGTAGTACACAATTTCCTTAAAATAGATTCGCTCCCTCACGTATGTGCGAGAGGTTTTTTAACGAGCGTCTATTTCCCAGGATACTTCGAAAACACGGCGTTCGTTTAGCACAAAAACGACACCGACTACGAACTGAACAAGATCGATAGCAGAAACGGTTTTTTATGAAATAGTTTTATTTTTTTTTTCTTGTGTGTGTGTGTTTTTCTTTTCAAGCCTTAAATGACCTATTTATAGAAAAAAATTAAAATATTTTTTTTTTTTTTAATTCAAGGACTAAACACACGTTTGAGGAGTGGTTTAAACCACTCCATCAAACTACTTCAAAAACCAACTTTAAAACCATAAACCGCTCCTAAAAACCAAATCCTCATTTACCTAAATTATCTAACATATATATATATATATATACGCCTTCTCGGGCATTTGCTCTCACGTTTTACTCATTCCTCAGCTACAGTTGAGGATTCAAGCTTTGTGTTCTTATTATGGGTTAGCTCATCCTATCTACTTTTGAGTTTTGATATGATCAAAAGATCGTTTCCTTGGCTACAAAAAAAAAAAAAAATGATTCTTTTACCACTTATAACTATTGTTATTACAGATGAAGTCTTACTGAACTGTTGTTGGACTTCTGTAATGATATAGTTCTGCCATAGATTTTCTTGATCAAGAACAGACGCTCAATCATCGATACAAACTAATTCGATTTGCGGGTTTTAATCATCGTCTTGTTTTGGATCTCATCTGTTCTTCGTCTTCGTCTTCCCTGTGTAACAATATCAATGTCAACAAACAACACAACTGTCATGAAACTAAGTTTACAACATTAATCTATAAAGGAAGGAAGGTAAAGCTTACCCAAGCTGTTCTTCCTTGAAGAAGCCATTACCTGCGGTATGAAAACTCCAGTGCCGCCGCCGCCGGCGTTCCAACTCGTTCGCCGCCGCAAGTTCGCCGTCCACGGCGGAAAGGCGTTACTGTAATAATAATCGTCAACTCGCCAGTCGTAATAACTCTGCGACCGTCCAAACACACGACGACGCCCACTGCTCTGTTTTCTATCCCCTGCGGCAAAAGCTTGGCCGTCGCCGCCGTCTTCGTCGGTCAACTGCAAGATTTGTCTCTTCAGTTCGAGGTAGAAATCATCGTCTGTGCCTTCGAATACATCGTACTCTGCATCACAGTCGAGGGTTTTTCTGTTCGTGCCTTCACCTTCGAACAGATGATTCATGGTATTCTCATGTATATGGAATTGGAATGGAATGCGATTCTCTTCTCTGTATTTATAGTTTCAAAGTGGTTTGACCTTTGGTCAACGTTTTTCTTTTTCGTGAAAGTTAAAAAGACGGGTCCAATGCATGTCTCCGAAAAAAGGGATTAATCTGAACATTTATTGTATAGTCAATGTTAGTTATTACTATATATTTTTAATTGCATTCATTTTAAATAGAGTAATTGTTGGGTCATTTTCAGGTTAAAAACGTGTCGGCCTGACCTATTAAGACGAACTCCGAACGTTTCATATATATTTCACATTTTAGTTATTTTCAAGTCAACATCGTACATTGCATCTCCATTTACGTCGACAATACCTCTAATTGCATCGTACACTGCGTTTTTTCTTCCAATATCTTTTCACTGAATTAATTTTAGTTTTCATTTTCAAAATTAATTACATTTAATTTCAAACTTTCTTAGTTTTTTGATCGCATTCTAATATTCCTATACAAACATCGGCACAAAATGCCGATTGCCGACTACTTCTACGATCTATAAATTCAACCGATGTAGATTTGTGAAAGACTAAAATTTACAAGCAGCATTTAAAATATTATTTAGAATCTAAAAAATAATAATTTTCTTCGGGGCGGTGCTAGTTTATCGGCATTTGAATAAGCACAAGTTAGAGTCACCTTCTTCTCCATCACACTCATTTCCACAGATTGAGTCTCACCTAAAAGATGGAAAAAATAATTGAATAAATAAATATCAAATATATAAAACGTAATATAGACCTACACGTATGAACGTTCATATACACACGATAAGATGATCACATGATTTACTAATGGAAGATATATGGGTAAAGTATATATATCTTCACGCGAACTCCAACGGGCACTTTCAAAATATGAAAAAAGCGTTTAACATTTCTTCCCAAATCTTCATTTCAAGAAGCGTCTTCCCAAATAGAAAAAAGAAAAAAAAATATATAGTTATCTTGCCCTTCATTTTGGACATAAGCTCGGCGACCCTTCGCTGGCACCGTAGACACCGAAAATCTGCTAAGAAAACCACTTGTTGAACCTGCCTTGTATAAAAATGTCAGCCCGAGATTAAATAATAATAATCTGTTGCTCCTGGCTCTGATTCGGATCTTCCGTACTTGAATGACCACGCATGCGCTTCAACAGTTGCGAGAGTTTCGTCGAACGGTTCGAAGATTGTGCGAACACAATTTCCTTAAAACAGATTTGCTCCCTCACAACGTGCAATAGGATTAACGAGCATTTGTCTCTCAGGATACTTCGATTAACTCGGAATTCGATCTGCACTGAGCGAAACCGACGACGAACAGAATTTGAAACGTGTACGAGCAGAACTGGTTTTTGGAATTATAATTGCATGGTTAAGCGTCGTATATCTTTTCTCTATTTCTCATGTGAGAATTATCATATTAATATAGGCAAACTGAATCATGATGCCGTCAACGTCATTAATTAAAAATTATGTGACGTTCGTTTTACAAATTATTGAAGGAGCAGGTGAGCTACTCCTTGATCATTACAGCACCAATCATCAACGACACTTCTTCTAGAAGAATGATTTTTGGGCCATAATTAATTTCGGCCTAGCAGCCCATTTTTGGAAATAAGTTTAAAGGAAAATTAATAAACTCGGAACAAAATGCGAGTTGATCAGGCCCGCGGGATTTTGGTCCATTTCGGTCCGGCATTCGTGTACGCGGGTCGCGCTCGCATACGAGTCCATTGGATTTTCGCCGGATTTGCACCCCCCCTGCGTGCGCACGCGAGCGTCTAATGTGAAGTATAATATTGGTTATTTATTTTAAACCAATAAATCATACAACACTATATAAGGAGTGTCAAATCCCACAAACTTTCCAATGTGGGACAACTACTTATTATTTTCCTCACAATAATTATCATTCACTAGCCCAAATATTAAAGCCCATTTACTTTAATATAACCCAACAATCCCCCACATGAATGAGAATTGTTCGTTCAGAGTTCATGCTCATCACTCTGATCTCTGTATAGAAGATAGTATGTTTTTAACATTTGAACTTCCTCCTTGTATGCACGCTTGATTTACTGCAGTCCAGTAGAACACGATGTCTTTGAACTGTCCCGCTTTTTGTGTAAATAAACCCACGTACAATACACAAAGACCATTTTTCTCTTGTTCCGTTCTCATGGTTTTGTCCATTATGGCCATGGACACGTCCTGATTCTGCGAGGGTTTCTAAAGAACTAAGCCTTTCAGTTCTCCTTTGAAGCGGCCCCACTTCTCCCTAACATAGGTGACTTCTCACGTCGAGAGTATTTTCTATCAATACTCTATGATAGTCATTAAAGCATCATAATGCTAGCCTTCTCCGTTATCACTGTTTCTCGACAGGAATGAGCGGGATTATCACCCCCACAGTGCAATTAAGTCCTAAAATTAGGTTGTCCCTTTGAACCTAGATCTTGGGATCTCCAGTCACATAGGTAGGGTTTTCCTTTTTAGTACCTTTATACTTTAGGCTTCAAACCCATCCCTTTCGTCAACCTTTCAACCGCATCTCTATTTAACCCTTTGGTTAGCGGATCCGCAATGTTATCCTTCGATTTCACATATTCAATCGAGATAATTCCAGTTGAAATCAGTTGCCTAACGGTATTATGTCGACGACGTATGTGTCTCGACTTACCATTATACATAGTACTCTGTGCTCGTCCAATAGCCGATTGGCTATCGCAGTGTATGCATATTGGCGGCACAGGTTTTTCCCACTTAGGAATATCCTCCAAGAAATGGCGTAGCCATTCAGCTTCTTCTCCACATTTATCCAAGGCAATGAACTCGGATTCCATAGTGGATCTTGCTATAACAGTTTGTTTAGAGGATTTCCATGACACAGCAGCCCCAGCTAGTGTAAATACGTAGCCGCTGGTGCTTTTTGAGTCCTTTGTGTCAGATATCCAGTTGGCATCTGTGTAGCCTTCTACCACAGCTGGATATCTACCATAGTGTAACCCGTAATCTCTAGTATACCGTATGTATCTTAGTACTCTTATGATAGCAGTCCAGTGTTCTGCACTTGGATTGCTTGTATATGAACTCAGCTTGCTTATAGCATATGCAAGATCCGGCCTAGTACAACTCATTAGATACATTAGGCTTCCAATAATTCGTGAGTATTCTACTTGAGAAATACCTTCACCACGGTTTTTCGATAAATGAACACTTCGATCTAATGGCGTTCTAGCGACACCAAGATCATCCTTGCTGAACTTTTCCAATATTTTGTCTACGTAATGAGTTTGACTCAGAACAAGACCCTCACTCGTTCGTATGATTTTAACTCCTAAAATCACATCAGCAAGTCCCATGTCTTTCATATCAAATTTTGAATTTAACATATTCTTGGTAGATTTAACTATCCTGTCGCTACTACCGACAATAAGTATGTCGTCAACATACAGACATAAAATGATATAATCATCACCTGCTTCTTTCGAGTAGACACATTTGTCACACTCGTTGATTTTGAAGCCACTTGTTAGCATTGCATGGTCAAATTTCTCATGCCACTTCTTTGGGGCTCCAATCCATACAACGACTTAATTAATTTACAGACTTTCTTTCCTGTCCCAGGAGCACGAAACCCCTCAGGTTGCTCCATATATATTTCTTCATCAAGATCACCGTTTAAGAAAGCTGTTTTAACATCCATTTGATGTACTTCTAAATTTCTTAAGGATGCAATCGCAAGTATCATCCTTATAGAGTTTATTCTCGTTACAGGAGAATAAGTATCAAAATAATCCAAGCCTTCACGTTGCTTGTAACCTTTTATTACAAGTCTGGCTTTGTACTTGTCAATCGACCCATCCGATTTCATTTTCCTTTTAAAAATCCATTTGGATTCTAAAGGTTTACACCCTTGTGGGAGATCAACTAGTTCCCAAGTATAATTCTGCAGAATAGAATCGATTTCGCTTTTAATGGCCTCTTTCCTTAAAAGTCCCTCTGTGGAGCTCACTGCTTCATCATAAGTCAGTGGTTCCTTCTCGAGCAAATAGATTATGAAATCATCACCAAATGACTTTTTTATTCTTGCTCGTTTGCTTTGTCTTGGTTCAACGTCTTGAAACGAATAAGGGTTTTCGGTATCCTCGTTAATTCGTTTAGACGAACTAGAACCCACACCGGTCTTATAAGGAAATATATTTTCAAAGAAACATGCATTCCTTGATTCCATTACAGAATTCTTGTTTATATCCGATATTTTCGAATCATATACAAGAAACCGATATGCCGTACTATTATGCGCATATCCAATAAAAACACAGTCTACCGTTTTGGGACCAATTTTTATTATTTTAGGCGTAGGTACGGCTACCTTCGCCAAACACCCCCACATTCGCAAATATTTATAGGATGGCGTCTTTCCTTTCCATAACTCATAAGGAGTTTTATTTTCCTTCTTTCGAGGTACCCTATTTAAAAGGTAATTACTCGATAATATAGCTTCACCCCACATATTGGGCGGTAAGCCTGAGCTTAACAACATCGCGTTCATCATTTCTTTCAATGTGCGATTTTTACGTTCTGCGACCCCATTTGATTGGGGTGAATATAGTGCGGTCACCTCATGAATAATACCATGCTCCGCACAGAAGTTACCGATCGGTGCTTCATATTCGCCACCCCGATCACTTCTAAATCGTTTTATTTTCCTACTGAGTTGATTTTCAACTTCAGTTTTGTATTGAATAAATTTTTCTAACGCTTCATCTTTGCTTTTGAGCAAATATATATAGCAATATTTCGTGCTATCATCAATAAATGTTATAAAATATTTATTTCCGCCTCGTGACTGAACGTATTTCAGATCACAAACATCGCTATGAATTAATTCAAGCGGCTCAGTGCTTCGTGTGACCGTAGGGAATGACGATCTCGTCAGTTTTGCCTCGACACAAATTTCGCATCTATGTTTCGTATCGATTTCAAATGTAGGAATATGGTTTAAGTTAATTAATCGACGTATCGAATTAAAATTAACATGGCCTAATCTACCATGCCATAGGTTAGAAGATTCAAGCAAGTAAACCGAAGAAACATTTTTATTCATTTCATTGACCACAGTCATTACATTTAGCTTGAACAAACCATCAGTAGCATACCCTTTCCCTACAAACATACCAGACTTAGACAATATCACTTTGTCCGACTCAAACACAATACGAAACCCGTGCTTGTTTAACAAGGACCCCGACACTAAATTCTTACGAATTTCCGGTACGTACAACACATCTTTCAGAGTTAGCACTTTTCCAGACGTCATCTTCAACAGCACTTTTCCCTTCCCTTCCACGTTAGCCGCAGCCGAGTTGCCCATATAGATTTTTTCTTCTTCAACAATCTCAAAGGTTGAGAAGAGGCTTCGATTTGTGCAAACATGTCTTGTTGCACCGGTATCGATCCACCACTCCTTTGGATTTGATCCAACCATGTTCACTTCAGACACTACCGCAACAAGGCTCATATCTTCAACATCCTTGGTGATATCTTTTACCATGTTCGCCTCGTGGTTCTTTTTAGGGAAACGGCAGTCCGACGACTTATGGCCCATTTTCCCGCAGTTGAAACATTTTCCCTTGAACTTATAGTTAGGCTTTGACACGCCTCCAGTAACTCCAAGTTTCGCCTTGGGTTTAAATGGGACTTTACCCTTTTTAGAGCTATGCTCCACCACGTTTAGCTTCGGTTCGGATGAGTTCGACACTCTCGTCTCCGACCGCTTGTTGTCTTCTTCGATTCGAAGTCTGACAATCAAGTCTTCCAACGACATCTCCTTGCGCTTATGCTTGAGATAGTTTTTGAAGTCTTTCCAGCCCGGGGGTAGCTTCTCAATGATAGCCGCGACTTGAAAAGATTCGCTCAGAACCATCCGTTCTGCATGGATCTCGTGCAAGATCAATTGGATCTCCTGCACTTGACTTATCACAGTCTTGGAATCGACCATCTTATAATCAAGGAACCGTCCGACAACAAATTTCTTTGTGCCGGCATCCTCAGTTTTATATTTTCGATCCAACGTTTCCCACAATTCTTTTGCCGTAGCGACCGCACCATACACGTTGTACAGAGTATCGCTTAGGGCATTCAGAATGTAATTACGACACAGGAAATCAGAGTGTTTCCATGCATCAACAGCGATGACGATCTCAGCGGTCGTCTCGCCGTCGTTCACCTTAGGCTCGACCTCTTTCAGGTATGTTGCTAAGTTCAGCGTGGTGAGGTAGAAGAGCATCTTCTGCTGCCATCTCTTGAACGTGGAGGCTGTCCCCATAAATTTCTCCGGCTTCTCCAGGTGGTTGACTGGTACGGTTGGCTTCGTAACAATAGGTATGGCGGTGGGGACAAAAGTAGGAGGAGGAACGTCAATGTTTTCTTCGTTCGCCATAGGCTGTTGGTTGTTGAGGAAGTCCACGTAGTCTGACATCGTTGGAAATCTGTTTTAAGATTGTTGCTCCTGGCTCTGATTCGGATCTTCCGTACTTGAATGACCACGCATGCGCTTCAACAGTTGCGAGAGTTTCGTCGAACGGTTCGAAGATTGTGCGAACACAATTTCCTTAAAACAGATTTGCTCCCTCACAACGTGCAATAGGATTAACGAGCATTTGTCTCTCAGGATACTTCGATTAACTCGGAATTCGATCTGCACTGAGCGAAACCGACGACGAACAGAATTTGAAACGTGTACGAGCAGAACTGGTTTTTTGGAATTATAATTGCATGGTTAAGCGTCGTATATCTTTTCTCTATTTCTCATGTGAGAATTATCATATTAATATAGGCAAACTGAATCATGATGCCGTCAACGTCATTAATTAAAAATTATGTGACGTTCGTTTTACAAATTATTGAAGGAGCAGGTGAGCTACTCCTTGATCATCACAGCACCAATCATCAACGACACTTCTTCTAGAAGAATGATTTTGGGCCATAATTAATTTCGGCCTAGCAGCCCATTTTTGGAAATAAGTTTAAAGGAAAATTAATAAACTCGGAACAAAATGCGAGTTGATCAGGCCCGCGGGATTTTGGTCCATTTCGGTCCGGCATTCGTGTACGCGGGTCGCGCTCGCATACGAGTCCATTGGATTTTCGCCGGATTTGCACCCCCCCTGCGTGCGCACGCGAGCGTCTAATGTGAAGTATAATATTGGTTATTTATTTTAAACCAATAAATCATACAACACTATATAAGGAGTGTCAAATCCCACAAACTTTCCAATGTGGGACAACTACTTATTATTTTCCTCACAATAATTATCATTCACTAGCCCAAATATTAAAGCCCATTTACTTTAATATAACCCAACATAATCATCAATTTATATTTACTATGATAAGAATTCATAGCAAGAATCTTTATGAGGAGAACTCACCATAGGCATTCCTAAAGATTCAACATCGGCCAACGTAGAAGAAGCTTGTTGATCAAGCTCAGAAGAAGCCGCCATTAATGTTTTCAAGCTTTTCTTCATATCTTATATACACAACTAATTTAATATATAACTAGCAATAAGATTCTGATTATTATATAAAGGGCAAGAATGGTCATTTTCATCTACTGAAAAATCAGCGATAATCACAGGTTGCGAAAAGGATTTGTCAACTTCAGGGTTTAAGACTTGTGTTTCAATTCAAGACACACAACGAGTAGAACACTTAATGTGTTGTAATGAAACATTGTATTTGGCTAAAAAGAAGAGAGCTTTTCTAAATTTGATGATGAAGGCATTGCAAGACATGATGATGGAACTGATTAAGGTTGCTTAGAAGCATTAATCCACTCTAAATTTGACAAATCGGAAGTGGATTAGCAATCAAGTCAATTAATATTAGGTAAAAACTAGCAACGACGAAACTCAACTGTAGCTGCCATCTAGGGTTGTCAACGGGGCATGTTCGGGGCAGGGATCTAATCCCCGTCCCCGCGAGGCAAACGGGGATGAAATTGTCCCGTCCCAGCCCCGTCCTAATTTTTTTAAAAAAAATTAATTTATATTATTTTAATATTATTTAAACTATATTTTAATATTATTTAAACTATATTTTAATCATATGTATATTATTTTAATGTTATCTAAAGTATATTTTAATATTATTTATCTTATAATAATATTAATTGAATATAATATATATTATTTTAATAATCGGGACGGGGCGGGGAACGGGGAAAAATTCACCCGTCCCCGCCCCGCGGGGTAGAACAACGGGGATTCCCCACCCGTGCGGGGCGGATCCCTGGGGGACGGGGAGTCCCGCCCCATTGACAACCCCACTGCCATCTCCTCTCTCGACACTTGCTATACAACATTCTCAATAACATTAAGAAGCAAACATCAATTGTTATTTGAAGTCATAAGGTTACCAAAGCTCACTTTATGCACAGTAATCTAAAATCCTAACCTAGAAATCGGATCAACAAACGAATCTTTTGCGACTTTTACATTTCTCGAGCCTTGAAATTTTCTACATCTTACTTGGGCCTCACCTTGAAATTTTAATATCTTAATTCATTTAATAATGAATACACGGAAAAATTCATTTAAACAAACAAGCACTAGCTTAGAAACATAATCCCGGAATTGTCATAATTCAATTCTAATTTAAAATAAATACAATTTTTGCTAACGCCTTTATCTAAATAGTCGATAAGCCAACTACAAACATGCCAGAAAAAAAAAAAAACGAAAAAAAAAAACATCCTACTAACTAAACCGCAGAGAAAGCCTCGCTCACACCAAGGTCCCCATAATCAAACAACCCATCGAACTCAACAAACCCGTCAACATCATCACCAAACCCCGACCCGAATCCGAATCCGAATCCGAATCCGTCATCAGCAACCGAGTAATCCTCCACGACCCGCCCCGCACCCTCCTCACACGGTGGCAGGCCAAGCTCATCGTCCGAAGCCTCCAACAAGAACCCGAGCTCCGGCCGCCGTTCGTCGGAATCCACCTTGTCGCTCGCCGGAGACGACGACCATTCTCCGGCGGAGATGAGCTCCTCCTCGAAGCTCTTCACGAAGGATTCGATAAGGTCCTCGCTCGTCGTGCAGCCGTTCTCCGCGCCGCCGCCGTCGCCGTCCTCCAATAGGTCGTCTCGGAGCCTCTTGACCTCCGGCGAGGAGAGAGAGAACTCGGTTTCCGACGATTCCCTGGCCCTCTTTTTCTTGTTCGCATCGAAGCTTTCTTCCTCCATTAATTAACGGAGAGATTAAAGTTCTTTCTTTTTTCTTGAACGTTGATGTGTTGGGTGTGTGTGTGGTGGTGGGGATGGGTTTTTATAATGGGGATTGATTTTTATTATTAAATTGTGGGCATACAAAGATTTTGAAGACAGTAACGTTTGTTGTGTGGGGACCACATGCTTTTGACGTGTCCTAATCATCGACGTGTGCCCTTTGTCTCTTATGTCTGCTTATGGATCTCATCTCTTCCCTTTCGTCGGGATGCTAAAAAAGTTAACTCAATTAGATGTTTGATTTCGCGTCCGCTCAGTGTCCGTGGGACCCACGGCCAATTTTCGCATTTTCTCTTTTTTTTCTTCTTTCACCGTTTTAACTATTCTTAGGGTAATTGTTATGGCCATTAAAAATCGACCCGATCCGCCGATCTGACACGAACTGCATCCGAACCTTGCAGGTGCGAGTTAGTAATTTTGACATGTTTATGTAAATGGATAAACCCGAACCAAATCAAATTATTAAGTGGGTCAGGTTAGGGTTCGGATTTTCTAACCTGAAATCAAACATGTTACCGACCCGAAATCAATCCATTAAACCCGAATAATATATATTATTAATATAAAAAAAATATTAACCCTAATTCTTTAGCCACTCTCATGTTCACACATGATGTTTTTTAAAAAAAATTGCATTAGTTCTCTTTTTTTTGTTTAATTTGGAGTTATAATTCTGTCAATTTTGTTATTTTCTTTTTTCTTTTTAATTTTAAACGGGTTAGCGGATTGGGTTAGGATTAAAGCATGTTGGGTTTTGTTTGATTTTTCAACCTGTTTAACTAAACATGTCAGGTCAGTATTGAAGTTTTTAACCCCTTTATTAAATGGATTGAACCTGAAGGTGACCCAATCCGACCTGGTTAACACCCTAGTAATAGTTGCGTCGCCTATGTTGTAATTTTGTGTGACGAGGCAAATTCATCGACGTCATTTTCTAATTCATTTTAATTTTCTATTGGTTATTTCTAAATTTAGACTTTAGCTAGATACTTCCGTGCACAAATTAAAGTATATCTTTCAAGTTTTATCCTCGTTTGTTTAAAATTCAAAACAAAAAAGATACGATTCGTTCGTCTAATTATAAGAAACAAAGACAGCTCACGTCTTAGTTGCTAAGAATGGAAACAACTCGGTCTAAACGCAATATGCTGTCTATAGAAAATGTAGAAGGCGTATAATTCAAGCGACTATAAAATAAACCACATAATCTAAAAGTTTAATGATGTCTTTGCGAGAAAAAAGCAAAAGAAAAAAAAAAAAAGATAAATGGGAATAAGTCAAAAAGAAAAAGAAATAAAAAAGGATGGAGCAGAAGATAAAGATATGGGTCCCACCCACAAATGAAGAGATGGAAACTTAATTACAAAAGTAGTCTTCCTTATCGCTACGGATGTCAATGGGGGGAATTCGAATCCCCACCACCATTCTCGCGTCGAAGGGGAATCTTCATACCCATTCCTGCAAATTAAAAGGGAAAAAAAGCCTCTTTCCCCGTCATTGTCCCTCCGCATTGATTCCCCATCGGCGAATTAATTTCGAAAAAGAAGTTTATAATATAAATTTATTTAAATTATATTTTAATAATTACTTATATTATAGTAATATATTTGGGTAAAGAAATACTAATATGTATAATGATATAGAAATATTATATTTAATTTACATCTAAAAAATTTAATTAAATATCAGGAAGTGGGGGTGATCCCCTCGGGCGGGGACTATAATCCCTGTCCCCGCCTCGTGGGATAAAAAAATAGAGATTCCCCACCCCGTTCGGGACGGATCTCGCGTCCCCGCCCCATTGATAAGCCTATTTCCAATGAAAAACAAAAATAGGCTCTGTGTATTTTATCATAAAAATAGACATTCTTATATTTTATTTCCTTTATGAATTAATTTTATTATGTTGACATGTTTATTACATAAATAGCATACTTTAATTTATCTATTTGTATGAATTAATTTTATGTTTACAAAAATTAAAGGAAAAAGTACAATAGAATTTTGCTCCATTCACGCGATTCCAAATGAAAGAAAGATAATGTACAATTCGAACAAAAAAAAGGAATAACAACCATAGTAATCACTACTAAAATTTTGCTCCATGTTTCTCAAAACAAAAAGCTCTTTTCCATGTTAAATTTTTTTACAGTATTTTTCGTAGACATGACTGTGTCGATGGAATGAACAACCTCGTTGTCCAGAACGGTTGAAGACCGAAATCCACTCGATAACCCAACAAAATTGATTACTTTCGGGCAAAATCGGATCTGAAACCAGCTTTTTGTCCTCACTAAGTAAACCCAACACAGAATAAGAAAAATAAAAAAATTAAGAAAAATAAATCAAACTAGCCGAAAATATGTATATTTTGATGTGGTTCCACGTAGTTGCTTGCAAATAAAAAAAAATGAATAGTTTTAATGTTATTTATACAGTTATAGATATAACAATAGTTAAATAAAAAACAAAATTGTCTTCCGGCGAACCGAATAATTTCTCTATGAATCTTAGAAACCATATACTAGAATTAATACGATTCGATAATCAGTAAAAACGATTTCGACGTCTGTTCGGTTCCATTAATCAAACTATGAAAACTCCAAAAATTCATAAAATAAAAGACTAAATAAATCAAAAATATATTATCCACAAAAAATTATGAAAATAAATTATAAAAAAAAAATTGTGCCTATATATTTGTACAATTAACACAAATTGCCTGTTTTTTTTGTACATCACAATAAAAGATTGTCAACGAATGTGAAACAGCCAGGGATAGGACCGTTGAGGCGGTAATAAAGCAAAGTACGCTCTCCACGTGAAATCCACCAATGCCTTTCTCTGTATGAAAATTGAAACGAGACAATCGATATAACGTGGTTCGGATTATCACAATCCTACTCCACGGGAAAATTGGGCGATCTTTATTAATGGTGATGGCGATACAAGATTGTGGTGATTCGCATCTATCACACACCAACAGATAAACCCTAGCTCAAGTGATTGAGAGCTCTAATGAACGCACGCGTGAAAACTGGAAAAATTACAGATGAAGAATAACACGCTCTGTTTTAATAGAGAGCTAATGATCAGCAGCGCGCCAAAAATTAGTTGGGGTTGAATTCGCCTTATATTAGAAATCGTCGCTACCATCCTCGGTTTAATAAGTGAACGTCTTCGCGCGTTATTCAAACTTGGAGTAAACGCTTTCTTCATAACACGTCTTTGGACTCAGCTCCTCCCCCTCTTTCTTCAGCTGGGAAACATCAGAATTGCTCGGCCATTTTGGGGCTGGTTTTGACACTCTGCAGTTCGTATCTTTACGGTTGAACCCACGTGACATTGATTCGCCTCTTTCATGTGTATGTGTACGGTGCGCATGAACCATGACGGAGTACGATTGCCGAGAATTTACGTCACTAATTACGTAAGTACTAAATTGGGGTTTTTTTTCTTCTGGGCTCCAATTAATTGGGCCTTGGCTGGTCGGATGGAGCGGTCAACCCGGAATATCGGATCGACGCTAGTCGGGTCGGAGTTGAGATCCAAGCCCACGAATTTATTTGGGTTGCGAAATTTCGTTTGCGTTGTTTTTTCTCTCCCTAAAATCGATTCTAAATCAAATACGCATATTTTCTAGCATGGAAATGATCGATCGTTTTATTGCAGGAAGTCTTCCAAAAATCTCGTTAAGATATCCTAATTCACCTGTGAAGTAAAGAAGACAAGGATACGAAAATTCTAATTTGCTTTTAATTGTACTCTTATACGCTGGATATGAATTATTAAAATGCATTTGTAATTTAATTAAATCGAAATTTCTACAATGAGGAATAAAATCTTAATTCGACCCAATTTACAACGTAAAAAACTAAATTACCTCATATGCGTAAATAAAGCTACGGATATACGAACGACTAGGTATGACAAGTAATATTTCGTAAGTAGTTGGACTTGGAGCATGTATAAATACTGATCTTTTGTTCCAAAGTTTAGAATTTTTAGAAGGACCAAAGGTCTTTCTTTATAGCTCATTTAAAACAAAAAAAGAAAGTTAACTGTCGAAAGAATCAAAGGTCATGCACGGGTTTTAGACCTTGACTTGGAATCTAGTCTTTATTTTCTAGTAATCGTTGTAGCAGGTACAAAGCGATGATAGTCATAGAAATAAATAATAAATACAAACTGGCCAAATAAAAGTAACGAATCAAATTCTTCCATAGGATGTATACAACTTTCCTCTTGAAGATTAGACTGAACTCAAGCAAGGCTGTGAATATTGTAAATAGAACTGCCACGATATACATAGATATAAAACATCTCGCCATCCACGAAAATGTGTTGAAAGTTTACTAAAATCAAACTTATTCAGTTATTTATTCGTGCATTAATTTATTGATGATGCAAGTCAGGGAAAGCAGATATATAACATCTCAACAAATCCCTACAGCTACAAGAATAATATATGACATTGACTTTTTTTCTCCGATAGTACTTACGTGTAAGAATTGTGTTGGATCAATGTCTGTTAACATTTGAGGGCTAAACTGTCAATTTAGTATATTAGTCTCACCGCCTCAGCGGACCCACCACTGCAACTATAATCTTTATATAATAGCCTTTGCATAGTATATGATTAAACACGGTAACAAATATGGTCAATTTGTATTTTTCTAATGAACGCATCCAAGTAAAAAGATATACGAGTCATTTATCATAAATAAAACGGTCAAACTACAAATATTTACGAAATTTATGTGGATCAAAGTAATTTCAAATGCTTACGAGGTATCACTAAAGAAGTATAAAGAAATTTCGAAGAAATAAAAAGGAAATGTCAAACGTTGTCCCACCAAATATAAAAGAAATCTCGGAGAAAAATAAAAAGATGAGAGAAAAACAAAGAAAGAAACGGAAAGGGTACACATATACATTGTATAGGCCATAACGTAATTATATATAACTTTTAACACACTCTGTATGTGAAAAATAAAAAATTAATTATTAGAGGATGATTTTAATAAATTATATACTAAAAATAGAATGAGTTGGTTATTACGAGTTTTAATAATTGATATACTAAAAATTAAAGTAGTTATCATTAACGGATTTTATATGATTTTTTATAGTAATTAAAGTAAAAAAAAAAAAAAATTGATTGGTCAATTTAACAGATCAATTTACAGTTTTTACCTCCTTATAATATATATAAGATAAGAGTATAGATTTTTTTCCTTTGCTTTTAAAGTTTCAATCTAAATAACTTTTTTATTCAAAATCCAGCACTTAATATCACTCATAATGGAGAGTTGAGTCAGTAGTGGCTGTGATTCTGATTTCCAGTGTTTGTTACCTACACTATTTATTACCAAAATTAATATTAATTATTTTATTTTCTTCGATAATACCATAAACCCTCTCCCCTATTCTCTGTCCGATTCTTCTTCACACATCCCACCCCTGAAAATGTTCGCCAGCTACATCTGAGCTCACAACCATTCTTCTCCACACTCTTCACAGTGATTCCTGAGAGTGTTGATAGTTATACAGAAACAGATCGACTTTGCCTTAATTTTCCCCTCTTTCCGTCTGAATTTCGTGGGTTATTTTCCGTGTGTAACGGTTGTTATATGTCGAATAGCTTCGATCTTGGTGGTTTTATTGCTCTGTTCATCGTGTCTAAGCTTTTACTCATCTCTCTATCCCTGCAAAGATCGCTCTGCTGTGAACCCCAGCAGAGAATTAAACCCTTCTTCACAACCGTTTCGATGCGTTTGAGGCCCAAAAGGTATGAATTGATTTTTTGATTTTTATTCGTCGATTTCGAAAAACCCTTTAAAGATTCGTGCTTTCTGGGCGTCTCCTTGGGTTTTATGAGGTTATCATTAACCATTAATTTATTTCTTTCTTAATTCTTGTGTTGTTCTTTTTTTGCCAGGACTTGTTCTGGGGTCGAGTGCTTTGGGGCTTATCACATACGAATAGGTCCTTTTTCCTGAATTTCTGATTCCTTCCTTTGATCGTTATTATTACCATTTATCTGCTAAGGTGAGGAATTCAATCTCTCGAGTTAGTTATCATGTTCGATTTCGAGGGCTTCTTCAACGATTCTGCTATAAAAAAGAAGAGACTGCAAAAGATGAGTAGACCCCCTAAAAAACCCATCACTTACTACAACAATCAAGAAACTTCAGTCCGAAAGACAAGGTTCGAACTTCAAACCCCCCAAAAACCCGCGTTGAAATTGAGGCTCGTCGTCCGCGACCCTTACGCCACCGATTCGTCCGACGACGACGAGCGAGTCCCCGAAAACAAAGTCAAAATCTTCGAGTGCAAAGTCGTCCGCCTAAAATCCCCCAAGCCGCTCGTCGAAGCGAGGGAGGGAGGACCCGCCCGTCCGAGGCGGGTCAAGAATCCCGACCCGGCCAACGGGAAGTTCCCGGGCGTCAGAAAGCGCCCGTGGGGCAAATGGGCCGCGGAGATCAACAACCCTTTCCTCAAGAAGAGGGAGTGGTTGGGCACTTACAAAACGCCCGAAGAAGCATATCGGGCTTACGAGAAGAAACGAATGGAGTTCGAAGCGATTCGCAAGGCAAAGAATCCAATTCGAGAGTCCGAGGTTTCGAGCGTGGGCTCGACCGATCCCAAATCTCCATCGACGGTGCTAGAAACCGAGTCGTTAGCCTCGCCGACCGGCGAGAAGAATCCCGATAAGCCCATCGCGAAGAACGACGGCGATGAGGAACTTCTGCGACAGCTTGGAGATGACTTCGATTTCGACTTCGATTCCTCGACGTTCGATTACGACGACGATTTCTTCCGTACGATCGATGAGTTGCCGGCCGGCGGCGGCGACGGGGCGGCCGATCGGAATATTCCGTTGCCGGATTTTGATTTTGAGTTGCCGGAGAATTGTGGTGAGGAGCTGAATTGGATCGGCGTCGGCGATGATGGACTTATGAATGCTTCCAAGCCTCTTGATATATCGTGCCCTTGAGCTTGATGGAAATATTTACTATTAGTATTATTATTGTTGTTATGTTTTACTATTATTAGTACCTATGTCGTGCTATATATATTGCGAAGTTTGTCCCCTTTTGGTTTTCTTGTGCTAATAGAGCCGTACAAAAGGGATTTTGTCTGTGAGTTTCTGTGTTAAACTTTTCTTAATGAGATTTTTTTTTTTTTTTTTTTTTACTTTATGTTGTATTTTCTTCTTTTATCTCTTGTTTATGGCCGATAGATGTTTAGTTTAGTTGCTATTTATGAGTTGACGACTACACTACACACGTGTAAGCGTATTGGTGTGTCAATATATTTGATTGGATGGTTGGGAGTGAAAGCTACGTGTTCCTCTTCCTAAATGTTCCATTTCGATTATTCGTCGTTTTTCTTGGGTTTTATTCATTTAATATTGTTCAATGTATCAATCATAAATTACTAAGAAGTGGTGATTATCTATGAATTGTTGATTTGACCTTTTCTGTATTTTTTTTCCCGCAGGAGCGTTGACCTAGTTTAGTATAGAAGACGGAATAGTTTGTTATCTGATTTTTCATTCTCAGCATTTTGGTGCTATGAATCTATTATATAAAATGTCTGGTCGACCAAGATAGTTAAGATTAAGAAGTAAAATTGGATTTGAACCCATAAACATTATTTGAACAAAAGCTGTCTATACTATCTCTCTATATATCATTTTTTTTCCTTTAATATGAACAGGTGTCCTGTTTTATCTTTTCCTATATTTCCCAATAAATGGACCAACCATTTGAAGACGGGTAATTCTATTTAGACCCCCTTATATTCTATTTAGACCCCCTATTAATTATCACACAATTAATTGTAGCATTAATAATGATGTTTTTGACCAGATATTAATTAACTAAAAATTTGAGGAATTTTTCCATTTGAACGTCTATAATCAACTCTTTATTCTTAAATTTTATTATTGTAATTATATCATCACAAATTAATTTCAGTTATACCTAAAATTAATTAATCATTTCACTCATTTATTGTTTTATTTAATATTGTTATATCTTCACAAATCCTTTTTCCTTTTACATATTTAAAAATAATATTTCATCAAACATTATAGACATTAAAAATAAAAAGTAACAATATATATAGTTACATTTTAGTACACACACCGAATATGCGGGTAATGCTAGTATAAATATATAATATATAGATATGTATTACAAGAAAATATGATGGCTATTATTATTATAAAATAGAAAGATACTCTCATCTAAACATCCTCGTCATAAATATTTGGAGGTAAAATGAGTTGGCAAAATAACCATGGGGAATTTTGGCACCCCTCTAGTCACCATTTTTACCCCCTGTTTAATTAGTAACGATGTTACGGTGCAAGTTCTTTGTTAAATATGTTCTTTTATGTAATTTAATATTTAAATTGGAAAGAATAAGGTCAATATTATCTCAACTTCTCATAAATATTTTATTTATAGTTTTTGTAAAAATGTAAATATGGCAACATTACATATTTATTAGAGTTGATTACTACGTAAAAATTTGATTACTACAGATTGGTGTATGTTATATGGATTGTATTAACAACTTTGCTAACGATAATGTTATATTTGAATAATTTCCAATGATTTCCATTTGTATGTTTATTCATATTAATATTGAAAACTTTGAATATATTAAAATTTTCAGTTACATGTACATTTTATAGTTTAAAATTTAATAAGAATTAATAATCAAGTTAGTGAAAAAATTAATAATAAATAATAATTAATGCTTTATATCCAACGAGTAATACAAAAAAATAATAATAAATAAAAATTAAATATTGTTGAATACAAGGTAAGAGAAGTGTTAAATTTAATAACTTTTACTGATTCCAAAGTTATTTTCACCCCCAAAGGGGGTGCCAATAGTAGTACCCTTTGAAGACTTGGATGGATCATATAGCAAGTCCATGGATCGAATTCCAAGGCGCATTGGATCACAACGTAGAGCATGTCAAATAATAATAACTAGTACTTCTGCACACACCTTATGATGCAATAAAAAAGTTAATTATTATTAAATAGTTTTAATAAGCAATATACTTAAAATAGAATTTGATAGTTATTATGAGGTTACGGACGTTGCTTAGTAAGTCTTTTGTATTTTTTCAATAGTTGTAGAAAAATTCTGATTGGTCAATTGAAACATGCCAATTGACAGTTTATCATAGCCCAACATTTAATATAATAGAATAGATAATAACCAACTATCCTTTTTTTTTTTATCTAAAGTACAAACTTTTTATTCGTTATTCACAATTGATAATAAATATTGTATTACAATCAATTTCTTTTTCAACCTATCACGATTGGGTTGAGCTTTCATTGCGGTATCTTTATTTTTATGTTCTGTCCTCTCCATTATTCGGTTATATAAAGATATATATGCCATTAGTATATTGCAACTTTTTATGAATAATAATATTAATAAATATATTATTGTATTTAATTCAAACACCATAACCTCGTTTCGAATTTAGTTTCAGTACATTACTAATTACTATAGATCCATAAAAAATGCAAATTAATAAAAATATCAAGAGACATGCGGATGTATGCGATAGGTAGCATAACTACAGGGGCCTAAAATACAATACACATTAGTATAGGAGACCGACTGTAATTATTACCTCTGGAAAACGAAACTAAACTAAAACTACACCGCCAAACATCTTTTTGTCCGAAACTCTACAATCCACCAAATTATTACCAAAAGAAAAAATATTCGAATCCAAATTATCACCATCATCTTCAATCAAAGCGATGGAAGCAAAATTCAAACCAACGACGCAGAAAATCCGAGTCTTCTTCTCCGACCCAGACGCCACCGACTCATCTTCGTCGGAGGAAGAAGAAGAAGAAGCTCATCAATCAAACCCTAGAAAAGATTCCAAAAATCCCAAGAAAAAAGTCCACGAAATCATCATACGAAGAACCCATCACCGCCATCGCCGAAGCCCTGAAGTCTTCAGCGCCTCCGCCGAAAAGACGGGGATCGTCGGCGTTAGAAGGAGGAGATGGGGAAAATACTCGGCTGAAATCAGAGACCCGTTCAAGAAGAAGCGCGTTTGGCTGGGCACGTTTTCGACAGCTGAGGAAGCCGAGAGGGCTTACAGTAACAAGAAGAAGGAGTTTGCTCTGACGATGATGGCGGTTCACGGCGGAGACGGTGAAGACGGCCGTGAACACGATTATTCTCCCTCGTCGGTTCTTGAAGCCGAGACGTCGGCGGAGTTGGCCGATCAGAAGGAGGAGAGTCAAGCTGCGGCGGCGGGGAACTTCGAAGGTGGGCGAGTTGCTGATAAAATTGGGGAATTTGGCGGCGGAGCTGATGAGGCCTTGGCGTTTGTTTCGTGGAAGAAGAAGAAGCGTAGGAGGTGTTTGGGGCAGAAGAGAAAATTCTTACTAACTCAGGGGGTTCGATTGTAATTATCGACGTTGCTTTTCCCTTTTTTTTTTTCTTGTTCTGTATAATATCTTGTGCCCAGTTTGTGGTGTTGAACTTATTCTGACATTGTTGATGTAATTTGATGCTTCTGTTCTGTATGATATGATTAGTAGGTTGTGGCTTTGTATATACACAATTACGCTTACGCACATGTATTTGTTGTACAGTTACTCTCTGTGATTGACTTTCATGTCCTTCGAAAAATGTGTTTTATTATGGAAGTTTTGGGATGTTTTTTAAATAGTAATACATGGAATATTTTGTTAATAAGATTAGTGCTTGATGGATTATAAGGTTCGGTTTGATTACTCACTCATGAGTTTCTTAACTATCGTAGTTGTAGACTTATGCATATCAGAATTAAACCAATGGAAGTTCTGGTTTGTTCTTCCCATACTTCGGATATGAGGGAGTGCATGTGTGAAATGGAAATACAAAAAAAAAAAAAAAAGAAAGTTGGCCTTATGTTTCAATTTCAAAAAAGCCCGTTATCAAAGTTGTACGTTCTGTCTTATGAAAGCCCAAATATGGCATTGCAACTCATAATATTAAATATTCGAATTAAATGCCACAATGCAATTTGCAAGATGCTCTTTCCTCCTCAATTTGTAATAAAATGAATTGATGGTTGCAAGTTGCAATACTATTTAATAGAAATCATCCCACTATATATTACTCCCTCCAACCCGCTATCACACTTTTCCATTTCGGGCGTTCCAATAATTTTATAACATTTCCTTATTTAGCAAAAAATTATCACAAACAATCAATATAATAATTTTAAATATTCTTAACAGACGTGTTAAAATATACACTTTTTTACATTTATATTGTAATATATCATTATAATAATGTCACATTAATTTGCGTGCCCAACAACTTATGTGATAAAGTTGTTGGGACGGAGGCAGTACTTTCACACCTCGTCTGTTAAATGGGCCAAGCTACACAAATAGGTTTAGTTGTTAGATAATATTTTGATAATCAGAAGATTACACTCAATGATTAATCTAAATTTGGCGTGTGTCTGGCACAAGCCAGGTCAAAGTTCGGTACTAGTGCTACTCCCAAGAGTAGTAGACGTGAATTACTTCAATATATGACCAAGGTACAATTTTAAATATTTATGTTTGTTCAGAGTGGCTCATATTTTCATTATCACTGTATCTTGAATTCAGGTTATTGGTAAGGGCTATAGAAAATATGATCAATTTTATCTTCAACCCAAAGCAAGAACAGTGAAAGATAATGGTCAGTTCATCGGTTTGTAACTTAGAGAACAAGGATGTACGCTTATATATATAATAATATTATTTATTCATAAAAAAAAACTCGTAATGTATCCGCAAACCCTAAATTTGTAACAATAACATAAGGAATGGCGAAAACCAATCTAGGGTTAAAGCTCTACAATAATATATCCGCTCATACATAGATACTAAGTAGGAAAAAATACAAAGGAATAAGAATTATTCGCTATCATCAATCACCGCATTGAAACCCAAAGTCAACTCGAGGTCGACTCTCTCATGCTTGACCGCGGTCCACCGTAGTGGCTCGTGGTCTTCAGTCTCTGTCGAGCCGTCGTGGCTCTGTGCTCTCTCAAGTTCCCGGCCGGTGCAGTTCCAGCCAGTGATGGTGAACCACTCGTGATTACCATCGAGCTCTTCGTTGGCCACCAATGAGTCGTATTTGTCTGTGACTTGGTTCGTAGTGGTGTACCTCTTGGGTCGGGTTCGGGTTCTTACGGTTCGATCCAATGTCTTTTCCTTGCTGATGTGGCGGATATCTCCTCCTCGGAAAGAATTAGAGTTGATTCCCCGTCCTTCTAACACGGCTTTCACCGCCTCCTGGCAACGTGCCCATTGGCCCGCGGTGATGAGCCTGACCGAGCCGTACACTGGGTCGATTATTCGCCCGCATGCTTCGTACAAGAGCGACTTGAATATTTCTAACAGATAGAAAAAAGTAATAATAAAGGATTATATATTATTAGAAATCGAGGTGTCTTGTTTTAGGAAGGAACCTTCGATATATGGTATGAGAGCGAGCTTCCGCTCATCGTCACCCACATCGAATAGTTTAAGCTCTTCGAGCCAGTATATATAACAGGTCTTCTTCTCCTATCACCAATTGGTTTTAGGAAGGAAATTTTATAATCTCAAGATATATTGAAGACAACCGCCAAATGAAATGTATTTCTCTTTTATTATTTTTTTTTGTAAGTTTTGTAAACTCTAGCACCAACACGCTCGTTCCTCACGCTCGGGCTTACGAAAATAACAAGTTTAGGGCTAGTAAGAAATAACTCTCAGTGGTTGTGATGATCCGTATTCATGAAACCTCTCGTGTCCTGCGCCGACCACTTCAGCTAAAAGCTTAATCCTTATATTTATTTAGATACTCTATTTCCAATAGTTACCTTCCCAAATTCACCATCACTATTCAATACCACACAAATGCAAACCCTAGAATTTAACTCAAAGGAGCTATTGTCTCGTTTTAACATAGTATTAAGTGTCTAAACGAATTGCTCTTTATCCAAGACTTGATGCAAGAACAAACATTTGTAAAATGGCTACATGTAAAAAGATTTAGGGAGGTAATTTTAGTAAGGAAGTTATTAATTACCCGTACGGAGATGAGGCGGGCCTGTATCGATCAGGTTGATGAGCCCGGCCCGCCCGTAGAACTTGGCCAGAAAGACAGTTGCATTTGCTTGAGATTGAGGAGATTTTATCCATTGAAGACATGGTCTGAGGGTACAATCATCACTGCATCCTTTGCGAAGTGCTCTGCATCCACAGCAACTCATAGTTTCAGACACACACAGAGAGAGAGAGAGAGAGAGAGAGAGAGAGAGAGAGAGAGAGAGAGAGAGAGAGAGAGAGAGAGATACAAATATGGTTTTCGTAAATGAGATGGTGTTAGTATAATATATCAAGCTGCTAGCCTACCTTATTGCAATTATTTAACAAGTCAAGTTGATAGTGATGAGTAGTTTCGTACGAGTGCTCCATTGAGCGCTTGAAGTACATGATTACGACTTCGTTTGCGTAGCACAATATATCTTAGAGACCCTTTGCCATGGCATCGGTGTATTTGCAGAAACTCTCTGTATTTATGCTACATACACTTAGAAATTTTTTACAACGTGGGATGCAATTTTCTTGCACATTCAAGAATTTCTTGCGAATCCGATTTTTACAATTTTCTGCACATTTCCTAGCTAGGGTTCGTACAAAAAGTTATTTTAGAGGTGCAGTACAAATTTATACGATCGAAGATGCCTTGACGTGGCAATGGTTAGGTTTGCAGCAATTATTAAAGTATTGTATTAAATCGAATATTATACTCTAGGCGTGTGTCGAGCACAATCGAGGATGAGGATTTTGTTAGAGAAACTGCCTACGAGCACACAGATTTCGATTATTAAATTTGCAAGTTACAAGTAAATGCAGAGAAATTAAATTTTTTCATTGGAGATTCTTTCCTTGACTATATATATAAAATTCATTGAATCGACCGCATTCCAATAAGGTGACTCAAGCATCAATCCCATTTCCATCTTCGTTAGAAAATAAATATTATTACTTATATATTTGCGAAAGGTAACGAATAACTTATAGCTTATTGGGTTATGTATACATTGCATAGCTCCAAATCTGGATGGTAATAATTAACATACTATTTAGAAATGAAAAATACAAACTCGACTGTGCCCAATATATTAAATAATTAATCTGAACACACAATTGCGTCATCCGTTAGGTCATCGAATTAATTTTCAACCTGTAGATGATCTCTCATATGTAAATAAAATGATATTTTCTTTCTTTTATTTAGAAAAAAGGGGGATTCCATGCAATAGTAATGTAGATACGCGACAAAGGCACAATTTTTTAGATGCAAAGTACTCACACACTGTATAAATATATTAGAAAGTCAAGTCAACTTTTTATGAAATAACGTTTTGCGCATATAGAAATCGACCATTACCATTTCATGGTTGAATGGCTCAAGTAATTCGATTTAAATATATGGACCCAAAGCAAACACTACCTTAATAACACGTCCCAATATCATTTAAAACCACTGATTATGATATACAGTATATATAACTATATTACATATAATTTGCCGACGTCATTGATTACTTAAATAATTTAAATTGTGGGAATCAGATGACATAATTATGTGGGAGCGTATAGGCCTTTGTTAAGTAAGCGCCACGCATTGTTCAATAATGGGTGGCGAGCCTTTTTATCATTTTCTAATACGTATCGTATTAAATATGTGTCATCATCATTTGACCAGCAACTGATATATATACATATATCATGTACCAAAACAATTTTTATCTTATGTTTCCTCTATAGTTTGTGCTAGGACAGTGCTTAACCGCATATAATATATGCAATTCGGATAAAATAAATAAAATTCATCGTCTTGTTATTAGGTATTCAAAATAATAAGTACAACTTCTGATATTGAGAGAGAGAGAGAGAGAGAGAGAGATTGACCCAGTCAACCACAAAAGAAAGTATTACATTGCATTGCAGTACAATTTGTACAAAGAAAGATCCATCTCCTTACAGAGCTCGAATTACTACAAAACTCACAACTCACAAGTTACAAAAGAAGGCCTTCGCTACAAAGAGGGGGCCTAAACTAACTTTATGAACAATTTTTCGACCAATATACAATATAAACACTATATAACAAAATCATCAATATGATGCTCATGGCCCTCAATCCTCACCTCCACGTATATGCACACACACCTTTGAACTACACATGATCATATATACACTACTAGACAAAGTGACCCACTCCTCTTCATCTCATCTTCTAACGTGTAATAAAATTTCTTTTTTTTTTGTGTTCTTCTTTTAAGCCGTTGTTGGGACACTACAATTTCTTCGGCCCCTTTCGAGACACTCGAAACCCTCGATCCTAACGGTGGGATTGCTACCAAAATTCGATCGAAGGTGATGATTGTTCTTGCGTGGCGAAATTGGGTCGAACTTTTCGTCCCCAAAACGAGCGTCTTGAATTAGAGGGTTAGAAGCTCTCGTCGGCGGCGACCCCGAAAAAAATGGGGGCGACGAAGGTGTTTGATCATTGCAAGAACCGCCCTGTAAATAATAAATGACATGAATAATGTTAATATGATGCTAGCTAGAATAACCATGCTAGCTAGAATAACCATATATAAAAGCATTAGTGGTAAAAATATCCAAACAAATCCGAAAATTTCAAAACAAGAGAACACCGAAATCAGTTTTTTTTTTTTTCTTTCTAATATCATAATTTGGTTAGAACCACCCTGTAATAATAATTGACAAGAATAGTGTTAATATGATGCTAGAACAACCATATATATGCACTAGTGCCAAATATCCACACATCCGAAATTTTCAGAACAAGAAAACACCGAAGTTCGGTGTTTTTTTTCTTTTTCTAATATCATAATTTGGTTAGAACCACCACCACATAATATTTCTTAATGAGGAGGGAAAAAAAACCAAACCTTTGGGAGGATGATATCCAATAACTCGTTTCCAGCTTTAGCATCGCAGATCTCTTGATGATGGCTGTCAAAATGAGACCAAAAGTGTCGGATATATTAATACATATAAATATTTATACATATGTTGAAATCGGAAAAAAAAAGGGATTATGAAGAATGGAAATTTTATTACCTAACATGCCATCTCATGGGCGTTCTAAGATAGGAAGGTTCATTACAGGTGACAAAGCTGAGCCTGCGTGGCTTTGGGCACACCAAAGACTCTTTCCTTTGCTGAATTGCACAGTGATTCATCTTTAGATTTGTTTTTCTTTTAGATCCCTGTAATTTTTCAGACAGAAGTAAAGAGAAAAATGGATTCAGCATCTCATATTAATAAGTTTAGTGAAGAACTGGTCAACGTCGGCTGAGATTACTTTGAAAAGTTCACAAAAATATGCTAATTTATTACAAGGCGGTGTAATAATTTATTATTTTACTCTGTTCGTTTGGTAAGAAAAAAAGTTCACAAATTTGTTGGAAAAATCGAAGCTTTATTACAACAAGAAAATCTGGGGACTTCAAATTTTTTCTCGAAAACTCAAACATAGGAATTAGGAAGGAACAGCTTTTTTTCTTTAAAATATGAAGAAAACAAGGCATGGTTCTTTATTGAAAATTTGGAGAAAAAAAAAAGACAGTAGATCTGCCTGGTCATGGAGCTACTAATTCATGAAAAAAGAAAAGTTCAAAAGAAACTTTAATTTTGTAACAGAAAAAAATTAACATCTGGGCTATCTTTAACCTTTTATTTTATTTTTTGTTTTGAATCTGAAGTACATGCCTCGCAACCATGGAGCTACTGCAACAACAAAGGAAAGGAACGATTTTTATTACCTGAAATTTTTACTGTGCAAAGAGCCGTTGAAGTTCTCCTCCTTTCAAGAACTCTTGCAAAAACTTCAAAGAAAATGAAAACAAAAAGATAAATAATAAAAGAGGAAAAATAGTATACAGAGGTTAAGTGAGAGCAGAGAGATTGATGGTCAGTCTTTTAGGTTAAGAAGACGAACTTCAACAGTGATGGGGTTCAATGAAATTTATACACCAGGAAACCTCACGTAACGTATTTTATTAACAAAAAAATAATAATAATTTCTCGAGATAAAATTTAAGACACATAATAAGGTCAATTGTATACGGGGGAGACAACGACTTTTATAAAAGCTGTATTAAATTAAATATCGTCCCTACTTTGGAACTAACATAACTTTATTATACGACAGGTTTGTTACGTTCGTACAGATTGTGTCTGAAAGTAGATCTTGAGGTATTTTTCAATTTTGATTCTTGGTGCAAGTTGTTTTACACCATCTTGTGGTTATTAATTTTACTTTTTAAATAAGGTGAATATGCCCCCATGTCTAGAAAATAAAATACAACGCTCCTCTTAGATTAGTTAGGAAATATAACATATATATACAATCTATAAAAGATTATTCAAGATTTAGTCGGAATAATATAGATCGACAGGGACTTATTTCCAAAACAATATCTGTTGAATTTGTGAAAGAAAATATATGATATATAACACAGTCTCTTGCCCCTCTCAAAGGTCAAGAATTTACATTATTCCGTGTCGCACTTGCCTAGCTAGCCACCTTATTATTCAATTTTATTTATACTATTCTAATTTTGTCTATATCATAGGTAATCGATCACCATTTTTCGCACGTCACTAAAGAGTCTTATATATTATCTCATCAACTCGTAATGATGTCTGAAGAGAACTAATTCAATTCGCAAACGTTGAATAAACCCACTTTTTTCTTGTACCAATTGATTCCATTTTTATGTATTATTGTTCCGAATTTTTGAGGAAGTCTTCTCTTAAATTTAATAGGCAAATTAACATATTAAACTGATGATAGTATCTTCGCCTGCCTTTTAGCTTAACCTTCAATTTAGGACCACTCTTCAAATTGAAAGATTCGAAGAAAAAGGACTCAAGTGGATTTCGATGCAAAATACCTAACAATACTTTTTCGTAGTGGAGCCCTAATAAATTAAATGAATAAACAAAAACAAACAAATAATTCATCTTGCCACGTCCTTGCTTTAAATATTTATTCCATACCACCAAAAATACTACTACTTCCGTCCCACCAATTTCTTCTCATCTTTCTATTTCGGTCGTCCCACATAATTCTTCCCATTTCCATTTTTGGTAAAAAATTAGCCCACTAATTACACCATTAATATTAAAAGTTTTCTTAATTTGCGTGTCCACTAATAACTTTTCTCTCTCCATACCTCAAAAGATGTACTATAATATTAAATAATGTGGTTTCTTAATCTCCGTGCCCACTAATCTTCGGGAACAATTAAATGGGACGGAGGTAGTAAAAGAGAAATCCATGGCATATTAAATGGCTCCCAAGCAAGTCCTCCGTACAAGTATATGCCAAAACTCGAACTTCGCCTTTGTCTCTCTACTTATCGGCAGCCTATGTTGGATCGAGATATTAAATCAATTTTTTTCGGATCATTACTTACAATAAAGATTTTAGTACGATTTCTGCAAATTAATTTTATTATCTCTCAAAGCTTTGTTTCTCCAGCTTCTAATAATTAGCTTCGATACCCTTAAATAAATGGAAAAATTAAAGGAATATTCCCAAACCTTCGCATCCAAATAGATATACCTCCCTTCAAAAACCGAACGGACAGTGGTTACTCGAAATTACTTGCAATAATATCTTAACTTCTCTAACTAACATACCGATCTTAGATTGTATCTTATTGACTCACACAATAATGTATACATATATATGCGTGTGTGTGTCTATATACTCATTAAGGTCACTCCCTTCTTCTTGGATATGAAGAAACCCTAGACTACAATAACACTCTACCAAAGAACAATAATGACGATGAAAAACTTGACACACTGCTCACCAAATCCATCGTATTACTCTTCTTCGCAAGGAGTAAGAATCAATAAAGACTCTCACACCATACAAAAACCGTATTGTTCAAGTGGTGCTTCGAACCCAAAAAAGGAGAATAACCCTAATAAGAAAAGGCCCGAGCCAGTGATTATATACGTTAAGACGCCAAAGGTCTATCAAACACAGCAATGTAACTTCAAAGCCACCGTGCAAAGGCTTACTGGCTTCACACAGTCCGAGGTTAGCTCAAGATCCAAGGTTTCTGATGTTATTACAAGCGACGAGGACAATAATCAGCAAAAAGATCGCCGTAATATCGATGGTGGTGGTAATAATGTAGGGTTTGTCGAGGACGATGATGATATGGTTCCTATGATGATTGATCGTAGAATGAATGACGTTTTTCCGACGTGTGACCATGAGTTGGGCGAAGATTTAAAAAAATATTTTAATTTTTCGGACATAGGTGGCTCGCGATTGTTGTAGATATAATATGCCCTTAGTTTTTTTTTTTTTTTTTCGTTTGTTTGCATATGGTTTATCTACCCATTATCGTTTTGGATTTGGTGATGGGAGTTTATCTGATGACAGTATTAATTTCTTTATTTTAAACTCTCAGGAATGAATGATATTTGGTGAGAGTATTTCTTTATTTTAAACTCTCAAGAATGAGTGATATTGCCGAATTTGACCTTGTTCGAAGCCTTAAAGCTTTTTTCAAACGTTCATAGTTGTTATTCTTTTATAGGCAGTAATGCAAATTAGACTAACCGAAATCGAAATTCTACTGGTTATAAGAATGAGCCCAACTCATACATAATTGAGCCGAGCTCGAGACGGGCCATGCTCGGGCTCGGCACAGGCTCGTTTTCAGCCCTACTTACAGGTCTGATTTTATCTTAGGACAGCAAAAATTATGATATTCCCGTTATGCCCTTGAGAATTTAAACTACGCGAACCATACTTAGAATTCACGGTCTTCATTTTGAAAACAGAGCTTGAACCCTAATTTCGAAAAGGTAACCCAAATTCGAAACTGAGATCCGCTCCATTATCAGAGGGTTTAATGTCTTCAGCAACCGATTCTGAGGATGCAGACTTTATATGTGAGGAAGACTTTGAAGCAGAATGCATCATCCCTGAAATTTACTCAAATCTGCAGAACTATTAAGTATCCAGGCGTCTCTATGGAAGTGATAAAACTGACATTTTTTCCCTTTTCTTTGACAGGTAAAGCGTCTGAATGGTTCTCATCATTGCCACATGCATCTATCACTAGTTGCGAGCAACTAGTGGAATGCTTTCTAGGCAAATATTACCCATTGTCAAGGACCAGCGAGATTAGAAGCCTACTAGTGAACTTCAAACAAGAAGGTGGCGAATCCCTGAGCGATGCATGGAGTAGATACAAGAGCCTTCTGCGACAATGCCCGAACCACAGCATACCCCTGAGCGTCCAGATGCAGTAATTTTTCTTAGGGCTGAGTACACCAAATAAAAGGATCGTCGACGGCAGATGCACACGAAACTTTATGGAGTTAGGCGACGAGGAAGCACTCCAGGCCATCGAGCGAATTGCAGCCTACCCAGCAAGATACACTGAGCATGACCTGGACCGACGGGCGGCTGGAGTACATGAGATAAGTAGCTCGTTGGAGGCGCAGCTCGAAGCCATACATAAAAGGTTAGACCAAATCACTCCATGGACCCTGAGGCGGTGAACTACATCCACAATAGGCAAAAGAATGCGTACTCCAACACATATGACCCAAGCTGGCGAGGCCATCCGAATTTGTCGTACGGAAACTCGCACTACTTAAAGCCTCCAGAAGCTCAAAATTGGGAGATAGCATTTGAGAAATTGGCGGGCTATCAAGGCGATCAGAGTCGTAAGATAGACGAACGATTCAACAAGATAGAGGACACAATACAAAATTTGACGACTACAATAGGGCATGTAACAAATTCAATGTCCGAGCGCAAGCCAGGCACACTCCCAAGCGACACTGAAAATAACCCTCGAGAGCACGTTAAGGCCATTCAGCTGAGAAATGGGAAGAAGCTTGAATCAACCAAGGAGACCAAGGTTGAAGAAGAAGCAAAAGAGACCGAAAACGACGATGAAAGCAAGGTCACGACCAAAGACGCAACTCATCACGACCATAGGAAGGACCAGCGGGATGAAGAAGTGGAGACCGAGCTAGATTCTCTCGCAGTGGAAAAGAAGGTCGATCCACTCCCACCAGTCAAGATTCGACCTCCATATCCCGCGGCATTACGAAGGGGAAAACCGGATAAGAACTTCGAGCGCTTTATTAATATTTTTAGGAAGTTAGAAATTAACATCCCTTTTTGCGAAGCTCTCTTGCAGATTCCGAAATACGCCAAATTTTTCAAGGAGTTGCTATTGAACCGGAACAAGCTAGAGCAATATGGCAGATAGTCCTTAACGAAGAGTGCTCTGCAGTGTTACAGAGGAAGCTACCACCAAAGCTCAAAGATAGGGGAGTTTTTCTATTCCTTGCTCTATTGGCTCATTATCATTTACTAATGTTCTTTGTGATTTAGGAGCAAGTATTAACTTGTTACCTTTTTCACTTGTGAAAAAGCTAGGGATTGGTGAGCCAAAACCTACATCTACGATCCTCCAACTAGCGGATAGATCGATCACATACCCACGAGGAGTATTGGAGGACGTATTAGTGAAGGTTGGAGAGCACTACTTCCCAGCCGATTTCGTGGTATTGACATGGAAGAAGATACCGACATGCCTCTTATTTTAGGAAGACCGTTTCTGAATACGGCAAGAGCCCTTATTGATGTTGGTAATGGTAAGCTCATCCTACAGGTTGGGGATGAGAAAGTTATATTTGATGTTTATAAAGCAATGAAACACCCTTCAGATGATGATTCTTGTTCCTTTATTGATAGTATTGACGCATGTGCTCTGGAGTATTATAAAACTTACAGGAATAAGGAAAACTTGGAAGCATGCCTAGTCGGAGACGAGTCCGAGGAGATGGCCGATACCGTAGCAAGCTTAGAAGCGAACCCACTTCATCGGAGGTCGGCCAAGCCAAAAGTAGAGCGGCTAGATCGATCATCAGCCATACAACCTCGACCATCAATAGAGGACCCTCCGATTTTAGAACTTAAACCTTTACCTAGTCACCTTAAATATGTTTACCTTGGCGCTCTTGATACTTTACCCGTGATTATTTCTTCCACGTTGACAGATCTAATGGAGGAAAAGCTGGTGAGGGTGCTAAGAGAACACAAACGAGCATTCGCATGGAAGGTAGCTGACATCAAGGGAGTAAGCCCGACCGTTTGCATGCACAAGATTTTGATGGAAGATTCTTACAAGCCGGTCGCACAACCACAGAGACGCCTAAACCCAGTGATGCAAGAAGTGGTGAAAAGGAGGTAATTAAGCTTTTGGACGCAGGTATTATCTACCCTATCTCTGATAGTGCGTGGGTTAGTCCGACCCAAGTTGTTCCTAAAAAGGGAGTATGACCGTTATAAAGAATGCCTCTAATGAGTTGATTCCCACGAGAATTGTTACGGGGTGGCGTGTATGCATAGATTATAGGAAATTGAATGATGCCACCCGTAAGGATCATTTCCCCCTCCCCTTTATTGATCAAATGTTAGAAAGACTAGCTGGACATGAGTTTTACTGCTTTTTAGATGGTTACTCAGGTTATAATCAGATTTCTGTTGCACTTGAGGATCAAAAGACGACTTTTACTTGTCCTTATGGTACTTTTGCATATAGACGTATGCCATTCGGATTATGTAATGCACCGGCTACTTTTCAGAGATGCATGCTTGCTATTTTTCATGACATGGTTGAGAAGTTTATGGAGATATTCATTGATGATTTTTTCTGTATTTGGGTCTACGTTTGATACATGCCTTGATAATTTAGCATCCGTTCTATCACGATGCGAAGAGACTAACCTTGTCTTAAATTGGGAGAAGTGTCATTTTATGGTACAGGAAGGTATAGTTCTCGGGCACAAGGTATCGCACAAAGGAATTGAGGTGGATCGAGCCAAGGTTGACGCGATTGAGCAGTTGCCACCACCTACGTCAGTGAAGGGAGTTCGAAGCTTCTTGGGACACGCAGGATTCTATCGACGCTTCATAAAGGATTTTTCAAAAATAGCTAAGCCATTATCTAATTTACTTGTTAAAGATGCTATTTTTAACTTCACTGATGATTGTCTGCAGGCTTTTCGAACCTTAAAAGAGAAACTCACCACCGCCCCAGTGATGGTCGCACCAGACTGGACACTCCCATTTATATTGATGTGCGATGCTAGCGATGGTGCTGTAGGCGCGGTTCTAGGACAACGCAAGGATAAGGTATTCCAGGTTATTTACTACGCTAGTAAAACTCTGGACGATGCACAGAGAAATTATGCTACCACTGAGAAAGAGTTACTAGCTGTGGTATTTGCAGTAGATAAATTTCATTCTTACCTAGTGTTGAATAAGGTAATTATCTACACTGATCATGTTGCACTTAGATACTTATTTGCTAAGAAAGATGCTAAGCCTAGGTTGATTCGCTGGATTTTACTACTTCAAGAGTATGACTTAGAGATTCGTGATAAAAAAAGGTGTTGAGAATGTAATAGCTGATCATTTATCTAGGTTAGATAACTCACATGAGCACGATAAGGAGTTACCTATTGACGATTATTTTCCTGACGAACAATTATTTGCTTTAATTGATACATCACTTCCTTGGTTCGCGGATTTTGCAAATTATGCTGCTACAGGTGAGATTCCCACAGGCTTGAGTTTTCATCATCAGAAGAAATTTCTCTCTGATGCGAAACACTACTGTGGGATGATCCATTCATATATAAAATTTGCTCTGATCAGGTAATTCGACGATGTATTCCCATCGATGAGGTAAGCTCTGTTTTATTTCATTGTCATTCTTGTTTGACGGGTGGACACCACGGACCAACAAAAACAGCGTTTAAGGTACTTCAATCAGGTTTATTCTGGCCCACTCTTTTTAAGGATGCCCATGCATACGTAGCTTCATGCGATCGTTGTCAGCGTACTGGTACTATATCTAGGAGACATGAGATGCCTTTAAATGTCATGTGATAAGTTAGGATTTTACGTAATTTTATTACCCATAAAAATGCATTTCCGATCGTTATTGACCAAAAATTCCCTCTCGAATATCCTTTTTTTATGTTCAAATTTATTTTCGATAGATGTCCAAGGAAACGAGACGACGAAGGGAAAAGAAGGGCATTTTTTGGAGTGATTTGAATCTTTGAGGATCTTCTTGCAATCTTCTACATAACTTGGGCAAACTTGCAAATTGACCAGATTTCCTATTTTGAAGAGAAGTCCACGTGATGGCCAATTCGAGGAAGGTTGGTATTTTCTCCAAATATCAACCATGAGAGAGAAAGGCATATTCGACTATTACAAAGAAAAGGCAATTTGAACTTTGAATTTCGGCAAGAATATCTAATCATAATGAATGCAAGTCAGCTGATCTCTCTCTATATAAGACGCACGCACGGACGAAGAAGAGCAGAGCTTGACGGCTGGTATTAGAAGGATCGAACAGAAGAAATATTAGAAGGCAAACCCACGACTGAAAAGAAGACGAGCTACGACGATGCGAGATTATTTCCGGCCAGCAAAGCGAAGTTTTTACATTATTTCTCTATTATGTCTTTGAATATTTTCTATTTTATTAATATGCTAGCTTAAGTTTTCTTGTGATTGAGGCCGTATGAGGCCGGATTATGAATTCGTAGTAATGCTATTCGTGTTTTATTTAATCGTATGAATTTAGTTACGTGTTCTATATTTGAGTTTAATGCTTGCGTATGCTTGATCACCATGTGCATGATTTTTGATTGGTTTATGAGACTGAAAAAGTGATTAGACCGGTTAGAATAATAAATATAGGACACCACGACATAAAACCGACCAGAGATGGAATTCGGTTTCGTACGTGTGGTTTTCGAGACCTTAGGCGCCGAAAGCGTCTAAACTCGGGGAAATTCATAAAGCGGAAGGCGTGTGAAGTGATTGCAGTCTTATACGAATATAGAGATTGGTCATTATCGCATAGGGTCGCTAGTTACGTGAATAACGGGTAGCGCGTATATTAGGAATTTCTACCTTAACTAGTTTATATTGATTAAATAAATATTGATTGCATGAATACGTAGGATTAATCCGTGCCGAGTATGTGCCTTGATCACGTTCGTCGTCAATTGATTTTTATCTCATCTATTTTATTTGCGTCTATTTTATTTGTGATTTTATCTTATTTAATTAAATCACCAAAATTATAAAAATTCTTTTAGTCTAAAATAGAATTAGGTCTAATATCTTAGAATTAATCGAGCTATCTTCGTGGATCGATACCCGGACTTCGTCCGTTTTATACTACTTGCACGACCTAGTACACTTGCTTGTATTTGAGCGTGTCATCATGTTAGAAGTAGAGTTATTTGATGTTTGGGGCATTGATTTTATGGGTCCGTTTCCTACTTCATGCTCTAATAAGTATATTCTAGTTGCTGTCGATTATGTGTCTAAGTGGATAGAAGCTGAAGCATGCCGAACTAATGATGCTCGAGTTGTCATTCGTTTTCTTAAGAAGCATGTTTTTTAGTCGTTTTGGTACACCACGGGCAATAATTAGCGATGGGGGTACACATTTTTGCAATAAATTGTTTGATAATTTGCTATCTAAGTATGGTATTAAGCATAAAGTGTCTACCCCGTATCATCCTCAAACTAGTGGACATGTGGAGGTTTCCAACAGGGAGCTTAAGCAGATCTTGGAAAAGACGGTGAACGCCTCAAGGAAGGATTGGTCGTTGAAGCTAGATGACGCACTATGACCGTACCGCACCGCATATAAAACTCCAATAGGGACTTTGCCTTTTCGTCTAGTATATGGAAAAGCGTGTCATTTACCTATTGAGTTAGAACATCGTGCATATTGGGCTATTAAAAAGCTTAACTTTGATTGTTCTGAAGCAGGTAAATATAGGTTGCTTCAGCTGAACGAAATGGAAGAATTTCGCCAGAATGCTTACGAGAACGCCAAGTTGTATAAGGAGCGAACAAAGAAGTGGCATGACAAGAAAATCATTAAAAGGGAGTTCAAAGTCGGCGATCGTGTCCTTTTATTCAATTCGAGGCTACGCCTATTTTCCGGTAAATTAAAGAGTAAGTGGTGCGGACCCTATATGTAGAGCAAGTCTTTCCATCCGGAGCAGTGCAAATCCTTATGAATGGAAAAGACTCTCTCAAAGTCAATGGACAACGGCTAAAGCTGTATGACGAAGGGAAAATTGGCGAAACAACATCGGTATACCTTGTGGAACCCATAATTTCTAACTTTTCTGCTTCTAGTTGTTCTGTGCCTTTCAGGGACACCTTGTCTGGAGAGGATACCAGCGAGCTGAAGGACCTCCAGAGCAACAAAGCAAGCCTAGACACCAAGCCACCCTGATCGTCTCAAGAGTCGAGCTAACGACTTTAAAAACAGAGCTTCTTGGGAGGCAACCCAAGTATTATCGATGCATATATTTATATTTAGTCCTATTATTCTGAGTATTTTTTTATTATTATTTTTCATCAAAAAAAAAAACTCGCTTTCACGGTTCGCCTAGTCATGTTATCTCGCAGGCTCATAACTAGTTTGGGGGTTGTCCGTTCGCGATGGTTGCTTGCTCAAATCAACAAAGTCTTCTACACTAACGGAAAATTCAGCGCAGTGTCACTTCTATTCTCTCTTTACTTTAATTTACACATTGAGGACAATGTGCTATTTAGTTTGGGGGTGGGATGTGACACATGCTAGATTTAATATGCTGGTATAAATGAGTTTCGGTCTTTTTAGTGGGTATAACTGATGAAGGTTGCGATTTGAATGTCATCTGTGGAATCTCCTGTCAATGATGAAAATTTTTAAAATTTTACTGTGTCTGGATATGATTCGATTAATTGAGTGTGATAGTCTTACATGTTGCATTGTCGTGATATTAGCATGATTATTTGGCTATATTGACTGCTTTAGGAGAGTATTGCATATCATGAAGCACAAACCCAGCTATATATGTGAGTTTTTGAGCCTTCAGACATTAATTCAGAGCAACTCATTATGCTCGGTGTTTATTCTTGTGTGACATGGATGGACTGAATATTTTCGAACTTGCTCTGTTATGCATGTTAATGGTTACTATGTGGATTTTTATCTGCGAAAATGAGAAGGGCACTAGGATTGAGTCATTGGCCTAAATATTTCCCTACCTTGCGTATTTACCACTTCGTTAGCCCCCTTGAGCCTTATTTGACTTATTTGTTGATTGGAGCCCAGATATTTAGCCTGATTGCCTCAAATTTAGCCTATACGACCCGGTATCAACGTGTTAATTTATCAATGTCGTGATAAGTGGTTCGTTGGTTTAGCAGGAGCTAATCGTCGATGCTTGTTAGTTATGAACTCGTCCTACGATATAGATCTCTCGTCGTAATATTGCATCAGACTAGAAACCTCTCCTTTGATAAGACGTAAAAAAAAAGAGAAAATGAGGGGCTGGTTCTGAAAAAAAAAAAAGGAAAGAAAAGAAAGAAAAAAAAAGAAGAAAGAAGAAAAAAAGAAAAAAAAAAGGCGAGCGAAAAGAGCTAGAAAATGATAACGGATGAATCGAGTGAAAATTAGGCACGGCGTTAGAAATGCGAAATAAGTGGTTAGAAGAGCGGTTCGATGATTTACACGTTTGATATTTTTTTAGCTCACTTTCCCATATGACGCACCTTTCAGAACCCGAGCCCCATTACAACCCTTGATGAAAGACCCTTTGATTCGTCCATGACTTCTACTATGTGACTATGATGTGATATATTTGCAAGCATAGAGTAATATCTTTTCATGTCGTGAATTGAGCGTCTTTATACAGATCCCTTTGAAAAAAAAAAAAACTTCGAGCGACTAGAGCGATCCTTGTGAGAGTTATGGATTGATGCGTGGTATAATCCTAGAAATGTCTTTCATGCTATGATAAGATTGCGACTTATTACCTCATGCCTCGTGTCTTGACTAGATCGTTCATTAGTTGATGATTATCCAGACTTTTTGTGCTTTTACGTTTTCTGAGATGAAACAGGAGAATTTCATTGATAGATATTTATAATCCTAACTTGATTTGGTTTTATTTCGCTTTTATGATCGAGGACGATCGAAGCTAGTTTGGGAGTTGTTGATAAGTTAGGATTTTACGTAATTTTAGTATCCATAAAAGCGCATTTCCGATCGTTATTCACAAAATTTCTCTTGAATATCCTATATTATGTTTGAATTTATTTTCGATGGATTTCCGATCAAAAGAGACCGACGACGGAAAAATATGGGCACTTTTGAAACAATTTGAATCTTAGGGATCTTTGCAATTTTCAACATTATTTGGCCCAACACTGCAATTTACCAGATTTCTCTATTCTTTTGGCAGATATATGACGTGTAGAGCAATTTGATGGAGAATATTTTATTGCCAAGATGGGAAATACACATGCAAGGGAAACGAAAGGGTCAAAAACCAACTTGACCAAGCGCTCTCATTCAAAGTTGATTTGGATAGAAGCAAGGAAACAGAAAGAAGAGTCTGGACCGACTATTCACGTTTGAATATTCATATGTGAGAGCTACAAGGAAAGAAGAAGTCAAATATGACTATATGACTTAGAAGATTCGAATATTACAAGAGATTTAGACTTAGTTACTTAAGTCGGTAATCGATTTCTATTCTATATAAGAGAGACGAGCTTAGCAGTGAAAGGGGACCTCGAGAGCGAATAAATAAAAAAGGAGCAGAGCTTGACGGCTGATATTAGAAGGATCGAACAGAAGAAATATTAGAAGGCAAACCCACGGCTGAAAAGAAGACGAGCTACAACGACGCGAGATTATTTCCGGCCAAAAACTTGACACGCTCAAATACTAGCAAGTGTACTAGGTCGTGCAAGTAGTAAAACGGACGAAGTCCGAGTATCGATCCACGAAGATAGCTTGATTAATTCTAAGATATTAAACCTAATTCTAATTTAGACTAAGAGAATTTTTATAGTTTTGATGATCTAATCAAATGAGATAAATCGCAAATAATAAAATAGACGCAAATAAAATAAATGAGATAAAACAATCGACGACGAACGTGATCAAGGCACATACTCGGCACGGATTAATCCTACGTTTTCATGCAATCAATATTTATTTAATCAGTATAAACTAGTCAAGGTAGAAATTCCTAATATACGCGCTACCCGTTATTCACGTAACTAGCGACCCTATGCGATAATGACCAATCTCTATATTCCTATAAGACTGCAATCACTTCACACGCCTTCCGCTTTATGAATTTCCCCGAGTTTAGACGCTTTCGGCGCCTAAGGTCTCGAAAACCACACGTACGAAACCGAATTCCATCTCTGGTCGGTTTTACGCCGCGGTGTCCTATATTTATTATTCTAATCGGTCTAATCATTTTACAGTCTCATAAACCAATCAAAAATCATGCACATGGTGATCAAGCATACGCAAGCATTAAACTCAAATATAGAACACGTAACTAAATTCATACGATTAAATAAAACACGAATAGCATTACTACGAATTCATAATCCGGCCTAATACGGCCTCAATCACAAGAAAACTTAAGCTAGCATATTAATAAAATAGAAAATATTCAAAGACATAATAGAGAAATAATGTAAAAACTTCGCTTTGTTGGCCGGAAATAATCTCGCGTCGTTGTAGCTCGTCTTCTTTTCAGCCGTGGGTTTGCCTTCTAATATTTCTTCTATTCGATCCTTCTAATATCAGCCGTCAAGCTCTGCTCCTTTTTTATTTATTCGCTCTCGAGGTCCCCTTTCACTGCTAAGCTCGTCTCTCTTATATAGAATAGAAATCGATTACCGACTTAAGTAACTAAGTCTAAATCTCTTGTAATATTCGAATTTCTAAGTCATATAGTCATATTTGACTTCTTCTTTCCTTGTAGCTCTCACATATGAATATTCAAACGTGAATAGTCGGTCCTGACTCTTCTTTCTGTTTCCTTGCTTCTATCCAAATCAACTTTGAATGAGAGCACTTGGTCAAGTTGGTTTTTGACCCTTTCGTTTCCCTTGCATGTGTATTTCCCATCTTGGCAATAAAATATTCTCCATCAAATTGCTCTACACGTCATATGTCTGCCAAAAGAATAGAGAAATCTGGTAAATTGCAGTGTTGGGCCAAATAATGTTGAAAATTGCAAAGATCCCTAAGATTCAAATTGTTCCAAAAGTGCCCATATTTTCTCGTCGTCGGTCTCTTTTGCTCGGAAATCTATCGAAAATAAATTCAAACATAAATATAGGATATTCAAGAGAAATTTTGTGAATAACGATCGGAAATGCGCTTTTATGGATACTAAAATTACGTAAATCCTAACTTATCAATCCCTGTAACGAAATTCACCACAGAGAGGACGAAAAGATACCCATGATTTCAAAGAACTTGCAGAACAGAATTAAGAAACTGTGTTGAACCCTAGAATAAACCCAACCTCGTTTCAAGAAAATTAAGAAATGAATAACTCAACCTTTTCACCAAATCACCTTAGTTGTTTGGATTAGCCCTCAGGCGCGCTTCAACTTCGAAAATTAACCCTAGAATGAAAATTCGTATCAGTCGTTTGGGGACATTTGAGAAGATGAAGTAAGGTTATTTGTGTCATTTTGGATCAAAAGACTCGCCATAGCTAATCCAAGCCGCATTATGAGCACGTTAAACCCAATATCGGGCAGAACCGCTGCCCAGGGGAAGCGTTGCAGAGTTAATTAAACTATGAGGGCGTTTCGTGCAATAAAGAAAGCCATAGGGGTTTTTAATCATTTCAGGTATAGCAGGGGTTATATACATTTTTACCTAATTCTAATGATGACGACAATATCACAACATTCTTCTCTCTTCCTTAACTTATATTCGACACAATATCACTCTAACTATTATGTTTTTCTTAGTGGTAGTATCGTAAGCTATTTGTGGTATACAGTCATTCTAAATTTAGTATCTATCCATGCATAATTAATAAAAAGTTATACCATCCCAAAACGTGTACGTGGTCCATACATCCCACATCTCATGATATTCACGGTCTAATCTTTCTATTTTATTAAGCGGGGAGGCTTACAGTAACTACCATTTAATTAATTTGGTGTGTCAATAATAATTACAAATTTACCCATGATATCAAATCAATTTTCTTATACATAATAAAAGTAATAAAACTAAATTTATAATTTAATACTAAAATATAAAATAATATATTTAAATTTAATATTGCACATGCATAGAATGTGTTTAGTTACTAGTTTAAATAATGGGACGTAAAAAAGACCTATCTAGAAATAAAAAATTTGGAGTAGACGTTGAGAACACTTTATAATGCATTGGGAAAATAAAATCAAATCGTTACAGAACTCTCTATTTGAGACCAGGACATTACATATTACTCCAATCACCAATCTCCAATCTTGAGAGTTTAAACTAAGCCATATATATCTTGCAAATACGCAACGTTTATTTGGCAAGCAGTTTATGGAAGAATAATAACAAATATCCAACCAAGGGACGCTTATCATTTGTGGAAGCAGTTACAACCCCTTTTTGTTTCTAATCTTTCACATATTTGGAATTCAGAATCAAAAGGGAATTAAAATGAAAATCTCATTATACAAAAATTGAGAGGGAAATCAATGAATTATTCTTAATTACTCATATAGGCTCTCTCATCATATTCATATTCCCCTCCACATTTTAACAACAGCAAAGCAATATGAAACTCAGCAGATTTCACGCATTATTTTTACTATATGCTGTTATATCAGCTCTTATTTCATCCTCATCAGTGCAACTTATAATCCATGGCTGGGGAGTCGATGGGCACCTCATCGTATGCAAACTTGCCCAGGTAAAACAACTTTTACACAACTAATGGAGTTCATCATTCATTAAAACACTTCTTTTCTTCCCCCCTTTCTTTTTATTACAGGCAAGGTTAAGTGAAGAAGCATTAGTAGCTGTATCAAAGCTCTTGCCTTCTTTCGCTGGTAATGACCTCAGTAGCGTGTGTTCTTGGGCAGATAGAGTCAAATTCCGTTACCGTTGGTCATCGCCTCTTCATTACGTCAACACACCAGATAATCTCTGCACCTATCATTACAGCAGTTGAGATCCATATAATAATTAATTACATTCTTATCTTTTCTAGATAACTACTAACTTCTGATTGGTGTGTGTGTGTAGGGGATTGCAAAGATGAAGCAGGCGTACAAGGCCGGTGTGTTACAGGGGCGATCTATAACTACACGAATCAGCTTCTTACATACAATACTACTTCTGATTCTCAATGTAAGGGTTTATTGGGAATTAATGATGCATTCTTTCTTGTAACACAAATGTGGTGTAATATGCCTATGGTTTGTGTGTAATATATATTTTGAAAACAGTTTCTGATCACTATCATCAGATAATCTCACGGAAGCAATTCTATTCCTTTCTCACTACATGGGAGACGTTCATCAGGTGCAAAAGCATCTCTTTTTGTTATGAGTCCTAATCAAATGCATATACTTATCTGTCCTAATCAAAATTTTGAAAGTTAACAGATGTATAGAGAGTTCGTCATATGAATTTACTGATTATATATGCAAATGCAGCCTCTGCATGTAGGATTTACTTCGGATAAAGGTGGAAACACCATTGATGTCCGCTGGTATAGAAGAAGATCAAATCTTCATCGTGTATGTGAAGCCCACTTTTCACTATATTGCACTTCTGCTCTAAATTTACGCAAATATATGTAATAAATGTGACGATTTCCTATCGAAACTGTATGCATGCATAGGTATGGGATTCAGACATTATCGAGGAAGAAGCGAAAAAGTTCTACGATTCGAACGTGGATGGACTGATCGGTAGCCTTCAGTCTAACATATCAGTTGAGTCCTTTAGTTATATCTGCTAAAAGAAAACCCCTCAAACGGAAAAATTCCAATTTTTATTACTTCTATAAATATCATAATACATACATGTTTCTATTGATAAATCTATTTTACAGACGATATGGTCTGAAACAGCCAAGGCATGGGAGGCTTGCAGTAAAATAGCTTGTCCAGACATGTAATACTCTATTTATTTTTTCAGTTATTCGAAAATCACATAAGCAAAATTGTAGCGATTTATTGGAAGCAGATACGCGGCTGAAAGTACCAAAGCAGCTTGCGACTATGCCTACAAAGATGTGAAAGAAGATTCAATACTTCGCGGTAATGCTCCAAGTTCGTTTGTCTCATATTTCCTTACAACACCGATTGGCTTTTTAAGGAAAGTCTATGTATACATAATTCTGCATTTTACAGTATTTATATTATATATTATGAGATTATAATGTGTTGCATATATGTTTTCCGCAGATGATTATTTCATGTCTCGATACCCTACCGTGAACATGCGATTAGCTCAAGCCGGCGTGCGCTTGGCTGCAACACTTAACAGAATTTTCGGTTGATAAATGCATTGTTTGAAGTTGAACCTTCGTCGCTCGATATTATGATTTCCTTTTTGGTATATTTATTATTTATTGTTCAATCTTCATATACGATTACGGATATTTCTATTGCTCGGACAAAACATGTTTGCAAGTAAAAATGTCTTAATACAGAAACTCATATCGACTCTATCTAGCAGAAGGCTCAATTAATTGGGCCTTAGACGAAAAAATCATATTGGGCTTTTGATAAGAATGAGCCCAAGCTCAATAAATTACTGAGAAACCTGACAAGTGACATGTGGAAAGCAGCAGCCGTATGTGCGAAATCTTATTAATGAATTAAAAAAAATATCTATTCTATTTTATTAAGGGGTGATTATCAACCGTCAATTAAAAAAAAAAAAAAGTTTAATATTTAAAATAAAATAGTAATCACTCTTTTATTATTTTAATTAATCACTTTTAATTATGCGATCTTTACATATAAATACCCATTTATATAAAAATTTCGCAAATCAGACCCCTATCAGATTTTTTTTGTCTGCAGGTACCTGTCAGAATAAAATTTTTGCACATTGCTACCCGTTTCGCCGTAAGTACGTCATGGAACACATTTAGGTACCATACGCAAACATATTGTGGTACGTAATACAGTGAGAAAATGGCACATCATATAACACACATTAAAGTACCATATCGACCGTATATAGGTACCATATGTGGTACTATATACACGCGTGACATGGTACTTAATTAGAGCTGTCAAACGGGCCCGCGGCCCGCGGGTTCTGATTTTTTAGGCCCGCCGCTTTGGCGGGGCGGGCCCAGTGGGCCACGGGCAAGCCCGACAGAAAATTAAATATTATATTTTTAGTTTAAAATATAAGATTTATAAATAAATTATGATGAGTTTTATATTCTTTAGCTATAATTGGTAATTAATAACATAAATAAATTAAAATTGAAAAGTTTATAAAAAGTAGATATTTTTTCCAACTTAAATTCTTTATTTTGTTTATTTTTTACTATTTTTATATTATTTTTCTATTTTTTATTATTTTCTCTTACTTTTTCTTATTTTTATTTTTTTTTCTTATTTTATTTACTTTTTGAAATTGGCGGACTAAGCCCGCCAGGCCCGCTACCCGCCCGCAGGCGGGGCTGGCCTTAAATTTCCAGGTCCGCCAGGAGGCGGGTTATGGGCCGGCCCGCCCCGCCGGCCCGTTTTGACAGTACTATACTTAATACACATACAGAAAGATACCTCAAGACTGAAAATATAGTACGCACAATCGGACGGGTACTTTGAAAATTTTCTGACAGGGTGTCTGACATGCAAATTTTTTATATAATTTATCCGAATCGATTAGTTAACATGTTGGTTAACCGTATTCTGAAACATAGGTACTTTTCTGTAGATACACCTTTAGTTAATTCATATACCTTTAATTGTATAATTTATATATAAAATAAACTAAATTATCATTTCAATTAACTATTTCAAATTAAAATATTTTAATCTTATTTATTTATATATTATAGTACATGAGTGCAAATTGTTAGTTACTATTACTGATCAATTTGAAGGAATAGTTTGTTATATATATATAGACTATGATTCAAGACGCCATATAACTCCATAGTAGACATAGTTGACTTGTAAAGTCGGCAACCATTATGGACCAAGCCACAGATCATTTCATTCGGCTTTCCTCAACTTCGTTGCAGTTTCTCTGTCCGAGAATATTTTATCGCGTGCAGTTTTTTTCTCCAAACAAATAGTTCTAATTTAATTAGCTATTTTATGTAAGAGTTCATAAAATATTTAAATCAAGTCTTCTAAAAAACAATGATTGGATTCACATGGTTTGGGCGTTCGGTAAACCTTTTAAATAACATGTTTATATTCCACTATTATGTGTACCAATTATATGAAATAAATATATACGTATAACATATGGCCTACAGCTATGCCAAGTCGATTTGCCGTCCGAAGTTTCCCTAGTTAAAACCAGCGGACATGTTAGATGGTTCGAAAATGAACGAATGAATGTTCAACGTTTGACGTTAACGCGCTTTGATGACTACATTTTCCATACGACATGTTACGAAAAGAAAAATTTGAAGCCATAGTAGATTGGTTAAATAGTGTCCTACGAAGCACTAGTTAAACAACAATCATTACATACAATTAGTTTTACACCTAATTGAGTATTTCCAACCCAATATATATTGAAAACTCTCCCTCCCTCTCTCTAAATTCCACGAACATTCTTCTCTTCTCTTCTCCACGCCGGTAGTTTTCTAACATCTATTAATATTCTTTCGTTCTTTCCAAGAATCTCATACTAAATCCGCACCGACTAATTTCATCTCCGCATAAAATCTTCTATCACATTCCTCTTCATTTCAATGACGATAAAAAAGCATATGCTTATGCGAAATTCCCTCAATACCCTCGTCTCCTACCTCTTCTTCCTCATCCTAGGGCTCACCTTGGGGATCGTCATATTTTCCCAACTTAAGACATTCTCGGTGAATCTCCACGTCACGAATGGGCAGTTTTCGATCTTCACAGCACAGTCATGGAACCATGATCATCAGTTAACCGAAGATCAAACCCTAAAACAGATGGAGAATATTACGGCAACAAGTTATAATGGCAGTCGTCATTACATGCATGAGATGGACGATAAAGAACTTCTGTGGAGGGCTTCGATGACTCCTAAGATTAAAGAGGCGCCGTTTAAGGTTGTCCCTAAGATCGCATTCATGTTCTTGACGAGGGGCCCAGTGATCTTAGCTCCACTTTGGGAGAAGTTCTTCAAAGGAAACGAGGGTTTGTACTCAATCTATGTGCACAGCGATCCTTCTTACAATAGATCTGATGAGCATCTGGGCTCGGTCTTTCGTGGCAGGAGAATTCCTAGCAAGGTCAGTTTTTTCTTCTTCTTTTTTTCTTAAAAAAAAACAATTTTTAGTACTAACGAAGTAAATGGTCCTTGATTCTGGTTTTCGTGACGTCAAGTTTCAATTGATTAATAGCAACCCATAATTCTCGACGAAACAGAAATAGAAGGTATTTAGTAATAACGAAGTAAATTCTTTTCAATCCCCTGAACAAAAGTCCCATGCAATATTTTGTTTGAAAATATATTCAAGGACATCTATTGCATCATGGGACTATCCGGACATCTATAATAACAAACATTTAATTTCTTGAAAAAATGTGATAAATAACTATATAAGAAAATATGGACTCATCTCTGGTTATACAGGTAGTGTAGTCTAGTGTGTGTAACGATATAAGAGAAGTGCATTTCCTTCAATGTATTCTGATAATGCAATATACGCAATATCATTCAAGTTAGCTACTTGAGTAGTAGCATCCACTCGATATTTGCATGATATTTCCTTTCCAAAGTATCTCATAACATTCCTCTATAAAATTTCTTGACCAAAATATTGTTATCGATAATGAAGGTAGTAAAATGGGGGCACGTAAACATGGTCGAAGGCGAGCGCAGACTACTAGCCAGCGCACTCCTCGACTCTTCTAACGAGAGGTTCGTCCTCCTATCAGAGTCTTGCATACCTCTCTACAACTTCTCAACGGTCTACAACTACCTCACAAACTCGACCCTAAACTTCGTCGAGGCCTACGACCAGGCGGGCCCCGTCGGGCGGGGACGATACAGCCCAAAGATGGCCCCGCAAATCGCGCTCGACCAGTGGAGGAAAGGATCCCAGTGGTTTTCGGTCGATAGAGAAACCGCGCTGGAAGTAATTTCGGACGAATATTATTTCCCGGCGTTTCAGAAGTACTGCAACGGCTCCTGCTACGCGGACGAGCATTACCTGCCTACGTACGTCAGCGTGAAATTCGGACAGAGGAATTCGAATAGGACGTTGACTTACGTTGACTGGTCGAGGGGCGGGCCCCACCCGATGAGGTACGTGAGGCCCGACGTTACGGTGGAGTTCTTGGAGAGGCTTAGGAATAACGGCGGAGGAAAGGAGGAGTGTTTGTATAATGGGAGGCATAAGACGAAGGTTTGCTACCTTTTTGCGAGGAAGTTCACTCGCCATGCTTTGGACAGGTTATTGAGGTTTGCCCCTCAAGTGATGCATTTTAATAGGTAGGCGAGGTGAGAGGATATTATACATGATATGATTTTACTGTTTTGATGATTATTTAATTTATTTATTACGTGTACATAGTTATTATTCTTTAAGGGGAATTTCCCTTGCATTGTTTACAACGGATTTGATTGAATTATGAATATTAATACCATTATGTAAGAGTAAGCTATGATATCATGACATGATTATGATATGATTATATTCAGAGCAGTCCTTGTCGGCTTCTCCTAAGTTCGGTCGATGAAATGTCCACTCGAAACTTGTCGACAGGTATAGGGATGAACATGTCTTTAAGCTCCTCAGGAATGTTAAAATCATCAAGAACCTTTAAAAAGAAAAACAAAAAAAGAAAAAACACACGTAATATGATTAGCTTCTTCAATGTCTGTCAGTGGAAGAAGTAGAACATGAAAAATGGCAGAAAAAAGTGCCTGAGAGTTTCGTGTAAAAGAACTAACCTTGAATTCGCCGTTTACATTTCGTCCGCCGACGAGGAAGACGCAACCCGTGTTTTTGCATTCGGATAAAACCTCTAGCATTCTTCCGTAGTCTCCGTAGTAATACTTGGGCTGTCCGAAAAAAAAAAAAAAGAGAGAGAATTACTGATATACGTCGTCACTAATATACGGCCCAACAATGATTTTGATTCAATTTCTTACGTCAACGAGCCGAACTGCAGTGTCGGCGCCTATGACGAAGGCACTTCCTGGGAAAAGCTCAGCTTTCTTGTAGAAATACGGCTGATTGGAAATTATTACCGTCTTCCCTGCACTTCTTCAAGGTTATGCTATCAATGGCTGAACTGAAACAATTCTAAGAGGATAGAAAACGTTGAATTGCGTGTTGAAAAGCCCTCACCAGCTTTTTCGAACTGCTCGACACGCTGTTTGATTTGGGAGACCGTTAACGGAGGTTTGTCTGCGTTCACGGCTGACAATTCGAAGCAAGGGTATCCATCGCCAAGAATGCTGCATCAATCACATAGCGTAGAAGTGATAAGATCGATAACATCGAGAAATTAACGGGGAAAAAAAGGAAGAAATGGAAAATACGTCGTAGCAACTTCCAAGAGCTTTAGGTGGCCATCGTGCAAGGGATTGAAGGAGCCGGGGAGGATTATTTTCCGCTGATACTTTGTCATATCTGCACAGTTTTTTTCAGGCGAAGTTACATGTAATATGCTTTGCTAATGAACTGATCTGCAAGCTAAAGCCATACCACTGAAAAAGGGGTAGACCTTAAAGCATATTTGGCCATCGATGAGTTGCTGCAGCTGGCGATCTTCGTCGAAGGATGTTTGGAATTCGTTTGGGACTTCTGAGTCTGACAACTCGGGGAAAAATGTTGTAGGGACCTTGCAAGCATAGGCTATTGCCTAGACCAAAAGAGTACTAGATAAGTCCATTTTTAAGCTCAATTGATACATAGATTCATTCGAAAAAACAATCTGATGAATAGTACCTTCAGCAGAAACTGACTTGAGACTCTGTCTTCTTGTTCACGAGTTCGTAAACCCTGAAACGGTGGATAAATCGAACCTGACTTTTTTTTCTAAGAATAACAAGGTGTGTTAGATTTTGAGGGGCAATTACGTGGTACCTTTGACAAAGTGACACTTGATGCCAAAAGCTGATCTGATGTCCTTGTCGAGACATGAAACCTGAGCATTTATTATTAAACCCCAAATGATCGGCATCATAACATGACAAAATGTCGGCTAGCTTAGCTGACAAGGGTACAACAGCAAATGGTACCTGTGATCCCCAAGCTTCGGACGTGTGCTAGCGAGTGAACCCGTGAACCCCACGCCAAGAACGGGGTAACCTTTTCCCGTCAAAAAAGAATTTGAATCCAAAATGACGAGTGAGCACATAAGGTAACTAAGCCCAAAGTAGTCATAACGCTAACCGATAGAATAAGGAGATCATGAAGTCAGTGGTAATAGAAATTTTCGAAGAATTGACAGAGATGCATCCAAGTTAATCATTTGCGATAGAGTTACATAAACTACCTGGATGGCAAAGCTTTAGAGCTCTATTATAAGCCATCAATGCCATGTCCTCTGCAGTTTGGCGACTGGAAAATTGAGATGGCACCTAAGGAGAGACCCATGGAGTAAAATAACAGTCTCGCATCAGTATCAAATTCGAACTGAAACCTTGGTAAAAGTAACCAAAAAATACATATAAAAAAAAGATACAACCAAACAACAAAAAAGCAAAGGACCTTGCCCAGTAATTGAACCATAGACATCCTAGAATAAGGAACAGTTGCTTCTAACACGGTGTTTGAAGCTCCTGGCATAGATATCAACCACCCAAGTGCCTGACAAACCAATTTTTTCTCTTCATTCAGGCCATAGACAACACTCTTCAATACAAGCAACGCACAAAGCAGCTCCAATCACGTACCTGAGATGCACCGCCGGACACATACAACACCGCTTGAGTTGGACTGGCGTGGATTGCGTCAACTAGAGCTCGAACTGGTGCGTCCATTTTTTGGACAATTCGATCGATCGATCGATCGATTGATTGAATTGACTGAGCTGCTGTGCTGCATACGATACGACGACGTTAGACGGTAAGAATGGATGACGTGTTTGGGCCTTATGAGAAGTTGCCAAAGATAAGAGAAGAAAAATATTTATTAATCTTTCTGTTTTCGTCCCACACCGCTCGAGTTAAGCGAGCGTGGATGGATACTGCACTATAAGAGAGGGGCATCGTCTGCTGAATAAAGCATACCTTTCTCGGCCTTTTGGCTAAGATCAAGTGTAGTATCTGTTCTTATCAGTTTAATATCTGATACGTGGGCCATCGGCCCACATGATATTAAATTAATTTTTTTAGGGGGAAGGCCCATTAAGGTAGCTTGCTACCTGGGCCTTCGAGCGTCGCCCTTGCGTTGCACTATTGCATGGGCCTGGCGCACCCCACCAATTCCCAGTTTTAAGTGTTCGTTTTTGTACAAAAATTGTATCTATAATATTCCTGGCCCTGGGTTAGTTTCTTATAATAATTTACAAAATTGTTGAATATTTGTGAAGTGTGCTTATTAAAAAATTAAATCACAGTAGTTCTCGTCTTATTTTTCATGTCCCACCGACGAATAATACAATTTGATGCCATCTTTTGATTCATCTATATGGTGAGAGTTGGATACAAATAGATTTTTCATTAATTAATAAAATAATCATCACATAAATTGACATAGATTTTTCATTTATTAATAAAATAATAATAATAATTGTGTAATCACTCACTAACCAATATTTTTATATTCTCTTGTCCTTCTATGTTTAGTATTATTATTATTTTATTAGATATAGATACTATTATATAGCGGACATATCGGGTGTGCAAGAAAATACTAATATATATTAATCTTTTTTAGATCGTCGGTGCAGCGTGAAAATTCAAAATCCAATCGTCTCCACAATTCTTAATTAAAAAGCCTTTAAACACGGTGATTAGGCGTAGTTGAAAAACACTAAGGACAAAAAGACTATTAAGTTCGTGAATTACGTGCGATTACCAAAGCAAAGACAACCAAATCAAATGGTAAGAAAACACAGCACAAGACAAGCAATACTACATCTACTTGGATTAAAGACAATCCCTTTCTCTTTGTCACCACATTCTACTACTCATTCTTCCCTGATATTCATTCAAATATATCTGATCTGTGACCTCCTCGCCTTCATCAAAGGAAGAACATCAAGTGTAGTTCTAACTAATCATGCCTCAATCAAGCGAATCAAGGAACCCATGTAAGAAAAACAATCCAAGAAAAAAGAAGAAGCTTGCATTCATGATAAAGCTCAACGTCCTTGGATGTAGTAGTAATGGAAGCTCCTTGACTGCTTCGGCACCAAAAGATAGAAAGGAAGCGAGAAAAGGAAAACCTGAGAAGAAGCAGAGATATCGTCCAAGAAAAGCTGCGATTGATTTCCCAGATCATGTCTTCTGTGCTCCTCCTGGCATTGGTATTAACGCTTCTGACGTTGTTCATACAACTAGGAGAAACTTTGTCCCGAGAAGAAACAACTGTGTAAGAAAGGTACCAAAGTAAATTCAAGAACTAGAGGAAAAAAAACTGATATTTAACTACTGTTTTTTCTTTTCTCTTGTTTGCATTGTTTAGATTTCTTCCGTGGCAAGAAGAAACAGAGGCGACCATTTTCCTGACATCACAGAAGTTTTATCTCGGAGTATCAGATCAAGGGCAAATCATCGTTCTGCAGCTCAAATCATTGAGGTAAGAAGAACTAATCGACATGGGCTCATTAATAGTTTAAGAATTAAATGTGTTTTTAAGGCATTAAAAGACATGTTTTTATTTGCAGACGATGATGTTGCAACAAGATCTGTTGCCCAGGAGAAATCTCAACGCCGACCATATGTCATACGAGGTATTAATTAGCAATGGCATGAGATTAATCGAAGCTCAAATTCTCACCTTAAAAATTCCTTCTTTCATAAAAGGACTCGGCAAATTTGAACGATAAGATTGGGCACGTGACCATGGGCCTCGGGGAAGAAGATATACTGAGTTGTCTGAGGTTATCAAAGCATTTGAACGATGAAGATTGGAGATGTAGTATATGCCAGGTGGGTTTTTTTCTTTTTTCTTTTTGTTAGTTCTTCCATTGAAACTCTTACAACCTTGGAATAAATTTGCAGGAGGGGTTCAGAAAAGGCGAAGAAGATGACATTGGAACGTTGTTAAGCTGTGGACACAAACATCACTTGCAATGCTTGAAGAGGTGGCTTCACCTCAAAAATGAATGTCCCATATGCAAATCTACAGCCATTGTCAAGCCCTAACATGAATGCCTATTATTATTATTATTACTAATGTTGAGTTCTATCTTTTCTACCATAACAATAAAAGAAAACTAAAGCTTCATATTTTCCTTCTATTCCCTTCTGATCATTGTTAATTTCTAGCGATTCAAAGCATGGTATGTATGTTAATTTAGAGTTTCGACCAACTTAAAATGATCAATTCACCAAAAAGTAAAGAAAAGAATTAAACCTTAGAAGAAGTATATTCAAGTGGGCAAAATTATAATATTAGGTCATCAAGTATACAAGTTTTCGTTTTTAGGTCACTATGTTTGATAATTGCAAAAGTAGGTCACTAACTTTTCATGTGAAAACAATTTTGGGTCATTTTTCAATTTTAGGTCACTAAGAATATATTTTTTCGATTTTGGGTCACTACGTTTAGATTTTTTCAATTTGGATCACTATGTTTATAATATTAGTACCAAATGAGTGACCCAAAATTGAAAAAAATGTAAACTTAGTGACCCAAAATCGAAAAAAATATATTCTTAGTGACCTAAAATTGAAAAATGACCCAAAATTGTTTTCACATGAAAAGTTAGTGACCTACTTTTGCAATTATCAAACATAGTGACCCAAAAAACGAAAACATATGTATACCTAGTGACCTAATTTTACAATTTCCCCTATTCAAGTGCAATAATTGAATATTTAGGGGAGGACGCTGTTAACTGAAATGATGAGAGTTGGGCCTATTCTAAAAGCAACGTAAGCCCATTAATATATTATTCCAAAGCCCAAAACCAATGTGAAGCCCAACTAAAAGCTCTGTCCCTTTCCTCGATACTAAAACCTCCATAGCGCGGTCGCCTGAAGAAGAAGCCATTACGAGTCATTCTGAAACGCAAGTGCTAAGTTGACAGCTGAAAATGGAAGCTGAAGTGACGAGTTTGTTCATAGGTGCGGGCTGTAACAGAGTGGTCAACAACATCTCATGGGGTGCCTGCGATTTGGTCTCTTTTGGCGCTCAAAACGCTGTTGCCATCTTTTGTCCCAAGGTTTTAGTTTAAATACACAATCACTCAGTGCTTGTTGGACTGTGCTTATGGGTTTTTTGGTTGCGTTATAGACTGCACAGATTTTGGCTACACTTCCAGGGCATGTGGCGTATGTTAACTGCACCCATTGGTTGCCGAGCGCCAAGTTTGCTTTTAAAGGTCTGGGATTTGTCTGTAAATCATGCTTTCTTTCGGCTTCAGTTTGCTTTCTAAGGCTCGATCTTTTGCGTAAATTGGGCTAACGGGGCATTCCGTTCTGTTTGTAGTTTTAGTGTCTATTGTTTTCTTCTACGCATTGAGCTGATTTTCTATGTATTCGTTTTCATTGGCGTTGCTTAAATCGATCGAGACTTCATGGTTCTTTGTTCTGAATCCTTACTAGATAGCACTGTTTGGTGAATTTTGTTTGTTTGTTTCATATGATTTCAGCAAAACATTTGGAAAGGCACTATCTGCTCACTGGAGACGCTGAAGGTTCAATATTTCTATGGGAATATTCTCTTTCTGATAAGAAGGTTTTTTTTTTTCTCTGGAACTTTTTCTTGCTCAATTATCATTTGGATGAATGTGATCAACTACTTTCTAATATGATCTCAAAATTCGTCTGTGGCAGTTTGTATTTAATCTAATCAATTTCTGCTCCTCTTGTTTGATCCACATTGACATTTACTACCTTAAAAATCGATAATCACCGATGCTTAACTTTTACGAGCTGATATTCAAATTTTTCTTACAGTGGAGCAACGTTTCAAATATACTGGAAAAACACAAAAGGGGTGTGACATGCATATCTGCGGTTATGGTCTCTCATTCAGAAGCTATATTTGCATCTACCTCTTCTGATGGCACTGTGAACGTGTGGGAAGTAATCCTTCCCTCTGTTTCTGGTGGTGAGCATATTGGTTATGCAGCAGATCTTATCCTAAATTCACCATTTATTAGTTTAGGCTAAGGATGCATCCACTGATTTGATCTCTAGTTGTGCCTTTTGAATATTTTAGGTGAGTTCAAATTGTCGTGTTTAGATTCCATCGCTGTTGGTAAAAAACCCATGGTCGCACTTTCACTAGCTGAGTTGCCTAGAAGCAATGGACGTCTAATTCTAGCCATGGGTGGATTGGATAACAAAATTCACATTTACATCGGCGAGAGAATGGGAAATGTGTGTAGCTTCTCAACTTCTTTTTCATTTTGAGAATTTCAACTTGCTTACCTTTTTCTTGGAAGATCTAAAGTTTTTGAATATGCTTACTGACTCCAGTTTCGTCAAGCTTGTGAACTGAAAGGACACACCGATTGGATTCGTAGTCTAGATTTCTCCTTGCCTCTGTCCTCAGCTAGCCAAAATTCTTGCCTTCTTCTCGCAAGTTCGTCTCAAGACAAGGGTATACGCATATGGAGGATAGCTTCACGTGAGCCAAACGACAGAGAAGAAGAATCAACCTTAGCTTCCTACATTATTGGCCCAATATTTTCAGTCGATTCATCCTCTTATCAGATATCTCTCGAATCGCTCCTCATTGGGCACGAAGATTGGGTTTACTCGGTCGAATGGCAACCGCCCGAAAAGTCTTCATCTAAAGACGGTGAAGAATGTTATTACCAACCTCAAAGCATTTTATCTGCGTCCATGGACAAGACAATGATGATATGGAAACCTGAAAAGACTAGTGGTATATGGATGAACATGGTTACTGTAGGTGAGTTGAGTCATTGCGCTTTGGGATTTTACGGCGGTCATTGGAGCCCAAATGGACGTTCGATTCTAGCGCATGGATACGGTGGATCTTTTCATTTATGGAAAGATATCGGCGACGGTTTTCACAATTGGAAACCACAAAAAGTTCCTTCAGGACATTTTGCTTCGGTTTCGGACATTTCTTGGGCTAGAAGTGGGGCATATGTTCTGTCTGTTAGTCATGATCAGGTATGATTATTACAAACTTGGGATTCTTTACCCTATTTATACATTGAGATTGGGAAAATCTATTTCTCCAAAGATATCACGTATCTCTTACATATTCGATGCTCATTTTCAGACATCTAGGATATTTTCTCCATGGAGGGACGCGTCTTCTATCGGACATGAAGAAGCTTGGCACGAAATCGCACGACCACAAGTTCACGGCCATGACATAAACTGTGTCTCCATAATCAGTGGAAAGGGTAACCACCGCTTCGTAAGTGGAGCCGACGAAAAAGTTGCTCGAGTTTTCGAAGCTGCTCTTTCGTTTCTCAAGACATTGGACCACGCATCACAGAACTCTACCTTTGCCGACGAAAACCCAGCGAGCTCGCAAATCCTCGGTGCAAATATGTCTGCTCTAGGGCTATCGCAGAAGCCTATATATGTCCAAGGTGTCGAAATATTGCGATTTCCCAGTTTGAAAATATTAACGTCTTCATAAAGAATTACCTGAAAGTAAAGGTCTCTGAAATGCAAAGGTGATAATTTTATTTTGCAGCCTCGCCTGAATCTCGAGCAGCGAATGATAACGACGGCATGGATACGCTCGAGACAATTCCCGAGGCAATCCCAGTGGTGTTGACAGAACCACCGATCGAAGAACAACTGTCTTGGCACACTTTGTGGCCAGAATCACACAAGCTTTACGGTCATGGAAATGAACTCTTTGCCTTATGTTGCGATAACGAAGGCAAGCTAGTTGCATCATCATGCAAGGTATTTCAGTTTCCATTCACTAGTATTGTATAAACTCGATTCTTGGATACAACCGTAACCATGAGAAGCCATTTTGCATAGGAAAATACTATCTGATTTCTCGACGTTTCAATGTAGTTTAACAGATGCGGGATAACGTGATTTGAAACTGTATAGGCACAATCTGCATCTGTAGCAGAAATATGGCTATGGCAAGTCGGCTCTTGGAAATCAATGGGACGTCTGCATTCGCACAGCTTAACAGTGACACAGTTGGAATTCTCTCATGACAACAGATTTCTCTTGTCTGTTTCGAGGGACCGTCATTTCTCTGTATTCGCAATCGAACAAGCAGGTTACTATTCATCTCAAATCTTCTCAATGTAACGAAAAACTTAAAGAAAAGAAACGATTTTTTTTTTCATAATCAGGAGAAGACGAAGTAAACCACCATCTTATTACAAGGCACGAAGCTCATAAACGGATCATCTGGGCGTGTTCTTGGAACCCATTTGCTCACGAATTCGCCACTGCTTCAAGGGACAAGACGGTGAAAATCTGGGAATTGGTAAACGAATCTTCGGTTAAGCTACTCATTACTCTCCCTACGTTCAAGAACAGTGTGACTGCCTTGTCTTGGCTGGGCCTCGACGAGGCGAGAAACGATGGTTTGTTGGCTGTAGGAATGGAAAATGGTCTGATCGAATTGTGGGGTCTTACGAAAACAGAAAGTGGTAATAGGAATGCTTGTCTCATCGTTCGATTCGATCGGTTTATGAGCCATGTGTCGTCTGTTCGAAGGTTGAGGTGGATGAAGGCGGAGAAGTACGGTGAGGAATGTTCTAGAAGTTTCCGCCTGGCGTCTTGTGGGGACGATCATTGTGTGAGAGTCTTTGAAGTGCGCGTGTTGTAGGAATTTTGTATCCGTACATCAATGGTGTTGAAATTACTGGCGGACTACTATATAAAGATGCTCTTTTTTATATGATTACGAAATTTGATTAATCAATAGTGATTAGATTCGGTTCAAAGCATTGGTGGGCCTTAACTAGATAACTATAAAGGTCAAAGATCACGTTTTTAAGAGAAAGAAATGACCTCTATCTATGCTTCTCTTTATAACCGTAGTTAGGTTGCCATATTTCCGAGCATTGAACTTAGCCCACAAACTATTTTGTGAGTCAAAAGATGAATCTACCATTGATGCAAATGGAGTGTGGAGGAAGATGGAACAGTTGGGATGATGCTGTTATCGAGCTTTATTGTCCTTAATTACGATATTGATTGGCTAACCCTTATACCTACAACTTACAAGTCGAAATTACACAAAATAAAAAAAGCAAACTCTTTTTTCTTTTGAAGTTTATTTCCATTTAAAGAATAAAAAAATAATACAGCAAGCAAGTTGGGATGACTAGAGCCCCTTCAAGTCATACTTCCACCATACTTTTGGGAGGCAATCCTCAGAACGACGTGGCGAGTTCCCATTGGCCGAAACTTGTCAACTAAGTGAATTCAGTGGCAGTGATGTCACATGCTTAGGATTAGATAACGGTTTGGCCCAGAAATCATACACCTCATCAACGAAAAGTGCATCCGTCCTAAATAACGTATGGATAGATGGATAAAATTATATAGATGGAAAGAAAACCGAACCGAAAAAAAGAATGCTTTCTTTTCTCATTCCCCCATAACTTTCTTCTAGAATCATGAGTTTATGATGATATTGATGATGATAACTTCCAATCCCAATACTCTTGTGACTCTGTTTTAGCTTTTCTCCCTTCCTCTTTTTCCTCTCCTATGAGCTCAATTTTCAAGGAAGGCTTTCTCCTCTGCTTTGCTGCCTTCTCCTGGTGGATCGTGATCGCAGGTACTTGACTCTTTAATCGTTTGGATTATGTGAATTTGCATCTCAATACGTAAATGAGAGACACGTTAGAGTTGCCAAACGTATAGATCTTCCCGGGAAAGAAAGAAAAAAGTATTCTAACACGGCACAGCATACAACAGAGCCTTTAGCACTTGTCCTGCTCTGTTTCGGGCTCTGAAAGTGTTTGATTTAATGTCGTAGTGGCCTTCGTGTAAAGAAAACAGAGCATCGAATGGAAAAAACCTGCGAATTCTGCATGTCGATGAGCCCGATCGTGTACTGCAAGGCAGACATGGCTCACCTCTGCCTATGCTGCGATGCAAAGATACACTCGGCCAACGCCCTCTCATTCAGACATCCTCGTACCCTTGCGTGCGAGTCGTGTAGGTATCAGCCGGCCCACGTTAGGTGCCTCAACCATGGCATGTTCATGTGCCATAGCTGCGACGCCAACAGCCATGTCTCTTTTCACCATCAGAAGAAGGTCATCGGCTGCTACGTCGGGTGCCCCTCTGCTGAGGATTTAGCTGAATTGTGGGGTTTCGAATCGAGCGTTCTTGGTAACTCTTTTACTTTGTCTTTCCCTGAATTGTGGGCTTTTGGTAAACGTTTTCGGTGTTCCCTTACAGAAGTCGAATGGGGGTCGAGCAATCTAGGATCTTCTAAGGTAAATGTAAACGTGTTGGGGATCATATTGTTAAAAGAAATCGACAAAGAAGGTTTTTCTTGATTTCTTTCTTCTCCAGGTGTTTAAAGGCAGCTTGATTCTTCAGCAGATCAAAGAGTTACAAAACCTTCAGCTTGCCGAGGGAATCCAAAGCTCGACCGCCGAAAAGTTACCCTTTCGCCACGATAGAATGCAGAAGATCAACGGTTTAGAATGCTTCGATGGGAATCTCGACTTTCAAAACCCTAACCTCGAAAGTGGCGACGAAGAACGCTTAGGTTCGCCGTTCTCTCAGCTCGAACAGGCCGGGGAGTCTTCCTTCTGGCAATATAAGACCAGCCCAGTTCTTAACAACGAGGTTTCGTATCTTCCACACAAAAAAAAAATTCGAAATCCTTTTTTGGTTTATATTTCGACGCCTGCAATAATTATCTGTGTAGATATGGCTCCAAAGCATGCAAGACTTAGGAGTGTGCGACGAAGTTCGGTGCTTCGACGACGACATCCACATACCCGACGTCGACCTGACGTTTCGGAACTTCGAAGAACTGTTCGGGAACGAAAAGATTAACGAGGTTCGAAAAAAAAAATCGCACTTTTGAAGCTAATAATAACATCGGTTGATTTTTGCGACGAGAATTTCTCTTCGACAGGACGTTATTACCGAGCAAGCGAATGTTACCGTAGACGAAACTAAGTTGTCTGGCCAAGCTCAAAACTTGGCTGATGATGATTCTGTTTCGTCGCTTTCTATTTCGAGGATTACGAACGAAAGCAGTGGCTCGGAGTGTAAGGACGACGTGCTCTCCCCAGCCTTTCATAGACGCCAAATTCATTCCGACAAGAAGAAAGTTTCGAGGTATAAGATGCCTTAACTTATAATTGCGCAACTGATGAGCTTCGAAGATGATTAATCCTTTTGGATTTTAATTAGGCATGAAAAGCAGTCTCAGTACTCCTTTTCGAGGTCGAAATCCGACGTCAAGAAACGGGTAAAAACTCCGGCTTTAAAGATAGAATCCGTCGCCGCCGGTGGCTGTGAATCTTCGGCAAATGTTATAACTCAAAGCTTCTGAAAGAAAAAGTTGGCTATTATTATGTTTGTACATACTTTCTTTTCACGACAGTATCATTTGTTCCGTTTTCGTGATCCTATAATTAACTGTACGGATTGGGACTGAGAATCACTTCGTCGTCTATGTGAAACTGAGTCGTATTAATTTGTCGAACTTTGATTTTTTTTTTTTTTTTTGTTATTATTAAAAGTGTTTTGGGCTTTTGTCGAAATGATTTCCTAATTATTTATATACCTTATTTGACATTGCTGTTAAAAATAGCAATCCCTCTCATTTTTCTATATATCATATTATTACCTACGTAGCATTCATTGCCTGTAAGCTATGTGTGTGTATATAAAAAAAAGTTGAAACTCAGAGAGTAATATGAAGTCTCAATTTGTAATGGGATCCAATGCATATGCATAGGCATAGCATGCGCTCTGAGTTGTTGTCACTTTACTCTCCTAAGTCCTATCCCTTTATATTTTTCTAATACATATTCTCCATCAATTTTTAGTTTTATTTTGCTCAAATTTTTAACGTATAGAATATTTTTCAATTCCTTATTTTCTTAAAAGACAAAATACTTTAATTAAGAAGATAAGAGTGAATCTTGATTTGCTCCTAATGGTGTGTTATTGCATCCTAAATCTTGAGTCTCTCACTTGCGAAATACACATGCTTGAGATGTTTACCCATTGCCTAACATCGTTGGGACAATTTTGCACGTCTTTTCCTAAATTTGGATTGTTCCAACCAGACAATGGTGCGTATATTAGGCATTCAAGTATCCAATGATTGATTTTATTTTCTCGTCGATTTCTTATCCCAATTTCAAGAGTCAGAAATTGCCATATACTTGGTCTCCATGGTAGGGAAGTTTTCACATTGTTCGAAATTGCATTTTCCAATAATTGGGCCACCAAGATTTTTAGTGTTTATTCAATATTTTGTTAGAAGAGTTGAATTGATTGAAAGAAAAGGGTAACCACACATTGATTCGCTCTTGCATGCTAGTAGGACATGTTCTAATAGTATGAATTATCTAATTTGCATAGTTTGCATGCTATTATTTACATGTGTTTATACTTTATATCATCATGCTACAGTATACAACCGACAAAGCGGAACCCTTATTCAAAATGTGCATGCCAGACGATCTTTTTTTTTTTTTCAATTTAACGTTCATACTCCTTTTGTTGCAAAATAGAATATCGATAATGTTGTAATAATAAAGTCAAAAAGTGAAATTTTTGTCTTGAGGTGAGAGCGATTGATATACGAATGAGAGCAACAAGTATGCACAAAAGTAAAGCGAAACACTTCACAATTAAACAGGCACAAGAAACCCCACAAATTTGATACTTTTCAGATGATTGGGAATATAATTAATTTGCTTCTCTTTAAAACTCCAAGGCCCCTTCACTTGGTGCTCGTGCCAATATGGAATTTATTTTCACAATTTCCTTCTAATTTAGAGTCATGATCTATCTTATAAATACAAGATCTCATACCTTTTACTTAGTCCCGCAGTCCCTCTCTAGCATAGCGAACCTAATTAACCATTTTTTGTTAGATTTTCTCTTGGCTCGTTTTCTTTTTTTTTTCCCCATAGAAAATATCATTTCGAAATGCTATTCATTTGTGCTCCTTATTACAACATGGTTGAAGACTCGCGTGTGATCGCTCTAGCAGATGAAGTAATAAGGCGGCAACAATGAACTCTAAAACAATAATCAACTAAGGCTGCGTTTGGCGTTGCTGAAAAATCTGGACCCAAAGAGCATTTCCAAACGCAGCCTGAATGTTGAATGAAGCTGGTTCAGAATCCAGCAAACCAAACGCAGCTCTGCAATTTTCTTTCTCTCTTGAAGTTTCTGTCGCTTCGATTAGGGGCATAAATGGAAGAGATGAATGCTATTTTGCATTGCGGGGAATGGAGGTCCAAGGTCCGAGTTTAATGTGTTAGCGTTCTTTTTAGTTATGTAATTCCAAGTTTACCCTATTAGGATGTAAGAGATGCATACTAGGTAGCAGCTCCTTCAGTTAGGGTTTCATATTATATGTCATTTTACACCAGGCATGCATCTCTTACACCTTTTTACGCATGTTTTTCTAATTTACGTACTTTATGCCTTCGTGCTGTATTAATTGAAAAATAGTTTTTTTACTTGTTATTCTCAATCAATATTTAATCTTTATTTGAAAAATAAAGCTAGCCCATTTTCAACAGAGAATATAATTGAAATACCGACTCACAGCGCCTTTTCATTCCAATAGTGTAGTAACTAGTAAATCTCTATTATTAAATTTATGTGGCTGGGACTTGGGAGAACATACGATAAGCCAATCGAAACATTTGCTTCGTGACTAAGTCTACCGAGAATAAGAATGTTTATTATTTTATTCAATTAATTAAATAGTGGTTGGAGTTTGATAAGACGTCGTGCTCAAATATTAGCTAATAACGTTCCATTAAATCAAGGCGGTGCGTGCTTTTGTATATCCCATTGAGGAATCGTATAATTGATCATCTAATGAATCATATGATTAGAAATTATATAAAAAAAAAACGTCGCAAAATGTTACTATCACCACAAAAGAGCCACACGGCAAAGACTCTTTTAAAAAACATGGTAAGAAACAAAAGCATCCTAGAAAACGCGAGATGGTCAGCAAAACACACACCACCCACAAAAAACTAGGAAGAAACAAAACAAACGCATTAAATTATTTTTTTTTTCTTTTCTTAGGGTCAAAGGCGATGAGAATCGCCTAGTCTCCATCACTGAACAGCAAACCACGCCAAGACATCATCGGACACGCGCGTCCGTGTCTGCTCCACGCGCTCGCCGGCGACGAGCGGATTCCGACACACAGGGCACGTGAAGTTGAGCTGCTCGAGCCACCCCTCGAAGCAGTCCCGGTGAAACGCGTGGCAGCACTCGAGCGTCCGCACGTCGTCCCCGCGCGCGAACCCACTCAGGCAAACGGCGCACAGCTCGTCCTCGCCGCACGACGAACCGCCGTCGGCCGGCGGCTGGGAATGAACCCGGCTCAGTATGATCTGCTCGCACGTGAGAATCAGACCGGACAGGCCGGAGACGACGGCGTCGTGGAAGAATCTCGGATCTTCGCAGCAGTGGTCGACGGCGTCGGCGGCGTCGGCGAGGCGGCGGCGGTGGTAGAAGCCGAGGTTGCGCAGGATAGTGAAGAGAAGGGCGTGGAGGTATCTTACGCCTCTAGCGACGACCACCGTCGCGATTATTACGACGGATTCCGACGACACGTCGGATAATTGATTCTGCAACCCCATGAAATGGATGAATAAAAACAAAGCGGGGCAAAAAAATTAACTTTTAGTATGTAAAATGCGTCAAAGAAAAACTTTTCGTGGCTTACTATATTTGTGGAGCACAAGCACTCAAGTATTTATACACTTGCGTGATAACCATGATGCGTCTGTTTGTGTCTTTCCTTTTTCATTTTATTCTTTTATGGTTTTAATTTAATGACTTTAATACGTGTTAGTATGATTTAGAGGGCTTTGCTGCGTTGTGAGAGGAGAGAGAATGCCTCGTCATTATTTTATTTATATAAAGAGAAAACCCTAATTTACCGAGAGATGGATCCGGTTTGTCCGACCCGCCCGAAGATGCTTTCATTGAAATGGGACATTATTTTTTGTTTGTAACAACGTGGACATTTCTAGACCTTTCTTTCGTAACGTGATCCCACCTCTTCAAGGATATACTAAATTCATTTTTCAAGTATGAGGATTTGGACATGATACAAGACATCTAGTACATAGTCTTGGAAGTTCTTGCTATAACAATAAAGCTTGGCATGTTACGTTTCCCAATACATTAAGAGCAAAGAGATATTTTCTTCCCTTTTGTTGTTATCTTGGGATATTTCTCCAAACAAAGGATATCTACTGAAAAATTCAAAATTCGCAAATCTTTACCTTGTTAGGTTTTTTATATGTAAATACTTGTTAGAATAAATGTTTTACACATGGGTACATGTTTCGTCGCAAGTACGTCATAGAACATTTAGGTACCATAGAGAAACGTATTGTGGTACATTGAGAAAATGGCAAGTCATAGAACACATTAGGTACCATATAGAACGTATATAGATACCATATGTGGGTGCCATATAAATGCGTGACGTGGTACGTAATACACATATAAAAAGGTACGCCAAATCTGAGACAAATGTACACAGAATCGATCGGGTACTTATATAAATTTTTTTTATAGGGGTATTTGACTTGCAATTTTTTTATAAAAATGTGTATTTTTTCAAATATTAGGGTTTAATGTGTTAAACTAAACAAAGCAACCATATTGCATAAAGCTTTGTCTGTAATCTGTAATGTGTATGTATATCCACAATGCATTAGAGGATGCCACCTGTAACTTTGCTATTCCAGCTAATCATATTCTAATTACCATCGCAAATGATATAATTTATTTTTAACGTCGACAAAGCAGAGATTGGGCTTGGGCTGAAAAAAATCAGGAAAAAAGGCTCAATGTAAATAAATTATGAGAAAGCCTTTGATGTCTCGATAGTGGAATGGGATAACGATAAACCACAACAAATGGACATTAATATTTTTTTTTTTTGGTGGAACATTAATATTTTGTGACAATTAGAAATGTCACTTTATAAGTATTATTCCTACATATCAGTCAAGGCCCACCTTTTATTTAACTCATTATACACTTCGACAAAATGGGATATAACCAAGCCCATGCTATTAATGCAACAATTTGAAATAAAATATTCAGGAAGTAATAGTGATCTCAATAGTCACGCTCAAAATGTCTGAATAGAACAACCAGTCAACAGATATATTTCAAATACGAAATGGCAAGATTCGATTCGAGCCCGTTAAGGCATTGTACGAAAAATTAATTATATCATGTGGTACAACTTATATTAAAAATTAGTAAACAAAGATACTTGTGAGTTGAGTATGATTTAACTCGTGCAGTAGCAAAAATCAAACTTTGATTGAATTAGAATCGAAATTACTCAAATTAAAAAATGAAAAAAAGAAATTGAGAAAAGCTAGAAAATCGCAGGCTAGCTAAGTAGTTAGTTACACCCCAACGAGGGCAAACTAGTAACTTCCGTCGTATTATTTGGTAGCTCCGAACGTTAGCTGTCGTTATTGTAAGCTGCGGAGCTTCAGAGAAAAACTACATTCATCAATCAACAAAAAGGTCATTGCCCTTCTTACAGCTCCAAAAAGCCCCTGAATCTTCTCTCTATAAACAGTGAAAAAAGGAGAAAAGGAAGAGCGAGGAAAAACCATGGCTTGTTCGAGCATCGTGAAACTGAACGCCGCTTCTTCGTCGTGGATCGCTGGTAAGAACTCCTTCGATCAGCGCCGTGGATCGATTGCCGTTGCCCCGACCCGCCGAGTTTCTGCGATCCGCGCCGGATCTTACACCGACGAGCTCGTTAAGACAGCCGTGAGTTGTTATATTTAGTTATGTTCACGTCTTCATCAGATGCGTATTTTTCCTTGCAAGATTCGACTTTTATCGTTTTTTTTGTTGTTTTTGTGTGTTTGAGTACGCCTAATCTGAAGTTGGGTGCTTCGATTGTTCGCACGGATCGTTGATTCGTGTCGCTTTCAAGCTTTCTTGTTTTCATCGACGAGTATTTTCTTCGCCAACTTTTGTTGTTAATCTTCTCTTTGGGGCTGCAGAAATCTATTGCATCTCCTGGCCATGGAATCCTTGCAATCGACGAATCGAACGCAACTTGCGGTAAGAGGCTGTCTTCCATCGGACTCGACAACACAGAGACAAACAGGCAAGCTTACAGACAACTTCTCCTCACCACCCCGGGATTAGGCGATTACATCTCAGGCGCCATCCTCTTCGAAGAGACGCTTTATCAATCTACCGTGGATGGGAAGAAGTTCGTGGATTGTTTGAGGGACGAGAATATTGTGCCCGGGATCAAAGTCGACAAGGTGGGTGGGGTGGTGCTTCTTTAACTCAGTACTACAGATATGTCTAGTAGATTTCTAACATTATGAAGTCCTTTTCTCCAACTGTTCCTTTGTTTCCTTCTGTCTTGAACAGGGTTTGGTCCCCTTGCCTGGATCAAACAACGAATCTTGGTGCCAGGGATTAGATGGATTAGCTTCTCGATCTGCTGAGTATTATAAGCAAGGGGCCCGTTTTGCAAAATGGTATCATATGCCTATGCCTAAGTTTATCGTCTGTAAGAATGAGATTTTTGTGTAATAACCTTTACAACAAATGTATTGTAGGAGAACTGTTGTGAGCATACCATGTGGTCCTTCTGCTTTGGCTGTGAAAGAGGCAGCTTGGGGCCTCGCTCGTTACGCTGCTATTTCTCAGGTAACGATGTACTAAAAATGAAAAAGTTTACCCTGTGGTGAGAAAATTAATGTTGAATGAGATGAAGAAAATGTGATTGGTGGAACGCAGGACAATGGGCTCGTGCCTATCGTAGAGCCCGAGATTCTCCTCGACGGAGATCACCCTATTGAGAGGACCCTCGAAGTGGCTGAGAAGGTGTGGTCTGAGGTGTTCTTCTACTTAGCAGAAAACAACGTTGTCTTCGAAGGAATACTGCTCAAGCCTAGCATGGTAACGCCTGGAGCTGAACACAAAGAGAAGGCTTCGCCAGAGACTATTGCCAAGTACACCCTCACAATGCTTAAGCGTCGCGTGCCACCTTCGGTTCCAGGAATTATGGTAGAAAAAAATAACGACTCTTTTATCTTTTTTTCGATCCCCGAAAGTACTTATTATGTGTATATTTGTGTTCAGTTCTTGTCAGGGGGACAATCTGAAGTTGAGGCAACCTTAAACCTCAATGCGATGAACCAAAGTCCCAATCCATGGCACGTGTCCTTCTCTTACGCACGTGCGCTTCAGAACACTGTGCTCAAGACATGGCAGGGACGCCCCGAAAATGTAGAAGCTGCGCAGAAAGCGCTCTTAATTCGTGCAAAGGCGAACTCTTTGGCTCAGCTCGGAAAATACTCTGCTGAAGGCGAGAGCGAAGAGGCTAAGAAGGGAATGTTCGTCAAGGGCTATACGTACTAAGAATTGCATTGAGTCGTCTTTATATCTATTTTACGGTTGTGGCTTATTTTGTTTGATGAGAGACTTGTGAACTTGATTTTAAGCTTGTGCTTTGGATTGGAATAAACTAGCAAGAAGACATGAGGAGACTGTTTTGGATTGGAATAAGATATTTTGTGATGTTTATTGTCTTTTCTCCATTTTTGTAAACATCAAGCTTGATCTGAAAATACACATGTAATAGAAGCGTATGTTTATGCAACAAGGAAAATAGTTTCATCACATAAAAGAGAATCTGATAATTTCAACACGATGGAGGTTCTCGGAAAACAGTTCGAAGACTTCAACCTTCACGTTCCATTAGCTTATGCAAGATCGCCTGCAAATAAACCGATTGCAGAAGTCAAAATGTTGATTTGGATCGAGAAGGTCTCGAGAATAAATTTCTGTCCTGAAGTGAGAAGAAAAAAACTTACGGGGCACGATTGATAGGATTTCAATCCTTGTTGCAGCTCGTGGGAAGATATTACAAGCTTCACGGGGCGAAACTCCACAGACTGGCCATGTCCTCTATTGTCTTCGAATAAGATTAGCTCACGTTGCAAGAGATGCTCGAATGCCTGCCATGCCAGCAGATTAAAAATATCAAATCTTTACATCTCAGACTTGAAATAGTTGAAATGAAACGTGTCAAACTTACCCGTAAGCATACGTTTCTTGCATAGTGATCTGATGACTGGAAAGTGTTGTGTATGCTTTCGTATTCTGAAGAAATGAATAACGATGATGCGGGGAAGTATTAACTAGATTAGATTTTGAGGAAGAACGAATGAGAATAGTAATAAATATTTATGAAGCACACCTTTCATGATGTAGTTGAAATTGCAGAGCTCAACCTCTTTCACTTCCAACCTTTTCATGCAAACTAACATGTAGAGCTCTAACACGGAGCAATCTGCATATGAAATGAAAGGAAGTTGGAACATCTTCGAATTGTTCAGATACGCTTTGCAGGATTGAGGCTTTATGATAGGATTGTGTTCTAATTTTCGGGCTCACACACGCACACACACACACACAGCAGACCTTTTATAGCCTCCATCTTTGGTTTTCTTTGTATGCTTGGAACTGCTGATTTGAAATTCTCGAGTGATACGAAACCTGAAGTTGGGTCCATTTGACTGACCACGTAAAACCTAGCAACAGTTTACAGTTATGTCGCCAAATCGGAACAAACAATATCAAGATGATTAAGAAAATTTACTGATCTGCACTTACAGATATCTTGATAGATGGCCAACTGTCGAATCGACGTAATATAACGAGTCGATGGTTTCTCTGAAATTCGCATCTGCTAGAATTTTCTATGAATATGTCAAGGGACTATCTTAAAAAAAAAAACTCAAACTAAGCTTTGTCTGGGAACAAATATGGACCCTTATTTCAGTTAAAAGGATACATGAAGGTTCGAGTTAAAGGCATCTTTGTAACTGTGTGGAAGCTCTGATTCTTCGGGCAAATGCAAAATGTGGGCCAATATTCTGCATGTAGCTTATGATTCATTAGAACCAAATTTCCGTGTAACTAATTAACGGAAAAAATAAACCATAGTTGCACCTTTGATAGTCTTCCCGTGAGGGAGGCAGGAATAACAGTTTCCTGTGTGAAAAACGAGATCTTACTCTTTTCTCTAACAGTTGATCTGCATCCTACAAGAACGGAAAAGGTACAGATAACTATTACTTTCTCATATGTGCATCACTAACACTGAAGAATATATTTATTACATCTCATCTTCTCAGGTGTATGGTAGATAATACAGAGCTAGAATAAGCAAAAAAATGTCCTAAGCAATTTGGGGGAAGGCAGACAGTTACTTGTAGAGGCAACTGACCAGTCGGGAACTCACTCCAATTACTACAGATTGTGATGTTACAGACTGCATCGCATCGAGCAAACTATACAGAAGACGCTGTTTCCCCTGCAAACATGGGAAAAAATTAGTAAGGAAAACGAACAATCAGTCGTCAAATTCTGAAGTAATCACTTTTCCACTTGAAGGCATTACATACCTGCGTAAAAAGATCGAATTCATCTAGCACGAATATGATTGTTTTATGCGCTAATCCACATTCCCTGGTTAAAGACAAACAAAAAAGAAAGTCGAATTATAAGCGTAAAAACAAAGTTACTCCACTGGAAATCTCAAAGTCCAAGAAAGTAGAGCTTACCGCAACATGGACATCAAGAACTGCGAGTTATCATCATATGAAGCCTGTCGATTTCGCGCAAGGAACAGCATTAGTTATGGATAAACAAGCTTTGGCAGCTTATATGATGTGATTTCATTACCATCTTAGAAAACATCAACTGATGCTCGAAGCATAACTGTCTAGCTATCTCCTGCACGATGAGAAATATGAGGATAATGATTAACTGTGGTTCATGCATATAACAAAGCCTAGAGTGAACAGTCCAACCTTAAGAGCACAATTGTTCTCGCTATGTAGAAGTCCATTGAGCTTAATCTGATAGAACGAAATCTAATCATGAAACCGAGTGAATTGCTAAAGTTCAAAGTGTCCACCAAATAATAGCTACTGTCTAGGCATACCACAGAGATCGTATCAGGATACTCCTTCAACAGATCATCAAGTACCATCTCAAGTACCTGACCAAAATTGTGAAGGCAACAACACACTTGTTTTATATCAAAATAAAGAGCTTTTAAACACACAATTTTCACAAAATTAAACCTAAATAGTAGAATTCGGTAGTATAGTACCGCATTTTTCCCGCAGCCTCGAGGACCTAATAACAAAACTGAGTTGTTACACGCCTCGGTCACCGAGCTCGAAATTATATACTTCAATTTACTGAAAAAAGGAAGGAGCAAGTCAACATTCGAAAAATAAAATCTAAAATCGCTTGAAGGCACCGTTTACTTTTTTTTAAGAGAAAGTAAAACTCAAAGCCCAAGATTTCATCCATAGAAAAAAAAAAATCAAATCTTCAATCAAATTCAGTTAAGAAAAAGGACGTTTAGAAGCTCTGTTGCAACATCAAGTTTCAAAAGAGAAAACCCAATTGAACCACCCTGTCGCAACCTTTCATCGATCAACAATGCTCGGTAATCAAATCAATGAGAGCGAGTTTTGACAATTCTGAATACCCATTCGTACAAAAGTTTAACCGTTTGCCACAGATATCAAATTTAAAAATAAAAACGAACAGGAAAAACAACCTGCAGTTTGATTCCGGGGATTGACTGAATAAAGAGAAGACGAAAGAGGGACTTCGAAGCCTGCTTCTTATGATGTTCTTTGCTTCCTCGGCTGCCGCTGCATTATCATGACGCTTCAGTTTCTTCTTCTTTGGACTGACGCAGCTCATCCTCTTACGAAATCAAAACTTACCCCAGAAAAATGGAAAAGGAAAAGGAGATTGAGAGAGGAGAGAGTATGTAGTTGTTGAAGATGGAGAGAAATGGCGGGAGGAGTAGGGGAGAGGAACAAACAGCACAAATCCCCGCCCATCGCTTAAAGTGGGCCGTTAAGCGGGCTGCCTTTTAAATTGGCCCGTTAAGCGGGCTGCCGTTTTAATTGGGCCGTTGTGTGGGCTGTCGTTTAAGTTGGGCCAGCTTAGTCACGGAGCGGCGTACAATAGACAGCCCACTGTTTTCCTACTAAAACGCGCCGTTTCCTCCACCCCAAACCAAACAGAAATATCGCGTTTCAGCTCGCCATCATCAATCCACGCCTTAGGCAGTTCAGAAGCTCAAAGAGACGATACAGAAAAAATTAAGATGGTAAGCACAGGAGCTCTGATATACAATCCACGCCTTAGCAACTCAACTTCGAGTGTTTTCAAGTGCTTAAACTCGAGGGTATCGCCAAGAAATTTGGTTCGAGTTAGCTGTCGAAGGAATCCATTTTTATCAAACGTCAAGAAACTCAACAGAGTGGTTTGCTCGGCCGTCGAAGACGTCACTGAGAAACAAAGAGAGGTGAATAGTGGCAGTGGAAATTTGAACGGAGCTGGTTCTGCTGTTGAAAGTAGACCAGGTACAGTACAAATTAAATCCGTTTGATCTGTTATTTCTTTTTCCATTTTCCTTTCGAATTTGTAATATTAGGATTCTATATTTTGTGGGTCTTGTTGAAAGATTCCGTTTTTGCTGGTAAGAGTTCTTGATTATGATTTGGGGGTGTTGCGATGGCCTTTAGCTGACGTTTTGAGGAAAAACATAAAATTTTTGTAGATTTCATAGAGGTAAGAGTTACTGGGAAGGTGTAACTGTTGCCAAATATACAATAGCACTGTTTAGGTAGTGATGATACATAGTTTCTCCTTTTTGATTGATGATGGTAAAACTAAAACAGAATCTATCGATGAGGCGTCGGAGAATCCTTTCCTCAACAACGATAGTGACGACGAAGGGAATTCCATTTACAACTTTCTGTATCCAAGCAAAGAACTCCTCCCCGATGATGTGGAGATGAGCATATACGATCACTTGGAAGAGCTGAGAAACAGAATTTTCGTGTCTGTCTTGGCCGTCGGCGCTGCTATGGCTGGCTGCTTTGCATTCTCGAAGGACCTCATTATGTTTCTTGAAGCCCCTGTTCGTGAGCAAGGAGTGCGCTTCCTACAACTTGCGCCCGGGGAGTTCTTCTTCACATCTCTCAAGGTTTGTACCTATTTTTTCCTACAATGCTAAACTTCTCTTTCTTACCATGTGGATTATCCATATCTAGACAATGCTGTGGTTCATTTTTTGCCTTTCTTGCAGGTATCGGGATACTGTGGGCTTCTCCTAGGGAGCCCCGTGATTCTCTATGAGATCATAGCTTTCGTTCTCCCAGGATTGACGAAGGCCGAGAGGAGATTTCTTGGACCGATCGTACTAGGATCTTCGATCCTTTTCTACACGGGCATAACTTTCTCTTACTATGTCCTCACTCCGGCGGCCCTGAATTTCTTTGTCAGTTACGCAGAAGGAGTCGTCGAATCTCTGTGGTCTATCGATCAGTATTTCGAGTTCGTCCTCGTGCTGATGTTCAGTACCGGCTTGTCCTTCCAGGTAAAAACATAAAAGCATATCAATAATGTTTTCTAACCGTTAAATATCGTTCGTTTTGATTCGGAAACTATCTAAACCCTACTTGCCGCTTCTTCAGGTTCCAGTTATACAGCTGCTTCTTGGTCAGCTCGGCCTTGTTTCGTCTGAGCAAATGCTTTCGATATGGAGATATGTGGTCGTAGGGGCGGTTGTTGCAGCTGCTATTCTAACACCTTCGACCGATCCTCTTACACAGATTCTCCTCGCCGGACCTCTCATGGGTCTTTACTTGGGCGGTGCGTGGACGGTTAAGCTCCTTGGTCGATGATTTCATACCTTTCTCTAGAGTTGAACTGAGTTGAAACTTTTACCAAATGTCACGAATGTTTGTTTGTTATTACAAACTTCAGCATAGATTGCGTGGGTGTTGAATGTACTGAGAGTGAGACACTTATGTACTATGGATGTGTCTCGAAGAACCTAAGTGAAGTAATTACGAGACAATGGGTGTTCGTTCGGTACGAACCGAACCGAAAATACCGAAATTTCGTTACCCCTATTTTATATAGAATTTTTAAATAATAATAATAAATATTTCATTAATATTTAAATTGATACATATAATTAATATAATTATGATGTTATTTTCATTATTAATAATATAAAATATATTTTAATTTTAAAATTTCGGTAATTCGGCATACCAAATTTAGCGAATTTTTTTTTTTGACGAACCGAATACCGAACCGAATTTTTCGGTTCGGTTCGATTTTGTACCAAATTTTCGGTAATTCTGTAAATTCGGTGGGTACACCGAATTACGCACACCCCTACCAGACATTTTAGCAGAGACACTTATGTACTATGGATGTGTATCGAAGAACCCAAGTAAAGTAATTACAAGACATTTGCTACTGTTTTGGGTTGTCATTCCTTCACAATATTTTGTTTATTCAAATATGTGATATGGCTAATGTTGACCATATGCCACGAATCTTTATATTACAAACTTCAACATAGATTGCATGTGTGTGTTATCAAGCACGCTACGTATTTTCTGGTACTTAAATCCTAAATATGCCGTGCGATATCAGTGTAAGGATGAGTACTTTTTTCAAGGTATCATGTGTAGGAATAATCCTTGTGATGTACTTTCCATAATTGGCTTATGATTGGCTTAGACTAAATTAGTGGTCTGATTGTAGGCCTTTATTAGTTTCCATGTAAACTACTATTTAAGTAGATGATATCTATGTGTAAAAACTTTATTATACTAGATACCATATACAAAAAAGTACTGACAGGTTGGTAACCATTTCCCTTAAAACTATCCAAAAATTATTTACTGCACCGGATTTTGAAAGTGTCGATATTATAAGTGAACGTGCTAAATGATTGATTCATTATATTCAATATTAGAATTTAGCTCTCGAACACACAGATTACTCACGAAGAAGAATGAGAATACAAAGAAGTTGGCTGCGACATGGATGGTTTCGAAGAGGTAAAGAAGCAAATGGGCTTAGCTCTTCCATTGATAGCAATAAACATGCTCCAATACTGTCTGAAAGTGATCCATGTGATGTTCGTCGGTCATCTCAGCGAATTACCTCTCTCAGACGCTTCCATGGCCACTTCTTTCGCTTCTGTCACGGGCTTTTGCGTCTTAGTAAGCATGCTATTTTACCTTTTAACACGATTCATATATTTCGCAGGAGAAAGTGAAACATCTAAGCACGTACCTCATTGTCCCAATTGGCACACAAGTTTAGGACAATTCAACCCACGGCTTGGACATACAGCCCACATATGATTCCCATCCACAATCACTAAAAACCATAATAACATTGTGTAAATTTAAACTCGTTTTGTGTCTTAAACGTAAGAACTCGACGTTTCTTGCCACTCCTCCAACATGGAGACCAAGGCCAAAATTACCCCACAAGGTATCGCCAAAATATTATTTTGATGATTATATATTATATGTTCTTTACCAGAGAGAACGCACTAAAACCCATCCAAGAAGCCGGACACACACACACACACATATATACATATAATCACCAAAAAATATTATATATATATATATATAATGACTTACCATTCCTCCGACGTGAAAGACGAAAGCCAAAATTACCCCAAAAGGGCCACTACGTAGTACCCCCCAAATTGATCACCACGCACGCATTTTGCCATCCACACCCTCTTGCAGTTCCTTCGTATTTTTTTGGACAAAGTTCGCCTTTTTTTTCTCGGGTAAAATATTTCTTTGGTGATTATATTTATATATATATATAAATTTTACCAGGGAGAATGCACTGAAAGCCATCCAAGAAAGCGGACAGTGCAAGCAAATGCATGATTCTTGCGACGTATCGTATGACTTCTCCGCCTTAAGACCGTAACTGCTGCGATGATTGAGCCCTCCGAGGCCAAAATTAGGGCTTCTACGTACACTGCTAGGCGGACGCGCCGAGGTTTGCCAGCATAGATTGCATGTATGTGTTATCAAGCATGTTACGTATTTTTTTGGTACTTAACTCCTAAATATGCCGTGCGATATCAATGTAAGAATGAGTACTTTTTTCAATGTAGCATGTGTAGGAATAATCCTTGTGATTTACTTTCTGTAATTCGCTTAGGGTTAGCTTAGGCTAAATTAGTGACCTGATTGTAGGCATTTATTAGTTTCCATGTAAACCACTATTTAAGTAGAGGATATCTATGTGTAAAAACTTTATTATACTAGATACCATATACAAAAAAAATATTGACAGTTTGGTAACCTTTTCCCTTAAAACTATCCAATAATTCATTTACTGCAGCGGGTTTTGTAAAGTGTCGATATATAAGTGTAACGTGCTAAATGATTGATTCATTATATTCAATATTAGAATTTAGATCTGAGACAGATTACTCACGAAGAAGGAGAATACAAAGAAGTTGGATGCGATATGGATGGTTTCAAAGAGGAAGTAAAGAAGCAAATAGGGGTGAGCAAAACCGGATAACGGGATTTTCGGTTATCCGAAATTCGGATATCCGAATTTTCGGATATCAAAAAATGATATCAGGTCCAGTTTTAATCGAATATGCAAAAATCGGATATCCGCTTTATTTGGATATTTAAAGCGGATATCCGCATCCGGTTTTCAAATTTATTTTTTCTTCTATTTTCTATTTTCTTTCAAAATCATTTTTTATTTCTTATCTAAATAAAAAAAGTATATTTTTTTTCATATAAGAATTCATTTAGTAACTGACATTATATGTGAATTTATAATTCAAAATTACATAACAAATAATAAATACAACACCATCACATTGTTTTTTTAACTTGCATCTCGATGTTTTTATGAATTTTTTTTTATTTCAATTTTCTAACAACTTTTTTTGCAATCTAATAATATATATTTAATATTCTACTTTGAGGATTTTTTTTCTTTTTGAATAGTTTCGTTTTATACTATTTTTTATTTTTTATTATTTTTTTTAAATATAAAATCAGATACCAGATATCCTGGATTTTAGACAAACCACTATCCCAATCCAGTTTATTCTAAAAACCATTTTAACATTGCGTAAAAACCATAAGAACTCGCTAAAAACCATAATAACATTGCGTAAATTTAAACTCGCTTTGTGTTTTAAACGTAAGAACTCGACGTTTCTTACCATTCCTCGAACGTGAAAGACAAAGGCCAAAATTACACCACAAGGTATTGCCAAAATATTTTTTTGGTGATTATATATATATATAATATAAGTCTTTACCAGAGTGAACGTTTATATATATATATATATATACAATACTTTTTTGGTGATTATATATATATGTAAGTCTTAAGAGAGAACGCACTGAAAGTAGCATATATATATATATATATATAATCACCAAAAAAAATATTATATATATAATCACCAAAAAAGTGTTATATATATAAAGACATATCATTCATTCGACGTGAAAGACGAAGGCCAACATTACCCCACAAGGTACCGCCACTACGTATTACGCACCGAGATTGATACCGCGCACGTATTTTGCAATCCATACCCTCTCACAGCTCCTTCGTGTATTTTTTGACAAAGTTCGCCTTTTTTCTCGGGTAAAATATTTTTTCTCGTGTATTTTCTGCAAGAACATGTTTATTACATCTCATATTCTACGCGATAATAGACATACAGATGCGTGTAGAGGCAACTTACCAGTCGAGAACTCACTCCAATTACTTACTACAGATTGTGATGTGACAGACTGCATCGCATCGAAAGCAAACTATAGAGAAGAAACTCCCAGCGCTATCGCCGTCAGACGCCAAAATCCCAAGCCACGGCGTGTTGAACCACATTGACCTCACGGCGAAGAATCTGGGCAGGAGTTCGAGGTCGGCCACGCTGTTTATCTGATAGGCACTGCTGCTAAGCTTTGTGCTTCGAATTGCCCAATCTTTCTTCACGCCAACTTGGCCCAAGTTCACCCACCTCTTGGGTTCGATTTTAGGTATGGCTATCAGCCACATTAAGATGAACGGAAGGAGGGAGACGACGCCTAGTGCCACCAAAACGTAGCCGACGATGCTCAGCCCGATGTGGTTCACGAACGATAGAAGAACGGTGGAGATTAGTATGACTAAAGTCATCGGCAGCCCAAATGAAAAAATGAGGAATAAACGCTTCAGATAATGGATGCAAAGAGCTGGGAATGGGAAAGCTGCTATGTTGATTACTCCGCTCAGAAATTTCCAGGTGCCAATTAAAGAGCCGAAGAATGGGCCGAAGGCCTTCTCCACCCATATAATGAAGTCGCCATTTCCTGGGAAAGAAGTGGAGAGCTCGGCGGTGATGAGGGCTTTGGTGACGGACGATACGAAGGCAAAATCATAAATCCTATAATTGCTAGGATTGGGCCGGGGCTTGGACGGCGGGTTCCTCTCCGTATGGGCCGCCGGCTCAATCCTAGCAATCTTAGACTTTCTGATCTTTCACTTCGTATGGTCCGTCATCGAAGCTCTCATCACCGACGAGCTCTCCACTTCTTTCTCAAGAAATGACGGCTTCGTTATATGGGCGGAGAAGGTCTTCGGCCCATTCATTGGCTCTTTAATGGGCACCTGGAAATTTCTGAGCGGAGTCATCAACATAGCAGCTTTCCCTTTCCCAGCTCTTTGCATCGATTATCAGAAAGCCTTATTCCCCATTTTTTCGTCTAGGCTACCGAGGGCTTTAGCTATATTAACAGCACTAAGAACTTACATATTATATATATATATAGTCTCTTACATATATATATATATATATAGTCACCAAAAAATATTTTACCCGAAAAAAAGGCGAACTTTGTCAAAAAATACACGAAGGAGCTGTGAGAGGGTATGAATTGCAAAATGCGTGCGCAGTGATCAATCTCGGTGCGTAATACGTAGTGGCGATACCTTGTGGGGTAATTTTGGCCTTCGTCTCTCACGTCGAAGGAATGATCAGTATATATATATATATATATATATATATATATATATATATATATATATGTTACTTTCAGTGTGTTCTCTCTGTTAAAGACTTACATATATATATAATCACCAAAAACATATTGTATATATATATAAACATTCACTCTGGTAAAGACATATATTATATATATATATATATATATATAATCACCAAAAAATATGTTGGCGATACCTTGTGGTGTAATTTTGGCCTTCGTCTTTCACGTTCGAGGAATGGTAAGAAACGTCGAGTTCTTACGTTTAAAACACAAAGCGAGTTTAAATTTACGCAATGTTATTACGGTTTTTAGCGAGTTCTTATGGTTTTTAGGCAATGTTATTATGGTTTTTTAGAATAAACCGGATCGGATATGGATATGCCTAAAATCCAGGATATCGGAACGGAGTCATCAACATAGCAGCTTTCCCTTTCCCAGCTCTTTGCATCGATTATCTGAAGCGTTTATTCCCCATTTTTCGTCTGGGCTACCGAGGGCTTTAGCATTTAATCTCCACCGTTCTTCTGTCGATCTTGAACTACACCGAGCTGAGCATCGTCGGCTATGTCTCGGTGGCACTAGGCGTCGTCTCCCTCCTTCCGTTCATCTTAATGAGGCTGATAGCCATTTCGGTGGCACTTGAGATTGAGAGTAGATATTTATTTTTTTTCGAGTTCGAACGAATGGAGTGATGTACTTGAAGACTTTTGTTGGATTTGTGTTCAGTCGTTGTTGCGCGAGTTGGGGTAGAGGTGTATATATATATATATATATATATATATATATATATAATCACCAAAAAAATATTTTGACGATACCTTGTGGGGTAATTTTGGCCTTCGTCTTTCACGTTGGAGGAATGGTAAGAAACGTCGAGTTCTTACGTTTAAGACACAAGGCGAGTTTAAATTTACACAATGTAATTATGGTTTTTAGCGAGTTCTTATGGTTTTACGCAATGTTATTATGGTTTTTAGAATAAACCGAATCGGATACGGATAGTGGTTTGTCTAAAATCCAGGTAGCGGATATCCGATTTTTAGATATTCGATTAAAACTGGACCGGATATCATTTTTTGATATCCGAAAATTCGGATAACCGAAAATCCCGATATCTGGTTTTGCTCACCCCTATTTGCTTCTTTACTTCCTCTTTGAAACCATCCATATCGCAACTAACTTCTTTGTATTCTCCTTCTTCGTGAGTAATTGTCTCAGATCTAAATTCTAATATTGAATAATGAATCAATCATTTAGCACGTTACACTTATATATCGACACTTTACAAAACCCGCTGCAGTAAAATGAATTATTGGATAGTTTTAAGGGAAAAGGTTACCAAACTGTCAATATTTTTTTTGTATATGGTATCTAGTATAATAAATTTTTTACACACAGATATCCATTACTTAAATAGTGGTTTACATGGAAACTAATAAATGCCTACAATCAGGTCACTAATTTAGCCTAAGCTAACCCTAAGCCAATTACAGGAAGTAAATCACAAGGATTATTCCTACACATGCTACATTGAAAAAAGTACTCATTCTTACATTGATATCGCACGGCATATTTAGGATTTAAGTACCAAAAAAATACGTAACATGCTTGATAACACATACATGCAATCTATGCTGGCAAACCTCGGCGCGTCCGCCTAGCAGTGTACGTAGCAGCCCTAATTTCGGCCTCGGAGGGCTCAATCATTGCAGCAGTTACGGTCTTAATCCGAAGAGTATGGGGAAAGTTATACAGCAACGGCGAAGAAGTCATACGATACGTCGCAAGAATCATGCGTTTGCTTGCACTGTCCACTTTCTTGGATGGCTTTCAGTGCATTCTCCCTGATAAAATTTATATATATATATAATATATATATATATATATCTATATATATATAATCACCAAAGAAATATTTTACCCGAGAAAAAAAAGGCGAAGTTTGTCAAAAAAAATACGAAGGAACTGCGAGAGGGTGTGGATGGCAAAATGCATGCGTGGTGATCAATCTCGGGGCGTCCAAAAAAATACGAAGGAACTTTCGTCTTTCACGTCGGAGGAATTGTAAGTCATTATATATATATATACACATAATATTTTTTGGTGATTATATGTATATATGTGTGTGTGTGTCCGGCTTCTTGGATGGCTTTTAGTGCGTTCTCTCTGGTAAAGACTTACATATAATATATAATCATCAAACAAATATTTTGACGATACCTTGTGGGGTAACTTTGGCCTTCGTCTCCATGTTGGAGGAATGGCAAGAAACGTCGAGTTCTTACGTTTAAGACACAAAACGAGTTTAAATTTACACAATGTTATTATGGTTTTGGATTGTGGATGGGAATCATATGCGGGCTGTGTGTCTAAGCCGTGGCTTGAATTGACCTAAACTTGTGTGCCAATTGGGACAATGAGGTACGTGCTTAGATGTTTCACTTTCTTCTACGACGAAATATATGAATCGTGTTAAAAGGTAAAACAGCATGCTTACTAAGACGTAGAAGCCTGTGACAGAAGCGAAAGAAGTGGCCATGGAAGCACCTGAGAGAGGTAATTCGCCGAGATGACCGACGAACATCACAGGGATCACTTCCAGGCAGTATTGGAGCATGTTTACTGCTATCAATGGAAGAGCTAAGCCCATTTGCTTCTTTACTTCCTCTTCGAAACCATCCATGTCGCAACCAACTTCTTTGTATTCTCATTCTTCTTCGTGAGTAGTCTGTGTGTTCGCAGAGCTAAATTCTAATATTGAATATAATGAATCAATCATTTAGCACGTTCACTTATAATATCGACACTTTACAAAACCCGGTGCAGTAAAATGAAGTTTTGGATAGTTTTAAGGGAAATGGTTACCAACCTGTCAGTACTTTTTTGTATATGGTATCTAGTATAATAAAGTTTTTACACATAGATATCCTCTACTTAAATAGTAGTTTACATGGAAACTAATAAATTCCTACAATCAGGTCACTAATTTAGCTGAATATTCATTTTCCCTTTTATGCTATTTTTTATTTTTTATTATTTTTTAATATAAAATCAGATAGCGGATATCCTCGATTTTAGACAAACCACTATCCGTATCCGATCCGATTTATTGTAAAACACCATAACAACATTGCGTAAAAACCATAGAACTCGCTAAAAACCATAATTACATTGTGTAAATTTAAACTCGCTTTGTGTCTTAAACGTAAGAACTCGACGTTTCTTACCATTCCTCCAACGTGAGACGAAAGCCAAAATTACCCCACAAGGTATCGCCAAAATATTTTTTTGGTGATTATATATATATATATATATATATAATATAAGTCGTTACCAGAGAGAACGTTTATGTATATATATAATATTTTTTTTGGTGATTATATATAGAGTAATGTTATGGTGCTCACCTTACGTAAGCACCTTCGTGAGCACCAACCACATCAACGCGCCAAATCATACAATGGGATTTTTTATTGGTCTATAACCTACACATGAGATTAGTGAACCCGTCGGGGGTTGATTTGACATGTTGATGTGGCACAAAAAAAATGCCACACAACAGGTGCCCACGGATGGTGCTCACGCAAGGTGAGCACCATAACATTTCTGATTATATATATATATGTAAGTCTTTAACAGAGAGAACACGATGAAGTAATCCAGGAAGCCGGACACACACACACACACACACACACACACACACATATATATATATATACATATATAGTCACCAAAAAAAAATGTACTAAGGAGCTGCGAGAAGGAATGTTTGCAAAATGCGAGCGCGATGATCAATCTCGGGGCGTACTACGTAGTGGCGATACCTTGTGGGGTAATGATATATAGTCACCAAAAAAATGTACTAAGGAGCTGCGAGAAGGAATGTATTGCAAAATGCGAGCGCGATGATCAATCTCGGGGCGTACAACTCTTTGGGTGTAGATACCTAGCATGGGGTGGTTCTCTGCTCCATATGCTTGACCACATAGTGTTTCAAGTGCACTTCTCATCCCATGCTTCAGTAGGTAGGCTTAGCTCTTGATAGCAGTAAACATGCTCCAATTCAGTAGATAGTTTTAGCTCTTGATAGCAGTAAACATGCTCCAATACTACCTTGGGATGGGAACTGCACTTGAGACACTATGTGGTCAAGCCTATGGAGCATAGAACCACCCCATGCTAGGCATCTACACCCAAAGAGCTGTCTTGAAATTAACAGCCCTAAGCGTACCTCTTGTAGTAGTATGGTACAACACTGGGCTCAGTCTCTTAAGCCTTGGACAAGATGCTGCAATCTCGGAGGTAGCGAATGAGTTAAACAGATGGATGATACCTTCTCTTTTCGCCTATGGGATTCTTCAGTGCCTCATCAGATTCTTGCAGGCGCAGAATAATGTTGTGCCCATGATGATAATCTTGGGAATCACTGCAGTACTAAATATCTTCATGTGCTGGCTTTTCTAGTACAAGTTGGAATTTGGTTGCAAAGGGGCTGCTCTGGCTATTGCAATTTCGTACTGGATAAATGTTGTCATGTTAGCTTTGTACATCAAGCTCTCTCTCCTTGCAAGTAGAGCTTCACGGGTTTTTCTGTAGAGGCCTTCGACGATATTCTTGGCATTATGAGGCTTGCAATTCCTTCGGCTTTCATGATCTGGTAAGTAAGTAAGGACCCTATTATTTGTTTATCTTTTTTCCTCAAATTTTATTGATGAATTTCTGGTTGGAGATGAAGCTCGGATAATGGTCATTTGAGCTGATGGTTTTATTAGCTGGACGTCTTAAAAATCCAAAGCTAGAGACATCAGTACTATCAATAAGGGCTTACAACTTCCAAATTCAGAGAAAAAGATTGGAACTTTTTTTTCCTGACATCTTAGTACTACTTTCTGCTCTTCTCTTGTGACACACACACGCAGCCTAACACATGCTAGCTGGTATACACGATCTCAGCTGGTCTCAATGTTTTTATTTTTTTTTTCAATTTTCTAAAAAGGTTTTTTGCAATCTAATAATATATTTAATATTCTACTTTGAGGATTTTTTTCTTTTTGAATATTCATTTTTCTTTTTATGTTATTTTTTATTTTTTTTATTATTTTATTCAATATAAAATCGGATACCGGATATCCTGGATTTTAGATAAACCACTATCCGGTCTAGTGAAGTTTGTTCTAGTTTTTGTCGTATAGATTCCAATTGTTGTTCGATAATTTTTTCATTTTCAAACTTTCCTTTCTTACAACAGCACTAGAGATTCTAACGAACTGGCGAACCTCGGCGTGCCCGCCTAGCAGTGTACGTAGCAGCCCTAATTTCGGCCTCGGAGGGCTCAATCATTGCAGCAATTACGGTCTTAATCCGAAGAGTGTGGGGAAAGTTATACAACAACGACGAAGAAGTCATACGATGCGTCGCAATCATGCCTTTGCTTGCACTGTCCGGCTTCTTGGATGGCTTTCAGTGTGTTCTCTCTGGTAAAAACTTACACACACACACACACCACACACATAAATATATATATATATATATATAATCACCTTACTCGAGGGAAAAAAAGGAGAACTTTGTCAAAAAAAATACGAACAAGCTGCGAGAGGGTGTGGATGGCAAAACTCGGGGCGTACTACATAGTGACGATACCTTGTGTGGTAATTTTGGCCTTCGTCTTTCACGTCGGAGGAATGGTAAGTATTCTTTACGTTAAGACAAAAGCAGCAAAAATTACGGAATCTTATTACAAATTACACGTTTATATTTTTAGGGATTGTTCACGGGAATCATATGTGGGCTCTGTGTCCAATGGCTTTGATTGTCCTGAACTTGTGTACTAATTGGGAAAACGAGGTACGTAGATACGATGCTTAGGTGTTTCTTTTCTTCTGCGATGAACGATATTTGTTCGATTCGATTAATTGTATCTGTGATTCAGGTGACAGAGGCCCGAGATAGAGTTCCATCGAATGAGGCCACGGAGTAAATTTCTTCTTACAAGCCGACGCCTTTTCCTCGCAAAGTCGAGACAACTCAGCTCTGCGTTATGCTTGCGTATCGCTCAAGAATATATGAACATACACAGTTCAAGTTGATTGTAGCCATTGATCTGTAGGAATCTGAGAGCATTTGTAGGAATCCAAATTTTGCTTGTCCGCTCGACGTTTTTTGGATCTTTAGTGTACCAAACATAAAAAAAAAATATTCGTATTAAATACTTAATTTTACGGTCCTTTTTAATATATATTTGTTGGATTTTAGATTGTAATAAAGGAATAAATATTGTGGGCATTCAGCCCAGCCCAATTATGTCATCATTAGGCCCAATAAGAAACATAACGCCATTTCTTTGACATCATCACCACAAGCCCTAGTCTCTGTCTATCTGTCTGGACACTATTTCGTCATCTCTCATCTACGAAGAACACAAAAGTCTATCTGAGATCAATCATGGCTTCACGGAGGCTTTTTGCCTCGCTTCTGCGTTCCTCCGCGGCGCTCCGTCACAGATCGCCGATGCCCAAGGCAGCTCCGCGGCCGGCTGGCCATTTCCTCCACCGCGTGGCTGCTCACTACGCCACCTCATCAGCTGCCTCTAGTACTCCTGCGCCGCCACCGCCTCCACCCAAATCACCGGCTTCTGGTGGTAAGATCACCGATGAGTTTACTGGTAAAGGTGCGATCGGAAAGGTCTGCCAGGTCATCGGCGCCGTCGTTGACGTGAGGTTTGATGAGGGGTTGCCTCCCATTCTGACGGCGTTGGAGGTTCTGGATAATCAGATTAGATTGGTGCTCGAGGTGGCTCAGCACTTGGGTGAGAATGTGGTGAGGTGTATTGCTATGGATGGTACTGAAGGATTGGTTCGGGGACAGAGAGTTTTGAACACTGGGTCACCAATTACTGTGAGACAATGAGCTGTTCTTTTCCCTTTTTTGGCATTCATTCTGTCAATTTCTTCAGATCTGATTTTGATAGGACCGATTGGGGTTTTTATTTTGATCATCATATTGGTGAGGATCTTACATTTATTGATGGGTTGTTTGGAATTCAATGCCATCCCATCCATATTGTGGCTTGCTGCCATGTGTATGTTTCGTTATAATAATCAAGGGTCATCCATAACATAGAGATTTGATTTCTGGGAATTTGTTGAAGAGTGTATCTCAGAGTCGTGTGAAGTTATTGGTGATCGTTCTCTGTTATCTTGTCACAGGTGCCTGTTGGTAGAGCTACTTTAGGTCGCATCATAAACGTTATTGGAGAGCCTATTGACGAGAAAGGCGATCTCAGTGAGTGAAGTTGATTTTCCATTAAATTAATAGCAGTTTTATATCGTTGCTTCCCTGCTAATAAAAAGTTTCTGTGGTGCAGAGACCGAGCACTTCTTACCAATCCACCGTGAAGCTCCAGCCTTTGTGGAGCAAGCAACAGAACAGCAGATTCTTGTCACTGGCATCAAGGTTTTCTTTTGTTATGCAAGAATCAATTTGGTTCTGCTCATTTTAGTTTCCTCCGTGATTCTTACCGAAGTTTTTCTTTGATCCTAGGTTGTTGACCTTCTTGCACCATACCAAAGAGGAGGAAAGATCGGATTGTTCGGTGGTGCTGGTGTAGGAAAGACTGTACTCATCATGGAACTGATTAACAACGTCGCCAAAGCTCATGGTGGTTTCTCCGTGTTTGCTGGTGTCGGAGAGCGCACTCGCGAGGGTAACGATTTGTACAGGGAAATGATCGAAAGTGGTGTGATTAAGCTAGGTGATAAGCAGGTCGGCATTACCCTCAGTTAACTGTTAAATTGGTGTGGTATTGACCCTTTTCTGCTTGATACTCACATTATATGCTTACGATCAGGCCGAAAGTAAATGCGCACTTGTGTACGGTCAAATGAACGAGCCCCCTGGTGCTCGTGCTCGTGTTGGTCTCACTGGTTTGACTGTTGCTGAACACTTCCGTGATGCTGAAGGGCAAGACGTGCTCCTCTTCATCGACAACATTTTCCGCTTCACCCAAGTAAATTTACTTTATTCTTTATTTTCTGAAGTGTTTAAGGTTCCTTGCTAAGTCGTTTGTTACTCGCCGTGAACTTTTATAGGCTAACTCGGAAGTGTCTGCCCTGCTCGGTCGTATCCCATCTGCTGTGGGTTACCAACCAACTTTGGCCACCGATCTTGGAGGCCTTCAAGAGCGTATTACTACGACGAAAAAAGGTTCCATCACTTCTGTCCAAGCTATTTATGTCCCGGCTGATGATTTGACCGATCCTGCCCCTGCTACAACTTTTGCTCACTTGGATGCCACTACTGTGTTATCCCGTCAGGTATTTGCTTGCCTATCGATGCATAGATGTACATGTGTGTGTTTTTGTTAAACATAAGCAATGACACGATAGACTGACTTCTAACAGCAGTCGATACTCTTCCCAAAGTCTTCTTACAATGCCCATGTCTAAGTCAATTGTCCGAAAGGCTAAAACAGTTTTCACCATTGATGGTTCTTTTCATTTTATTACATGTTACTAGATTTCTGAGCTTGGTATTTATCCCGCCGTGGATCCACTGGACTCGACGTCTCGTATGCTGTCCCTCACATCTTGGGAGAGGAGCATTACAACACTGCTCGAGGTGTCCAGAAAGTTCTTCAGAACTATAAGAATCTCCAGGATATTATTGCCATCTTGGGAATGGACGAACTCAGCGAAGATGATAAGCTGACAGTCGCTCGCGCTCGTAAGATTCAGAGATTCCTTAGCCAGCCTTTCCATGTTGCTGAAGTCTTCACTGGCGCTCCCGGCAAGTACGTCGACCTAAAAGAGAGCATTAACAGCTTCCAGGTAACACTCGCTCCTTATTCGTCGAGGATATCGTCATATCCTGTATAGACAATTTGGCACAATTGTATATTCTTCCTTTTTTGTTTGTCTGATTTGGTCCATGATGTAGCTGCTATATGATTCTTGATTAACATTTTATTTTAGGGAGTTTTGGATGGAAAGTACGATGATCTCCCCGAACAATCATTCTATATGGTCGGAGGAATTGACGAGGTCATCGCCAAGGCGGAGAAGATTTCAAAGGAATCTGCTGCCTAGAAATAGAGAGATGAAAAAAAAAAAAAAAAAAGTGGCACTTGTTCCTATTTGTTAGACTTGATCTTTCTTATGATGTCCAAAATAATTTGGTTTCTGGCATTGTCGTCATGCCCAGGAATAATTACATTTGGCTTTTGGTAGACTTCCAAACTTCCATGTTTTTCTGTAATGAGGGAAATGTTCGCTAAGGATCATCTAAGAATATTTGATGATACAGATTAATTAATATTTGTTTTGTTGTATTATATTTGGGTGAACTATTAAGTAATTAACCATCAGCCGAACAATAGCACATTAATGATTAATTAAATTAGGCTTTCCAATGTTTTCATGTTTTAAGGAGTGATATTGCAACGCAAGGTTGGGGTTGCCCATGATATTTATTATTTTCTACTTTCCACGTTTATATGAGTTGACCTCGTTGACTAACTGAGGTATTACAATTATGATTTAATCAAAGGTACGGAAATCAACCTTTGTATTGTATTCATAAAATGGGAAATATTAATTAAAACCAAGTCAATTACTGACGTGGAAAGTCAAAAATATTGCATTATTCCAAGTTTCACGACCTTATTATGTACTACAACTCACGGCCACCCTTAACACGGACGGAACATCAAAACTGAACAATAGTGTTGGTTATTTTTAAACTTAATTTGTAATAAGTTGACACTTCAACATTCAAACTTTGAAAAACTATCAATATAATATTATATTGCTACCCATTTAGCTAATCATGACAAAGCAAAGTGCAGCTTCCGAACATCACGCCATCGTAAACTCGTCAAACCACTTCATGTAATCACAAATTAACCTAATACTATGCAAGGTTGACTATTAGTCAAAACATAAGAAATTATACATCAATGATCACGTTCTAAATTATTTCCTCAACCCATTAATCTTTTTCGAAAAAGATAAGCTCGAATTCAAAATTAAAGCCGAGGGATAGTAACCAACGTAAATCTTAGACTATATAACATCACTTTTCCATTTTTCACATCGTGTGATATTACCCACCTTTCTTGATTCTCATCACATACAAACAATTACTGTAATTTCCCACGAAACACACAACACAAATCTCTATTATTTAAAGCCTTCACAAGCCACCGCGAACGACCCATACGAATCAAGAAATCATTTCAAGGTTTGATTTTTATCCTCGACAACATGGGAAATTACATGTCGTGCTCTTACATACACCCAATCCCAAAACCCAAATCGTCAAAATCGGCGCGCGTGGTGCTCCCTCGCGGCGAAGTCCGGCAGTTCCGCGGCCCTACGATCGCCGCCGAGCTCATGCTCGACTGTCCCGATTACTTTTTGGCGAACATAAATTCCCTTACCATCGGCAGAAGATTCTCGCCGCTGTCCGCCGACGAAGAATTGGAGCTCGGAAATCTTTATGTGATGGTGCCCATGAGGAGGTTGAACTCCGTCGTCACGGCTGCTGACGTGGCGAGCTTCTTTATGTCTGCGGCGGCTAAGTCGGGTCCGAAGAGGATACTCCCGGCGGAGTCGGCGGTGGTGGGCGGGGAGGATGGAGATGAACGGCCGAGATTGGGTCTGGAAGGCGGCGATGAGTTTAAGTATCGGTTGTCGGTTTGCCGATCGAGGCGGCCTGGGCTGGACACCATCATAGAAGAGCCCTTCTTTTCTAGATGATATTTTTTATTATTATTATTTACCTTACTTTTGTAATTTTCCTTTGTAGAAGGAAAATCTCTAAATCTTTATTTATTCGTCTAGCAAATTGATTTATTTAGTGACGTATACACATAAATACCTATTTAACTAAAATTTTTACAACGTCAGAAATTTTTACAGATACGAGTTAATATTTATCAGTTTCTTCAGTCACGCTGTACCTTCATGTGCGTGTATAGCGTACCATAACACGTTGAGATAGGGTATCTAAATTGTTTGTACGACGTACCTTATCTGTTAAAGATGGCGTATTAAATGTGCTAATGCGGCGTACCATTTTCTGAACGTACGACGTACCAAAATTCGTTGATATAGGGTATCTAAATGTGTTGTATGGCGTATCCGCGGTGGATCGGGTTGCAATATTATACTATGTACCTATATATAAAAAAAATCTGACGGGTAAGTTTTTTTCAAATGGGTATTTATTTATTTGTTAAATATAAAGTTTACGCTAAGCTAAATATGAATACAATTGTGAGAAAATATTACTAAATCAAAGCTTAAATCAACAAATTTCAGATGCAAGATAATCAGAAACTGAAGAAAAAGAAAGAAAAAAAAAAAAGTAGCGTTTCTTCTTTCATTCTATTCTCAATCAGTGTCCTCTGTTCAGTTCACACGTGTTCTTCCTCCCCCGTCATCGAACCCTAATCCCATTACGGTTTCAGATTGGAAATTCAAATCCATAAATAAGGATAAGAAAAGCAGAAGGAAGCCCACTTCGATCAATGCTAAAAAGGGTTCATTACTCATTCGGTAATTTGACGAAGATCCCTGTAATCCCTTTTACATTTTTGCAGTATCCTGCAATCTGCAGTTCTTTGCTATCCATTTAATGCTGGCACCTGAGCTTCACATTTGCCGCCTTACTTCGAAACCATGCTGTGGGCTAGCTTAAGGGTATTTTTTCCCCTTATTGTTGATTGACACACCATCGATCTGCGTCTTGTTTTACCAATATCTAAATGGTAGCTGATAAAAAATGGCACTTTACCCTATTTTCTGGTGCTTTCATCACATTCATCGTGTTCATTTCCAATTTTAGTTCGTCGTAGTACCATGCTTTCCCACCAGACAAGCTCTTCGCTTCAACCGTCCGTCACGGACCCAGTGATCCTCCATCTTTTGCTTACTACATGTTCGGCGGAAAAGGCGATGTTGATCGAATATTTCGGTTGTTGCTAGCTGTTTACCATCCAAGGAATAGGTACTTATTGCATATATCTTATGATGGTGGCGATAACGAGAGGCTTAGATTAGGGGCTATGGTTAAGACAGTTCCTGCGATTAGAGCGTTCGAGAATGTTGATGTGATTGGAAAACCAGATCTAAATACTTACATGGGGTCCACAAACATCGCCGCTGTCTTGAGAGGTGCGGCGATTTTGTTGAAGGTTGAGGAGGGATGGTACTGGTTTGTGACGTTGAGTGCCTCTGATTATCCTCTAGTTACGCAAGATGGTAATGCCTTCGATATTATATCTTGTTTTGAACTCTGGCTTAGCGTTTGTTGCTCGTGTTGAAGAGAGCCAATTCTAAGCAATCCTAAAAGATTTCACTTTTAGTAGATTTCCATTACTATGTGCTGAAGTGACATGCTTGCAGTTGTATTTCCCATTTTCCTGCCTGGTGCTAATTTGCTGCTACACTCTTTCTGATGCTTTCAGACTTATCTCATGTTTTCTGGTCGGTTAGAAGAGACTTAAACTTCATCGATCACACCAGCGATCTGGGATGGAAAGAGTTAGGCAATCCCTTACTGCTTTCTTGTAAGATCTTAATAAGTTCATCATAAGTTTCACTTGATTTTCATAATCTCTCTTTGTTATGTTCTTACAGTAATCAAAGGATTCGACCAATCGTAGTAGATCCAGGCATCTACTTGGCTACGAGGAGGACCCAGATTTTTCGTGCCACTGAAAAACGACGGATGCCCAACTCCTTCAAGGTTTTTACAGGTATCATTTTACTCGGGAGAATTTAGTTCCTCAATCAAAATTTGTTTTTTCTCTGAACTTAGAAGGTCAAATAATACATGATTAAATTCTTGTTGAGTAGCTTGGATTATTATTCACCCCTCTCAACAAACTATCATCCAGGCTCTACATGGGTTTTCTTAAGCAGATCTTTCCTCGATTATTGCATCTTTGGGTGGGAAAATCTTCCCCGAACCATGCTAATGTACTCCACAAACGCAGTCTTTCCCCAAGAAGTCTACTTCCAATCACTAATCTGCAATTCCCCAGAATTCATGAACAAGACAGTGAACACAGACTTGAGGTACTTTGTGTGGGACGACCCGCCGAAAATGGATCCCCATTTCCTCGCTCCCTCGGATTACGACGACATAGTGCAAAGCGGGGCGGCATTTGCCCGACAGTTTGAAAAAGACGATCCCGTCCTTGACATGATCGACGTAGAAATCCTCAAGAGAAGGCGCAACACAGCTGCACCTGGCATTTGGTGCTCGGGTCGTAAGGGTTGGCTAATGGACCATTGCTCTCAGTGGGGCGATGTTAATCTTGTTATGCCGGGGAATAGAGCTGAGAAATTCGAGGAAAGTGCGAATAAGTCAATTCTTGATTGGAATTCGCAGTTGAACACTTGCAGGTGAATGAGGGCGGGTTTTGGGAAATGGGCTGCGATTATGCGTTCTTCTTGTGCTGTGGAACGATTTTTTGCGGGTTATTGATTGGGCAGACATTACAAGTTTGGTCTGATTCTTGCGGGAAGTGTTCTGTTTGTTGTATGTACGGACATGAATTGGGTCTTCCAATCAGTAAAGAAAAACTTGGTTGTAGAATTGAATTTATAGTTTTTGAATCTGTATGGTTCTTTTATCGCAGCCTTGTCCTAAAGGATACAAAAAAGTATAAACATTGGATATCATAAGATTTCAAAGTAGATGCAAATATGTGTCTTACATAATGCAGATTATGATAAAAGCAGATGCAAGAAAAAGTTTCCATTGCTGATCAGATTACACAAACAAACGAATAATCTTTAATATGCTTTCAAAATCTTCACCAGTAGCCTAATAAACTAACAACTATTATTTAATCATATTGTTTATGTGTGTTCACACTTTCACTTTCTTTAGGACTACTTTGCCACTATGTTTTTTTATATTTTTTATATTTTATCTTACTTTATTAAATACGAAACTGATATGCACGTTTAGATTGATACACTACATGGAAACTTAATTATATGAAGCGAGGTAGTTGGTGAAATTTTTTATGTGCTGAAAATGGTTTGGTGAAAAATATCAGTTTTCGTGGTAGTTGGTGTCTGGTGATGGCCATTTGGAGATGACTATAAAGATTAATACATAGAATAATTGTAACAATGGCTTTAGTAATTTATTGTCTCTTGCGGCTGCTCACATATAGTCATACGAAAGATATTCTTTTTTTCTTGATGCATTATTATTATGCATGTCTCGCTTTTATTTATCTTTGTAGACCACCAAATAGGTTAAATTGCAGGTCGTAAATGTAAGAGAAGAAGAAAGACTGATGAAGCAATATATCTGTCAAATTTTGTTAATGACGATGAGAATGAGGTTGGCCATCGTCGGGTTTATGTGATGAAGGAGAGTGAAAACGACCATTTTAATAATGTAAGAAAAAAGAAAATGTATACTCTAACAACAAAGCATTTGTGTTTAACAGGGTAAAAAGCAGGTTTCCCAAGGATCAAAGAAGTATTTCACCCGTCGGTCAAAATTTTTGGTCTATAAAAACCTAACGCCCTTAATAATGGAGTTTTCAATTCTTGTACACATTAACACATATATGAACCTCAAAGTTTCACTCTTCTCATCATCTTCTTCGTGTAAACTAATCTCGTGAGAGTTATTATTACAGGTGAGTGATTTCCATGCTAGGTTTTGTCAGGTGGGCAATCTTGCTGTTGACTTCTGATTCATTGTCAGTTCGACCTTGAGACTCTTCTATTAGAAAACAAACCCTATGTTAATGTTGACTAGCTCAGCTTTGACAATGTTGGGCCAACATTTCAGCCAACATTGTTGTCTGTCAACATTCGATTTTATCTTTCATGCCCAAAACCGTTTAACCTTTTTTGTAGCTTTATTTACTGATATGCAGGACGTGGTAAAGTGCTAAAACGAGTCCAAACCGTGTGGAAAGCGTGTGGAGTTGCTTGAACGAATTTAGGAAGTGCACTTACCATAAATAGAAGATTTGAAGATCAAAAGAGATCAAGTCAAGCTACGACCAAGATTAGAAGATCTGAATATCAAGGAGATCCAGTCAATCAGTTTACCATAAATAGGAGATAAAGGATCGGCCAATGAGATGAGAAGATTCGAACTAAATATATACTATATTTAGGGAGATCTTCGAAGAGATATTTGAAGAGATATTCAAGGGATCTTTTTACCAATTCAAGAGGGAGCCAAGGTCTATAAATAAGAGTTATTTTCGAGCTGCAACTAGCGACTTTCGGAGAGAGCTTTCAAGAAGTAACTTTGAGCAACATATTGAGCGAAAACGATGAGCGAAACACATATTGAGTTTGAGCGATTTTTACTTCTTGCGAGAGTTGTCTTTTAGTCTAGCTTTTCAGAGGTCGTGAGATCTTATAGGTTTAGAATCCTTTTTGATTCGTTCCGTTTGCTAGACTAGTTTTACCTATCTTTTTCGATAGTTTTGTAATCCATCTTTCTAGTGGATCTTTACCCCTTGGGGCTCGCAGCAAGTTATTTGACTTGCTGCACAAAAACATCTCTTGTGTTCGTTTCGTTTTTATCACTAAGTTTCTATCATTTCCGCTGTGCGTTATAAGAGAGTGTGAGTGTTAACCCAACATCACGTCCAACATCAGTTTACAACTTAGTATTTTTACATCCATTGTGTACGGGACCCCCTTCAAAGTGGTATCAGAGCCAACGCTTGACGTCACTAAGCGCTTAACATCCTCTACAATGGATATTACCAGTTCAAACAATATCGGCAAAGTTCCTGTTCTTGACGGCACCAACTATGCGTATTGGAAGGTCCGTGTTCGTCAGTGCATCAAGTCAATCGACGTGCGAGCTTGGGAAGCTGTTCTTCACGGTTATACCCCACCAAGGACAGAACCCGATGCAGATGGAGAAGTCGTCGACAAGCCTGTCGAACTATGGACAGCACCCGAGCGAAGCCTGGCAGAATTCAATGACAAGGCACTCAACGCAATCTTCTCGACGGTGGATATCTTTATGTTTAAGATTATCCAGAATTGTACAACGGCCAAAAATGCGTGGGATCTGCTCGAGAGGTACTGTGAAGGTGATACAACGGTGCGAGAAACCAAACTACGCCTCCTCTTAAGCCAATTCGAGAATATCAGAATGAAGGAAGACGAGGATATTACGACGTACTTTGGGAAGCTTTTGACCATCTCCAGCGAGTGTGCCAGCCTAGGAGATCCTCTGTCAAACAAGGTATTAAATTCAAAAGCAATTCGTACACTAACAGAAAAATTTAATATGAAGGTGTCAGCGATCGAGGAGTCTCACAACCTAGCTACCATGGACTTCAACGTGTTGATGAACATTTTGAAAAATTATGAAACCAATCTTGAAGTCCAAAAGAGGGCCTCTCGTGGAAAGAGTCTCGCACTAGTCACCCAGCCATCCGATGAAATGATCGAGGTCGACCCCAGAAACGCAGAAGACATGGCCATGGTGGTAAAGAAATTCGCGAAGTTTTTCAAGAAGAAGAATGTTGTGCAAAATGCTGGCCCAACATTCAGAAAAGGGCAGAATGCCAAGGCTGAACCTTCGTCAGCTCCTCCGTTCCCTAAACGGAAACCTGTTGGGAAACTAGACGGAAAGCCAAAGAAGAACGTCAATTATGAGGCAGTCAGATGTTTTGAATGCCAAGGTTGGGGCCATTTTGCCAACGAATGTGCCAACGCCATTCGCAAGCGTGGTGGTAAGGTCATGTGGATCGACCTGTCAGACGAAGAAGATGAAGATGAAGAGGAAGAGCCTAAGCAATCATCTATAATCATCCAGTCGTTTTCTGACGACGAAGAAGATGAAGATAATCAAATCGGCCTTACTGCGGTAACTGATGTTGAGCCAACATCTGACTCAACATTTGTAAAACATATCATTTTTGATTATGATGATTCAAACTGTCTTGATGGTCTTTTGAGTTGTGATTAAACAGAGCCTGACACTGAGAATGGTGAAGAAGCCTTTAAGCTGTTAACCACGCAATACGAGTTAGAAAAGGCGAATAACATCCAACTCCGTGCCGCGGTGAAATTGTTGGCCGAGGAAAATGAGAAGAACGAAAAGGTCATTGAAGGACTAATGGACGGCATGAACAAATTGGAAGCCGCTTTGACACGAAAGGACAGGGAGATCGACTCACTTCAAAAACGACTCAATGAGGCCGACAACACTTTTGCTAAGTGGAACAGGAGCAAAACGAGCCATGAAGAGGTACTGTCTCTTGGTATTTATGATAAACAAGGTCTAGGATATAACCGTAAGTCTGCGAGTGATAGTGCAAAACTCTTGTCCCATGAGAAGCCTAAGCTTGTTTTTGTTAAAGCTCAATCCGTAAATGACGAAGTTACGATTCCTAAGGATATTCCCGAGCATGTGACCCCAAAAACTCATGATAAATCCTTTGTGTGTGAACACTGTAAGAAATCAGGTCATTTAAAATCATACTGCTGGAAATTGAAGAGAGAGGTTTCTGCTAAGAAATCGATGTCAGCTGAGATGTTACCCAACATATCGGTCAACATTGAGAAATCAGTGTTGAAGGATGTGTCTGGAGAAAAATCAGCCGGCGCTACTTCGAATTCTAGTAAACAGAATGTGGTTAAATCTTCTAAGAAAGCTTGGATTAGGAAATCAGGGGATAAAAGTCTTGTTGTGTACACCTCTTTGCGAGCTAACGTTACAGGTTCATGGTACTTCGATAGCGGGTGTTCCCGACATATGACGGGTACCAAGGAGTATCTCAGTGATTACACACCTTTAAGGAGTGGATCTGTGACTTTCGGAGGTGGCTCCAAAGGTCGAATTCTCGGCAGAGGCAGACTGAACGTGCCCGATTTTCCCAAGCTTAGCAATGTACTCCATGTAGACGGGCTGGTTGCGAATCTGATTAGCATTAGCCAGCTGTGCGACGATGACCTTGAGGTAAGGTTTAATAAGGAGTGTTGTGAAGTGTTTAACCGAAATTCTGTTTTAGTGATGGCAGGAAAGAGATCTAACGACAACTGTTACCTAGTTGGTGACAAAACTGGTGAGAAAGACGTGTGCCAGCTTTCAAAGGCCGAGGATGATGTTGTCCTTTGGCATTACAAATTGGGCCACGTTAACTACAGAACATTGGAGCAACTTATCAAACATGACGCAATCAGAGGCATTCCTAAGCTTAAGGAGTTTGGTAAGGTTGTATGTGAGTCGTGTTTGAAGGGTAAGCAAACACATGTTAGTCACAATGTTGACCAACAAGCTGCCCAACATTTTAAAACTGCTCACTGTTTTCAATTAGTTCACATGGATTTGATGGGTCCTATGGAAGTTGATAGCATAGGAGGTAGAAAATATGCTTATGTGCTCGTGGATGATTTTTCTAGATATGCATGGATTTTCTTTCTTAGGGAAAAATCAGAATCGGTCGAGTTTTTCAAAAAATTTTGTGCTATGATTCGAAACAATTTCAGTGCTACTGTTTTTCGCATTAGGTCTGACCATGGTAGAGAGTTTGAGAATCAGTTCTTTGATGAGTTCTGTGATAAGAAAGGCATTGTGCATGAGTATTCGTCTCCTAAGACGCCCCAACAAAATGGGGTGGCCGAAAGGAAGAATAGGACGCTACAAGAGATGGCTCGTGTTATGTTACTTTCTAAAAATGTGTCTAAGCGATTTTGGGCTGAAGCTCTGCATACCGCATGTCATATTTCGAATCGTGTATTCTTTAGGCATGGTACAAAGAAAACCCCGTATGAATTATTGAATGGTAAGAAGCCTACAGTCAAATACTTTCATGTCTTTGGATGCTTTTGCTACATGCTGAATGACCGTGAATATTTGACAAAGTTTGATTCAAAAAGTGACAAATGCATCTTTTTAGGATACTCGTCTAATAGTCGTGCTTATCGAGTATATAACTTGCGCTTGAAGTCCGTTCAGGAATCAGTGAATATTGTGTTTGATGATACTGCTGATCTTAGCAGAATGTCCCCTCAAGTTGATATTACAGATGTTATACAAGCTGTCAGTGAAACAGAGGAGACTGAGGATAAAAATGTTGAGCCAACATCTGACTCAACATCTGTGCCGGAACAAAACACTGAGGCTGGACCCAGTGAAGTGCGACGAGATCCACCAGCTAAGATTCAGAAAGATCATCCCGCTGATCTTATAATTGGAGATGTGAACGAAGGAAGGAAGACCAGAGACAAACCACGAAAGGATTATAAGTCCATGGTAAGGAACGCGTGTATGAATTCGCTATACGCTGAGAAAGCATTGTACGGGTTGAAGCAAGCGCCTCGAGCTTGGTATGCAAGGTTAGCAACATTTTTGCTTGAGTTTGGTTTCACTCGAGGTGAGGCGGATCGCACTCTTTTTGTTAAGAGGGTCGGATCCGATATTTTGATTGCTCAAGTATATGTTGATGACATTGTTTTTGGTTCAAGCTCACAAGTTTTATTAGATCAGTTTGTGCAGGCAATGAACACTACCTTCGAGATGTCGATGATAGGCGAATTAACATATTTTCTAGGATTGCAGATTAAGCAAAGCAGCGACGGGATCTTTATGTCCCAAGAAAAGTATGCCAAAAACACTGTCAAGAAGTTCGGATTGGACACTGCAAAGGTAATGAAAACGCCCATGGGTTCTTCGCAGAAGGTAAGTAAAGACAATGTTGGGCAGAATGTTGACCCAACATTGTACCGTTCTATGATAGGCAGTTTATTGTACTTATCTGCGAGTAGACCTGATATCATGTATAGTGTTTGCGTATGTGCTAGATATCAATCTGAACCTAAGGTTTCGCATCTGAATGCGGTTAAACGAATTCTTCGTTATGTGAGTGGATCTTGTAGCCTAGGATTATGGTTCTCCAAAGATACTAATTTGAGTCTTGTAGGCTATAGCGATGCTGACTGGGCTGGTGACGAGGATGACCGCAAGAGCACAAGTGGTGGCTGTTTCTTCTTAGGTAATAACTTAGTTGCATGGTATAGTAAGAAACAGAATTGTGTGTCTTTATCTACTGCTGAGTCCGAATATGTTGCGGCGGGTAGTTGTTGCACGCAGTTATTGTGGTTGAATAGCATGTTATGTGACTATGGGTTAGAGTGCGAATCTGTGCTTATGTATTGTGATAACCTTAGTGCCATTAACATTTCTAGGAATCCCATCCAACACTCTCGTACAAAGCATATAGATATTAGGCATCATTTTCTGAGAGATATGGTTGAAAAGAGTTAGTCCGCATTGAGCATATAGACACTAAGAATCAGTTAGCAGACATTTTTACGAAAGCATTGGATTCTGAAAGGTTCTCGGACCTGAAGAAATCCATAGGTTTGCACATGTTAGTTTAAATGTTGGTCCAACATTTGGATCAACGTAGTATATGTCGATTTTGATAGTTGCTGCTTTAATGTTTGGTTTAATATTCTGTTCTGTTTTCCTGTGAAATGACTTGATTCTTCTTGATTGGTCCCTAAATGAACCCGACCCCTCTTTTATAGGCTCTTGGTAATACGTCCCTAGGTACACGGCATTCGCTGTGACGATGTACTCTTTGCGACTAAAAACCAATCCTTTTTGTGATTAGCATGCTTATAAACTCTCTGCTAGATATAGGCTCTCGGTAATAAAATTCCTTAGGTACACGGCATTCGCGGTGACGATGTATACTATGCGACAAAAAGCCGATCCTTGAGGCAAGGGAGTATAAGGGCAGTGCATAAATTCGGTTGGATATTTGAGGTGAAAGGGTAGAAATAAGGGGAACTGATTTTGAGAAGAATTAAGCAGAAAAGTCTAGGATTACGGAATTAGAATGTAGAGTCAAATGTTAGGGCAACATGTGTGACTGTCAGTTCGATATTGCTACATTGTGTGCTTTCGTTTTGTTCGTGTCTGTCTTTAGTACTGTTTTTGTTAGTCTTGTGTGTCTAGTTTAGTTATCTCTCAGAATTGCATTAGAAACTCTCGAAGAACAGCTCTTTACACTTGTCTCTATGTGTTCATCAACGTCGCTCAATCGGTGAGTATTTCTTGATTCTACTTTGACTTTTGATTTAGGTCTTTCTTTGGTTGAATCATGATTCGAAGTGCTCCTATTAACTCGCATTACTTAGTCTTCGAACTGCTTTTATATGCTCACATGAAGAATGAGTCAATTTACTATTTTTAGCTTCATCGTGACTTAGACTCCATATTTGCTCCTATGTGCTCGCGTGTTTGGTTTGGAAATATACTATTTTTAGCTCCATGATTTAATTAGGCGGTTTGTGAACCTATTTAGCACTCAATATGTGTCCAACGATTATTTTCTCAGTCACATTTTCTCCACTATCTGCGATTTTCTGTTAGTGGTGTGTGGTATTTGTAATCGTTGAAACATGCGTATATGAAGTGATTTGATTGATCGAATCTTTTATTCACAAACCCTAGCTCCTTAACCGACCTCATTTCTCTCTGCCCCCGAATTACTCTCATCTCAATTTCTTTTGGATTTATCTTTGATTTCTTTATGGGAACTAACTTGTTTCTGAGTCTCAGAATGTTGGCCCAGATGTTAGTCCCGCATTTACCTCAACGTCTGCAAGTTGGCTAACAGAGAAGTTCTGTGAGTTTTTTTTTTCTTCCCAAAAAGGGGGAGAAGGTTGTGCAGATAAAAAGGGGGAGATAAGGAAATTCAGGGGGAGCAGAATAAGAAGCCGAACAAACAGGGGGAGCTGACCAAGAAGGAGAAGCAGTCGAGAAAGCGTTAGAAGGAAACTCCATACTCCATTGAGAGTGAAGCTCTGATTCTTTCTCGCTTGCATGCATAATTGATTTTTTTTTCTCTGATTTTGCATGTCGAGAAATGTTTTTACTATATGCATGCTGATTTGCGTCTCCGATATGTTTACATGTGTGCCTGCTTACATGCCGGATATTTATATTTTGCAGATTCGCCTAAAGATCGTTTCTTTTTACATGTGTGACTTTATGGTTATTTTGTGCATGCTGATCTGGTTAATTCTGCTTGTGTGACTATGTGGTTTGCCGGCATGCGTATGAACGGTTTATATTGTGCAGACGTTTAACTTAAGACCTTGTTATGGCTATGTACTATTGTCGTAGTACTTTGAATAGTTTAATCGCTATTCTGTTTGCGTCTACTCTAACCATCTTTTAATGTTTTTGTGGTTGAGTAGATTTTGCCTTCAGGGGGAGTTTTGGAACTTTTAAATCTGCACGGGTTTTGGGAAGAAAGATAAAAAGGGGGAGATTGTTAATGTTGACTAGCTCAGCTTTGACAATGTTGGCCCAACATTTCAGCCAACATTGTTGTCTGTCAACATTCGATTTTATCTTTCATGCCCAAAACCGTTTAACCTTTTTTGTAGCTTTATTTACTGATATGCAGGACGTGGTAAAGTGCTAAAACGAGTCCAAACCGTGTGGAAAGCGTGTGGAGTTGCTTGAACGAATTTAGGAAGTGCACTTACCATAAATAGAAGATTTGAAGATCAAAAGAGATCAAGTCAAGCTACGACCAAGATTAGAAGATCTGAATATCAAGGAGATCCAGTCAATCAGTTTATCATAAATAGGAGATAAAGGATCGGCCAATGAGATGAGAAGATTCGAACTAAATATATACTATATTTAGGGAGATCTTCGAAGAGATATTTGAAGAGATATTCAAGGGATCTTTTTACCAATTCAAGAGGGAGCCAAGGTATATAAATAAGAGTTATTTTCGAGCTGCAACTAGCGACTTTCGGAGAGAGCTTTCAAGAAGTAACTTTGAGCAACATATTGAGCGAAAACGATGAGCGAAACACATATTGAGTTTGAGCGATTTTTACTTCTTGCGAGAGTTGTCTTTTAGTCTAGCTTTTCAGAGGTCGTGAGATCTTATAGGTTTAGAATCCTTTTTGATTCGTTCCGTTTGCTAGACTAGTTTTACCTATCTTTTTCGATAGTTTTGTAATCCATCTTTCTAGTGGATCTTTACCCTTGGGGCTCGCAGCAAGTTATTTGACTTGCTGCACAAAAACATCTCTTGTGTTCGTTTCGTTTTTATCACTAAGTTTCTATCATTTCCGCTGTGCGTTATAAGAGAGTGTGAGTGTTAACCCAACATCACGTCCAACATCAGTTTACAACTTAGTGTTTTTACATCCATTGTGTACGGGACCCCCTTCACCCTAATTAATAATATATCTTCTAAGTTAAAGAATTTCTTCTGCGGTTTGTTCTTTTGGTTAGCTAGTAGCATTTCGAATATCTTTCCTCAAACCATAACCCTCATACTTTCTTAGTAGATAATTCATGGTATTATCTGATATCGATCGATGTTATCGTCATAACCCTTTCTTTCTTCCACAAGTTCTAATTGATTTCAGCTATGAAAACGGTAATCATTATTCCTCTTTATCTCAAGCTAAACTAAATATATATAATCATGTGTTAAATTGCTTCTTATGGAGAAAGAGGTCTAGACAAAAGTTTCTTTTAACTGTTTTATGTGATTCAAGTTCGCAGTCATATTTAAAAGAAACAAGATACAATCTTCGATCTTTGTTTTTTGTGGAACCTTGATATATGATCTTCTTTGAGTATAATGCTTTCTAATCATCTTCTTCTTTCGAGCTTCAATATCAACAATAATCATTCTAATAGTTATCTAAAAATCTCGAGATAATCTTATGAAACTTAAAACATAGCATAACAGATTGTTTATGGGACGACAAATTAAGTTAATACGTTCATCAAATTACCTATCAAATGACAAACTTTTAAGGGTTATTACAAATGTTCAAGTTCAAGGTCGAACAAGCTCTGAACCTAAAGAACAGCCAAGCAACCATTGCTGATTTGTCAAGACTATGTATTGAACACACTTCACCTTTGTATATATATACCTTTGCTTAAGAAGATGCATCACTGCAATAGAGTTACATTGAAAGTGGTATTCAATGTATCGCAATTGAAATCATTATCTTATAATATTATTATTGCATATACATTCCAGTTAATCTTTTATACTTGACACAACCCTAATCGATTAGAGAGCAATGAATGATCAGTTTGATTTTATACCTACAACGTGCTTTGTTCAAAATGATTCTGAAACCGAAACCTTTATATATAGCCGTTGTGTACTGCCGGCGTTTTAATATAAATAAATAAATAAATAAAATAACAAAACAATATTAATCCCAAATGGACCATGATTCCTCGTGTGCTGTACTGCTTGCTATTCATTTTTCTATTTAATTATTATTCGTTCAACGGTGTCTTCTCATCACGGCTCACGAGTTAAAGCACCTCACTCTTCATTACTTTACACCTACCACCAACAACCAATCACACACCCTCGCCGGAAAATGTCCATGTCCGCCGTCAGACCAGTTTCCTGCCGTGCCCCTCCTCCGCCGCGATCAAATGGGTCTGACCCGAAAACCTCAAAAGCAACGATATCGTTTAGTAGAAAGTGTTCTTCTTCGCTTCAGGTTTGACTCTTTCCCACTCAGTAATCGGAGTTCCATTTTTTCATGTCATCTTTGTCTTTTTTATAGCTCAAAGGCCATGATCTAGTTGTTAGTTTGTGTGGTTTTAGCGGCTGATTGGGATGGGATCTTCAAAACCCTAGCAGTTTCTTGAAATAATTAGAATAAAAGGGGGCATCTTTTCTATGCAATCTCTAAGTCTTAACTGCTGCGTAGAAGATTATGAAAGGTCTCAACTTTTGCTGTATGCAGTGTGTCTGTGCTGAAGATGTTTCCGCTCTGTTTATAGTTTGACCGATTTTGAATTTGATCTTCTTTTTAATTTCAGCCTCTACTACTACTACTACTACAGTTTGTGGCTTTGCAGATGAAAGAAGAGTCGTCGAAACCCAATACGTTGCAAGAAAACCTCGAAACTCCGTCGTCGAGGCGTGAAATGATGAACCTAACAGCTGCGTCGATAGGCCTTTTCTCCATTGCCTCGCCGTCGAACGCCAAAGCGAGCCCCCCGCCGTCGAGGGAGACGTTCTTCGAGGATCTGATGCGAAAATTCGGTTTCTCCAAGACCAATAAAGAAGATGAAAACAAGTCGTCGAAGTACGAAGAAAGAGGCACGAAGCCGAAAGCAGAGGAGGACAAGGGCAAGAAAGGTTTGGAGCCGCCAAAGAAACCGAAAGCAGAAGACAAGGGCCCGAAATTGGAATCGAAAGGTGAAGCTGCTGCGAAGAAGAACGACAAGGTCGTTAAGAACGAAGTTGAAGAAAAGAAGTCGAAAGCAGACAACTATAAGCGTGTAGAAGAAGGCGGGGGAGTTAAAGACAAGAGCGCGGGGGTAAAAATCGAAGCCGAAGAAAAGAAGGTCAAAGACCATAAGCAGAAAGAGGACGTCTTCGTGGGCCTTGAAGATAAGAAGCCGTCGGCAGCTTAGAAGCGAAGACGAGGGAAACAAAGCACGGCCACGTTCTGCGTATTTCTTGCCTGCTGAGAGGAATTCGCTTTCTTGAATAACTGACTCCATGTGTGTTCAGCGCTGAGAATTTGGTTCACGAATTAATGACATTGTATCTGCGTTTACGCATGCTTTAGAGCTGCGTATTCCGAATAAATCGTTTGGAAACGAACGGAAAAATCTGTCTGTACTAAGTTGATAAGAAGAAGAAGAAGAAGAAGAAAAAAAAAAGAGACAACTAAAAACTAAAAAAGAGCTAATAATATATGAGATTACTATCAGGACAACAGTGGGCCTGTGAAGCCCAAATCATTGGCCCAAAGGGACATAAATAAAATAAAAATTAAAAAACGTGGTCGGCAGGATTCGAACCTGCGCGGGCAGAGCCCACATGATTTCTAGTCATGCCCGATAACCACTCCGGCACGACCACACCATATCATTTGGAGACAACAAAATTAATTTATCCTTACCATAAAAGATCTATCAAAGGCCAAATTATTATTTAGGTCACTAAGTATACATATTTTCGTTTTTAGATCACTATGTTTGATAATTGTCAAAGTAGGCCACTAACTATATATGTCACTCTTTCGTTTTTGGATCACTAAATTTCGTTTTTGGATCACTAAATATACATGTTTTCGATTTTGGGTCATTATGGTTTTATGAATGCGAAAATGGGTTTAATATAGCGACCCAACTTAAAACATATATACTTAGTGACCCAAAATTGAAAATACGTGTACTTAGTGACCCAAAAATGAGAGGAGGGGCCAAATTTATTTTAACATATATAGTTAGTGACCTATTTTTGCAATTATCAAACATAGTGACCCACAAAAGAAAACATGTTAACTTAGTGACCTAAAATTATATTTTGGCCTCTATCAAATTATCAATACTTTCTCAAAACACATGAACCATTTGGGGACAACACCTCATCTCAACAGCTAATCCCACAAATCTCTCATTCGCTGGAAGAAAGACCTTTTCAACTAAAAATTGCTTTTATTTCGTCTGTTTCTTATGATTGTCGATGAGCTTAAGATGAGGGCGGTGGTTGAATTCTGAAAAAGTTCTTGCATTTGGATCGGGGGGCTCGGGTAGTAATTTAATAAGCAGAGGAATCATATCAATTTTTCTCTTAAAGAAGGTGCCACTGTTCTATTGCCCGAGCATGGAATGGAGGAAAACAAGTAAATTTGGGTGAAAAAGACTCGAGTTTTTTTTAACTGCAAGAAAAGGCCAACTATTTCAACCGATATATTCTTATCTGCATACTCGTTATGGTACAGCGTACGCATGAAAAAGACACACACGTGCCTCGAAAACAGATAATCTTTTCGGATCAGATCGATGAAGACTGCACAAGGATATGGCACCTAAATACGCACATGGTTTATCTTACAACATTTATTGGGACACAATCGTTAGGAAAAAAATCACATGTTCGTTAGCAGGCTCGCTCGATGCAATAAAAGAAAAAGGTGTTATAAAGTAGCTTCATCTATTCCGTAACATTTGTCCTTTTTTCAACGATGGAAGAGTTTCGATAGAAGAGTTCAAATTGAACTTTGCAAGGTATCGGCAAAGCCAACCGTAAGAAAAGAATACGGACAAGAGATTGAGATAGGTTAGCATCCGTGTAAGAAGATGAATCTCAATTATAACAATGGTTGAAGTGAAGCTAGAGAACTTTTACTGCAGTGAAAGAACCAAGAAGCTCTTACATTATTCGAAAGACGTAAAGCACCATAACTGCAACAAACTGATGATAAATAAGGACCACTTGAGAAAGCAAACATCACTCGAAAGACGAGAAAAAGCCATCCGCAGATGGCCAACAGCTGTTTCTCGCTTGAAAGCAAAGATCAATGAGAGGATATCTTGCGACTGAAAGACTTATTGAACCATGCCTTCCAACTATTCGATCCCTTTCGAGCCACGCTAGGATCATCATCATTGGCCTTCTTGACTTGTGGATTCTTACACATCATGAAGTTTCGGGCACCAACCGATCCAATCGTTTCCCATGGGCTCAGAGCTGCAGACATAAACAACAAACAAATTCAGTCATTCATATCAAACAGAGAAAACTACGTAGGTACTACCTTCGGTTCCAACAGTTGGGCAATACAGAATGAAATCAATCAGATCCGACCCGAGAATAGGCAACCTTCCCTCACGGGCGTACGATTTCAGAGCAGTCTCAATCACAGAAGCAATAAGTTCGTTTTCATTCACCACGAATCGAATCGGGCCAGCACTGCCCAGCACCGTCACAGCAATCAAGAACCTACTGCCCTTCGCCGCCTGACTCTTCTTTTGCTTGCAGACAAACATTTTCAACTTCTCTCAGCAGCGACAGCGGAACAGAAATCCAACCAATAAAAGAAATCGGAAGAAAAAAAAAGCTCAATCGTAGGGTAAAGACTGGATTTTTTTTTTCTTCAAGGGTCAACTCCGATGCACCGATAGTACCAGCCTTCCATGCATGAACCGAAGCAGAAGCTAATCGTAAACCCTCTCCTTGTTGAAGAGGAGACGACCATCAATTGTTCGCTGGAGCCTTCCACCATTCACTGAAAGGGAACGATCGTTAGAGTGAGGAAGATGATATTGTTTCGCTTGTAGGAGACGATAGGTAATGAAATGAACTCTGGCGATTGAAAAGGTACTTATATTGAGGGGTTTAGGGCAAAGGTTAAATCTAGAAGAGCCGACACTTTTTCCTTAGTAATAGGCGTTTAAATAAATAATAAAGAATAATAATAAATTACTTTTGTATATAATAATCGTGGGACATCAGTCAAATTTTCCAAACGCTAATATGGATTTAGATATTGATGTGGACTTCTTTATTTAGTAACTGAGTCATTCCGCTTATAATTTTCATTGAGGGTCGTTTTTCAAGTTTTATTAAATGAAAAAATTACTTGAAATACTATTAAGCCCAATTAAACCATTTCGATGGGCTAGCCTACTATATCAGTTTGATTAAGCACCTAGGTTTGACTCCAAACTCTGATTAATGGGTTTAATGTGATCTAGGAAATAACTGGAATTTAAGGAAAATGTATCAGATACCATATATGATGATTGGAATGGAATCGAGTAATCCCCAAGCGATATATTGACTGTAATTTATGTGGACGATAAATAGGTCGGGATTAATTTCCACTGCCAAGAAATGCATTATACGTTGACTTGAGTGTAGAATCAAATTCACTAGGGAATTGTAATTTAAATTTGGGTTAGATATCTTTTCAGGGATATTGTATTATATTGCAAGTGGCACTAAAAGTCCGGCTCAAATAGAATGGTACACTTACTTTGGACACATGGGTAGTTATTTTATTAAATCATATGTTTGGAAGTTGGGCCATTGAACTGTAGAATACAAAAACAAAATCGATTTTCTCAAGATGCAGTAGTTTATAGGTATTTATGTGTTGCACTAATTTTTTAGGGGTCATATAGATCTGTGTCAATGGACGGCATAATTATTGTTCCTATAAACGATGGAACCGCCTATTATTGTTCCTAATTTAACAAGAATAATAATAATAATTGGTAACAATCAGTAAAAAGAAAAGATCAGAAGTAAACGGTAGCGAACAATTTCCGATCGCTCAAAGTGGAACATCAAAACAGAAGTCAAAGCATTATGACATTGAGCTACAAATACAATGCTAACTACGCCAGTTTGTGGGACCCATCCCTTCCATTATCTGTCCGCCACCACCGTCCGCCGCCGCCGCCGTCAAATTCGACAAAAGAGCACCTCTCCTCTCAACCCATCATCCTCCACGCCGACGCGGCAATCAACGGCCTAGTGTGCCACCCAAGCATCAAACACCCACCATTCTCCTCCACTCTGTACCCATCCCCGCCGGCGTACAACGCCAGCAGCATGCTCGCCTGCTTGTAGGCGTTCGAACCCATGTGAACCGGCACGAACCCGGCCGAACCGAACCGGACTCGCCACCGCTCCAGCGGCTCGTGCCTCTCCACTCGGTCCAAACCCTCGCACGCCACCACGTTGCAGATCTGACGGCCCAAGTAAACCTCGCTCATCAGCCTATCGCGATCCCCCGCGTCCGCGCCGGTGCTGCTGCTTCCGCCGCCGCCGCCGCCGCCGCCGCAGGTCTCCAGCGAGTCGAACACCGTCGAGTAGTAGTGCAGCGCCTCGTTGAACCTGTCCAAGAAGACGGGTCCGTTGTGGTCCGCCTCCTGCTCCACCACCGTCACGATCTCCGGCGACAGAGCCCTCACCACCCGCAGCACCTTGTCGGCGCCGCCGGGCCTCGCCAGCGTCTGATGGAGCTCGAATATCGAGTTCACGCAGACGGCCTCGCCTTCCCTTATGTCCAGCATCGACTCGTGGAGATCGGCCAAGGAGCTCGCCACTAATCCCCTGTACTGAAACTCGACGTTGATTTTCTGGGCTAATTCGGCCAATTTCCAACCGACTTGCTGGAGGTGGTCGGCGTTGTCGTGCGACGGCGGGCCGATTCCGGTCAAACGGAAGCTCGGCGGCCCGTTTGGCCGGAGAGCCAAGGCCTGCATTAACGCCGGCCACTGCATGCCTTGTTTGATCCCAAAATCGATTATGTGGACTTTGCTTTTACCGCCGAGAGCTTCAAGAATCGCTTGATTGGCCGTGAAATGAGCGAATTTGAGGTATGGGCAAGATTCGTAAAAGTGCATCTCAAGCACGTCGTCGACGGCGAGATCTTGGGGGTTGGCCGCTGGGTAAAGCTTGTATATACGCCGCGCTAGGGCTTCGGCGAAGTAGGTGGCGACTTTTCTCATGGGGCCCACTTGGGAGGCGGCTAAAAAACCAATCTTTTTCACTAGGGCTTCGGCCAAGGCCAAGTCTTGTCCCTGTACGGCCTCCGCACAGGCCACGAGGCTGTGGACCAGCGTTACGCCGTTCTCTTGAGAGTCGATGATGACCATGGGTCGGGCCTGATCGACGGGTCGGGTCGGAATCGGGTCCTCCTCGGCGGTTCTGAGCTTCTTCTGAGGTGGGTTTGGCATGGCGGCTTTTCCTGGTATGGAGAAGAGTTCCGACCCGAAATAGCTCGGCGGGTCGGGGTGCTGGTATGGGTCTTGGTTAGGGTTCAGGCCGGTTATCATTGACTCGAGCCACGTGGATAGGTCGGAGGGGTTGTAGTGGACGGTGGACTCAGCCGCCGCCGCCGCCGCCTGATGCTCCATGGCCTGCTCTAGCTGGTCGATCTTCTGAGCCACGTCGGCCATGTCGGACTGCCGTAGCTTGTACCCCAGGGCGGCGAACAGGTCGTCGCCGTCTCCGTCGCCGGAGGCTTCGCAGGAAGCGCCGCCGCTCCATATGGTGGTGCTGCTGGTGCTGTCGCTTGTTTGGTTGGTGTAGCGGTGGTGATAGGAATGGTCTCTCTTCATCGTTCTTCTCTCTTTCTTTGAAATTATCACATCAGTGATTTGTTTAGTGCATATATATATGTGTATGATTATTATTTGAGAGTTGATTGTATTTCAGACCGCGACCCTTTATAAAGAACGCAAGAAATAAAATTACAATTTGTGTGGTTGTATTTGTTTTTACACTTGGCACTAACAGTAGACAATTAACTCTAATTTAAAACTATTTAAAAAAAAATAATAAGATTTAGATGCTTCAAAGAACTGCTGTGTTTTGATGTTATCGCCGCAACCTATGACCAAGTCATCTTTATTTTTTTTTTATACGAAAGTATCACACGTCTCGTCTCTAAATCTAATCTAAACCTTATTATTTGCTACTAATTAACCTCATCTTATAATATACTGAGCCTAATCACTTGAGCTACCCTACCGGCCATTTAATTATATATAAGAAAAGGAGACTGTGCAAAATGTTAATGGTGATTATATAATCTTTATAATTCAAAGTTAAAAGAAATTTCAAATTTTTATTTAAAATTTTGAGTTAATCTTTGAAAATGTGCTGCCCTATTAATTAAAAGCAACAGACAATTAATTAAATATTTAATCTTATGGATCTCGTGATAACTTTGAGCAATTTTATGTATGTGCACTGAGGCTGAGGCTATATTTATCAGAATCCAAGGCCAAAGATAATTACTTTATTAGTGGGATTTAACCAAGAACATTTTCTGCTGTCTGTCAAGCACTTAATAATAATATCTATCTCAGATTTATTAGTTGTCAAACGATATCAAAGTAAACCTTTATTCCAAATTAACATACACCGATGCAATTTGATCGTCTTTAGGTCTAACGTGACTGTGCAAAAACTTCAAAATTTCAAATTGTATAATTCAAGCAAATAAAAATAAACTCATAAATGTTGGCGCGCGTGTGTATATTCGCCAGGAAGAGCGTGGGTGTATTCGTGATTTCATTCATCTTCGTAGAACCGATGATCCACACACGTGTAGTTGCCACGTGGCTCAAAACTTATTGTTTGCCTTTCGGCATTCATTTGGTAAAGTCAATTCATAGTGGTTAACGAGAAAATTACTACGTAACGTTGAATTTATTTCTTAAATCATAATATAATTAGTAAATAAATAGTAGCTTTAAAGGGAAAAGTGGACACACGTGACATGACTCAATACATATACGGCTTTTGCTATAAATAGGAGCGATTAAGTCAGGAAAATTTGCTATTTAAGTTATATACTATATACGCCACTTTTATCCGGATGATGGTCTATTTATTCCGACTAAATCAGTTTGATTCAAATCTAGTATTTATGTCACGATAGCGTACAATATAAGACTAAATTCAGTTTAAGTTGCATCTGAAACTGTACGTATTCGTTCCATGGTTGATAGTTGATACGTACGACAATTTCAATATTAACTAAAAAGCTATTTTCTTCGGTAATTCTAGGAATTTGGGCCTCCGCGTAGGGAATTGATTATTGAACTTTTAGCATAAATAAAAAAGTAGCGAAATAACTATTGGGCTTGAATTGAAATAAAGCTTTCCAAGTCCAATTGATTTTCGAAGATGGTAAATGTAAGATTTTCTTTTATAAAAAAAAAATATAGGCTATCATATAAGTATTGTCTTTCAAACGGTGAAATTGGATTAATTCTCCTACATTTTCCCAACTTTATGAGTAATTAAATGAATGAAATATCAATTAAATGTGATTTACTGTCTTCACAAACAGGCAAGTTGACTATAATCAAGTAATAAGGTCATTATAGTAATTGACCAAGATCAATTTTCGCTTACCAGTCAACGATCTCGATCTCAGCTTATATAACCACGACTTTATCTCACCTCAAATTCCAAAGCGTTTCTCCTAAAAGATCTCCGAATCATTTCAAGGGAAAGGAAAAAAAGAACAATTCTCTCGAGAAAATCCAATCAATTTTGCAATGGAAGAGGACAGATCAATCTCCGAGTCAAACGTTGGGACCTTCTCCTCTGACGACAACAACCACGGATGGCAGAAAGTGACCTACGCCAAGAAGCAGCGCAACAAGAACAAGACGGCGCCGTCGTCCTCCGATCCGCAGAAGAAACCAGCATCTAATGGATCGGCCGTTCTGGGTAATAGCAACGGCGTTTTTAAAGGCTTGGAGAAGCACGCGGAGGAGAGGAGGCGCAAATTGGAGGCCGAGCGTGCGGCGTCGGGTGTCTACGGCGATGAAGATGACGATTTTGGCATCGGATCGAGGAGGAAGAGCAATCGAGATGACGATTACGACTACGACGGTGATGTCACCAGCGATGGTGAGGCTAGGGCTAATAATAATGAAGCGCCGAAGAAGGAAAAGCCGAAGAAGGTGAAGAAGCCCAAGGTTACGGTGGCTGAGGCAGCATCGAAGATCGACGTTGATGATCTTGCGGCTTTCCTGTCAAGCATTTCGGTACAGAATTTCTTGATATCCGATCTGATATCCAATTCAATTGATTTGGATTAAAGTGATAGTTTTGGGGGTGGATTTCTGTTCTATTTATAAAATTTCTCTTTGGCATCTAAGTTAGACGAATATTAAACTTGATCATTTTGATAAATGATTAAAATGGATTATGGTGATTGTTTATAGGTTGTTTGGATTGGGGTTGATTTATTTAATTATTTTTTTCTGGTGATAGGAGTCTTATGAGGAGCAGCAGGATATACAATTGATGAGATTTGCGGATTACTTTGGGCGTGCTTTTTCTGGTGTCAGCGCGTCTCAGTTCCCATGGGTGAAAATGTTCAGGGAGTCTGCTGTGGCCAAGATTGCTGATGTGAGTTAGTTTTTTTTTGTTTTTTTTTTTGTTTTAATTTGGTTGTAAGCATTTTGAGGTTTGTCCTTTGATGGCGCTTATGTCATAAGTTGTTGTAACAACTTACTGATGCATTACATGTTGGGGTGACATCACGCTTTTATTTTGTTTTTGAGTAAGCACAATTTTAGTTAATGCTTGGATTTGATTATGATATTTTCGAAATGGTTGAATTGCACGATATATTATATTTGGGCACGATATATTATATTTGGTTTTCTCTAAAGGTTAATCTTAATGTGTTTTGTGGATACGTGTTTCTTAATGGTTGTCTCCTATGACAGGTGCCTGTTTCTTACATATCTGAACCTGTCTACAAGACGTCAGTTGAATGGATCAGTCAGATTTCCCATGAGCCGTTGGGGAACTTTGTTATCTGGTCGCTGGATTGCATTCTTGCAGACCTGGCAACACAGCAGGCGGGATCAAAGGGTTCAAAGAAGGGAGCTCAGCAGCCAGTGTCATCTAAGTCTCAGGTAGATCAATCAAATATTTCAGTTTCTAAATGCTTAAGCAAATTAGGATTGTACTAGCTTGGATGTATCGATCTTTCTTGTAAATCCTTTCATTTCCTTCTAGCTTTAGTTGAATATTTTCATATGTTCAGATACCACGCAGGGTGACGATCTGATAGACTCGACTCCAAAGTGCTTTTTCCATTTCCGGCAGCACTTACTATAATGTGTGTTGATGTTGCAGGTTGCCATTTTCTTGGTTTTGGCCATGGTATTACGTCGAAAACCAGACTCAATGATCATTGCCTTGCCAAAATTGAGGGATAACTCGAAGTATCAAGGTGTGGAAAAGCTTCCAGTTGTTGTATGGATGATAGTTCAGGTGGGTTTTTTCGGCGACTAGATACATGGTTTATCTCTACTTAATTTGTGAACGAAGAATGCTTTCTATCATTCTTCTTGAATCCAAGCTGAAGATAAACGTTGTAGGCATCTCACAGAGATCTGGCTGTGGGATTACACATCTGGTCGCATTTTGTCTTGCCATTGCTTGGAGGAAAATCGGGGTCTAATCCACTGTTAAGAGACTTGGTTTTGCAGCCAGCAGAAAGGTTTCTTTTTACATTTTCTCATCTCTCTTAGCATCCTTTGAGTTTGGTTTAAGTTATGTAATAAACGTGTCCATGTGATAGAATCCTGGCCACACCAAAAGCTCGTGGTATATTGGTAAGCAACGCTGTCAGGAAAGGAGAGAGGCTAATCCCGCCCGCAGCCCTTGAACTGTTATTGCATGTTACATTTCCTGCAGCTTCTGCTAGAGTAAAGGTTAGATACACCAGACATATTTACATTACATCGATACGATATTTTGGCCAATTACATTGTATCTTCTACACACACACACACATATGTTTATATCCGGTCACTTATGTATTTTAGGCAACCGAAAGATTTGAGCAGATCTATCCAACTCTCAAGGATGTTGCACTCGCTGGTGCTCCTGGAAGCAAAGCGATGAAGCAAGTTGCGCAGCAGATACAAATGTTAGCTATCAATGCAGCTGGAAAAGGTACTTTTTTACCCCATCCTTCTAAACTATTCCATTTGCATAGTCAAAGAATGTCGACGAATAAACATGAAAACTGGCTACTTGCAGGGATCCCAGCCCTTACTGAAGAAGCAACTAGCATCTTCTTATGGAGTTTGACCCAGAACCCCGAATGCTACAAGCAGTGGGTGGGATTTCTTCCTTTTTGGTTCAGTTGTTGGTTTTCGCCTACTTCTTTTAGAACTTAGTCCTTTATTGCGCGCCACAAAATGATCAGGATAAGATATATGCTGATAACATCGAGGCAAGCGTTGCTGTCCTGGGGAAACTCGCTGATAACTGGAAAGAACACTCCCCAAAACAATCCTCTCTCGAAGCACTTGCAGAAACTCTCAAGAGCTTCAGACAAACTGTAAGCACAGCGCATGCTATTACCTTAAATCCAAACTCCATTTTCTCAGTCTTGCAATTTTATGGGGTTGATAATATATGCTAAATCGATGCACAGAACGAGAAAGTGCTGAGCGGTGGAGCGGTGGATACTTCTGGCCAAGCCCTGTTTAAGGAATCAGATAAATATTGCAAAGCAATATCGTCGAAGATGTCGAGTGGTCGCAGCTGCATGAAGACTGTGGTCTTAACTTTCGCTGTCTTAGCTGTAGGAGCTGCGGTTTGGTCTCCGAACATCGAGTCGATGGATTGGGATAAGTTCTCCGCTTTTTTCGGCTGATAAAGAGTTTTTTTTTTTCTTCCTTATCTAAAAAAATAATAGAGCAATGAATGTGCCATGGCAAGTTAAAGTCGTGTACTATTTATGAGCATAGAGTCAAGTCAGTCCATCAGTGTTTGTTTGATGTAATTCTCGGCTGCTGTAACCTTGCGGATGATGAGATATCCATCTTTTGTTGTCTTTTTTTTTTTTTTCTTACAGCGTTTTGGTTGACCATGTAAATTGATTCAGGCAATATTTTCTAGAGTCTAAAGAGTATAAATCATTAATAATGCTGAATCAGTTGAGGAAATTTGGGGTCTTTTTAAAAAATAGCCTTTGACTCAGTCAACTTTAAAAAAATAGCCACGTCGATTCTACCTTTTGAAAAATAGCCTTCAATTTAAGGGTATTTTCGTCTTTTTACAGTGTTTGTAAAAACCATTATGTTAAATTGGGGCCGCACTAGGGTGGGCGGGTGTGGTGTAGTCCAGTGGTTGTGTAGTCAGACGTTCAAGTAGTAGGTCGTGGGTTCAAATCCCCAACACATATTTTTATTATATATATATGGCTGCCCAAATGCACTGGGCGGGACCTCTGCTAGCATGGGCGGAGCCCCTGCTATATAGCACGGGTCCCCTGCCCAGCATGGGCGGGGTCCCGTGATGTGTTGTGCCTACTGCAGCACGGGACCCCGCCCATGCTGGGCAGGGGACCCGTGCTATATAGCAGGGGCCCCGCCCATGCTAGCAGAGGTCCCGCCCATACCCGTGCTATATAGCAGGGGCCCCGCCCATGCTAGCAGGAGACCCGCCCCCGCTGTGCAGCAAATGGGCGGGACCTCTGCTAGCATGGGCGGGGCCCCTGCTATATAGCACGGGTCCCCTGCCAAGCATGGGCGGGGTCCCGTGCTGTGTTGTGCCTACTGCAGCACGGGACCCCGCCCATGCTGGGCAGGGGACCCGTGCTATATAGCAGGGGCCCCGCCCATGCTAGCAGAGGTCCCGCCATTTGCTGCACAGCAGGGGCGGGCCCCCTGCTTAGGGGACCCGTGCTATGTAACAAGGGACCCCGCATTTTCTGGGAGCCGATTAGTAAGGGCGTTAAAGTCATTTTACATTTGGATGCTATTTTTTAACGTTGACCACGTCAAAGGCCATTTACTTAAAAATCCAGGAAATTTGCCATTCCTGAAATGAAATTGGAAAAACCGATGACAAAGTAATGGCCTGCCCATTCAGGAACTTTTGTATATGGAAAAAGGAGTGCATTTTCATGTCCAATTCCAAGCCCAAACTTTAAATTTTATTTTAGGTAGCCACTTAGGTCCCATATTATGTTTGACTCGTTATTTTAACATATTAATATGAAAAGTCAATTCCAAGACAGCGAGGTAAGTCCACACGTAGGATGTGAATAGTAATAATAATAAAAATATAGTAATACGAAGATGAAGAGAAACAAACAACCAGGCAACCAAAAAAGGTCATCGTCTTCCACAGTTGCCATATGAGTTGCAAGTAATTATTCCGAAAAAAAAACGCCACAATAACATACATCAACATGAGATGAATAATCGAAAGGGTTTCTTCAAGAATCTGTTTATGAAGCCATTTACATCCAGCAACAGCTCAAGTAGAGGTATGCTCCGAGAATCATACACAAATCCTTAGTTAAAACTGCTGTTGTTGTTTCTTCATGCCTTCCTTTTTTCTTCTCTACAAACTGCAGATCAAATCGAGGTTGACTTGGAAAAGGTTGCAGCGCAAGAACGGAAGAACTTTCCTTACAAAACGCTTGCTTCCGCTACCAATAACTTTAGCCCTTCTAACAAGCTCGGCGAAGGAGGGTTTGGTCCAGTTTTCAAGGTTCGAACCAACAAAGTTCTTTCCTTTTCTTTTTTGGTTCTTGATTTCCTAATGGGATAGTGAATTAATTTATGGGCTGGTGTGTCTCTCTTTAAATTAGGGAATCTTGGACGATGGGAAAGTGATAGCTGTGAAGAAACTCTCAGTTAAGTCTTCTCAGGGCAAGAAAGAGATTCAGAATGAAGCAAAGCTGCTGGCGCGTGTCCAACACAGAAATGTGGTAACTTTGCTTGGCTATTGCGTCGCCGACGGAGAAAAACTTCTTGTCTATGAGTATGTGGCTAATGAGAGCCTCGACAAGCTTCTTTTCAGTAAGTTTCAATCTGATTTCGTTTCTGGTAGATTTCTGTCTAAGTTGAGTTGAAGAATTTGCCGTTCATTTCATAAAGTTTTGTTGATCTTTTTCTCAGTATTGTTTCCAATGGCTTCGTTCTAACAAATCTGTAGTAGTAACAAGTGTAGAAGTTTAGAACATTAATTTGGTTCTTGGTTGAAAGATTCCAACAGACAAGAAATACTCGATTGGAAGAGAAGGCACGACATCATCGTAGGCATCGCAAAGGGCTTGCTCTATCTTCACGACGAGGCGCCTTACTGCATCCTTCATCGGGACATTAAAGCAAGCAATGTCTTGCTCGACGACAAATGGGTGCCCAAGATCGGAGATTTTGGGATGGCCCGTCTCTTTCCCGAGGACGAGACCCACGTTCAAACCCGCGTCGCGGGTACCAAGTACGTAAAATATTATCGTCGAATCTTGATTAAAATGTCACTGTTTGGTGTCAAACCCAAATCCCACATCGGATATTTAGAGAGATTATGAGCAGCTTATAACCTTGTGGGCTAACTCTCTCTATTACCAATTGGTTTTAGAGAGAAACTCCACAAGTTTATATGGGCTTTGGTCTGGGCTGGAATTGAGCCTGAAAAAATCTATACAGTCACATTTTCTCTTGATATGTTACTTGGATGATTTTTTTTTTGCTGCAGCGGTTACATGGCTCCCGAATATCTCACGCACGGAAACCTCTCTAAAAAGGCCGACGTGTTTAGCTTCGGGGTCGTGGTTTTGGAGCTCGTCAGCGGGCAGAAGAATTCGTCTTTCTACCGAGACCCCGACTCCCGAAACCTTCTCGAATGGGTAAGAATGAAATCCGAGCACCACCGTGATAAAATATGAGGCGTCGGTCATTAAACATTGCAATGATATTAGAATTGAAGGTTTCAGCCTAAAATCAATTGGTGATAGACAACCTTGCCTCTTTGATATTTTAGTTGAGTGGTTGAGCTGGATTATCCGATATGTGATAAAAGTATCGACATAAACCACCATCATGGCATGATTGAATAACAAGTGAACATCTGCTCTGATAACATATTAGAAATTGAGAGCTTTGTTCTAAAACCAATTAGTGATAAGTGAAATTGTCTCTTTGTTATATTAAAAGAAACTTTCTGACTACGCCACTTTTTACCGACGATGAATCGAATCTTGTTTGAATTTCTTAGGTCTACAAGCTTTACAAGAAACAAAGAACCCTAGAAGTGATGGACCCCGCTTTAATCTCGACCGTCGATCCCGAACAACTGGCGATGTGCGTGCAGATCGGATTGCTCTGTGTCCAATCCGACCCTAAATTGAGGCCCGAGATGGCCCGTGTGGTTGTAATGCTATCGAAGAATCGGAACATTCTAGAAGAACCGACGGGTCCCGGGTATCCCGGGTCGAGACACAGAAGGTCGAGCCATAGGACGAGTTTATTGTCCTCGGGTACTTCGGGGAATAAATCAGGATCCTCGGGCACGACGGATACGAGAAGCGGGTCGTCGGGCGTGACCGTATCGGATCCAATGAATTCCAGGTCGGATCCTAAAGGGAAGCGACCCATGAAGTGATATATAGGCTTTCTTGGTTAAATATTAGATGATTTTTTTATATTCATTCTTTTGTATATGAAATAGATTTGAGTGGGAGGAAATAGTAATTGGCATTTTGTTGAAGATTTTAAATGTTAGCTAAATAAGTTTTTCTTTTTTTGATGGTCAAAATTGTACTTCACGTCAGCCTTAGAGGTGTTCAAATTAATCTAAAAATCGAAAAAACCGACCGAACCGTAAAGAACCGAACCGAAAAGACCGGAACCGAAAAAAATCGAAGCGAATTGTAAAAAATCGAACCGAACCAAACTAAAATGGTTTGGATATCGGATTAGGCATACCGACAAAATCGGAAAAACGAACTGAAATTATCATACTATATTATAAATAGAAAAATATCAAAAATCATTTGTTTTTCTAAACAACACAGTAAGTATAATTTTATTGATATACTTTTTTTTTTTATTTTTAGGTGAATGTTTCTCACCAATCAAATACTATTTTTCTCCCAAATAATTTATAGTATCTTCTTACCAAGGTGTTTATATTTTGGTTAGAGTTTGATCCATGTTCATGTTTTATGTTTTTCGGACCTTTGAATTATTTTGCTACATGTCACGTTCTATAAATCTTCTTTGTTTTTTAATAATCATAAATTGTTTTATGTATTTTCAGCTCATAATATATTCTTTATTTCTAACCGAAAAGTCGAACCGAAAAAACTGAACCCAATTATGAAAAATCGAAGCGAACCAAATTAAAATAGTTCGGATAAAGCTACGTAAGTCCGAAAACCGGACCCAAATTTGACTCCAACCGATCAGCCTTGATAAGGTCAAAGTAGTACCTTCGGTTTGCGTTGAAACTTAATAATAGGGCAAAGGATTATTCGTCTACAGCTCGCCCTCGCCTGATTAAGATGCAGCCTCAGCTCTTTACGATATCGACCAATCAGACAGCGAAACGTAGACAAGCAGTGGACATGACCACACGGGGTAATTACCCTTCCTTCTTTAATGCCACCGGATAAATCAGACACAAAGCTAAACCAAACCACACCTGCCACGTCATCGATCCGAGGACGAATTTCCAAAATATCATCCATCGTTGGATATCTCGAGAAATGAACATCCCCCAGCCGTTCGATTTGATCCAAAAAACACTCGACCCTCTCCGCTCTTTTTAACCTTTTTCTTTTAATTTAATTACTAATTAAATTTTGTTTTCCTTTTCTCGATCCAGCCTAAAACGTAATGATCTGCTTCCTTCGCTTTAAAAAACCCTTCCCCATCTCACAAAATTTTCATCGCCCACCCAACAATTTCTTTCGAGAAACCCAATTCCGATGTCCCTGAATTCTTAATTTCTCATTGGCGTTTTTTTTGTGAAATAAAACAAATTTACTGTAAGAACATGGCGACGACTGAAGCAGCAGCTGAAGGTGGTGGCGACGTTCAACCCCAGGCACCCGACTTGCCTCAGTACCCTGAGGTTCGATTTTATATGCTTAAACGTTCCTTTATTTTATGAATTTCTTGCTGTAATTTCCTCTTGTGAAAATTGATTTTTAGTTTTTGATAATATGCTTCATAGATGATCGTAGACGCCATCAAAGCGCTGAATGACCCAAATGGGTCGAACAAATCTGCAATTTCCAAGCAAATCGAGGCCACTTATGGCGATCTACCTCAAGCTCATAACACAGTCTTAGCCCACCACCTCAACCGCATGAAAGCGGCGGGGCAGCTGAACTTTATCAAGAACAACTACGTCATCCCCGACCCAGACGCGCCGCCGCGACGAGGCCGAGGGAGACCCCCTAAGCCCAAGGACCCATCTGCTCCCGCCGCCGCCGCCGCGCCGTCTGGTCCTCCTAAGCCACGCGGCAGGCCGCCGAAGAGTGCCGATGGCGGAGAGCAGAGCGTAGCTGGGAAGAAACGCGGGAGGCCACCGAAGCCGGCCGGAGATCAGGCTCCGGCCCCGACCGGGGAGAAGAGAGGCCGTGGGAGGCCGCCGAAGGTGAAGGCTCAAGCGGCGGAGACAGCCGTGGGGGCTTGAGTGAGTCGAGATTGTTTTGTGTTTCCCCTCTCTTTGGAAGATTGAGTAGCTGGTTTGAGTTTTATTTTTTGGATTTAGGTTTGTGTAGTGTTGTTTGTACTGATGATTAGTGTTGTGACGTTGCTGTAAATTTTAACGTTGAAGGTTAAATCAAAGTGTTGTGATGTGACAATTTGTCTGATCCCTCTCATTTTCATAGACATTGAATTCAGTTCTGCTTTTCTGTTGTCGTACTTGAGAAACAAGAGCACACTCAGCACAACTCTCGATTCTTGTAATAAAAAGTGCTAAATCTCTAGCTTAAAGTTGATTTCGGACATTGTGGGTAGGGTTGCAAACGAATCGAATTGAGTCGAATACCGCATTATTCTATTCGTATTCGGATGACAATCGAATACGAATACGAATATTCGAATATTTAATCGAATCATAAAATCGTTTCTTATTCGAATTAGAATATTTTCTCGAATATTCGAATCAAATATCGAATATTTGTATTCAAAGTCATCTTTCATTTTTATTTAATAAAATATAAACATTATTATATTTAAAATATATTGAATTATAATAAATTATATTTAACATATATATTTAATATATATATTATGTTTAAATGTTTTAGTGAGTTACCATATATTATATGTGAATATATATTAATTATACTATATTTTATGTTATATTATTCGAATCGAATAATTCGGTTAATTTTCGAATCGAATATTGTGGTTTCATATTCGTATTCGTATATTTCTCGAATCAAAATAAATATTCTTATTCGGATTCGTATTCTAAATATTCGAATTCGAATCTTAAAATTTCGAATCGAATCGCGAATCGAACCAAAAAGTTCGATTCGTTTGCAACCCTAATTGTGGGTTGTCGCTCAATTTAATCGAAATCGCGTGTTTCTTTAACGGGACGTATCGGTCAATAAGCGTTGAACTATTCAAATCTGAATATTCAACCTGCACAACCTAAGAAAAACAAAAGGACAAAAGACAAAAACATAGCATCCAAGTGCATATTCATGGTCGATATCAAATAGTAAGAACAAAAAACCAACATCAAAATATCATTTCAACCCCACTTTATTTATTCAAGACAACAAAATAAAAAGAATGGAAGCCATTACAGTTTAAAAAACGAAAGAGAGAAATAAAAAAAAAAAGCACACAACATAAATGGATCGTTCAAGAATTGCAAAAAAAACTCCCATCAATTTATAGATTAGTTAATAGCACCACAAGTCCTCCTTATGATCCCACTCGAGCCCAAGAGCGGCTCGATATCGCCCATCTTAACCATAGCGCTCGCAAAGTCTGCGGCAAAGGCCCGAGGATTGTTGCTGTACTCAGTCACGATGCTATCCGTCGCCCCGCCGCTGAAGAGCACTTGGTCCGACTGGAGAAGCCCTCTCCTTTGTACCAAGTTCCTGTAGTAATTGTTGTCCAATGCGTTCGGCGTCACCAAGTCGAGCGGCGCCAAGTTGCTGTCTCCGCCCGTCTGAGGGCACTGACGTCTCCTCGTCGACGCAAATCCCGAGTCGATATCCGTCCCGTTGCTGTACACGCGCGACCTAAACAAGAAGCACTGAGATTGCCCGATCGTGTGTGCCCCTATACCCAAAGATATAGAATCTTTAACATATAAACTCAATGTGTTGTGGTTCCATTCTGAAACCAATTGGGAGAAGACAGTAGATGGAGCAGTCCGCTAAGCTTATATTGAGGTCGTTCAATTTTCGTGTCTTCTTTTTTACCTGATAAGGCGACCATATCCCTAGTGTTGAGCCCTTTCCTTGAAAAAAAGTCAATGAGCGTGTTGAGGTCGGAGAACGGGCTAGGAAGGTCCGTGTTCGCCTGGTTTAGGTTAGCCGTCGTCGAGTCCCTCCTTCCGAGCTTCACGTCCCACGTCGGCCCGCCAACCTATATTACAACAATTTGATGTCATTACTTACATATTATGATCACTCCGCGAGAAAAAAAAAGGAGAGAGATAAGAAGAAAGAAAACCCTAGACTTACCGCGACGGAGGAATCCCTGGCAGCTAAGGTGAGTATGTCGGCGCAAGAAACGACGCCGGGGCAAGCGCTTTCGACGTCCCTCTTTGCGGCCTCGACGGCGTCGAATCCCCTGGCGGAGTTTATGTTGGGAAACGCGAGCTTCTCGCTCTGTATCGTCGGTGTCTGGTCGAGTAGGACCGAGGCGTCGCATCCCTGGACGAAGCAGTCGTGGAAGTGGAGGCGTATTAGGGAGGCAGCCATTCTGCGCTCGGCCGATATTGCGCGCCTCACGGCGGTTCGTACGATGGTCGCCGCGTTAGGGCACGTTTGGGCGTAGAAGTTGGTGGATAGCTGCGCTTTTGCTGCGTCGGGGAAGTTAGCGAGGAGTAGGAGGGATGATAGTATGGCAAAGGCGACGTAATTGTAGTTGCCCATTTTTCGGGGGGTTTTTTTTCGAGCTCGGAGGAGATTGAACTAATGGATATTAATATTTGTATGTTTTTTAGTTTATGAATTATAAGTTGGTGATGGAGAAATTGTGTTGCATGCAAGCGAATTTATAGTTGTGGGGGAAGAAGTGCTTTGGGCTGTTTGGGAATAGTGTGAAAATGTTGAGGTCGTTGTTGGCTGCGGCAAACGCGTCGTTGCATGAGCTGCCATGCATAAAGGGATATAATTTGGAGAAGTAAACGTTTTCTTGTTACTTCTTAGTTCTTACCAACGACTGCTTGTCCTATTGTACAATAGAGAAATTCAGCAAAGGTTAAGTAGCTTCATGATTTGATAACGAGCAGATTATTATGGAGGCATTTTGGAAACATATTAAATCAGATATATGCTAGTAAAAATTAACTTTGTACGTGTATAGTTAAATGAAGTTATTGTCTTTTTTTCTAAAATCTTTTTAAACTCATTTGCGCGAGATCTGACTAAGACTTGTTCAAGGGTGATTCCGTTTTTGGTACTTATTTAACTAATAATATTTTGGAACATTTTTCGTTTAAGTTTGTCAACATCATTAATGGCTTGGTTCGACAATTCAATTTTATAATAATAGATAGGCCTTTTTGTATCAAGGTATTGTGATGTAGACAGTTTGTACGGGGAAAGGTAACTCTGCAGCCATGATCGTATTAGTCAAATTACGAAAAATTCAATTTGTCAAAAGCATTCATATAGTATATGAAACTTAAAAGAGATAACGTTGTAGACTATTCTGAATATACAGAAGTTGACCAAAGAAAAGAACACGTTTAGAAGTTCTAGAGTGGAATTACAGTTCCAACATTGTCAATATATTATTATTTGCAATTGAATTTTCGTTACCAGAAGGGGATAGAAGACTTAGTCCAACAGTAAACTGGGCCCATGTCAATATATTTTATTTTGGGCCTATTTTGATATTGGGCTAAACTAAGCCCATGTTACGGATTTGCTATTGACGAATAGATTCCTTGTGTTGGGTGAAACGAATGAATGCTTGTATATATACATTCTTGTCGTGGCCAGGCACGAATATGTGAAGATAGAATATCCAAACATATAGTGGGAAATGAGATATAGAATTTTCATCTTTTGTTCTTTTATTTATAAAAAGTGATGGAGGGGATTTTTTTAACTACATCTATAATTTCTCCTAATATTAAGTTTATCTATCTCAAAAGATTAAGAACGAAATAATTGCGACAATTAGCTAAAAGCGGAGATCTCACGGTTCGGAAACGTAAAAGTGCAGACTACGTGCGTCATAGAATAATCAACCTTATCTCATTTTCATTATCATTTTCCCTTTTGCCTTGTTTATTATATATATAGGTGGATTTTTACAGAAAATACTCATTTATATAAAAATTTGCAAGTCAGTACACATGTCAGAAATTTTTTTATATAAGTATCCGTTTGACTGTATGTACCAGTCTTAACTTACCTTTTTATATGTATATTACGTATCATGTCAGCATTTATATGATACATATATCGTTTCTATATGTCATCTTGATGTGTTATATGATATACAATTTCTCTTTATAGTGTACCACAATACGTTTTTCTATGGTAACTCGATGTAATATTCGATGTGATATATGACGTACCTTGCGGCGGGACGGATGCTAATGTGTAAAAAATTAACAGGTACCTACATATAAAAAAAATAATGAGCGTACTGACTTGTAATTTTTATATAATCAGGTACTTAAATAGAATTTTCACCATATATATATATAATTCTATTCTCTTCCTTATTGCAACACATAGAACACTCCAGCGAGACGACACCTATCACTTGCCAATCCAGTGTAAGCCATTTCTCGAACTTTTTTTGTTTCTGAGTGAATAGTGTTTTATGTTCTCAAAATCAATTATTATTTTTTCACTTGCGTTGCATCGGTTTGAGTTTTGCGGAGTTTATTGAAAATGGTGACATTCACGGTTAGAAGCGTTGAGACGACGCCATACGATGGGCAGAAACCTGGAACTTCTGGTCTTAGAAAGAAGGTTCGCGATCTGTTGTTTTGGTATTTTTTTATCTTTTTTCAATTGATTTACGAATGCTTGAATTTTTTTTTTATTACTCGCTCAGCTGGTTTTAATGAGATATCATGAATGGCACGTTGTTGATCTTTGATTCGTCTTTTCTGATAAAGATTTGAGCTCTTCTTTTATATTTTCATGTCGTTGAGATCTCGATGCTCATCTCGAGTTTGCTCATTGTTACTTTACCATTGGTTTCGGTGATTAATGTTGATAGATTTATCATTGTTGATTCTAAGCTTCAGTGTTACATTGAAAAACATTATCGATCTTATCGAGATTGAAGTGTCTTCGAGATAGGCTCATAAGCTTGCCAGATAATTGTAAGGAAGAACTGCAATGAAGCCTCATGATCAAGCCAAATTGCTTCGTTTTTTTTTCCATATTTTTTCATGGAGATATGCTCAGTTTGGTGTTCAGAATACAAAAATTGCTGATGGAATTAAAGACTAGTTTTTGTTACTGCTGTTACTATGTAATATTTAAACACGAGTGATCTAATATCAATTAGTTTGTCGGCGTTCGTGATTCAGGTTAAAGTATTCAAGCAACCAAACTACTTGGAAAACTTTGTTCAGTCAACATTCAACGCTCTTGGAGCTCAGAAAGTAAAAGGTAAGTAAGATCTTTCATCACTCACTAACCTCATCCTAACTTTTTTGTGAAAACTTTCAATTCGATTTCGTTTTAGCAATTTGATGGAATATTTTTACAGGTGCAACACTAGTTGTTTCTGGTGATGGTCGGTACTTCTCGAAAGATGCTATCCAGGTCAGTTCTCTTGTTTTAACAAGCTAGGCTAGTAGCATATTTCCTTTGTTCTTACTGCTAGTATGTCATTTTTTTCTTTCATTGTTAGCAATGAATTGGCTTTCTTTCATGCATCAATTTGTGTAAATATGGTACTAAAAGTGCTTATTACACAGATCATTATCAAAATGGCTGCTGGTAATGGAGTGAGGCGTGTCTGGGTCGGTCAGAATGGATTGTTGTCTACCCCTGCTGTGTCGGCAGTTATTCGTGAAAGAGTAGGCGCAGACGTAAGTGGCCAACTCGATTTATTCATTAACATTTTAATCTCATTCGAGAGTATCATTAACCTCTATAGACTTTTCCTCTACCTCTATAACTGTTTACAGGGTTCTAAGGCAACTGGAGCATTCATTCTTACAGCAAGCCACAACCCTGGAGGGCCTCATGAGGTAGATGTTTGAATCAATTTTACCATTATTTTTCTCTCATATGGTTTGAATGTTATTTATTCATCAATTTTTTTTTGTAGGACTTTGGAATCAAATACAACATGGAAAATGGTGGGCCTGCCCCCGAAGGAATTACTGATAAAATATACTCAAACACAACTACTATCAAGGAGTACTTAACTGCAGAAGGCTTACCTGATGTATGAACTTTTGTTTACAGATGGTGAAACATACAACCTGTCCGAAATATATATTTGTGGTAAAGACTCATCAGATTACATTTGCAGGTGGATATTGGAACAATAGGAGTAACAAGCTTTACGGGTCCAGATGGCCAATTTGATGTTGATGTCTTCGATTCAGCAAGTGACTATGTCAAATTGATGAAGTACGATTGTTAAACTGTTTTAAAATTCGATGCTTTTCTTTCCAGTTCGAATATTGATTCAATTGTTTGCCTTCTTTTATTTGATGTGCCAACTTATTATGTTTATACTTTTGCAGGTCCATCTTTGACTTCGACTTGATCCAGAAGTTGCTAAAATCTCCAAAATTCACTTTCTGGTGTGCCCCTGAACTCGTGTAACTTCTTGTTAGATATCAAATTCTTTTACATGATTTTGATATTTATTTATCAGTTATGACGCTCTTCATGGAGTCGCTGGAGCTTATGCTAAACGGATCTTTGTGGAAGAGCTAGGTGCAAATGAGAGCTCATTACTAAACTGTGTTCCCAAGGTATCTGTTTTTGCTCTTATTCATGCATTACAAAAACAGAGTTCATTGTTGCTCGATCCTTAATTTTTTCTTTCCTCTTGTCTGATCCTTGCAGGAAGATTTCGGTGGAGGTCATCCCGACCCTAATCTTACATACGCGAAAGAATTAGTCGCCCGTATGGGTCTGAGCAAGTCAAACCCCGTAGATGAACCACCTGAGTTTGGAGCGGCTGCTGATGGAGATGCAGACCGTAATATGATTCTTGGAAAGAGGTAAATTTATTAATTTTTATTTTAGTTTTCGTTTTGGTTGATTGATTTAGTAATTACTATTTTTTCATCCCAGGTTTTTTGTGACTCCTTCTGATTCCGTTGCCATCATAGCCGCAAATGCTGTCGGTGCAATTCCTTACTTTTCTGGTGGCCTCAAAGGGGTTGCTAGGTTTGCAGTTTTGTCCCCTCTATATAGAAATTATAGATATATAGCTTTTGGTGACATTTGAAGGTTTAAATCTCACCAACTTATACCTCTTATCCATAAACTTCTTTTGGTCAAAAAATGTTGCAGGAGCATGCCCACTTCGGCCGCGCTCGATGTTGTTGCTAAAAATCTCAATTTGAAGTTTTTTGAGGTTACTTCTTTGGAGCTATTTAATCTACTTTTTACTATTTTTCCGAACAGTTGACCTTGGAGACATAACATAATATTGGTGTTAAATTAAGGTTCCTACTGGGTGGAAATTCTTTGGAAACCTGATGGATGCTGGGATGTGCTCCGTTTGTGGTGAAGAAAGTTTCGGAACTGGTACGAAACAGCACCTGACCAAAATCATCATAAATCCCTTCTACATTACACTATTTCTTGAAATAAATAAATTTAGCTCAAATACGCCACGCTTACTACTACAGGGTCAGACCACATCCGCGAGAAAGATGGAATCTGGGCGGTTCTTGCTTGGCTGTCCATACTCGCTCACAGGAACAGAGACAACCTCAGTGGAGACAACAACAAACTCCACACCGTCGAGGACATTGTTCGCCAGCATTGGGCCACATATGGACGCCATTATTACACTAGATACGACTACGAGGTTGTACCAACTCTTTCACCACGCACGCACAACGCACACACGTATGCTTTTGTCTAAGGCGTTTGATATTAAAAATAATCTTCGTAGAACGTCGACGCCGGCGCAGCAAAAGAACTCATGGCCTATCTGGTGAAGCTGCAGTCCACTCTTGATGAAGTCAACAGGCAAGCTCCCTCCTTTTTCCTTGTTCCCCAACTCAACCAAAGCATTTATTTCTGACCCTTGAGATTGGATTCGTTTCGTTTTCGTTTCGTTTTTATTGCACAGCATCGTAAAGGGGGTTCGCCAGGACGTGTCCAAAGTCGTCCATGCGGACGAATTCGAGTACAAAGATCCAGTCGACGGCTCCGTAGCAAAGCATCAAGGCATCAGATATCTGTTTGAAGACGGATCCCGACTGGTAAAGCTCAAATGAAATTAAATCTTTAACGCGGAGATGATCGATTGATTCTTTTTTTTTCCCAACAAAACAGGTTTTTCGACTGTCTGGGACGGGATCTGAAGGGGCCACGATACGGCTGTACATAGAACAGTACGAGAGAGATCCTGCCAAGACTGGGAGAGAATCTCAGGACGCACTTGCTCCTTTGGTCGAGGTTGCTCTCCACTTGTCTAAGATGCAACAGTTCACCGGCCGATCTGCGCCCACCGTTATTACATAAATTTATTATTATATGATTATGTGATAAGGCATCCACCCACTCTCTGATGCAATAAAACCCAACCCATGTGCTGCTGCTACTATGTGCTGTTTTTGAATAAGAAATGTGAGTGTGGTGTGGACTCGTAATGTTTATGGCGTTTTCCAGTCGATCGAAAAAAAAAAGTACAAACTTTTATATTAGGATAATTCAATGAATGTCACGGAACGGAACCTTTGGTTAATCATTTGATTGAATCGTAAACCATATTTAGACAGCAGGGAATTGGCGACTAAGCAGAAATTGGCTGCCGCCGATTTTTTCTTCTTAAAAAAGGAAAAAAAAAAATCCGTTGGCACAAAAACAAGCCCTTACGAACGGTCCGACCAAATGAGAAGCTGCAAGGAAACTACTATGTGCTATGTACGAGTCCAATATCTAAGACGCGTTAACCTTATCAACAAAAGACATGATCATCAACTTGGTCCCATCTTCCTTCCCACTAGAGGGGAGCCTTTGTTAGAGACTATTCAAAAACGAAAAGCTTTCAAGTCGAGTTGACTCATTCCCAACTCAATCATGGCACAGCTATAAAACCCTCCCACGACAGCATTATCTTCTTCGCTCGCACACAAAAACATTCACATATTTCCTCTACACAACTTTTTTTCTTTTTCATCAATGGAATACCAAAAGCAGTCCCCGCCGGCAACCACCCCTGAGATCGGCGTCCCAGTGAGCTCACCGCCGGCCTCTTATTACAACAAGGAAGAGCGCCCAGTTAATAGAGCCAAGGCAGCTCATCACCACGGCGAGTGGTCCACCGGCCTATGTGATTGCTTCTCCGACCCCAAAAACTGTGAGCCGCCCAACCCTTTTCTCCCCCAAAGCCCCTTCTTGTTTAATTCGATTTCTGCTATAGATGATGATTCTCAAGTTTTTTATTAAACTTGAATAACTTCATACGTACACAGGCTGCATAACTTGCTGGTGCCCATGCATTACTTTCGGACAGGTCGCCGAGGTTGTCGACAAGGGATCTTCTTGTAAGCTCCAACGGCCCCATTTCCACACATACGTATATCCATATGATTTATAATTAATTCGATTTGGTGGGCTAATATATATATGCATAACTTTTTTTTTTTTTTTTTCTGATTAGCATGTGGAGTGAATGGAGCACTGTACACGTTAATAGCTTGCGTGACTGGGTGTAGCTGTCTCTATTCGTGCTTCTACCGATCTAAGATGAGGGAACATTACTCTCTGAAGGGCTCGCACTGCAACGATTGCTTAGTCCATTGCTTCTGCGAGTACTGTGCTCTTTGCCAGGAGTATCGCGAGCTTGAGCACCGTGGATTCGATATGTCCCTTGGTACCACGCACGCCCTCATTCAGTTCTTCTTTTTCTTCTAATATTGTATAATTTTGACTATATTTTCATGGTGGGGTTCCTTTCTTGATTTTCAGGGTGGCATGGAAACGTGGAGAAGCAGAATAAGGGCATCATCATGGCTCCAGTCGTTCAACAGGGGATGCATAAATGATTGATCTATCAGTTGTTTTCAAAATTCGTGTCCTTCGTTATATATTATGAGCGATTTATCATCACAGTTATTGTGTTTATGTTCGTAAACGCAAAGAGCCTTGTACTATGTTGTTATATTTTATGTGATTCTTATTTAATTTGGTCGTTGGTTTGGTGGGGGCTGATGAGCACAAACCTTAGGACGGAAGACATTAATTAATCATCATTTAATAATCTTACCACATAAGTAAGACGGATGAGCACGTAATGTAATGACACCACTTGACTTTCCGTCACCGCTTATTTCCTGTGTTTTATACGTAACACAATCGATTATAGCCCTTGATGTCCATCATTCATTGGTCATAAGCATGGAAGCGAACTCTCAAATTGGAAAATAAAATATATAATTTGAAAACTTTATTTATCCATAAAAATTGCATATATACAATAATAATAATACAGCTCTGTCCGTCTTCAGAAATAATCGCATAATGCAAGCATTTGAGCAGCATTCCCTTCCCTTTTGGTCCGCCATGCCATCTAAATCAACCGTAAAACCAATCAATATGGAAAAAAAAAAAAAAAAAAAGCATCAGATAAACGAAACATGTCATTGAATGAAATGAATGGTATTGATTCAACAGATGATAACAACATATATACAATCTTTGAGGCTGACCAAGTTTTTTTTTTTTTTTTTGCGGAGAAGTCGTTTCTTTCTTCAGCTGCAAGAGTATATATATCCTCCATCGTATACACGCCTTTCCAATCAGCAAGCATAGGGAAGAAAGAGGACAATTGAGTATTGAGAAAAGAAACAAGAAACAGCACAGAGCATAGCTCATCAGAATCACCATAAATACACAACAGCAAAGATAACAGTAAAGGAGAAAAAACTTCGAACTGAAAAACTTCCCCAATCCAAGCGCGGATCTGCAGTTGCCCTTTACACACATCCACATTAACATAATTGCACCACAATTTAACAAAATCGAAGGAAAGAAGATACTCCGTAGAGACATCTCAGATAATAGTTACATTACAATAATGAAGGTTCTCAATCAATAATGACTGATTTCTGCGATTGTACGAACAGATGAAGAATCCTTTATATTTCTATTAAATACTACATATATGCGTCTGCAGTGTAATCAAGGAGACGAAAAAGGGTGAATTAAAAGAACGATGAATCATCTCCATTTCGACATAAATAAATCACATACATATATGAATGAAAAAAAACAACACAATTCACCTTCAAACACACCGTTTCGTTTTCCCAATGGAGAAAAAAAAAAGGAAAAGAAAAAAAAAAGAAAAGAAGAAAAGATCAAATCTTTATTTCCAAGCCATCATGCCTCGATCCCTTCATCATCATAACCTTAAACTCATCGAAACTAATGGATCCATTGCCGTCGGCGTCGACCCCACTTATCATCTTCGCACACTCGGCCAGCGTACACTCTTCGCCGAGGCTCTTCATCACACTGTAGAGCTCCTCCGCCGAGATAGAACCGTTCCTATCCACGTCGTAAACCTCGAAAGCATCCCTAAGGCCCATCAATTCCTCGTCGTGCCCAACGCCCATCGTGTTGAGCTCCACAAATTCCTGCAAATTTATGCATCCATCTCCGTCGGAATCGACCTCTACGATCATTTCCCGAAGCTCCTTAGGACCAATTTCGTGTCCTAAGCTTCCCATGATCGAGCCCAATTCGCGGGCTGAGACTTTGCCGTCTCCATCGACGTCGAATTTCTTGAAGACCTGCTCGAGCTCTTCTTCGATCCTCGCACGGGCGTTGAGGGACGTCGATCTGATCGACGGCGGGGATAGGTTGTCGTTTTCGTTAGGGTTCGCCGACGTGCTGTTGTGATTGTGCTTTCTGTTGAACATGGATTTGAGCCCCATGATTTCTCTTCTCAAGAACGATCAATTTTTTTTTAGGGTTGTTTATTTACTCTTTCGCGTGAAGGTTAATGGATTTTGATCGTCCTTGAAATGAATGAAAGAAAGGGTTGATTGTGTGTTGTTTTGTGATGTGAATCGACGGTGAGGAGTGAGTTGCCATCGTTTGGACGTTACTAAATGATCTTGACGAGTGAAATGTGGGGGGAAGTTTTGTGTGTTGTGTGTTGTGTGTGTCTGTATACTATTATTAGGGTTTCTTACATAAGTTTCATTAATTCATAAATAATAACAAAGGATGTTATTTGGTCATGAAATGGCGTAAAATGAATCATATGTAACGTTAAATTCGTTGCTTGAAACTCAAACACAACCTATATATAAAAAAACTCAATTTTGAACAATTTAGAAGGAAAGCGTAATGTATGTAATATATATTAGACAAACATACCATTTCATCCATGATGTCGAAACATACGAGTCGTCATCAAATAAGAAGCTGGCTCATGGGAATGGGATATATATTATTATTTCACAATTGATTATTTTTGTTTTTCTATTTGCAAGGTCTGAAGCAATAACACCTACGGCGCAAGCCGTGGCATTTTCCTCCGACGAAGCCTTCCTTCTTAATACATGTTCGATTGCAAGAATAACCCAAAACACAAACTCCCCAATATTTTTCGCTCTTGTAATAACACATTTTTGGCTTATTATTACGACCATCCGCCGCCGGGCTAGGAGGCGCTTCTTCTCCACACATACAGCCTGAAAAAAAATATTATATACTTCTTTATGTTTGTGCATAACCTAGTGAAAGTCTTGATAATAGATGTTTGATATATAAAAATAACTTGTATAAAACGAGAGACCATTAATGAGAACTAGCATGATGAAGAAAACAACGGCGACCCTTGCATCAATGTAGAGCTTCATGACGAAAGTAAAATGCTATAAAATTGATATAGATTATATATATAATAATATATGAACGATTGTTCGAGCGTGCTTTTTTCCCTTATTATTATAGAGGGAAAAAGTTAGATATTAGGGATAAACAGCATTTAATGCAGTGCTCATCGCATATACTTTGATTACACTGATCTTCGAACTTTATACTATATTTTTTTTTTTTGAAAAATATTACTCTTTTGAAATTTCAAAAGTATTTTACATGCGGCACGCGTGTAAATTGAATAGTTTAGATAATGACGCTGAAAAGGATTGCTTGGAAAATTCTCCATATAATTTCCTACGAAGACTAATGGGTTGAATGTTTCTTTAAACTAGTATAATTAGATAGACTTCGTTCCAGCATGTTGTGCAAAGCTCGTTAAGCAATAATAATATTGATTTAATTACGTTACATCAATTTCTAGAGGAAACTGAAGAGTTAATTAGCATAGCAGCGTTACTTCATGGAGAAATGCGATTGATTATGGCTTATATTATTGTTTCGTCTCCATCAATTTATCATTTATTTTTTCATTGTTAATATTATCTATCTTCATGATGGACGAGTGTATCACATGGTATACTTTTTTCTAATACAACATCGTGTTTCGTGTGGCACATGATTACGCATCGATGTCTATGGTGGCCTCGTGTTCGGTTCATTGATAGTAAGTAATATATGGTGGTCTATAGATTAATTTTTTTTTTTTTTCTCAAAACGTTTAAAATGAGTTATTTAGTTCTCAGATATTGAATTATCTCTACTGAAAAATAGTGCCCATGATAGGACATCAACGGAGAGCTTCAAATTACTCGAAAAATCTCCCTATTTTTTTCTTACCATGATTGGGTAGGTACAAAGCTTCGTTTTCAAAACGCGTACATGCGAGTCAATTAACGGATAAACAATCGAAGACTCGTATTTGGTCGTATTTTTATATTTTGATGGTACGGACTTTAGTTTAACATCATCATCCTCATCTCCTTAATATATATATAGGAATGATCTTATCAATTTTACATATAACTTAGGTAGTCCTTTAAATCTCCGAAATCTAATCGAAAGTACACCATCGTCTTCGTCCATTGTTCGTCTTTCTCTTTCAACCCTCCAAACAAAGCTTCAAATCTCTGATGGAGAACAGTAGCAATAAAAGCACAACACCTTTTCGCCAAACAGATCAACCACCAAAGTACGAGAGATTCATCACAGTCCTCAGCATCGACGGCGGTGGCATCAAAGGGCTTTTGCCTGCTGCTGTTCTTGAATTTCTTGAAGCCCAGCTTCAGGTAAAAGTATTGCCTTTTTTCGTATTCATATTTTTTTCTGAATTTTTATTTCATCCGCCGGCGGCGCGATTATAGGAGCTCGACGGAGCACAAGCAAGGCTCGCCGATTACTTCGATGTAATCTCCGGGACAAGCACCGGCGGACTCGTAACGGCTATGCTCACCTCCCCAGACGAGAACAATCGACCCCTTTATGCTGCAAGAGATATCACACCGTTCTACATGGAAAATTGTCCCAAGATCGATCTTCCCCCAAACACAGTAAGCATACATGTTTTCGTTTTTGGGTCACTATGTTTGATAATTGCAAAAGTAGGTCATTAACTATATATGTCAAAATAAATTTGGATCACCCTCTCATTTTTTGGTCACGAAGTATACAATGTCTTCGATTTTGGGTCACTATGTTTTTGTGAATGCGAAAATGGATTTAATATAATGACTCAAAAACTTAAAACACGTATATTTAGTGACCCAAAATTGAAAACACGTATACTTAGTGACCCAAAAATGAAAGGGTGACCCGAATTTGTTTTAACATACATAGTTAGTGACCTATTTTTGCAATTATCAAACGTAGTGACCCAAAAAAGAAAACATGTGAACTTAGTGACCTAAAATTATATTTTGACCATATATATATAGAGGAATTTTATGGTGCCCACCTTATGTGAGCACCTTACGTGGGCACCTGTCTGTGTGACACTGATTCGTGCCATGTCGACATACCACATCAACGTTAGATGATACATAACACTAATTAACACATTCTAAGGGTCATTGATCGACATATCGGACGATGATGTGGCATGTTTATGCCCACAGATCAATACCACATAACGGGTGCCACATAAAGCGTAAACATGCCACATCATCCTCCGATATGTCGATCAATGACCCTAAAATGTGTTAATTAGCATTATGTACCATCTAACGTTGATGTGGCACGTCGACATGGCACGAATCAGTGCCACATCGACAGGTGCCCACGTAAGGTGCTCACATAAGGTGAGCACCATAAAATTCCTCTATATATATATATATATATATATATATATATATATATATAGCTTTTCGTGTGTTCTTTAATTGGTTAATCGCTAAACTGTTTTATTAAATGCAAACTGTAGCAGTAGATTTCCAATGGGGAGATTATACAAGTCTTTAGTGGGACCATTATACGATGGAAGCCATCTCCATAATATATTGAGGGACCAACTGAGTCACGTCAAGCTAAGCCAGGCCATCACTAACATCGTCATTCCATCTTTCGACATTAAAGCTCTCCAGCCTGTGATTTTCTCCACTTACGAGGTATGTATGGTCACCTTCATCTATTATATAATCTTCATTAGTTTCTTTGAGAGGTTTGATTTGGAAACTTTCCCACGTCTTCTAATTTCTTGGGCCTCATTTGATTTATTTTTTCAGGCGAGAAGAACGCCTCTAATGGATGCTAAGCTTTCAGACATATGCATAGGTACTTCTGCTGCTCCTACGTATCTTCCCGGGCACCCCTTCGTGTTAGAAGATGAAACCACCGGCGAAACCAAAGAGTATAATCTCATCGACGGCGGCGTCGCTGCAAACAACCCTGTAAGAAAAATTGCATCTTTATCTCATTCGGACCATTAGACACATATATATATATATATATATATATATATATATATATATATATATATATATATATATTATGAGGTTTGCTATGGTGCCCACCTACCGTGAGCAACCACCGTGAGCACCATAAGCAAATCTCTCAATTTTTTGCTTTATTTGATTCCAACACCGCCAACACCTCCGTAGATCCTCTCATATCCATTCCTAACATAAATCGCCATCAACAACACGTTATTTTTAAGAAAATTCATTATTTATTATTCAAATGTGGACGACGTACTGATGTGATGATTTCTTAAAAATTGACGTGTTGTTGATGGCGATTTATGTTAGCAATGGATATGAGAGGATCTACGGAGGTGTTGGCGGTGTTGGGAATCAAAATAAAGCAAAAAATTGAGAGATTTGCTTATGGTGCTCACGGTGGTTGCTCACGGTAGGTGGGCACCATAGCAAACCTCTATATATTATATATGATATGAATATTGTTGATGATTTGCAGGCTTTGGTAGCGATAACTGAGGTGACGAAGCAGATGTTCGACAGCGACGTGGACTTCGTACGAACGAAGCCTATCGAATATCCCCGCCTTCTGACGATATCTATAGGGACAGGCGCCGCCAAGAACGAGGAGAAGTACAACGCTAAGATTTCTTCGAAGTGGGGAATTTTCAACTGGTTGTTCTACGGCGGCGCGACGCCTATCATCGATGTTTACAACCAAGCCAGCGCTGATATGGTTGACTTCCATACGTCTTTGCTGTTCCAAGCTCTGAACTCCGAGGATAACTATCTCAGGATTCAGGTAATAATATAGAAGGCTTAATTATATTTTTAGTCATTTATATTTGAGTACGTTGCGTTCCAAGGACACTTAAACTAACGGTGGCAATTTTAGTCCTGTAAGTACCGAAATCGTAGCAATTTAAGGACACCTTAGACCTTTCAAAACGGGCCGGCGGTGCGGGCCGGCCCGTAGCCTGCCAAAGCCCGTCCACTGGCGGGTCTAAAAAATCGGACCGCGGGTAATATTGCCGGCTCTACCTAAGATGTTGGTGGCAATTTTAGTCCTACAAGTATAAAAATTGAAGCAATTTGGGGACTTCCAAATCCAGAAATAAAATTTGAGCCCGAAATTATACGCGTGGCACCGAAGATTTTGACTTATATTAAATTAATTTTATCTTTCCTCCAATTAAGCATTACGTCATATGAGAAAACAAAAAATGAGCTTCATTGGAGTAAAAAGATCGAGTTTTATTTTTGCAAGTATCAAAGTTAAAGTTGGTTTTGAACAATTAAAGTCAGAAAATCTCATCTCAGCTCGAAATTTATACACGTGACGTCACGTATGCTAACTTGGACTATTAGGTAAGGGCTTAACTGGATGATGGACAAAATAAATTTAGTCCAATTCAGTATCTTCGGCTTCACATGTATAAATTCCGGAATAACATTAGATTTCTAAGTTAAATTATTGCTTTAATTTTGATGTTAAGAGGACTAAAAATTGCCACCAATAACCAATGTGTACTTGAATTGCAACAGTTTTATTACTTTTAGTACTATAATTGCCACGTTTAAATTAAGTGTCTTAAAAAATGCCGCCTAGTTAAATATATAGGATTAAAAAATAATTAAGCCAATATAGAATGGTTTGCTTTCTTGAATACGTAACTCGTTTTTATTAATGGAAATGTTGAACATATGTAATAATATTAGGACGATACTCTATCTGGCGATGAAAATTCAGTGGATGTAGCGACAAAAGATAACTTGGACAGACTAGCTACGATAGGACAAAGGCTGCTCGATGGTCCACTCTCAAGGGTCAACTTGTTGACCGGTCAAACCGAGCCAGTTAAAGACGGCGGCACCAACGAGGATGCTCTTAGAAGGCAAAGTCTATCTAACGTTTGAATATCTCTATCATCATATATTTTCAGACCAATTTGGAATATTTTGTTTAATTTTTTTTTTTTTAACAGGTTTGCGCTTCTATTATCGACGGAGAGGAAGTGTAGACAACTGAAGAACGAGTGCGATAAACCAGCGAAGGTTGTTTCCAAGATGAACGTAGCTACCAATTATAATAAATACAAGTTTAATAATAAGGTGAAGTCGTTGGCTACGATGATCCGTAGTCATAAATCAAGATCAATGGGTCATTATAATCACAAGTTGGGTGTTGCTTCTTCTCTTAGTATGGTCGGCCTCTAAATTATTCAGTTGCGCAGTATTGTTCTCACATATTATTGTTGTTGTTGTTGTTGTTGTTGTTGTTGTTGACGATGATTGTATTTATATTTGTTGTCTGGGAAAGAAAAAATAGATATTCGAAGATTGTGTAGCACACAATTTCCTTAAAATAGATTCGCTCCCTCACGTATGTGCTAGAGTTTTTTTTTTTTAACGAGCGTCTATTTCCCAGGATACTTCGAAAACACGGCGTTCGTTTAGCACAAAAACGACACCGACTACGAACGGAATAAGAATAATAGCAGAATAAATTTTGAGAGATATTTATATATTTCTTTCTCTTATTTTTCTTATTATTTTTGTTGTGTTTTTTCCTTAAGCCCAATGACCCTATTTATAGTCAAAATTTTGTAATAAAAATATTTTTTTTTTTTTTTTTTTTAATATGCAACTCACGTTGGTGAGTTGAGGAGTGGTTAAAAAACCACTCAATTACAAAGCCACCATCCCAACTTCTAGAAGTTGGGCCTTCTAGAAGTTGGGCCATTATTGGGCCAAATCGAAGCCCAATAACATTTAATTTCAAAGCCCACTTCAATAAATAAAAATAATTTATTTATTTATTTTTAATTAATTCTCATTCAAAAAAGATAATTTATAAATCAACTATGATATAAATTATCTAACAATATTATTCCCAAGTCAAGTTGTAATAATTTGTTGGAGTTGGAAATAATATTCCCAGCCGCTCTATTATTGTACATCTATATATGTATGTACATAAAATAGGACCGCCGAGTAAATCATAGCCTAACGAAGCAAAACATTCGCGTTAATCGAATAAAAATGCTTTTAAACTATAATCATAATGAGATTTGCGAAGCCCAACTCCATTCATTTTCGTTACTAACCAAAAGGGCGATCATGATTATAGTTGAAGACGTTGCTTTTAACTGTCTACTCGGACTCGTAGACTCGTCTTTCAGTGGTGAATCGCGCAAATTTATATCTTCACTGTGACTTGAGATTACCTTATTTTACTCGATTTTACTATAACTGATTATACAGACTCTTAGGCTGAAACTCTCATCAATTCAACGAAAGCTGAAGCTCTGTTCTTAAAGGTGCAAAACAACAACCCAGAACGAACAACCTTCCTTATCTACAGCACTACAAAACACAAACCCTACTACTTAGACACAAAATCCATCACAAAACAACAAAAAGAAACAAACGCCATTCTTCGACTCACCAAATCATATCACTGGCTCGCCAGGCAAAGCTCGTGCAGCTCATTGAGTATCCACTCTTCCCCAGTATGCCCGCCCAGCACCAAAACCCTAGTCCCGCCCATCACGCACGTGCTGTGCCCCCACGCAAACTTGGGCGGCTGCCCGGGCACGTTCAGGGCCCTCCACGACGGCTTCTCCTCCGAAGGATCCAAAAGAAAAAGCTGCGAAGGCGAGTGGAGCCCCGCGATCGACCCACCGAACACAATCACCCTACCGCAGGGCATCGTCACAGCCACGTGGTCCAGCCTCGCCGGCGGCCCCACCGCCCCTCCTCCCTGGCCGGAGCCGGCGCACTCCACCTGCCTCCACCGCCCCTCCTCCTCCTCGAGGTCGATGGCGTAAGCATCCCCCGACCGGAGCTGTAGGTGCCCGCTCTTCGCCAGCCCGCCGAACATCAGCACCTTCGATCGACCGTACACCGAGAGCGAGTGCCCGAGCCTCGACGGAGGGGCCCACTTCGTCGGGATTTCCCTCCACTTGGGCTCCTCCGTGTTCAAATCGAGCAAGAAGGTGTCGCTGAGGAGTACCCCGGCGTCCGTGCACCCGCCCGAGACGACGAGCTTCGAGCCCTCCAAAGTGCACGAGCTGTGCCAAGACCTGGGCAGGGGCGGGGAACCGCCAAAGACCTCCCTCCACGTGGGCTGCTTCGCGTCGAGGTCGAGGACGAAGACGTCATTCAGCAAGCCCTCCTTGCCGCACCCGCCGAAGACGACGAGCCAGGAACCGTTCAAGCACGAGAGGGTGTGGCCCCACCTGCCCGGCGGGGACGAGCCCACGCTGACCCTGCGCCACTCGGGCTTGGCCGAGTCGAGGTTGAGCACGAAGGTGTCGTCCATCGGCTGCATGTTGACCCCTTCCCCTCCGAAGAGGACCAGCCTGTTGCCAGCGGCGCAGGCGCTGAAGTTGCACCTCGAGGGCTCGACGGTTCCCCCCACGGTGAACTTTCGCCAGCAGACGGCCTCTAGGGTGGTCAGCTCGCGGGCGAGGCGGCCCCACCCTAATTTCTTGGTGAGGAGCTCGAGTGGGCCCGTGGCGTCGCGTCCCCAGGCGTTCTGACACACCATCTTCCGCACGTGCTCGTTTTTCGTTAGGAGGCGTATCCTTCTGCAGACGGAGCCGATGGAGGCGACGTCGCGCGGGGTCAGGCGGGAGAGGATGTTCTGGGCGAGCACTTCGTCGGAGAGCTGAAGGATTGAGCAGAGGGTTTCTTGGGTCGGGTTCCGCGGGTTGTGTGGTAGATGGGTTTTGCCGTCCGATAGGAATAGTTCGGCGAGGTCTTTGTTCTGAGGATGGCGGCGGTGGTGGTGGTGGGATTTTTCTTTGAAGACTGGGTAAGAGACGGTGTTGAGGTCGATTTTGGCTTCGGAGAAGACCTGGACGCCTATGACGTGGGTGACGACGCCGTCGTCGCCGTGGATTGGGGTGAGGCGCAGGGAGTTTATCAGAGGAGTGCCGTCCTTTCTGAAATTGAGGAGCTCGCCGTAGAAATCGACGCCTTCGTCGAGGCACCGCCGGATCTCGGCGACCACCGCCGGATCTACCAGCGGGTGGCGTCTCTTGGCGGATGGATCTCGGAATTGAAGGAATCGGCTGAGGTTTAGAGAGACAATGTGAAAAAGTAAGTCAAAAAAATATAGCAATATCATTCTCAAGCCATTAGAGAGCAATCGAAGCACACTATCGCCGTTCGAAACACCAAACGCCAAATAACAATGTCTACAAGGTTCCAAAATCAAAGAAAAAAATCGTTCCCAAGAGATTCAGCTCAGCACTCACAAAGAGAAGTAAATATAGAATCTACACCCACAGAGTTCACATATACGATCGGAAATAAAACGGTAGTTACCAATTTCGTCCAAGCACTTCATCGGCTCTAAATCCAGTTGACAGCTCAAACACACTATTCACATAGATGATAGGAAAATCGAACTCGAGAGCGTCCGACACCACGATCGACGCAGGAACAGAAGCTGGTGCGTAGAAAAATCGCTCGACGCCGCCGGCAGGTGACGGCGGCTCATCGTCCTCACTGTCTTGATCCATTACCGTAAAGTCTGTCCCGCCGTCGAATTTCAGCCGCTTACGGTACATTTCGTGTTGTCCGCCCTCTTCTTCTTCCTCCTCCTCCTCTTCTTCTTCCGAAGATGAATCCATCAAAATCATCTAAAAACAGAAATGCTGAATTTCAAGCTGGTAATTTCCCGTGTGCGAGTTTTGTAAGTGTGAAACTTCGCGAGAATTTAGAAATAAGTTTCATTCGTGCTATCAAACTGGGCGTTCTTCTTTCAGTTATTTACAACTTTGCCATTGAGATAATTTTGTTCGCGGGGTAAATATTAATGGAGGATCTTAGCTTTTCTTTTCTTTGCTTAAATAATACTCTCTCCGTCCCAATAGTTGTTATACATTTTACTATATCGAACATTCCGTTATCTTTTGTACATTTTCTATTTAGCAAAAAACCGTACAAATAACCAATATAATAATACTCCATCTGTTCTAAAAAAAAAGTCGTTTAAAAAATTTTCACACATCTTAAGCATGTGTTCAAATGTCTTTTATGCCCCTCATTAATTATCTGCTTGTATTGAACCTTGTTTTGTTATTTAATATGTGGGGCAATTTTGGAAATTTACACATATACTCCCTCTGTTTCAGATTACATGTCGTTTGTGTTAAAATACATGTCGTTTTACAGTTTTCAAGATAGTTTTACAGTTTTCAAGATAAAAAATAATGACTATTTCCAATTTTACCCATATCTTAAATGGGATCATATAATTAATTAAGGGTATAATGAGGATTTTATTTTATTTCTTAATTTGTGTGTAATAACCTTAAACGACATGTAATATGAAACAGAGGGAGTATATAGTTTAAAAATATCAAAACGACTTGCTTTTGAGAACAAGAAAAGATATGTAGAACGACTTTCTTTTTAGAACAGAGGGAGTATTAAATACTCTTAAAAGACGAGTCAAAATATACATTTTTTTACCTTCTAATTGTATATAGTATTGAAATATTCATTGTACATACTATTAAAATATTATGTTTCATAAAAATCGTGTAACACCCCAAATATCTTAAGCAATGGGATAGAGGGAGTATAAGTTATACGTAAAAAGTTTTGTAAACATAACCCATGAAAAGCGCGACACCGTCTGTAACTTCTCATTGGATAAAAATAAATAAAGTTATTCGCTTTGAATCGAAGTAAATTAATTAATGTTCGTCCAATAAGTAAGGTCCAAATACTAAGAAAGTTTCAAAAGTAGGGAAAAACATAGGATTAGGCGAGTGGTCGGTTCTAATGCGCAAACTTCTTTTACTTCCTTTTCATATATAAAAAAAAGTGGCATCGATGGGTAGTTTTGTAATTTAAATACCGAGTCCTGGGGAAGCAATAGTGGGTACGTGGGGGACTAAGCTAAGATATGGCGTGGAAATGATATTTGTTGGAAAATATCTTCGCCGAACCACCCATTCGCGCTAAGCCACGTCACCTTGATATTTATTTGTAATGCAAGATATTTTCGGCGCTGGATATCTATCGCATTCTTACATCAGATATTCTGTCATATGTGGCAAATTATTTAATTTTATCCATTTATTTTAAAGAGTAATGTTACGGTGCTCACCTTGCATGGGCACCTTGGTGAGCACCAACCACGTCAACACGCCAAATCAGCATACGATGGGATTTTTTATTGAGCTATAACCTACACATGGGATTAGTGAACCCGTCAGTGGTTGATTTGGCATGTTGACGTGACACAAAAAAATACCACACAACATATGTCCACGGATTGTGCTCACGCAAGTTGAGCACCATAACATTTTTGTTATTTTAAATATATGGCAGCAAAGTCTCATGCTGCAAGTAAATGAATATGTATATCCGCGATGATTGAATTGAATATATACTCATTAAACCAACTAGCTATAGAATAGAATATAAAGAGAATAATAGATAATGAAGATGACATTGGACGATCACGCAACCGAGGATAACGGGCCGGCTGTTTGATCGGGCCCAACTTTTATAAGGCCCATCTCATATTCATATATGGCATGGCCCGATCGTTTCTATGGATCAGGCCCAGCCAACTATAGAAGAGTCACAGCCCCTTACCACATTGTTGCAAAAAAAAAAAAAAAAATTCAATTTTTGAAAAAAAAAAAAGAGAGTAAAAATTGATATCAACACAAGTTCAACAAAGCAAACTTAACCCTTAGACAAATCTTCCCCCTCTCCACATCCAACTTAGCACCACTCACAACCCAATACCCGGGATTATCCGACGGGCCCCTGCACATCTGCGAAGTGTCCACAAACCTAACCAACTTCTGCGTCTGGACGGGCACGGGCGGCCCGTTAGGGTAAACCCCTGAGTCCACTATGATCTTCTCCGGCGACAACCTCTCCCTGTCCAAATCATTACCGCCGCCGCCCAAGGTCGTACTTATGGTGGAGAAAATACCGCTGGCCTTCGCAGTGTTGCCCTCCGAGGCGCAATGCATCCAATTCGACTGCACGATGTAGGAGCCCCCGACCTTGGAATACATCAACCTTAGGTGCAGGACGGTCTTTCCGTCGTGCTTCTTGACGTGCAGTTGGGCCCCCGTGACCACGTAGACCGCGTCCCGACCGTCCTGATCGAACCACCCCGGGTCGAACTTGACAGGAGCGGTGCACACGTGCGAGCACCTCTTCCACTGGACGGGCTCGAAGTATCGGTGGGTCCCGACCGTCTCCTCCGAGCCGCGCCACAGCGGGACCGACGGCTCGACGATCTTGTCCTGAAAGAGGACGGGATGGTTCACCAAGTGTTGGAGGTGTACCCCTAATCTGTTGCATTTCATCCCCTCGAGGAATAGGCGCATGCCCGTCGCCGGAATATTCCCCGACGTAACCTATATTATTATTTTCATAAATTATATGTAAGTTGATCAATATAAAAGATAACATCATTTTTTTTTTTCAGTTATTATTTTATTAGTAGAATTTCAATTAGAGGTTACCTGGCTGGTATTTACGTACAACTTGGGTCCCATGGGATTGAAGGTGAGGGATGGGGTGGAAAGGGTCTTATTTCTTGGTGGTCCCAACTGAAAGTCGCTGTGGACTGGGGCCCATACCTTGTGGGCCTGAAAGTCTAGGAAGTACTGCAACTCCGACAAAGGTGGCTTATCTGTAGACATCGATCAATTACATCAAATAATGTAATAAAAGAGACAAAACAAATAGAGATTGAATAATAAAATACTTACAACGAAGGTAGAGATTGATTGCGTGGGATAAGAATCCTTTGCCAGGGATTCCTCTGAGCAGTGAGGTGATTGGGATGAAGCTGAAGTGAATCACGTCTGGCTTTAATGGAACTGTAAGAAGCCATTCGCAGTGTGTGCTCACCGATGGATCTCCGCCTTTTCTTGAACATATCACACTTATTCCCTGCAATTAGTTGAATTAAATTCACAACGTCGTATGAGATGGTCAAAGCTTCAAAAAAAAGTCTACAAATGGCTGCTTATGATATGAAAATACGTACATCTTTTGTGGTTATCGAAGCGAAGCTGCTGAGGAGGGGATTTGGGTCGAAGACGTCGAAGGCTGGCGGGGACTGGGAAAAAAAAAGATTTTTTTAGCGTAGATTAATTTAAAAAGGATACAAGCTAGAATGAAGTATTTATTGACCTTTTTCTTGTGCTGTTTATTATTTTTGAACTGCTTTGGAGAAAATGTGCACGCGCCGTTGAATAACTGATCGCCGAGGTTGTCTAAGTGGTTCTTCAACTGCGACGGCTCTAAGTTGGAAGATGTCTCTTGCTTAACGAGAACCACGTCTTCTCCGCCGATGCTCAGCCCTACTATGATATGTGTTCCATATTTCTCAATAAATCTGACACAAAGTAAAAATTAAATAAACGTAATTACTAAAAGAAAAAGGTGTAATTACGTGTCAGGTCCAAAAACATGTTTTAAGTTATGTTTCAGGACCCTGTCAGAATTTTTTTTGGTTAAGGACACGATTTGTATGAAATTTAGAGGTAAGGACCCTGTGTTATACAGTGTATATGAACTGGTACCGGACGACGGTTTTGTGTTATTTCAGAGCACAGAAGTGGTGCTGCATAACAATGAAGTGCTAATGCGAAACACTAAATTGGTACTACAGAACCATGGAGTAGTACTGCAGGTCCACGAACTGGTTACTACATGTCCATGAAGTGGTATTGAAAAACACTTAAGTGAATCGGGTCCTTAGCCCTAAAAATTTTCGGACAGGTCCTTAAATCTAAATGAAACTTAACAGGGGTCATGAACTTTAGTAGCCCCCAAAAAAAATTCTAGAAATGTATGAGAGTTGATTTATTGGATTTAGATTGCGACTTGAGTGAAATAAAAATTAATGAATGACATACAAATGGTACACGACGACTATCATGGTGGTTTGCATGTTATCCGGCCATTTGATTGACTCGTTCTTCTTAAATATAATATAATATATCTGACTAACATACTAGATGAAATTTCAATATCTTAGTCATCCTCATCGGTGCATATGTCAACCCTTTTGAAACTACGGGTTACCAACCATCTTACCTAAGCTAAAATTGAATAAAAATGCAAGTCTATCGTAGTAAGATGGATAATACCATTGTCAAATATTTGAGCAATCATATGCAAATAGCCCGATATAGTAGTACATAAGTCGTGCATGCCTCTTACTATTTTTTTTATTTGATGTTAAAAATTCCAAGAGATGGTTGAAAAGTATTACTTTTCCACATTCACACGCAATAAATAATTAAATACAGATGTACTCAATTTCAACGAAAGGTAATGTGTGCGAGTTTTCCTCATCAAAGACTCGGTCATATGGAGGTGCTCTTAATTTATTTTGTCTAGTCAACAGTATTAAGATGCCATTACCTATCATACGATACGATCTACTACTAAAATTCCAGTTTTTATATAAAAAAAAATTAATAATTATTTAATGCGTTACGTCCAATACTGAAATAAATATTATTACCTTGCCAGAGCAGAAGGATCCCACGTACAAGGAACACCGTTTCTCACTTCATCGGAAAGAACCAAAGGATATCTTTCGACGTTAACACTGAAAAGCTCAATGAAGTATCCATCAAGCCCTAAATGCTTCGTGTTAGAAGCATCCACGGCCCACGACCCGCTATGAAACCCGAACATCGAATTGAACAAGCCCGACGGTATTTTTCCCGACACCGCGCTTTTCTGATTGAATAATTCGGACATCTGAAAAAAATACGCCTATGAATGAGGCCCAGCAAAAAAGAAAAAAAGAAAATCAAACTTGTGGATTGAAGTACTCTTATATTACCTGGTTGAAGTCTAGGATGTCTGATCGATACCTAGTTCGATCTCCTTTATCGCATTTTATGTCGATGGAGACATTATCGTACGACCCGAATCCCGGGATTTGAAGCTGTCTCGTGTCTGCTTCGTTAAGAACGATGAGCCTATCGTCTCCTTTGCAGAACTTGAGTCGAAAATCTGAGGTTAGGTCAAACCCCTTGCCGAGGCTGGAGAGAGCCCTCTTCACAATAGTCTGATCGTTCATCGTACTTGTGTTGTAATGAAAACTATGATGATCTTTTCTCCTTTTTGTCTCACTTGGGATCTATAACATATGTGCGTGTTTTCTAGGACAGAAGGAAATAATAAAGGGTTTGTTATCTTATATATGGGAAGTACGAAGGGATAATGGGTGAAATGTGGAATTTTGTAGAGAGAGAGAGAGAGAGAGAGAGGGTAATTAAGGGGAATTTCATGTTGTTTGAATCATTCCCTCTTCTTGGTTTATAGCCATGAAGTGGACTGTTTTTAGTTTACATATATTTGATTTATTTAAAAGTACCATTGTGTGTCCCTAGCGTGTGTGTCTTTTATTGGGCAAACCCTCTTGCGTTCCTATCGTAACCATGAACTATGTAATAAGGTAAAATAGAGAACGGATTTGCATGTTCAAGGGGATGAATGACGAAGGCTGCTTTGGATTTTTCTATTTGCAATTTTTAATAAGATGATTCGGTTAAAAAACGGGTCAAGGTTTAATATATGAAGTCAACATTTTTATGCCAATAATTAAAATTTTCAAGGGAATTAAATGTCATCAGAGAACCTTTTTGTGGAAATCTAATCCTTTCGATTTTTCCTTTGTTACGTGGTCAAGCTAATAATTAGGAATATCTTCGAAAATTCCGTATATTTGTTTCATTCTGTAATACACAATCCCATGCCACGAAATTGAGGTGAATCGTATCGACGTCTTATTTATGTGGTGTCACTTTACATTTTACGGACAAAAATTACAAAGAGTAAGAACAAGTCAAGAAGACACTGTCCAAGTCAAGTCATATTTTTTTTTTATCTTAGCTTCTTTTTGTTCACAGAAACGCGGAATCCGTTTTTTTTTTATCATATTTTCCAAGGACTGAAATACGTAACCCAAAAAAATCAAGATCAATACAAAAATCAGAAATAACGAAAACATTAATGGAGTGCAAAAACTCAAGAACAGTCGTATGTCAATCTGAAATTTCGAGTGACTTCCTTACCGACATAGATAATGATGTAATAATAAATAATCCGTTCGTATCGTAGAGAAGTAGGGTAGCCTTTTATTAATAAATACAATTTTACAGTTCAATGAAAACAGCAGCCATTTGCGCGTGGCCAAGGAGAAAAGAGATTTACGTACGTAGCCATCAATATCTAATCTACACCTAATGTTATCAAAATGAAACAGAACAGCCAATTGATAGTAAGTAAACTGCACATACCGAACATATGTATTTGGCAAACGTTACCGTTTTGAAATGATTATCATCAGATATTTGGTTCTTATTGGATTAAAAATAAATAATTGACAATTAATATCTATTATTAAATAGAGAATAGTTAGTTAGCCCACCAAACCATTGTCAGAGCAGACTGTTCTCAGGTCCAAAAAGTGGTGCGCTACTATTGAATAGAAGGCAAACAGAGCAGTAAAAAAGGAAAAAGAAAAAAGAAAGAAAAAAAAAAAGGACGAGGATGTCGCGAGAGGTTGATATGATATGTAGAGGAAGAGATGCGCTCAAATCAAAACTGAATAAAGCTAATTAGTCAGTCTGCGCTAAATTGTGTTCCTCCATTTGAGTAGTAGTAGTTCACAATCTGCGTATTATCATGTCAGAGGAAAAGACGAAAGAACGAAGCTTTAACAACAAAATGGATGTATCCAAAGAAGACACAGAGCATAGGTTTTCATACCACTTATATATATATATATATATATATATATATATGTATGTATGTATATAAACATAGCAGCTAGTGAGTGAGGGACGACGACTCTATAGACTCTTCAAGTTGAGCCTCTTGGGGTTGAGTTGAGGGGCAAGAAAGAGCCACTATTTGCCTCCCATCACATCAGTCGAATGCAGTGAAATTGATTTCTGCAGATAGATAGAGAGATACCTGCGCTTATGATTTGTGGGAATTTCTTTCTTGGCTATCGCTTGCTTGGCTTGGATTCCGACAACTTGAGCTGCGCTGCGCTTCATTGCTGACCTGAAAATGGAATCGAAGATGCGAGAAACATAGCAGCGCGGTTTTTTCCGCCGGAATTAAAGGTGGGCCATAATGTGCTTGTTTTTACAAAATAAATAAATAATCCTATATTGGGTTGGGCTATAAATATAGTAGTAGTAGGACTAAATTGAATGTGTATACTGTATAGTTGGTTACGAGGCCCATTTTGAAGCGCAAATTTGTTAGTAGATTTTTTTTTTCTCACTTTTTACTTTATTTTTTGTTCGTTAGTCGCCGTAAGATGACGACTAATTTTTAAAGAATCCATGTCCAAAAATGCAAAAAAATTGCTCCTTTCCGTCAAATTCGACATGATCGCCGGCGAGCGTAACGAATTAACTTTTTTTCCGTCGTCTTCTTCGTTACGTCTTACGGCAAAACCTTCAAAAGGTTTCTTTCCTCGCACTTTCCGTTCCCATTGTGTCGCAAAACGTTGTTCCTAACTAACACATCCCATTCCAAAGCATATACAAACACAACGCAAAGCCGATCAAGTCTTGGGATCATTATCGATGCAAAAAATATCCGATTAATACCAAAAAAATAATAATAATAATAATAACAATGCAAGGGAGGATACGAAGATCATTAACCTCCATAAAAGAGCACTCGTGCGTCAGCTACGCCAAGATCTTAACCCTAGGAGGCTTCTGCAACCTCGATCTAACGGTCGTGAAGGCAACTTCGCCCGACGATTTCCCTTACAAGAGAAGTACGTCCAAGAATTCCTCAACGTATTCTCAATATCTTCTTCTTCTTCTTACCGTGCCTTCGCAGTAAGCATCTCAAGACGATTTTCGAAGACAAGGTCATGGAGGGTTGCCCTAAAGTGCTTGTTACTACTCCACCGTCTCCTAAGAACAACGGTCCACGAACGCATCGAGCCACTGCGAGCCGCGCTGCTATGGGCTCGAACCAACGGTTCTATCTCCCTCAATCCTTGCAACTTCCACGACCGCTCATCCACGGCTTCTGAGGACTACTCGTCTTTTGTACGAGCGTACGCTGGGCTGCTCGGCGAAACCCTAGAATTCGATTCTACTTTAACATTCAATGAAGAAAACCCTAATTTCCTATGCACGCCTAGTTTTACTACAAGCGAGTCAGATAAAGAGCCCAAAAATGAGGACTTGGAAAGAACAATAGGCATCTTACGCCAACTGCAAAGCATGATCGATAGGGTAATAGAATGCAGGCCCTTCAGCGAAGGCGCAGCAAAGAGCTTCCTCGTTCGTTCTGCGAGAAGCACATTTTATGCGAAAGCTTCGATTTTTACGAGAATTTCAAAAGAGAGATGGCTGTGGTTTTGGACAGTATGATTCAGCTGCCTTCTTACAGCAGCAGCTTATTATTAGAGGCCTTAAGCATATACAAGAAAGCTTCATTACAAGCCGACCATCTTTGTCAGTTCTACGAATGGTGCAGAAATATGGGCTATTCTCACGAGTATCCATTGATAGAGAGTATTCCCAGCGTTCAAGTTCGGGCGATGGAATCGTTTATTATTGATTGGGATGTGGAAATTGAGAGATGGGCCGTCGTCTCCTCGGTCGAGCGAGGCTACGAATGACGATGGAGATTGTCGAGGATGGGTGGCGAAGGATGACGTTGAAATTGAGCCGTTGATTAAGAAAGAGTGAGATGATGATTCGAGCCTTGGATGGGAAGAACTATTGGAAGCTTCTTTGATGGAAGAAGATCATCCATTGCAGCAAATGCAGCCGTGTAATAATAATAATCCATATGGTATGATGATTCAAAAAACTCGTTTTTTGCCTTCTTCAGCGCCAAATAGCAGCGAATTCGTATTATTATGTGTCGTGTCCTAACTTACCTTTGGCGCCATGGGGATTGTGACCTTTGATCATTGATGTATTGTAATATTTGTGTTTGCTTTTCTGGGGAAATAAGTAATATTTCATATTCTATGATTACAGTTTGGGCTCTTGTCCTTGGGTTGCGTGCGTTATATGGCGAGCTTTTGGGCTATAATTTAGAGGGGGAACATAATCCGTGATTTCCTGATGAAAATGTAGCATTGAATCATCCACCCCACCCTCATCGATTACATATCGAGTTTCTAATAAGTACATTTTCTATATTAAACTAATATGTAAATCGGACATATAAATGGTAATAAATGCAATGATAGAGTAATTCATGAATTCGAACCACCACACCATTTTCCATTTAACCCCTATTTGAGCAATTCTCGAGAACCATCTTTTGAGGAGCCACAATCAAAGTTTGACCTTACTGGAAAAGAAACTAGCCTTATCGAAATAATATAAAGTACTAACCAATTTTACGTGCAAAAAGAATACATATATATATACATATTATTTTGCGTTACATGACTCTTTTATTTTACGACCTCGTCCGAGCAATTTCGTAACTTAAACTACTGATTTATTATTGTCCGTGATTTACGAGGGGCCCACACGCACGTTGCCAGCTGTACTCCTCTTATCTCTCTCTCTCTCTCTCACGCACACACCTTTTCTTTGCCTTCACCACTCACTACCTTAGTCCTTAGGGTTAGCTACCAATGTCTTCCCTTCTTACGTTATTTAAAATATAAAACAAGAAAAAAAAAAAGGAGTTGAAGAAAATCTTCTTTACAATTTACACATTCTCCTCTGCGAAATCTCTCATCTTTCGTGAGAAAGACAACCCTTCGTTCATCATCGCATGGCAGTAACCTAAACCCCCAACAGCAAAAAAGGCAACCTTTTTTTTTTGTAGTTGTTACCTCCTTCGATTGTCTGTCCTAAACAGATGGGTTCTTCAATTACGCTCAAACTCTTGTCTATATGCTTGCTCTTGTCATCTCCATCGCTCAATGTCGTTCGTTCTCAGTCCATCTCAGACGGCGACGCCGCAGTTCTTCAGGCCCTGAAAAAGTCCGTCAACCCGCCGGGCTGCACCGATCCGAACCCGTGTAAATGGGTACCCGTTCAGTGCAGCAGAGACGGTCGGGTCACCCGAATCCAGCTCAAGAACATGAACTTAGTCGGGCCGCTGCCGCAAACAATCGCGAATCTGACGGAATTGCAGGATTTTGAGGTGCAGTTCAACCAACTCACCGGCCCTTTGCCGAGCTTCGCCGGCCTGAGCCAGTTGGAGACGATTATCGTCAGCAACAACAACTTCACCTCCGTGCCGTCCGATTTCTTCGACGGCACGACCTCCTTGAGCACCGTCTACATGGACTACAACCCGTTTCGAGCGTGGGTCATACCCGCCGGCATCAAGGACGCCGCCGGCCTGAAAGTCTTCTCCGCCAATTCCGCTAATCTGACCGGGCCTCTACCCGACTTTTTCGGGCCGGACAGGTTCCCTAGTTTGACCACTCTGCATCTGTCCTTCAACAGCTTCGCGGGTCCCCTGCCGGCGTCACTTTCCGGGTCGTCAATCGGGTCGCTGTGGCTCAACGGACAGATGGGCTCTTCGAGATTGAACGGCAGCATCAACGTCCTTCAGAACATGACCTCCTTAGGCCACGTTTGGCTTCACGGAAATTCCTTCTCCGGCCCATTGCCCGACTTCACAGACTTAGTTCAGCTGCAGAACTTGAGCTTAAGAGACAATAGGTTCACAGGGCCAATCCCGCCCTCTCTAATCGGTCTAAAGAGCCTCGCGGTTGTGAACTTGACGAACAACTTATTGCAAGGAGAGACGCCCGCGTTCGCCCCCGGCGTTCAAGTCGATATGAAGCCGGGCAGCAACAGCTTCTGCCTGCCCGATCCCGGGCAGGCCTGCGATTCCCAGGTGCTGGCTCTGCTCGAATCGGCGGGCAGCGTAGGTTACCCTGCCCAGCTTGCAGAAGGTTGGAAGGGCAATAATCCCTGCGATGGTTCTTGGCTTGGAATCACTTGCAGCAGTGGAGGCAACAACGTAACGGTGGCGAATTTTCACAATATGGGGCTCGCCGGCTCCATTTCCCCGAGCTTCGCAAAGCTTGGCTCTTTACAGAGATTGATCCTTTCCGACAACTACTTAACCGGGCCGATCCCTAACGAGCTCACGACCCTCCCGAACTTGGTCGAGCTCGACGTCTCGAACAATCAGATATTCGGGAGAATCCCGTCTTTCAAGAGCTCCGTCGACGTCAAAACTGCCGGGAATTCGAACGTAGGTAAGGACGGTCCGCCTCCGGCAGCCGGCGGCGACAACACCACGGCCGTCGCCGGAGCTGGCTCCGGCGCCGGAGGGAAGAAGCCGGCGGCCGGCGCGGTGGTGGGCTCCGTCCTCGGCGGAGTCGCCGCCCTCGCATTCGCCGGAGTTTTGGTCTTCTCCTTCTTCCTCTATAGGCTCAAGAAGCGAAAGAGCAGAGTCCAGCCTCCCCACGCGGTGGTCGTCCATCCCCACGACTCGGGCTCGGACGACCCAGCCGCGAAGATCACGGTCGCCGCGAGCGTGGCCCACAGCCTGGCGGGCAGCAGCAGCGGCGGGTCCCACCACGACGTGCGCATAGCGGAGGCGGGGACGATGGTGATCTCCATTCAGGTGCTCAGAAACGTGACGAACAACTTCGGCGAGGAGAACGTCCTCGGCCGGGGCGGGTTCGGGACGGTCTACAAGGGGGAGCTCCACGACGGGACGAAGATCGCCGTGAAGAGGATGGAGTCGGGCGTGATGAGCGAGAAGGGACTGGACGAGTTCAAGTCGGAGATCGCCGTCCTTACGAAAGTGAGGCACAGGCATTTGGTCGCTTTGTTAGGGTACTGCCTCGACGGAAACGAAAGGCTCCTGGTGTACGAATACATGCCTCGGGGGACGTTGAGTAGGTTCTTGTTCGACTGGAGCCGCGAGGGATTGAAGCCCCTCGAGTGGACGAAGAGGGTCGCCGTTGCCTTGGACGTGGCTCGTGGGGTCGAGTACCTCCACGGCTTGGCTCAGCAGAGCTTCATTCATAGGGATCTCAAGCCCTCGAATATCCTCCTCGGGGACGATATGAGGGCTAAGGTTGCAGATTTTGGGCTCGTTCGGCTTGCCCCAGATGGTAAGGCCTCGGTGGTCACTCGACTGGCCGGGACGTTCGGCTACCTCGCGCCCGAATATGCTGGTAATTAAGTTTTTTTTGGTTTAATTGTTCTTTCAGTCTTGTAATTAGTGCGTGGCGTTATAGGGACCGAAAATTGAGAGGGTGACATTATAATCTAATAACTTTCAAATTAAGCAATTTACGGACGTTGTACGTCAATTTTTGTTCCAAAAATTGCTTAATTTTGAAAGCCGCCAGAACCCTAGATAATAGGCTTTTTAGCGTATAAATTGCTTAATTTTGATAGTTATCGTCCGTATAGTGCGACCTTCGAAATTCTTAGTCCACGTAACGTCGCCCCCTTAAATTGCAGGATCGAAAAAATAATTAGCCCTCAAGTTTTTTAAATTCGGAGTGACGTCGGTCAGTCTGTTTTATCCAACTCACGGCAAAAAAAAAAACATAAAAAATTCTCGTGCAGTGACGGGTCGGGTGACGACTAAGATCGACGTGTTCAGCTTCGGCGTAATCCTCATGGAGATGATAACGGGCCGAAAAGCCCTAGACGAGTCCCAGCCCGAGGAGAGCCAGCACCTGGTCCCGTGGTTCAGGCGTATGCTCGTCGACAAGGAGACGTTCCGCAAGGCCATCGACCCGACGATCGAGCTCGACGATGAAACCCTAGCGAGCGTCGAGACGGTGGCCGAGCTTGCGGGCCACTGCTCGGCCCGCGAGCCGTACCAAAGGCCCGACATGGGCCACGCGGTCAACGTCTTGTCTTCTTTAGCCGAAATGTGGAGGCCCGCCGAGCCCATGGACCCCGACGATCTGTATGGGATCGACTACGACATGACCCTGCCCCAAGCCGTTAAGAAATGGCAGGCGCTCGAAGGCTCGAGTGGCTCGACGATGGGCTCGATGTATTTGGGGAGCGGCGATAATACGCAGACTAGCATACCCACTCGGCCCGCGGGATTTGCGGATTCGTTTACTTCAGCCGATGGTAGGTGAGTGAGAAAGAGATTGATTGATTGGTTTGAGGTTTGATTTTGTGTATTGCTTGTGCTTGCTTGATGGGAAGAACTGTATGAATTTGTTTTTTTTTTAAGGTTTGTGTTAAGCATATTTCTTCGTCAATGAGAAATTGGGCGTTAGTTGTATTGTTTGTAATTAAGTTTTTTTTTTCTTTGTCGAGTATTGTCTTCTTTTTTTTTTGGGATGTCTGTTTTTTGAAGGGAATTCGAATTAAATGTTTAGTGGTGCTTAAAAAATAATCGAATAAAATACTTGAAGATGTTCTTACATGAGTCATAAGTGAGTTTAGGTTTAGGTGTGTGCATTAAAGAATGTTGTCAGGAGATATTGAATGTCTGGTTCTGTTCTGCTATTCTCTTCCTTCTCATTGGCTACTGATAGCGGTTGTTTATTAATCGTTTTCGGCAAACGAATTAAATTATTGTTTCTTTTGGAAAGGGGTTGTTAGTCTTGTTATTAGGAACTCGACTTTTTTATATGAGTTTATTAGTGTAAGAAGATGATATTATATAATAGTGTTATTATATGTTTCATCTTTGTCTAAACGTGCCTGCATTTTGGCGGATTTGGCGCCGCTTCTTCTGGTTCTATGTCTTGGTATATATGAAATCACGTCGTCCTCTATAGAATATTATAATATATATGTATAAATATTTTTTTCCCCTTTTCAAGTGGCTTTTGACTTGTTGGATCTTTTCGTGCACGCTTATGCATGGGATTCCTTAATTAATATTTCATGTAGTTGGTCGTGCGTGACCAGAATCCGTCAATCACGTGACTGAGTAAATAATTATAGTAATCTCATTGTAATAAGTAAATCTAATTGCGAAGAGTTATTGCAATTCCAATTCGTGCATGGGATCTATCGACTTCTCGACTTTGAATTGCCAAATATATGAGTAGAAACTACAGCTACGAAATAATGGATGTCAAGGGACAAATTCTAGACAAGTGCAGATGTAAATCATTCATTCATCAGTTATATAGTCCAGCAACAAGACAACATCAATGTGGACCAAAGATTTGGTGAACCAATAATTCGTAACGTAAAAATATTATTTATGAAGCCATAAATGTTTATGGTTGCAAATTATGAATTCCGCTGGACCTTTTCTGGGTGGTCGAGCATTTAAAATTTTGTTTGGTTGCAATGCAACGACATGTAATGTAACCACAACAATAATTGAAATGGATAACGATTTTTTGTTTGGCTTCATAAATTTAAAATATGAAATTCAGCTGAAATAATCTTTTTTTCTTCTCATCCAAAGGGAGTGTAGCAGATAATGTCATATCATAAAAGAAACCTCAAGCCGTTTAGTGAGAAAATAGCCGCTCTTTTTTTACATCTCCTTCAAAACCTCACATTCAATTTTATTTCTAAAGCCAAAAAACTGTCCGAATCAAGATTTTTCTTGATCTTCATCACCGCTCTCATCTCATATGGATTTCCCAATAAAATGTTCGTGGGAAGTATCATTCGATTCGCCAGAAACATCATCGTCAGCGTCGACGTTATTCTCCATTTTGTTCGGCGGTATAAAAACTCCCGTCCCCGAAACACGCAAAACTGGCGACTTTTGATGATAAACAGTCCCAGGCGTCGTTTGGAAAATCTGTGGACGGCCGAGATTCCGCGGTGGGGCCCACTGTGTAGGAACGCGGGGATTGGCTTTCCTCGGCAGCGACTTTAGGAAGGTGACGATCATACGCTTCTTATTCATCGAACGTATTGCGTGCCTCGAAAAATCGGCCGACCCGCCCTTCATTACGAGCACGGACCTTTTTACGAGGGAGGAGGAAAAAAATTGCCTTAGAGAAGAAATAAGTACTCTGAATTTTCGAGATATGGCTTCGTTTTCTTACCCGGGCGATAGGGAGATTTTGAGGGCCCCGCGATATTCCCCGGGCCGATCGAATGTAACAACCTTACCGAACGACATATCGCAGTCGGTCAAGAAAAGCGTACAGATGGGCCTTTCGTACCACCGCGGCCACACGTGAGGGTGCGAGTGATCGCCCTACGAAAAAATCGAGTGTTTTTTAAAAAAAAATAACCAACTTTTTTGTTAGCTTCATCGTAGTTTGCAACCTCGCCGAAGATATCGATGAAGCACGTATCGGGCTTCGTGGCAAGAACTTCTTTGGATAGTAGAAATTCGATGGCGTTCATCAGCAAGTCGGGGATGGGCTCTGTTTTCTGATCGATCTGCAAAACGTAAACTATGTGCCAATGCCCCGAAATACAGAAAGATTAACTGATCGAATGATAAAAGATATTAAAAGCAAGAAACGAGCCTTTCGACGTCGAAGAGGATGATTCATCATCTTCGTGGGGCGAATCTGTAGCAGGCGAACCTAGTTGGATAATCTCTCTTCCATGGCCCCTCATAGGTCTCTTTGTCACGGTATAAGTTTGACCTGTTATGGTTATACGAGGAAGAGAGATTATTACATTGATTATTACTACCATGACATATTTGTAAACATTTAGGCAACATATATTGACTTGCCTTGCAACTGTCCTTTGATACCAGCAGTTCTCAGATCATTCACCAGTGTGATGAGCTTAGAAACTTCCGAATCTGTATATAGGTCTTCGTAAAGCTCCATTCCTTCAGCTGCATTAATCTATCGATCGAAGCGTTTTAAAGAAAGAAACTTACGATTATTAAGTCATCGACACATAGCAAGATAACAGAAAGAAGTGTCCAAGAAGAGGAACTACTGATTTTCCATCAAAAATCTCGGGAGCTATGAAAGTTTTTGGGGCGATCTCACGATTCTTTTTCGCTTGCTGGGCTGATTCGGAGAGGAGCGATCCTGAGAAAATTACACGAGAAAAAGATCCCATATGAACTATTTGAGAGAGAGAAGATCAAAGATGATATCAGATTCGTAATCACCTCCGATCTCTGTTGTGTGTGAGTTTTCAGACAATGCCGGCGAGCAAGCCACTTTTCCATTGCATTCTCCTATCACTTTTATGAGCAACAATTGCAGACAATAATCAAACACACACCATACTCAGAAAATAAGATAAAAACAAGATCAAACCACGCACCTTTCTTGCCATCGTTCTCAGTCCCATTCCCATTCGCCTCTGCGCCGAAACGGACCTTTTGGCCACCAACCTCGCGAGCCTCGCCGGCAGAAGAATCCTTTGGCGGCCCACCACCGCCATTCGCCTGCCCGTTAAAATGACCCTTTTGCCCTCCACCCCCGGCGAGTCTTCTGCTACCTCCCCTCAGCTGCTGCTGGCGCCTCCAACCCACTTGGTGCAAGGCGGTGAAAACCTCGGCCACCGAGAAATACTGCTGCATATGCAACGCCGGGCCCCAGCTATGCCTCCTCTGCTGTATACGTCCGACGGCATCATCGTACTCGCCGGGCTCGCCGACGGCCCTCAGATGGTGGCAGAGAGCGTCTATAATCGCATTAGCAGCTGCGAATTCGCCCCTCAGCCACATCAAGAACCCATCTTTCTCATGATGCTGCTGTTGTGGGTTGTACCATTGGGACGGAATTTTCTCGGATTTCCCTGCCATTTTCACAGGTGTCTACGTCCTGCGACTTGCGAATGGACTTACAATAGAGAGAAAAATTCGCAAATTCCGCGAAACTGCGCACGAAATCGTGATTAATGGGCTAGGATCATTGACGCTTGGCTGATGATATTAGTTCCAGATCTGAACGTGACCTGGGAAGAAGGAAAGGTGAAACCTTTGCGCTGTTTCGTTTGAGCTATTTAAAGATCTGAAAACCCAAAAAACTCCTGCCTTGTGAAACACGTGTATCGTACGTAATTTCAATGCAATCGAGCGTATTCAATTGACCTTTCTTGATTAGACTGTTTATTAATAGCCCTTTTTCTAAAAAAAAAATTGACCTTTACTTCACGAATAAGGATTTAGTAATTTGTGGTTTCTTATTCAATTTCCAAATTGGAAAATTTTTCTGGCCCTCTGGGATGGGCTTGGGAGGGCATTCTTGTCAAATGCATAAAATAGTTCCTGGTAAAAGGTTAACTTGTTTTCTGTTATCATCTTTAGCAGAGAGACTTTAAGATTCAGGAATTCCGCAAAGACATTTCTTGAGGTGACTTTCTTGCAGTGCGTGGGCGAAACTTTCTGAGGTGACTTTCTTTACCTGCCTTTTGCATCTCTTACTTTTCCTTCTTAAAGAGAGAAATATGCTTCGTCATCTTTCTTTCTATCCATTTGATTGTATGTACCCTTTATCTCATTTTCCTATCACCTTTTGCCGAAACGTATTCGTCGAATCAAATTGACGTTTTCTGCTGGGAAAACTGTTCATGTGAAAGAGTTCGCTCGTTTTTGGGCTGTTTTTATTGCATGGTTTCGCTTTTACAGCCCAATCCAACTTCAGACAAACGCAAAAGCTTACTTAAGACATGAGATATAGTGATGACCTTACGAAATAAACTTTTACGACAGATCAGCCCACGCAGATGATCATCATCATCTCTGCCGACCACTCAAATCCCATCTCTGTACAATATTCAGAGCAAAAAAAAAAACCAAGAAAAATGAGAAACAAACATCCTCACAATTTCAGACTCAGATCAATAACCGCCGGGCTTTTCATCGTTTCTTGAACCGTCATCTGAAAATTCACATCAGCAGTACGGCCCGCCGGGCCAAGCCCGACACCAGTTTCAACCTGTCGGAAACTCCCCGGCCAAGAGAACTCAGCTTCTTCGCACTCAACGTATATCTGCGGCGGCAGCATCCCAGCAAAGCATCCTTGCTCCGCAAACCTAGCACCACCTCGTACGACGAACCCACTGTTTGTCTGAGCCGCCGCCGAGGCGGCGTGGGCTTCGACCCCTAAAGACCTGAAAGCAGATCCGTGCAAGGGAAGAGAAGCTAAGCTAGCGTATCGATCTGAGAAGATGCCCATCCTCATGGCCCTCTTCGCTAGGGTTCTTTCTCGCTTGTGCGCGTTTTGGTGGCCGCCTAAGGCTTGGGAGCTGTAGAATTTTCTCCGACAGTAGTTGCAGGAGAAGACCCGTGAGCTTCGAGGTGGGTGGTGGTTAGATTCTTCCGCCGCCGCCGCCGCCGGCTCGTCGGAGGCTTGGCTTTCGAACCCTAGCATTAGGTCTAAAGTCATGGGGTTCATCGATTGGTCTTGGAATGATGATGAAGAAGCTGCTGCTGCTACTAATTGGCTTGTGGCCTCTGATTCTTCTTCAGATTGGTTATCCATGTTGAAGTTTGGAGAAGGCATCTTATGGCAATCGTACGATGATAAAACAAGTGTTGATTTTCAGACAAATCTGCTGCCAAGAATCATCTCCAACGAGTTATTTCATCAGATCAAGAAAATCATTATCCCAACTATAAAACAACTGCCCAGAAAAGAAAAACATCCCATCAACAGTTCTCATTCAAGATTCATCAAGAACGTGTGATTTTAAAATTCATAATCAAGAAAGCCCAGCTTCGAAATAAGCTCCACGAGAGCAAAGATTAGAATCTCAGGCATGATATAGTTGATGATTTTTCTTTACTTGTAACAAGTATGATCATTAAAAGAGAAGAGAAGTGTCTTTTACCTTAAATCTGCAGGGATTTTATTGTCAAAGAAAGGACAGATCGTGCAGGAGAGTTGGTTAGAGATCTCTAGTTTTTGCCCAAAATGGTGTGAAAGAAGTTTTCTTTCTCCATATGAAACGAGGCTTTCGAAGACAGTTGTGGTGAAGAGTATTTAGGGATGGAGAGAAAGAGAGAGAAAGGTGGTGGTGGTCAGATTGTACATTTGATGGAGACTGTTTTTTGTCTGTGTGTTCTTTTTTTTTTTAAATACTGTCGTCATTCAGCAAATGTGGAAATGGAATCAAAGTGAGAAAGAAGAAGCAATACAATACAGACGATTATTATATATATAATAATTAGTGAATTTAATGTACTTTACCCACTGCAGTGTACGTAATGGCAATGCAAGCTCAACTTGTCATGAAGACACAAACTAGTGCATACGTGGTAAGTACTGTTATCATTATTTGATATTTAGATGTTTAAGTAATATTTTGATTATTTTTATAAAATTTATCATTAGCAGGTTTCAGCGAATGAAGTTCGCTTTATTCTTATTCCAACGTTGATATCATTACAACCCCTGGAATAATATATAGTTTTCTTGCCTTTATTTACAAAGACAATCTTTTAAATCCTACAAGAATAATGGTTGGATAATATTCATTAAATGAGCATCTTCGCAAAAGTAAATTCTTGAAACACCTCGATATATAATTATAGAAAATAATCATCGTAATCTGATAATATTCGATGGTTCGAAAATATGACTTACTGTTGGAAACAAATTCTTGCTTTAGTTATATTAGAACTATTAAAATTTGTAGAAAGAGAACAATAATTAGGAGTCCCATATCCTCCCCACTCCATAAATATTCATTCCCATGCCTCTGCCGAGAACCATATATATGACACTTGAGTGGTCGAAAAAAAAAAGGAAAACATTATATTATATTATTATTTTGTTGGCCCTTTGCAGCAAATTAAAGCCAATTCAAAACACACAGAAGAGGCTCAGATCAGTGCAGAACTACACATGTTTCACCACCCTTTTCTTGTCCCCATGCAACGCCCACAAAGCAGTACTCTATACTATCTCTTATGGAGGACCACTGTGTGTGTCTGTGTGTTTTATTTATTTATTTATTTATTTTGTAATATACATACATTATTATTTAAATAGAGCTGGGTTTTATTGCATTCAAGATAGCTATTCTTATCAGCTTATTAGTGTGGCTTGTCATGTTTTTTCAAGACAAGTTGGATCCAGCGCGGACCGAAATAAAGCATTAGCCCACTAATTACGCCAATTACTTAGAATAATGCAATTTAGATTTGGTGAAAGATTTTCTCACATCATTCGTTATATTTAAATCAACTACCGCTGATAACGTGTAGGTAAACAATTAGCTAAGTGGAAGGAATGTTGATTTTGCATTGAGCCCCTAAACTTACTTAGTATTTAATTGCGTTACTACATTAAGTTCTTTTGTACAATGTTTAAGTGAGTGATCTCTATTGTTTATTACATCGCAATCTAGTCGACTGTACGAACACGAGGTTGCATGTGAGCTGCTAATATGGCTATACATAGGGCTCGTATGATGTGATTGTATAGATCGGCCATGGGACGTGTATCACTAATCATACACACCTAACACACACCTCAGACACATCTATCAAACACAATTTACGTCATTACACAAATAATTAATACACACATATCAAACATGTTAAATACAATATCAACAAAATCCTAGTATAGCAAACAAATGACTTATACCCATGTAATCCATTAACATAATATCAAACGACCCATTAACTATCCAATACTCCCATTCTTATGTAAGTTAGTCAAGTAGTTAAGTAGAATCATGCCACGATCACTTTACCATCGACGATGTCAATGCTTCAAGACAATTTGTTACTCTCCCCGTCCCATTAGTTTTTGTATACTGCTTTACTGGGCCCGCTAGCTTTTGTACATTTCATTTTTAGCAAAAAACTATCACAAACAATCAATGTAATAATATAAATATTGTTAAAAGACAGTCAAATTTTTTTACCTTTTAACTGTACTATATTATTAAATTATTCAGTTTCTTAAAAATCGTATACTATTTTACTTTTTAACTGTACTATATTATTAAAATATTCTGTTCCTTAAAAATCGTGCTATATCCCAAATGTCAAACTAATGGGACGAGGGAGTATTATTTTTTTCATTGTAGAATGACATAAACTATAAAATTAGTTTTTTTTGTTCTTAAGATTCTATTTTCGAGGAGTGCTCCAAATGGCACTTAAATCATGATAAAGTTGAGAGCATAAACGTTAAAGAGGAAAAGATGAAATGAAAGAGACTTGTTACGTAAACAATTTTAAATCCCATCATGAATAGAATCAAAACGACTCGTCTCTATCGCACTTGTTTTTAATAAATGGTATAGTACCTAACTAAACCTAAATTATTTCAATATATATTCTGTCCACTAGTATAATCTGATCTTGAAATGGATATTCGATTTAATTAATTTTAATTTTGTTTATTTATATGTCAAGAATTGAGCCCAGCACCAAAAGCCCAAATTCGATAAGCGACAATATAGCCCATATTCAGCCCAAACAAGATGAGCCCAAATTACTTTTTTTGTTTGTTCAATTAAATGTGAAAAAAATCTGTAACTCGGTGGGTACACCACATTCTCTCTCTCTCTCTCTCTCTCTCTCTTGTCTCTCTCTCTCAAGAAAAGATCAAAAGAACCTCAGAGCTGTTTATCAAGGCGTGAGTGTTCTCTCTCATTGAATCTCAACCTATCTCGGAGTTTTATTGGCTTTTCTCCTTGCTTCTCTTTCCTACGTGACAGCTTCGAAACATTTGAAAAGATATAATTTTTAATTTGAAACAAAATATCTATACGCGCTTGCTAATTGGTGCTTTCGATTTGTGTTTTTCGTGGCCCTGTAGTGTATATGGCAGATCTGTCATGGGCTTCTGCGATTACCAAGGATCTGTTTTTTTTTCCTAATTGCTTATGTTCGTTTTGCATTAGGGTTTGAATGATTAATAAGATTCCTATTTTGGCCTCGCGTTGATTCCTTTTCCAGGCAACGCCTCTCTGAATTCGTTTATTGTTTTTCTGAAATTGGTGTTTGTTTCTGTGATGTTTTCGAAATGCAATCCCTGCCAGTTACTACCTTGAGCTAATTCACTTGTAACCGCTTGAAAGCTCAACCATGAAATCTTTAGCTTATTAGAGGCGTTCGTTCATTTTTAGATCATTCTTTTGTGTCTTTCTTACGCTCGTATGTTGTTAACTACATTGATTGATTCTGCTTCTTCGATTTCTTCATAGTACTGCGTAAACATATTAATCAGGAATGCCAATGCCTTGCATGATAATTCTAAGGTTTTTTCCCCCTTCTCTGTAGTCTCTAATGGACGATGACAACTTGAGAAATTGGGGATACTATGAACCTCCACTCAAAGGCAGCCTCGGCCTTCAGCTCATGTCTTCCGTGACAGAGCGAGACATAAAACCTTTTCGCCAAGATTCCATAGTGATTCCTGCAAATGGTGCATTTCATCCCCGCGACCGTGTTAAGACAGAACCGCTTATCAATCACATGGACTATGTCCAAGACAGTTGGATCAATCACCGCGATAAGTTCTTGCACATGTTCCCTTCGAATCATTACACCAACCCTCTTCTTGGCGAGCCTTCAAGTTCGAGCCCCCATCACCGTTCGATGCAAATGATGCCTCAGCCCGATACAAGCATTAAGGAAGAAGATCCAACAGTGAGAAAAGAATCGGGGGCCCCCAAAAGGAAGTTGGGTTCTTCTTCGAACAATCCTAAAGCCCCAAAGGGAAAGAGGCCCAGGAAAGTTCAGGGAAATGGTAATAATCCACCTCCTCGCCGTGCTGAGAGGGAGAAAAAGAGCATGGACATGGTCATAAATGGGGTTAATATGGACATTTCGGATATGCCTGTACCTGTCTGTTCATGCACTGGTACGCCACAGCAGTGTTATAGATGGGGTTGTGGTGGTTGGCAAAGCGCTTGTTGTACGACGACCATATCTGTCTACCCTTTGCCTATGAGTACGAAGAGGCGCGGGGCGAGAATCGCTGGTCGTAAAATGAGTCAAGGTGCTTTCAAGAAGGTGCTGGAAAAACTCTCCTCAGAAGGTCACGACTTTGCCAACCACCCTATTGACCTGAGGACTTACTGGGCAAAACACGGTACGAACAAGTTTGTTGTGATTCGATAGATTCTGTGATTTTCTTAAAAGGGGCAGAGATTTCGTGGGAAGTAAGAATCGTCAAAGTGTTTACGCCCCAATGAGCTGACATCACTTGCTAACTTGAAGCCCTGTTTGCGAACGTATATGTAGATAATGTCGGTTCACGTGACCTTTCTGATCTGATCATGCTTTAGCTTAGACTTAATTTTTGGCCGTTAGACATGATTATCTCTGTATTTGTTACGCAATCTGAGTCCATTGTAAGGGAAGAAAGGATGATGGATTATTTATTTTTGAAGATTAATCTTGCTTTTCGGTTGATACTCGTCTCATCTGCTGTGGGGTTTGTAGGATCTGTGCTTGAAGAAGATGAGAAAGAAGTAAATGGGATTGAATGAACTCAAATATCCTTCACAAACAACAAACAAACTACAAGATGATCAGATCAGGCAATTCTTGCTTATTATACTCTTGCACTTGATAATCGATCAAAGGCGTATCGAAGGGGTTATTCGACGTCTTCTTCTCCGCAAGCTCTTCGCCGCCGTCATCGAATCTCTCCCACTTATCCGTAATAACAGTCCTCAGCAGGCCGTTCTCTTTATTACAGACTTCTTGCGCATCTTCTCCCACGACCACTATCGCTTTCTCTTCTTCGACCTCGGCTCCTCCTACGGCGCCCGTCGAATCAAAATTCAACCCATCGATGATCTGCTCGAGTTCTCGAATCCCTTCTTCGGGCAGACGGTCGATCCCAGGAAACTCGGAAGCATTCACCACTCCGATTTCCTTGCAGAACTCGAAATAAACGGTCAGATCGTCGCCCTGCTGCACAGCCTTCTTGACGACGCTCAGCGCCATCGCAGCCTCGATTTTCCCGCCCGAATAAATGTTCATCAGAACGACTGCAATCCCGCGACAGATTCTGCTGTAAATGTCGTAGATCTCAATCACAAGCCTGTCCATAGCATCGAGAACCAACGGCCTGTAAGAGACCGAAAAATGAGGCTTTATCTGAACCAAAAGGTCGATCAGCCCCTGAAGCTTCTGCAGCAGAACGAGCTCGTGCGCGATCGAAAACCCGCTTTCCCCGCCGTTCTTCTCCTCCGTGTGCTGAAATATGAGCGTCGATTTCTGGTCGAGGAAGGCGTAGTAAGCCCTCACGAACGAGTCGTAAGCCCAGGCCTTGGCGTCCCTCCGAGCCCTAAAATCCGAGAGGTCGAAGGGAAGCCTGCCAATCTTTCTCACGCACGGGATTCGACTGTTTAGGACGTTGTGCATGAGGTAGAGTCCCTTCAGGGCGACGATCCAATTCCTCGTCTTCTCCATTCGGTTGGAAACGGACCACAAGATGGGCTTCAGATTGAGGGGCGAAAGGCGAATCCATTCGCAGACGCGGTCGACGTTTCGCTGGTCGAACTTGCGATCGTCGGCGTGGCTCGTGGCTCGAATTACGGCCCTTTCGATCTCAGGGTGTCTCAGGGCTGTTCGGCGAGAAAGGTTGGCCAGCCATAGGCTGTTTTGGTCTTTTAACAAGGAAGAGGCTTTTTGCCATAGCCTCATGTTCTTGTTTTTCTGCAACAGCGTTGCCTCTTCTTTGTTTTGTGAAACCTTTTTCTTTTTTTTTTTCGGTGTTGTGCTATGGCTGGCCTTTTTACGAGGAGGGAGAGTAGAATTTTTTTTTTTTTTTGACGGATTATTTGTGCGTGTTTTTTTGGGAAATTGAGAGATGGATGGACGTGGTTTTTGCGTGAATGGTGTTGTAAAAAAAATGAAATTAAATGCGTTGAGTTGAATATTGTAGTGGATGTCCAAACATGTATCGCCGGCTTAATGGTTCTTCGGAATTGATAGATGATTTTTTTTAATGGAAATAATTAATAATTGCCATCTAACATCGTAGTGATCATTGACATTCGACGGGCTAGGAAAAAGAAGCGTTTTAGTTTGCTCTATTGATTGAAGATTTTGAATCTGAGTGGGGTGCGATTATGTTTTCAGAATATGTACATACATCAATGTGTTGATTTCGGATTATTAACATGATTGCTTTAATGGGGACAATATTTCTTTCTTGCAAGGAAGGATTTCATCCTCCGTTGAAGCTTTTCATTATTTCGTCGATTTGTAATAATCGACGACATTTGAAATAACAAGAGGGTTTACCGAGTCTACGTTTCTGAGCAGATACATATATGAAATATGTATATATGAGACAAAATAATTGGTCAATCCTTCCAGCTAACTATGTATAAAGACAAAGCATCGCAGTGTCTTCACTTCTCATATTGTCCACTCCAATTGGCTTTTTAATTAAAATAGGGCTATTAGAGCCCATATTCAATAAAATAGGGCAAATGGAGAGGAAATTATTAAAATCGGGCGAAACGCGTTTATTGGATGCGACGACGCATCCATTGGACGCGACGAGGGCTTAATCGGGCTTAACGCGGGCTCAATCGGGCTTAACGCGGGCCTATTCTGTAAAATTTGAATTGGGCCGCAGTTTGGCCCAATTGACTGGGCGTCGCGTTTAATGGCCGCGTCGTCGCGCTTAATGGCAGCGACGACGCGTTGCATAAAGCCGAGCAGCCTCTTTTTCTTCCTCATTCTTCCTCCTCTCCTCCCCTCGATTCCTCCGGCGAAATCTCGGGCGATTGCTGCGCGTTTTACAACAGTGATAGATCCGTTATTCCTCATCTTCGTCGATTAAGCTTCGTTTGGTATGAAACTCCTAATTTGTTTAAATCTTGTTTTTTATGTTTCGTTAGATTTCGTCGAATACTTGCGTTTATGTTTGTGTTTTGGTATAATTTAAGCTCTAGATATTATGGGTTGCTTAGTATGTTGATTTACCACGTTAATTTTTGATAATTGGTTCGATTTAGAAATTTTCCCTAATTTAGAAACCTAATTTGAAATTGGGATTTCCAGGTTATTTGATTCGATTGTTAGTAAATGAGTCAATTGTTTGTTTATTGTTATTTGTTGGGATATTGACTTTAAAACGCTAATTTAGGATGGATACGTACGAATATTACGGTCCGATCGACAGATCACTTCTGATATTCCAGGATAGTCATCGTTGTAACGATGTACTATCCAATGCTGATGGTGCCCTCGACACGCCTTTGACCGTTAGGGGTTTGGAGAGCGTTGTCTGGGGTAAGCTTTCACGACCGGTGCGGTTGCACGGTCGTGTTCTGGAGAGGTTGCATGCCATGTCCTTCTACGGCGTGTATAGTTGTGGATCTCAGAAGTTAGATCCACACTTGATCACGGCCCTCGTAGAGAGGTGGAGGAAGGAGACGCATACGTTCCACTTGCCTGTGGGTGAGGCCACCGTCACTCTTGAGGACGTCGGTGTGCTGTGGGAACTCCCCATTGACGGTCACTCGGTCAGTGGTGTTATCCAGCACAGGACGCAGGATCAGTGGCTCGATTACTTGGAGGAGTTGACTGGTTACAGACCTGCAGTGGGGGCGTACACCGGGACGAAGGTGTCGCTGAGGAAATTTGCAGACTGGCTCGAAGCCAACGAGATCGATGAGCACAGCTCAGATTATGAGGTCGATCAGCGGGCACGTGCGTATGCGCTATTACTCATGGGATCAGTTCTTTTCCCCGACTCCAGCGGCAGCTCGACGTCCATGACCTTACTCCCGTTGCTCGAAGACATAGACGCCGTGCACACGTACAGTTGGGGCAGTGCCGTGCTGGCATTCTTGTACAGAGAGCTATGTACTTCGTGTCAGCGTCAGAAGATGAACATCGGTGGAGCTCTACGGTTGCTTCAGGTGCGTTAGTTTGTGTAATTGAATTGTATGAGGTGTATACATACTAATTTAAATTTTGTGTAGGTATGGGCATGGATTCGTATATTACCCGTGCAGCCCGTTATTATCCGTCCGCGAGTGCGGATGATGCCCACCGAAGAAGATGGAATTCAGTTGCCCATGCCGCCACTTGCTGCGAGGTAGTATATTTTTATTAATATATTTAATATATTTAATATATTTTTCTGTATTTTATTTAATATATTTTACGTAGTTTTTACTAAATTATTTAATATTTTGTCCCCAAAAATTTTATATTTACTAGATATTTCTTGAATGTTAAAAGTAGTTATTTTTTATATATATTTTATATTTGAATATTTATATTTTTTTCATTTCAGATGGAATGCGCTTTTCGATCATACGACATCGACGCACTCGAATTTGCGTGCGATTCGTGAGTCGATCGATAGCATGTCTTGGGAGCAGTTCGTCTGGGCACCCTACGACGATCAGGCACCAGAGATTTCGGCGTTGAGAGCCGACTCGCGACCAGCATGCGTTCGGTCGTCCTGTCCTCTCATCTTCTATAACATGGTCGAGTGGCACTATCCCGACCGCGTGCTACGACAGTTCGGGATGGTTCAGTCCGTCCCGCAACGTCCGAGACAGCTCGACGTTGATCTTCATCGGCACAGTACACGTAACGTCGCGGGAAGGGATTGGAGGGCCTTCCACGAGCAGTACGAAGCCTTGTGGGTGTCTCGCTACGAGAGGATAGTCGGTGCGATGGAGATAGTTGGTGGTGCGCAGTGCACTCCAGATTACTATCCATGGTACTGGAGGGTCACCCGTCGTTACATCTCTCCATCGACGATCCACATGAACCGAGGATTCCAGATGGGAGATAGTGCATTTATCGACGTTATGGTTAGTTACCTGTCATTCTTTAGGTTTTATTTTATTTTCGACGTGTCATTTAAGACGTTAATTTTTACCTATTAGGCACAGCACGTCGATAGGGCCGAGGTGATACTGTCAGGAGGAGATATGGATGGAGGATTGGACCTCATACATCAGATGCAGGGTCTTTTCCTTGACAGACGACAGCGAAGACATATGTCGTACGCTGATGTCCCCTCGACACATATGAGTTTCCCATCGTCTTCGCGTGGTCGGACGCATGACCCTGGCCCGTCGTCTTCACGTGGTCGTACGTCACAGTACGACCATGGTAGTTACTTTACACCGCCGGCGTTTGATCTCGGCACAGGCGATGCTGATGATGATGATGACGACGACGAGGCCACGCCTCCGTATCAGCCATTTGTGCAGGAGACACCGCCGCGACCCCAGCAGCGACGTCGTCGCCCTGAGCAGCCCGAAGCTCCTGTTGACCGTGGCCATCTGCACAGGAATAGACGACCACGTAGATGTGGCACAGGAGGGCATTATATACCTTAGTTTTTATTTTCTGTATTTTTTTATCTAATTGGGACAGATGTAGACCTTTATTTGTGTTTCTTGCTGTTTTGTTTGCGATCTGTTTTTATATTATATTTCTAGCAACTTTTTTAGTCGTTAATTTTTAAATTACTTCCAAATACTTAAACAGGTACAACGACATACTACGTCAACCAACAGATACCGTGACTAAATACATCAACCAACATCGAAGCCGACATTCAACGCCCACGACCTCTCTGACTTTGTCTCCGACTTGAGCTGCCCTGATCCATTTCGTTGCGAATACGAGTTGTCTTTGGTCTACCCGGTCCTCTTCTTTCACGTTGGTCTTCATTATGGACAAGCAAAAAATCAGCAGGCTCCCAATGTCGCTCGTCATGCAGTGGATAAAACGTTCCCTGATATGACTGAAAATATGCTACTTTACTGTAGAAAGGAGCAATGAACTGTGTGCTACTAACGTTCCATTGGCGGCACGCTGCCTGCGCATGAGAACATGGAATGAAATGTTGGTCCCATTTTCCACAAGTGCACGTTCTTCCTTGAATGTTCACCACGTGTTTTCTTTGAGTCACCGATGACGAAGTATACACCTCCGCTGTTTGTGCTCGCGGGTCAAATGCAGTTACAAAATGGCCGAACGAGGCATTTGACCAGTCACTATACATCCTCCACGCATAAGGAGACCATTCGGTTTCAGAACTCTGCATCGCCGCAGCTGACTGTTGGTACCTATCACGAAAGTATGCGGAACACCGATGGAAGCTGAAGTCGACTATTGCTTTTGGAGGCAGTAAGCGAGCCCCTTTGAAGACACCGTTAAGTGCTTCTGAGATGTTCGTCGTCATTGAACCACACCTAAGCCCACCATCGTAAGCAAATGTCCACTTTTCTCGATCAATAGCGCGCAACCAATCGTAGGCTTCTTTGCGTAGACTCTTAAGATGCTCCATTATCCGTTCGAATTTTTCAACCGTATGCGCCATCCCTGCTCTGTGGCACAATTTCTTTAGGTCACTGTCTTTGAATTCTTTGTTAAAATTTGAGACGACGTGACGCAAACAATAACGATGCACGCCGTTTGGAGACCTATAAGCGTCGAGCTGTTCTACTGCGGACAGTAAACCTGCATTACAGTTCGTAGGTAACATGAACTTATTTTAGTAAAAAAAAATCCAACAACTTGATCTATTTTTAATTGTAAATACCTGGATGGCGATCTGAAATTAGGCACACCCCTTGTCCCTCCAATACATGAACATTGAGCAAGTTCAAGAACCATCTCCAAGAATGTAAGCTTTCCTCCCCAGCAACGATGGCAAACGCAAGTGGAAAAACTTTCTGATTTGCATCGAGTGCACATGCAATCAACATTTTATGCTTGTACTTCGAATACAAGTGCGTACCGTCGACACAGACCACTCTACGACAATGCTTGAAGCCGTCAATGCAAGGTTTGAATGCCCAAAATACATACCCGAATTTTTTTACTCCAGACGTATCTTGAAGATGCAACCACTTCACCACCGTTCCGGGGTTGTAACGTCGCAACGCTTTCATGAATATAGGAAGCTGTTGGATTGACGTTTCCCAAGTACCATAAACAATCTCTTTGGCACGCTTGAGTCCATGCCATGCTTGAATATACGGGATGTCGTACCCAAAAGTATCTTTTACGAGCTGCTGCACGTTTTTAGGTAAATACTGAGGGTCATTCTTCACCGTTTGGATTAATATTCTGGCAATTTCAGTACGCGAAACATTGCGATGCGTGCTGGCCAACTCGTGCGTGAAGCATGTGTGCGGTCCTCCGTATCTCGTCACCTTCCAAAAAAAACTTTTCGGTTTGAAGACTGCACGCAGTGTCCAGTTACAGTCGTCGCTGTGATTGCATCTCACGCTCCATGCTGTTCTGTTACTTTCGGTCACGTGGTACTCACGTCTAACAACCCTCAAATGGTAATCGTTAACAGCACATTTTAACTGTTCTTTGCTATTAAACGTCATACCTACGTAAAATGCGGGATCGTCCGTGTCGTAAAAATCACCACCAGTTTCGTCAACTTCTGGGGGAGCCATTTGATAAGAGGTATTAAACGGGACCGATTGGTATAATGCTCTATTCTCTTCTGGCTCACTTGGCGTTGGTTCATCGTCATTTTCATCATCGGCAACGGCGGGATCTGGCAATTCGTCTAGTGCCCCACCCTCGTCGTCAGCTTCGGAGTCACTGACGTCACTATCTCGGACGCCGTCATGAACGATCTCAGGTTGCGCCACCGTCGAACTAGTAGGAACCCATTGGCTACTCGAAGGTATATCTTCTTGAGGGGCAAACGAAATATTCGTCAATCCTTCAGTAATTGAAGTGATGTCAGGAAACGAATCCATCGGCGCGGGATTAGTGTATTGAACGATCTCAGTTGTCTCGACAAAGACCTCAATGTAATCGAGCTCGTTGTCGGGATCCAAGAAGTATGCGAGGTCGGCATCACTAGACACTAGTAGGAGATTATGATACAGTCGTGAGTGTTGATAGTGTTCGTTCTTCACTCGAACGATTAAAAAGAAAGAATTGTTGTCGACGGAAGTCATGTCGTACAACATACTAAGAAATTGATCGAAATTGGTATCGCGACGAATTCGTCGATAACCAATGGGTTGAAGACTATACTGTATGGTGTTTGATTCGTGTATGATTTCACCGCCATAATAAACAACTACTTGAATTTTTCTAGACACCATATTGGATATGTATGAAATTTATGAAATAATAATCGAAAATTTGAGCCGTTTAAATAGGCTGAGTTGTCGCGTCCATTGGACGCGACGTCGCCCCTATTAAACGCGACGCAATAGTGGCCCAATAACGAGTGGGCTTAGTGGGTTTATAGTGGCCGGTTAGTGGGTTTTAGTGGATTTTAGGTCAACGTCGCGTCCATTAGGGGCGTCGTCGCGTCCATTAAGAGCGACGATGGCCCACGCGGGCCACAAGCGGGCCCGACCGGGCCCCTGCTGTGCCACGTCAGCCTCCGCGTCCAATGGGCGCGTCGACGCTGTTATTAAGCGCGTTTTACCCGATTTTGGCAATTTTTGTCAAATTAGCCCTATTTTGTCTAATTTGGGTTAAATTAACCCTAATATAATTAAAAAGCCACTCCAATTTCATACCACTTCTTTTTTGTCCTTTTTGACCCAAAAGATAAAATATGAAAATAGATATATTCTGATATATTTGTTTTACATAATGTTCCCATCATTCATCAATATTTAAATGTGCAGGGATTTTCATCATTTTCATATTTTATGTATAAAAGTTCCGGGAGAATTTGCATAAGACTAAACTTCATGCATGGCAATGATTCAGAGTAAGAAAACGTGTCAAATCAATAAACTATGAGATCCATTAGAGAACAAATACAATTAGAGACGACACTATTCTCAGCTTTTGATAATCAACTCTGAGATACACATCTGACATTAACTAACTACCTAGGTTATAGAGCATAGTTAAAAAGATTGAACATTGAAAGAAAGAAAGAAAGAAAGAAAGAGGAGATAAGACAACAACATTTGACTTACATAAACAAGCTAGGTTCCTAATCTCTTGGTACCACATTCAGAGCAGAACTTCGAGCTTTCTCTGAGGTAAGGAGTTCCACATTCGTCACAAAACTTTGCAGGACTAGTTGGCTGAAAAGAAAGCAAACAAGAAAGTGTTTTTTGTTCGCAAAACAGATCGATGGATACAAAACGAGGGGAAAAAGAGAAAAAAGAAACAATAATGAGGAGGAGATTAAAAGAAGTGAATTCTCACCATGATGTGGACACGCCCACCTACATGACTAATCGACTGTAGGCACGAAATGTGTTGGTTGATGGCTGATGGCTGATGATGGCCGAGAGGAATTTCAGACAATTGGGTTGGAGGAACACACTGTTGTTGATTGTGCATAAAATGAGATGTATGTGAGCTCTGGCCCATATGGTGATGGCCTTGGTGGTGAAGAGGATGGAACTGAACGTGGTGGGCCAAAGGTTGCGTGTGTTGCTTTGATTGAGTTTGCTCAGAATTCTGCTTAGTCGATGTAGAAAGAAGATCAATATTATGCAAAAGCACATTAGAAATTCATCATATCATGGGAGAAACCGACGGAAAACTCAATATCAGGTAATAAATAAGCTCATTGTTGCTGCCAGAGAATTGATGCACAGAGAAATATCTCACTTCATTCGATGGGCGATAGCCATGAGAAGTAGCCATTGAAGATGAATTTTCAGGACTATGAAATGCCTGCAGGCATTTTGATCCGTCATACACAGAAAAACTTTACAGAAGCACACACACACACACACACACACATATATATACATACTTACAGGTAAACCAGGGTAACTGATGGAACTCGATGCAACACGCCTATACTTGTGTCTTGGAGCATAAAATTTGTAGTCTCTAGCAGAAACAGAAACTTCATTTCGTCCCGTCAATCTCTTGAACCTATTTGCATGGTGGAGCAGTTGGGGGGTCAAGAGTGAAAGGCACCGCAGACTATGTTCTTTAACGAATAGTCTGAGCCCAGCATTGCAACGAAGATAAGCGATGCTAGAAAGTAACATACCATTCGGCGTCATCAATACCGAACTTTGTTGGTTTCTCAATGATAGACAATCCATTAACCACCACAAATCGAACACGCTTCTCTTCCTGAATCACCAACTCGGGAAATCTTGACCTTGTTTCGGAAGATGTAGCAAGCTCCCTCCTTTTAAACGTACATGGGCCTGCTTGCATAAGATTAATGGAAATTATTTCAGAAGTCCATGTCAAAACGATAGCAAGTCAACGCAATGAAAAACGACACTAGCAAAAAAAAAAAAGATACCTTTCCTAGGGAATTTCTTTGCAAGCTTTCGGTACAATCCACCAGCTGCCTCGAGCGCCACTCCAATGGTCTTCTCGCGCATGCAATTCATCGAAGCTAGTCTCATGTTGACTTCGTGGACTAATGTTTCATACAAATTTGCAAGATACATTAAAGGTAAAGCATAACGAGCATCTCCTTCGTATCGGCTCTCCCTGGACTTCCTTTTGCTTGTTTTATCTTGCGGTGATGGCTGCACCATATACTCGGCTTCATAATCTGACACTTCAACAACATGAGGTTCAACGAAATGATCCACGATGATGTCCAAAAATCTTGCACGTGCTGTTTCGATTGGCGTAATATCTGGTTCAGAAGGACATGAAATTGACTTCAGATAACAGGAAGCTACATGCACATACATAACAAATGATGATTATTACGTAAAAAAACAAAATTGCATCACCATCGTTGGTCAAAATAGAGTATTGTCCACTTGAAGATGCATTGTTCTCAAGGCTACTTCTATCATCCTCCACACCCATGCCATGAATTGGTAATGATCTTTGGTATGGCTCATGCATGCAATCCTACAAGAATCAGCCCACTAAGTCGGCGACTTGAAAAGCAAAGAAAACACAAACAGGGTCATCATGCGGGTTAAAATACTCATGGGTGTTTTTGGCAGCCAAAAGAAGCTAAATCAAGCAATCAGAGAAGAAAAGGAAGCATTCGATTCTATGATTATTACTCTTTGTCCTACTCTACAATGGAAAATCTCAATTGCAACTACAAAAAGTCTCCTGAGATTGAAGAGAAATGGCAGTTCAATAAATTCATTGGTGGTTCAAGCACGTATTACATACCAAAACAATTAATAATATAGAATCCATCAAAAGAGGCAATAACCATAAATCCTGAATGAAAAAATTGAACCTTTTGGAAAAATAATAGAAGATTCAAAAGACTAGTTTCACATTAAGCATTCCCAGCACACCCTCAATTTGCTACACACCTATCAATATCAGCTTATGCTACTAACTGAAGCAAGACGAGCACCATAAGCGGACTACGATAAGAAATTGTCTTTTCCGCCAAACTCGGTCAAAAACCCACGGCCATATTCTCCAGTTGATAAATTCAGACAGGTCACACAGTCAACTAGCACAAACAGTGGAGCAAAAAAAAACAAGAGATGGGGCATTAAATTAAGTACACAAAACTAACAACGGCAGAGGATCGGTCGTCGTTATCGTCCGTGACGTCGTTTCCGGCGGTGCCAGCCACGTCATCGACGGAATTGAGGTCGTTAAGGGACGTAGCGATGTACGAGTTGGCAGCGTCGGCGGCTGAACTCAGCTCGTAGTGCTCCGCCGGAACACTAGAACCGGCCATTCTAGCAAAAAAAAACCGCCAAACCCTAAATAAAAATCGATGTAAAAGAGGCGAACTTCGACGGCGGCGAGGTTGATTGTGTCTCGGCGTTGGGTTTCCGAAACGGTGTCCGATTGGATCCTCTACAGCACACTCCTAGCCGGCGCGTCAAACAACTTTGGACTCAAAATGTCGATGTGTCAAAAAAGGAGCGATTTTTGCGTTCAGTTTTTTATTAGAGCACAAACGATGATATATAAAGATAAATAATTCGATATGAAAAAAGAAAATTCTAATTTTTATAAATGGGCTCAATTTATATAAGTACATCGTATCTACATAATATCTATATTACATATAGAAATGAAAAATAAAACATAGGTATGAATTATCTGCATCTTAAACATATTATCATATAATCACAAAATGATAACTTGATTCTGAATTTTTTATTTTAGCTAGAAGCCGTCCTCTATACCATATAAGAACCGTTGAAGAAGGCTCGCATGAATGGAATATTATTTGATGTCAGTTTAATCTTGCTGCAAGAGTTGTGCTTATAGCTTTTTCCTGTTTATATATACTTTCAAGATCCTTTACAACGTTGTTTGTAAAATTTAACTTTGATATTTTTCATGGTTCCACAAAAGGATAAGCATGCATGTAGAATTTGCGAGCCAAAATGGGCGCGCGAAGAAACCATGAAGCAATTACGAATTGATATGTATTGAATTCACTATTTACTCTTTCACTGTACAATTGTAGCGCTTTTATACTAAGCAGCGACACATGATAAAATTACAATTTTACCCTTAACTAACTCTAACTAAATAGCCGAGCAGAACAGATCCAAAATAAAGCTAATGTACTTGGAATTCATCATCATCTGATTTGCCTTGTATATTCTTGCCCCGATAGTTCTTCAGCCCCCCCTCAAGGTGAGCGTGGGGAACCCACAAGCTCAACTTGGACAATAGAGGCCGAAAGCAGTGAGGATGAAGAGATTTGGTGAACAGATCAGCAAGGTTCTGCGATGAAGAGACATGGGTGGGGAGAACAAAACCAGCCTTGAATTGATCACGAACCACATGACAATCGATCTCTATATGCTTAGTACGCTCGTGGAAGACGGGATTGGAGGTGATGTAGATGGCCGCTTTATTGTCACATTGCAGAGAGACAGGAAGTGGTAGAGTAACCTGCAATTCAGAAAAAATGTAAGAAAGCCATTTCAGTTCGCGTACAGTTGATGCCATCGCTCGATATTCCGACTCTGCTGTAGAACAAGAGATGGTGGTTTGTTTCTTGGTCTTCCACGAAATCAGGCTGGAACCAAGAAACACACAATAGCCCGTGAGTGAGTGCCTCGAGGACTTGCACGAACCCCAGTCTGCGTCGCAATAGGCTTGCAATCTGAGCGCTGCAGTGCTAGAGTAAAAAAGTCCTGATGAGTTTGTATGGCGCAGGTATCGCAAAACATGTTGGCTGGCTTGCCAATGAGAGACTCGGGGAGCTTGAACGAACTGGCTCAGTTGTTGCACAGCGTAAGTAATGTCGGGACGAGTAAAATTGAGATAAAGCAATCGCCCGATCAATCGCCTATACTGCTGTGGATCTTCTAACAAGGCGCTCGAGTCCTGATCTGCGGCAGCAAATATGAGACCGCCAGGAAACGGTGTGGAAACAGGCAAGCAGTCCAACATATGGGTGTCTCGGAGGATGTCCATAGTGTACTTCCGCTGACTGATTGAAATTCCTGCAGGTGATCTAGCAATTTCCATCCCCAGAAAGAATTTTGCGTGCCCAAGATCCTTAATGGTGAAAGCGTCGTGCAGAAAACTCTTCACTTCTTGTATCTTTGTGGCAGATGTTCCGGTCAGCAGAACGTCGTCCACATAAACAAGCAAGAACAGCTGAAAATCCTCAGCAATAAGCCTGAACAAACAGTGGTCATGGGCTGATTGGATGAACCCGAAAGAAGTCAGTTTAGCAGTAAATTCTAAGTTCCATTGGCGCGAGGCTTGTTTCAAGCCGTATAGGGATTTTCTGAGCTTGCAGACCTTAGTAGGATCAGATGAATTATACCCCGGAGGAAGCTTCATGTATACATCTTCGTCAAGGTGCCCGTGTAGAAAGGCATTATTCACGTCTAGTTGGTGCAAATCCCAGGCTTTAACTGCCGCGAGAGCAAAAATCGCTCGAACTGTTACCACTTTGGCCACGGGTGAGAACACCTCAAAGTAGTCTTCTCCCTCCTTTTGAGTGAACCCCTTTGCCACAAGTCGCGCCTTGTATTTGTTAATGGATCCATCAGCATTACATTTCACACGATAAACCCATTTACACCCAATCAATTTCTTGCCTTGTGGTGGGTCAACTAGCTCCCAAGTCCCGTTTGATTCAAGAGCTTGTAGTTCCTGTGTCATGGCTTCAGTCCATTTATGATTTGTTCGAGCTTCATTGTAGGTAGATGGCTCGTGAAAGGTAGACAAATTCGCCATGAAGGCCTCATGCTCAACGGTGAATGCATCATCATGATGGGGCAACTCAGGTATATGCTGCTCCTGAAAACAAGAACTTGCACTTACAAAGTCTTTCATCCACTTAGGGGGCTGCCTTATTCTTGAACTTTGTCTCAGATTTTGCTGTGTGGATGGCAAATCATCATGACCAGTAATTGGGGAATGGATACCAGCATCTGAGGCAGGGCAATTCTGGTGATTGAAGGGTGCTTCATGTTGGTTGTCATTCATTTCAGGATGAGAACGAATTTCAGGAAGATGTTGAGTATCTGTATCTTCAAAGGGATCACCAAGGCAGACATCAGCCAGAACAGTATCAGATTCATCAAAGTTCAGAGAGGGAAAATTGTGCTCATGAAACTCAACATCCCTCGAAATTATAACTTTGTTTAAGGAGGGACAAAAAATTTTGTACCCCTTCTGACCTGCTGGATAACCTACAAACAAGCCAGTCAAAGCTCTCGAATCAAATTTGTCTTTGCTGGGATCTGTGTTCAAGGCATATGCGAGACAACCAAAATTTCTGCAGTAACTGTAATCAGGAGACTTGTTGCATAGCACTTCAAATGGGCTTTTCCACTTGAGCACTCGGGTAGGCAATCTGTTGAGGAGGTGTACTGAAGTTAGGACAGATTCTCCCCAAAAAACTTTGGGCAGCTTAGACTGTATCAGAAGTGATCGAGCCACTTGAATTATGTGTTTATGCTTCCTCTCAGCAACCCCGTTTTGCTGTGGCGTATAGGGGCAGCTCTTTTGATGAACTACACCTCTGCTTGACAGAATTTCTTGAAAGGAAGAGCTCAGAAACTCTGTCCCATTATCTGACCGAATGGTCTTCACTTTAGCCGCATACTGCTTTTCAGCATACACAAGATAATTCCTGAAGAATTCTGTGGTTTGTGATTTGTACCTCATCAGAAAGATCCAGGTAAATCTGCTGTAATCATCAACTATTGTCAAGAAATAATGACATCCTGATAAGGTAGGCTGCTTATATGGACCCCATACATCAAGGTGTAACATCTCAAAGCAGTAAGAGGTACTGATGTGGCTTATAGGAAATGATTGTCTGTGCTGTTTGGATTGCGGGCACACAGCACAATCAGAAACTTCACCATGACCTTTTTCATTAAAAATATAATTGGGTAAATGTTTCATTACATGTAATGACGGATGACCAAGTCTGCAATGCCATTTATTAATTGAAATAGCAGTGAACACATCATTTGAAGCACTAAATTGGGTACTGTTTTGGGTCGACAGAAGACTAGAAGCGAAGAGATCTTGAACTTTGGAAATGGCCTGCCTTGAAAAGGATGTGTGATCAAGGATATAGAGATCCTTGTAAGTTTTTCCTGCTGCAAGAACTCTTTCACTCTGCAACTCAATTACCAAGAACAAGTCAGTGTAAAACTTGAAATAGGTGTTAGAATCACATGTGAGCTTCTTCACTGAAAGCAGGTTATATCGAAAGCTAGGGATATAGAGGCAATCCCTAAGTGTTATATTTCCAGGAAGAACAACATTCCCTGTGTGAGAGACAGATTTAATGCTCCCATCGGGCAAGCACACAGGAATGAAATCCCTGACAGTTTTGGGCGAGGTGATCAGTTTAAGATTTTTGCACATGTGTCCTATGGCTCCTGTATCTACCAGCCAAATATCATCATTTAACACATCAGATGCACCCTTACCGAGCTTAGGGATGACAGAACTACCTGCAAAATCTTCCATATGTGTAAAGTTGATTGCAGCTGGTTCAGCAGACCCCTTTGACTGCATCATCTTGGTAAGTTCTTTCCTCATTAATTCCATCATTTGAGAGTACATGTCCTCATGCTTCCTGCTGCATGATTCAGCTGCTTCGATTTCCACTGTGTTGGCTTTATAGCTGTTTGGATTTCCTCTTTGCATCAGAGTGTTCCTGTTACCAGTCCCATGATCAGGAAAACCATTAAGTTTGTAACAATCATCTTTTGTGTGTCCTGCTCTCTTACAGTAACTGCACTCAGGCATTCCCTTTAGTTTGAAACACTCATCCTTTGTATGCCCAGATTTTTTGCAGTAGTTGCAAGTCAGCTGACTACGGTTCTGTCTCATTGGAACTTTCCCAGTGTTAAACTTTCTCTGGTCGATATTCCTAACCATCATGGCAGCATTCTCACTTGAAGTGGTCATGTTCATAGTCACCTCTCTGTGTTTCTCGGCCTTAGAAATCATGGCATAAATTTTATTCACAGGCGGCAAGATATCCTGGAATAACAACTGATTCCTTTCAGATTCAAACACGTCATTAAGCCCCATCAAGAATTGCATCGACTTGTCCTCCATTTCTCTTTCTTCTACCTTCGACTTGGCAGCTGCAGTAAGATCAATTGTAGGTCTCAATTGTTCCAATTGGTCCCAGAGATTTCTCAGCTTATTGTAATATTCCACCACACTCAAATTACCCTGTTTCATGAACACAATTTCGCGTTTGATTTCATATACAGCCGAGATGTTTGAAGTGCCATAGCGTTCGGCTATCTCATCCCATAACTGTTTAGCATCATGTATAAACATGAAGCTGTTTACGATCTCCTTCGAAATCGAGCTTTTGATCCAACCTGTAATCATACTATTTACTTTTATCCACTTCCTGTAATTCGCTGAACCTACGGCTGGTTTTGTGTACTTACCATTAATAAATCCAATCTTCATTTTCGCTTCTAGTGCTTCAATCATAGAGATTCTCCAGATCAAATAGTTTGATGCAGTCAGTGGAGTCGACACGATCATCATACCTGGATTATCAGATCCGTGCAAACAAAAATCCTCATCCATTTCAGCAGAGTTGTTCTGAACCATTTCGCTTACTTCATCAGCGGAGCTCATTCTGTAGCTGATCCAATCAAAATTTGCAATCCGATGCAAACGATTACCAGATTCTTAACAAAAGGAACTCAATTCGATGTCAATCAATGATGATTGGCTCTGATACCATGTAGAATTTGCGAGCCAAAATGGGCGTGTTAGGATCGGTTTACGCGTTTAGAGGGGGGGGGGGGTGAATAAACGCTTGTCTCTTTTTCGGTTTGTCTTGTCAAGGACAGGTACTCAATCAGTGACCAGTCAGTATAAAGTGCGGAAAGTGATACTGACCGGTTGAAACCAATGTGTAATGAGTAAGTGTGTGTGTGAGTGTATGTATGAGACCGGTTTGTTTCTGGAAGTTCGGAGTTAAAATCTCCTACGTCTCCCCTTCTTCCTCGTAAGGAAGGATCACTAGATCTTCAGTTATACAACCTTGTACAACCTACCCAGCTGAAACACAGCTCTAATCTAGTGACTCCCTAGGCAGTTGTTTACAACAATCCACCTACTTCAACAGCTTTTTACAGTCCGTCGGAAATAATCACTACACCCTTAAATCTAAGAAAGAATGTCTTTGAACTTCACTCTTGTTTTGTGCTCTCACCACAGTTCGTTGAACAGCTCAAACTTCGTCCTTTTTGAGAGTGAGATTTCAAAATCGTAAGAATATTTTAGTTCAGTGAAGTTGTAATCTTCTTCTTGTCTCTCTTCTTTTATACTTGAGGTTTGAAATTCAAACCGTTGTGAGATAGACTCTTCACTCTGATCGGTGCATTAATTGACTTTCCCAAAATGGGTCTGTCCGGTTTCAGCTGCAGTCTATCCTGTCACTAGCTTTATTCCTTATTTGCGTTAGTTGACCTTGTCTAAACTCTGGACTCGCAGCTTTGCATTGAATGTCTGAAATTTCCTTTTTGTTTCAGCATGCACTTGTCTCGATCACCCAATCTGTCATTTGTCCGATATCGCATACTGTCGTGCCTTCGTGAATCCTTTTTCAAGACCGGTATCTTCAATCGGTATTAATCATTGTTTCTCATGCATGCCCAGACCGGTCACTTATATATACCGCTTTTAGTCCTTAGCATAGACGATACTTTTGATCTCCGGTTTTCTCATTATTAATCAGTTGCGTCAATTCACCAAAACCGATAGTCCGAATGTCTGAATTCGTGTTGCTAACAATTTCCCCCTTTTTGGTGATTGACAAAACTAGTCAGCAGAAAACCAGTTTTCATTCATATCAAAAGAGATTGATACAGACAACACTTTAATTGTACCCCTTGCTCTTGACTATCCGCTCTATCTCCTTCCACTTGTTATCATCCTTGTATGCGTCTTCCTTTATGTCATGTAGTCTCCGAAGGTCCGCCAGTTGTTCCTTTGTTATATTGCAGGCAAGATGCCGTAGACTACTGCCATCATACTGGACCTCAACTGGACCAGTTTCGCTGACTGGTACAGCCGCAGCCTGGCTTTGTAAGACTGCATCCGGGATGAGTGCAGCTTCGATTGCAGCTCGTTTTGGATCCTTGGTTTTGACATAAAGTTTGGAGATAAACCTCTGAGAATCTGATGAGGTAGAGCTGGGCGGTTGCTGTTGTTTTCTGCTGTCGCTGGGCGTACTTTCCCCCTTTTTGGCAATAACCGGGGTGATAAGCCTAGTCAAGGCCGTCAGTTGCCCTTTAATAACCTCCAGATCTGCACAAACGTCTGAGCGGAGACCGATGATATCTTCCTTAAGTGCCTGAAACTGCTCATTGTTGTGCTGTCGATCACTGTTGACAGTCTTGCTCAGAACCGAGACCGAACGATAAGTCTGCTTGATCAAGGAGACTTCTCTCGGGGAGCTGATGATATCGACCGGTATGGATACGCTTGTTGGAGGTTCCGGTGGTTGCGACTGATGAGGGATGAAAGACTGAGTGTTTTCCGGCATTGCAGCAGCTGAGACAACGACAGATTCAGTCAAAATAGCAGAGACAGAGATGCCTTGCTTCGTCGATGTGGGGACTTGGAGATCAGTTTCTTGTTCAGATTGAACCTCTAACGGCTGGGGTTCTACCAAGGTAGCTGAAATATCCTGAGCGTTGTCTGGAGAAGTGGAAGACAAGGAGGATCCAGATGCACCAGCAGAGGTGAGAAGTAGAGGTAGGGGAGGAAGTGACTGCGCATGAGAAAATCCACTGGCTAGGATGGGAATCGGTAGAGAAAATGGTGGAGAGAGCCAAGGGAACGATGGAATAGGTTGCCTAAATAGCAAGTATTCCTCGGAGACCGGTTCTGGTGAGGAATGGAGAACTGGACCCTGTACCAGTTGAGATGTATGCTCAGGTAGAACGAAAGATGAAGGCGTTGGGGCTAGCACTAAAGCCGTTGTCATGAGAGAGACGTCCTGCGGCTCATCAAAAGAGGCAGAGATTGAGCCAAGGGCCACGGCTGATGCACCGGCGGAGGATGCCCCATCAGGCTGAAGTTTTGCCCAAACAACAGCATGATAGACCTGCATACTCTGCAGTTCTGCCTCCAGCCTGGACAGAATTTGGAGTTCATGTATTGCATCTCTCCCCTCTGGCTGAAAGTTGTCCCTTCGTTGCTCAATATAGCTCGTCAGGTGCTTTATTTCAAGACTAATTCGATATAGCTCTCGCGCGTTCAGTAGGAGCCTGATGGATTCAATGCCCAGAGTCTTTATGAGCTTTCCTTCTGTCTGTCTGGCCAGTTTGAGTCGGTCAGAAAGACCTTTGGACTTCCAGATCTTCTCATTGTATGGAGTAAATCGGAATTCGACCCATTCATCATAGGCCCGAAGATCATCTGCAATCGTCTCTCCAATCTCTTCTCGAATGAGAGTCCAGGCAGTCTCATCGATCGATTCGTGTCCTTCACGGACCGCAACAGATTTGCCCTTGCCTTTGTCAGTCGAGATACCTCGGACCGGTTCTTGAATCCTCACCCCACTCTGCGGTGGCGCAGTCCTGATCACCGAACCAGTTGTCTCCGGTAATGGAGTGACAGTGATGGTTGGTGTTGATGTAGAAACCGACTGGACAGGTTGTGTAGGTTTTGTCGGTTTCTTTGAAGGAACTGACCCGGTCGTGAGTTTCTTGATCGGCGACATGGTCCTTTTCTTGGTAAGGACTTTCCGAAGCGGCTGAGTATCTTCAGAAGAAGAGGAAGACTCCAAGACCAGTTTCTTCTTGGAGGGTTTTGATGAAACTTGCTTGTCATCAGTCTTCTTCTTTTGAGTCGGCGAGGATCTGGGTCGAGAGATAGTCTTCGACGTTCCCAGAGAGTGTTCAACTGCAGACTTCTTGGTTGGCTTGAGGGTGGGCAGATCGTCAGTGGCTTTTCTTTTCACCGGTTTCTTAGTGAGCGAGGCTGTGCTCACCATCTGACGAATGGTGTCATCAGAGATGTAATTTACAAACCCAATCCCTGCAACAGGGCCAACATCTGCAACCTTGCGCTTGAGAAGGAAAGACAGTTGAGGCGCAAAGTTCTTGATCTGCCTATCACGTACCGGCAGTATTCCTTTGAGAACAGAGAAAATTACAGAAGACCAGTTGATCTTCATCCCAGTCAGAATGGCCACCATGGCCTGAACCTTATCGCTGGTGAGCATATCAAAAGATCCTGCCTTCCCCAAGATCGATTTTGCAACAATATCGTGAAGCAGTCTATACTCTGGTTTAAGAACTACTCGTTTATCCGAGTCTTTAAATGTTCCCCCAGTTAAGGACATCGTTGGCTTGAGACGTTCTTTAACTTCATCAGAAACACTGATAATGGTGTCTCCAGAGGTTGGTAGATTAAACAGCTTTGCGAAGTATTCTTCAGTGATGTCGAACTGATGTCCGTTGATCACGCACTGGAAGCGGTCTCCAACTATAAGTACTGTGTTGAAGAACTGATGCAGAGCCTCTGGGTAGATTTCGGCAGTGCAGTCGAAGAAGGTTTGAAGGCCGGTTTGAATTAGGGCTTCGAATATGGGGACAAATTCCTTGTGTGCGGTTTCCTTGCAGCTAGCGAAGTAGATTTGAAGCGCCGTCCTTGTGAATTCTTTGTGTGCTGGGGCCATTTTGTTCTAAGGATTGGATAGGGTTTCTGTAAAGAGGGTTAAGAAATTTTTGGAAGGAAGATGATGAATCGGCTGGAGAGAGGGAAGGATAATGATGGACTGTTTTAATTTGAGTATGAGTACGAAGTTTATTCAGCGGGAGAGAGCGTGTATTTGCATTAAATGCATAGGACGTCTTGTCGCTTAGCTTTCCTCTCTCATAGACTGTACTATTTTCCTGCAGTGTTGTCAGATTTCCTGCGAAAGTGTTATGATAAAATGTGTGCAATTGATGACGTATATTTAATAAAAACGATTTCGGTCAGTCACTGATCTAGGCAGGGTCCGGTATAAATACCGTTTTTGTAAAAGGTGTCCAGGTTTCGAAGAGGGTGGCCTGGTATAGGAAGTTTTTCCCGGTATTAAAACTCCGGTCTATATATATATAAAAAAAAATTGTATATTTGTATATATATATATAAGGGAAGAGAATCAGTTTTGGACGAAACTGTTAGAATAGTAAGTTTTGATCAGTATGAAAGAATTGACTGATTAGGAATAGATGGTTTAATACGATCATCACTTTGCACCATTTGGTGTAGTGTCTAGGTCACCAGTTATACCAATTAATTTGTTATAACGAGGTTCCCCCTGACTCTATGCTTAGGTATTTAGGATAAATCCAATAGACCTAAAGCATTTCGGAAAAAGAGAAACTTAGCTTCTGGTAGTGGCTTGGTTAGGATGTCGGCAACTTGTAGATCGGTTGATATGTGTTCCAGGCGCACATTTTTCTTCAGCACATGATCTCGTATGAAGTGATGTCTTATTTCGATGTGCTTTGTCCGAGAGTGAAATACCGGATTCTGTGTGATTGCGATTGCGCTTGTATTGTCACAGAAGATAGGCGTGTCGGTTTCTTGTATTCCATAATCTTCCAGTTGATGCTGTATCCAAAGAATTTGGGAACAGCAGCTTCCAGCAGCCAGATATTCTGCCTCAGCTGTGGATGTGGCTATAGATGTTTGCTTCTTGCTGAACCAGGAAATGAGTCGGTCGCCAAGAAACTGACATGTGCCACTGGTACTTCGTCGATCAATTTTGCAGCCTGCATAGTCAGCATCTGTGTATCCATGCAGTGATAAGCTTGAGTCTTTGGGATACCATAGACCAACATTTACAGTCCCTTTGAGGTACTTCAAGATGCGCTTTGCTGCTGAGAAGTGACTTTCTTTTGGATCAGACTGGAACCGGGCGCACAAACACACACTGTACATAATGTCCGGTCTGCTAGCAGTAAGATATAGCAGTGATCCGATCAGCCCCCTATACTTGGTAACTTCAATTGATACTCCAGTTTCATCTTTATCCAGCTTGATTGAGGAACTCATAGGCGTTGTAGCTTGTGAGCAGTTCTCCATACCGAATCTTTTAAGCAATTCCCTTGTATATTTGGCTTGATTTATGAATATCCCCTGCTCCGTTTGTCTTACTTGAAGTCCCAAAAAGAATGTGAGTTCACCCATCATACTCATCTCAAACTGATCCTGCATCATTTTAGAGAATCGCTTGCACAGCTTAGGATCAGTTGATCCAAAGATGATGTCATCGACATAGATCTGGACGATCAATAGATGCTCTCCTTTAGTGAATCTGAATAGTGTTTTATCAACACTTCCAATTATGAACTGATGATCAGTTAGAAACTTCGATAGCGTTTCATACCACGCTCTTGGAGCTTGTTTTAATCCATAGAGAGCCTTCTTTAGACGGTAGACATGATTCGGGTACTCATGGTTTTCGAAACCGGGTGGTTGAGCAACGTATACTTCCTCAGAAATTGTACCATTCAGAAATGCACTCTTGACATCCATTTGATATACTTTGAAGTCTTTATAGGCTGCATATGCCAAGAAGATCCGTATGGCCTCCAGTCTTGCTACCGGTGCGAATGTCTCATCATAGTCTATTCCTTCTTCTTGTCTGTAGCCTTGAGCAACCAGTCTTGCCTTATTTCTGGTGACAAGTCCATCTTCATTTAGCTTGTTCTTGAAAACCCATTTCGTACCGATTACAGTTTGGGTTGGCTTTGGAACCAGAGTCCAGACTTGATTTCGTTCGAACTGGTTTAGTTCTTCCTGCATGGCTTCTATCCAGTTATCATCCTTGAGAGCTTCATCAACCTTTGTTGGTTGAATTTGTGAAATGAACGCATGACTGAATAGATTGGGGTTCGTCTGTCGCCTTGTTTTCATAGGTGCAGCAGGATCTCCTATGATCAATTTCTGAGGGTGATTTAGCTTTGTGCGGTTCCATTTGATGCGTTCCCCCTCAATTGATTCCTCCGGTGTTTCTTGAGTTTCTGTGTGAGTTTCACATTCTGATCCTGCTTCGTTACCGGTATTGTGTGGACTGATTGTTTCCACAGGTTCCATCTGTATCTCAGTGGTTGCATCTTGAATACTGGTTTCTTCTACAATAGGTGTTTCTGTCAGCTCCAATACTGGTTGATTTCTTTCTTCATCACTTTCATCCTCAAGATGAGATCTTTCCAATTGATTGCTCAGTCGATTGATATCACTTGGAGTATGGTTATCAGTCTCTGACTCTTCAAAGACTACATGAGCTGATTCTTCTATAGACAGAGTTTTTGTGTTGAAGACTCGGTAAGCTTTGCTGACTGAAGAATACCCAAGGAATATTCCCTTTTCGGCCCTTGTGTCAAATGCTGAGAGTTGATTCTTCCCATTGTTGTGGATGAAACATTTGCTTCCAAAGGTCTTGAAGTAACTGATTGTGGGAACATTTCCGGTCCATACTTCGTACGGTGTTTTGCCCTGTTTCTTGCAAATCATGGACCGGTTCTGTGTATAGCATGCAGTATTAATGGCTTCTGCCCAAAATTTATGAGAGATATCCGCATCTGCTAACATTGTCCTGGCTGCTTCCTTGAGAGTTCTGTTCCTCCTCTCAGCAACTCCATTCTGCTGAGGGGTCCTGGCAGCAGACAACTCATGGCGTATACCATGGTTCTCAAGAAATTTGGTTACCGTTATGTTCACAAACTCAGTACCCCGGTCACTACGGATCCGGTTTATGCTACCATTTTGTTCATTCGCTATTCTTCTGAATAGCCTTATTAGGTTCTCCGGTGTTTGGTCCTTAGATTTTAAAAATACTACCCAGGTGAATCTAGAGAAATCATCTACGACTACGAGTGTGTATTTGGCACCACCAAGACTGACTATTGGTATTGGTCCGAATAGATCCATGTGAAGTAAATCTAGACACCGGTCTGACTCTATACTTCCTTTATTCTTAAACGTTGACCTAATTTGTTTACCTAGCTGACACGCTGTGCAGTGTTTATCTTTTGAGAACCTTAGATTAGGTAGACCTCTAACTAGGTTGTTATCCCTAAGGGCTGATATGGTCTTAAAATTTAGGTGACTGAGACGTTTATGCCACAGCCAACTTTTGGAGTTATGAGCTATTAGACAGGTTTGGGTAGAAACTGATTGGTCTCCCCAGTGAACCCTATATGTACCCCCAACCCTATGCCCAGTTATCAGTATGTGCTTCTCTTTGTCCTTGACAAAGCATTTATCTTTTTCAAATGATATTAGGTAGTTATTCCTACATAGCTGACTTACACTTATTAGGTTATAATGGAGGTTTTGTACTAGGTGTACATCTGTTAGGGTAAGGTTTCTGTGAGTAATCACCCCCTTCCCTATTGTTTTACCTTTACCGTTATCTCCAAAGGTGATTGTCGGTCCGGTATGTGCCCTAAGCTCCTTTAGCAGTCTTCCGTTTCCAGTCATGTGCTGACAGCATCCACTGTCCAGATACCATACTGATCGGTTCAGTTCCTCAATGTATTCCTGAAAAACAAAAATATATATATATATATATATATATATACATACATTGGTACCCAGTTTCACTTGGGTCCGGTATAGATTAGATTCTTAGGAACCCAGATCTGAAAGACTCTAACAGTCCGACCAGTTTGAGGATCTACAAGATATTTGATGTTTTTATTCCTAGTCGTTCCATATCTAGATGTATGGTGCTGTCTAGCCCGGTTTCTGTACTTATATTCATATCTCTTGTTCCCCCTATGTTCATGCCCGCTTGATATAGATTTGTTTTGTAAGGGCACTGTTTTTGGTAATCTACTATTTTGTTGAGCTTCTCTCTCTATCCTAGCTGGGGAGTCAGGTATGTTACTGATGTTATTACCTTGCGAAGAACTGGCTGGAACAAACCTGATCCAGTTAGTATTCTTTTCTTTTACTGTTGGTTCGCTCGATCCGGTTTCACTAAATCCTAGTCCAGCTTTGTCATTGCTAACCTTCAGACTATTCTGGATATTCTCTACTGTTTTCTTGGACTGACTCCAAGTCTTTACGATCGTATTTAACCTACCGTTTTCAGTCCTTAACTGCACTATCTCGTTTCTAAGTTCTCTAACTTCCTCATTCAACACTTTCGTTTGACTAAACTCGCTATCAGTTTGTTCGACTGAAGTGACTTTCCCTTTTTGTTTAATCCTAGTAGAAAGTTTCTGATATTCTTCAGCCATTTCTTGAAGAGCCTGAAGAAGCTCTTCCTTAGTAAAGTCATCCGGTACAGAATCACATACCTCATTGTCAGTCATATTTGCCATGAGACATTCATGAGATTCCTGATCACTTTCGGTATCTGACTCATCGCTGTCTGATTCTTCAGAGTCAGAGTCATCCCATGTCTTTCCACTCTTGGCCACCAATGCCTTTTGATGCTTCCTTGACTTGGTACCGGCTTTCTCCTTCTCTTTCTTTGAGATCCGACAGTCGATTGCAAAATGTCCTTTCCTGCCACATTTAAAACACGAGACATCAGTTCTCTCTGTTTTATTCTTTATGAAATTTTTACCTTCAGAACTGTTGCTTCGATTTTTCTTCATGAACTTTCCGAATCTCTTTACAAAAAGTGCCATGACTTCATCAGTCAGTTCCTCTGATGTTTTCGAGTTTGAAGTTTCTGGTGCTACAAGTGCCTTGACAGGTTGTTCTGTGACTGACTCTTCCATTCTCGTCTGTAGCTCGAACTCATAGGCTTTGAGGTCAGCAAATAGGTCGTGAACTTGCATCTTGCTGAGATCCTTTGATTCCCTCATAGCCATGGTCTTAACATCCCATTCACGGGGAAGGGCCTTCATGATTTTGATGGCTACATCTCGGTTCTCTAGCGTTCTTCCAAGAGCAGTGAGATCATTGATGATGTTCATGAACCGGCTCTCGAAATCAGCCATTGATTCTCCCGGCTTCATCTTTGCGCTGTCGTACTTTTGTATGGCAACAATGAGCTTGTTTTCCCGTGTAGACTCGTTTCCTTCGCAGATTTGACATAGTTTTGTCCAGACCTCCTTTGCTGTTTTGCATAGCATCACCTGTCTGAATGTTCCGGTATCCAGTGTTTTGAACAGAATGTCTTTTGCAACATTATCTAGATTCATTAGTTTCTTCTCTGCCTCTGTCCAATCACTTTTCACCTTTGCAATCATTTGTGGCTGTGTGTTGTCTTGCGTATGCAGTGGATTGATCTTTTCTAACTTTGGAGGTCCATCTGTAATGACATCCCACATATCTTCGTTCTGGGCAGCTAGATGGGTCATCATGCGAACTTTCCATTCCATGAAGTTTTCACGGGAGAACATCGGCAGCTTGCTTGATGTATTCATTTTTATCGGTTGATGGTTGATGATTGAGTAAAACCCGCTCTGATACCACTTGTTAGGATCGGTTTACGCGTTTAGAGGGGGGGGGGGTGAATAAACGCTTGTCTCTTTTTCGGTTTGTCTTGTCAAGGACAGGTACTCAATCAGTGACCAGTCAGTATAAAGTGCGGAAAGTGATACTGACCGGTTGAAACCAATGTGTAATGAGTAAGTGTGTGTGAGTGTATGTATGAGACCGGTTTGTTTCTGGAAGTTCGGAGTTAAAATCTCCTACGTCTCCCCTTCTTCCTCGTAAGGAAGGATCACTAGATCTTCAGTTATACAACCTTGTACAACCTACCCAGCTGAAACACAGCTCTAATCTAGTGACTCCCTAGGCAGTTGTTTACAACAATCCACCTACTTCAACAGCTTTTTACAGTCCGTCGGAAATAATCACTACACCCTTAAATCTAAGAAAGAATGTCTTTGAACTTCACTCTTGTTTTGTGCTCTCACCACAGTTCGTTGAACAGCTCAAACTTCGTCCTTTTTGAGAGTGAGATTTCAAAATCGTAAGAATATTTTAGTTCAGTGAAGTTGTAATCTTCTTCTTGTCTCTCTTCTTTTATACTTGAGGTTTGAAATTCAAACCGTTGTGAGATAGACTCTTCACTCTGATCGGTGCATTAATTGACTTTCCCAAAATGGGTCTGTCCGGTTTCAGCTGCAGTCTATCCTGTCACTAGCTTTATTCCTTATTTGCGTTAGTTGACCTTGTCTAAACTCTGGACTCGCAGCTTTGCATTGAATGTCTGAAATTTCCTTTTTGTTTCAGCATGCACTTGTCTCGATCACCCAATCTGTCATTTGTCCGATATCGCATACTGTCGTGCCTTCGTGAATCCTTTTTCAAGACCGGTATCTTCAATCGGTATTAATCATTGTTTCTCATGCATGCCCAGATGTAGCGACCCTCACTCTCTAATCACTAGTTAGCGATAAGTCACGTCGGGTTTAGCAGCGAAAGCCGCAGAGAACCCATTTTACAAAAACAATTTTGTTTACACAACGAACGGGCCGAAGGCCCAAAACACCCTATCACTCGCCCACAGGTCGTCATCCATGTACAGCCCCGCCCTCAAAAGCCCATGGAAGCTCCGATAGCCAGCCTCGATCGTCGATTACCTACAACACGCAAACACTGAGCTATTGCCCAGTAGGTGAAATAATGCATGCACGTGTGACTCGCTCACGTTCACTCACCCCCAACTCTCACTAATGCAATGCCACTCACTATCGCTCATCACAACCGGGATACACTCACCACCTCACAACGGGCCCCGGGCTTCATACTGTGCACCATCACGCGAAATCACTACCACGATCACGAACACTACCACAACACTATCACAACACTACGGCAGTGGCCTACACCGAGCAGCCTCCCTGAGCCGTATCAGGTCACACTCTCGAGTCGCCTCTTCTGCCAATGCGGTGCCCACGCTGGTAGCCTACACCAGGTCCCGTAAGGGTACCCAGGTCGCACCCTCCAGGTCGCCTCCTCCCGCATGCGACAGTGTGGCCTACACTAGCTAGTCTACTTGGGGATGTCCCAAGTCGTTCCTTTCTAGGTCGCCCGCAGTCTGCCGCATAATGTCCAACGGGCCAATGGCTCACCGTCACAGGCGCTGGCGCACAGCAGATGCCCCACTCACGTGACTCCTCTACGGGTCGACAGCCAATATCGGCTACTCGCTCACAAGGTACAATACAGTACCACCGTTCCACCACGGTACACTCCGTGAAATGACGTGTAATGCACATGCAGGCATTTACGTGATAATACATGAAACGTGATGCCACATGAAATACGTAAAACACATAATTCACCGAAGCACATAAAATCACATAATTATCAAATAGGTGTTTACGCGTTGTAGATGGATATTCCACCTACCTGGTATCCTTAGCTATTTAACCTATCGGACGGTACGTCGCTAACCTTCGACCCTAAATATACAACAATAATAAATTAGGGTTTGTTAGTCTAGTCATAATTTCACAAAATTGGTTTAATTTGAAAACCCTAGTTTCGACTTCTAAAATTTCGAAATCCTAAAATTTAAAACTTACCTTAAACTGGGAAATAAAATTTTCAGAAATAAATTTCGACATGTTTCATGAAATATATGTCTCGACATTATACAAAGATGTCGAGTTTTATACTAAGTAATGTACAATATCGATATAGTTATAAGTTCTCGAGATTGGTAGTAAAATAAGATTTCGACATTGATATACAAAGTCGGTTTAAGAATTAAATGGCGACAAAAGATCTCGAACTAACATGGACTTCGATATTTCATCTCTACACATTTCGATATTTAAAGTATACAACAAGATTTCGATATAGCTTGCACAAAACTCGAGCTTGGTTAGACATAAATCTCGATATTACACTTGAATGTCGAGATATATATTTTCAGTTATAACAACTATCAGATGCAAAACTTCGATATACATGTCTCGACATTCTCAAAATACTTCTCGATGTATTATATAAAAATTTGATATATGATATGAGATAGGATCGAGCTTTATTTCGAATTCTTACTTTTGTTAACCTCGAAATCCTATCCACAAACTAACCGAGTTTCGAAGTCCTATCAAGCAGCCTACTTCATCTTTACAACGATCCCTAGCATATGAATCTTTCCAATCATAGCATACTTAACTCCATATCAGTCATGTTAGAATTCGAAACCCTCAGATTACCTACTTCGTATAAAAATAGTAATTCTCCTTAAACTATGCTAATCTAGGAAAACAATACCTCCTAATTTTTTTCTTGTAATTAAAACATTAAATCCATAAACTCATACATGGACAAAACGCAGAGTAAGGAGGTATACCTTTTCCAAACTTCGGTCAATTGGTTGTTAGATGGTTTCTACTTTTTCCGCTTGAATTGTTTCTCTTCTTTAGGGTTTCTTCAAGCATGAGTTCTTATTATTAGAGATTGAGATAAGCCTCAAGTTGTTAGTACTAGTACTGAGGGGACTCATAATGACGTAGATTTCTTCTACCTCAAGTAATTCTATCAATACAATTTATCTTGAATTGGGCCTAAATAATTATTCAATTCTAGCCTACCTAATTACCCTATTATCCAATTCGTATCAAAAGTTATACTCTCCTAATTTGTGATTGGTCTAATTTCTAAAAAAAATGTGTGTTTCCATCGATTTTTCTCTATACCACACATATCAATTGAAACTACTTGCTTTGTTGTCACCTTATTCCTAAGCTAACGTGTGGAAGTCATCAAATGACATGGAAGTCCTATTAACCCTTATCTTATTCTAACTAATAGGCAATATTGTATTATTACTTTATTTTCCTCCCACACTAGGTTTCAAAACACATAGAAAACCCTAGCTAATTAAGGCTTCGACATTCTCTTTATTTACAATATCCTTCTTTCGAAATTCTTTAACTTCGAAATTCTCATCTTTCGATAATTAATCTTTCGAAACTCTAATGCATCGAGATTCTCATTTAGCTCTTCCGAAATTTCCTCTACTTGGTTAGTAACCCTAGTAACACCCAATTTGAAATCATATTGACACATAAAATCGTAAAACACGTCTCATATAGACACATAAGCCATTTAAGAACATGAAAATGTGAAAGTGTCGTATCACCCACTCCTGCAAAATTTCCAATTTACTGCTAATTAAGTCGTAAATCCCGTAATTAGATTTTACGGGTATTACATCCTCCCTCCCTTAAAAGAATTTCGTCCCGAAATTACGCCGACCGGAATAACACGGGGCATCGATTTCTTTTATCCTTACAGGGGTTTTGGATGTATTTGTTGTCGCAGTTCTCGTATTCGGGAAAAGCAAACGATAACCCTCATTTTTTTAAAATTTACGATTCTTATCGGGAATCATTATTCCTTGATTGTCAGTTTTCCCCTGTTACTTAATTTAATTGTGTTGAACAACTAGACAAAATATTTATATTATCTTACAATACAAAATATTACCGCTTCTAGTTCACAAGTTCACAAAATGAGGGTATTCTATTTTACATATTCGGTTCTACCCCAGGTTGTTTTTCATCTTCTTCTGCAGTGAGGGTAAATACTCTAGGAAGTACCCTCGGAGGTTGTTTCGGCACATGTTGTTGATTCCGTGCAGGGTTCGGATTAACTGGTGGATTCTCACGACAAAATCGCGAGATGTGGCCCGCCTTTCCACAGTTGAAGCACTTGATATTAGGATTAGGTCCAAAACAGACGCCGGCATGTTGACGTCCACACAGGTGGCAAGTCGGCATCGGTTGTTTGGCCAGAGCATTGTTAGGTCTCGCATTCGGCCTTTGTTCCCATCTGGGTTCATTTGGCCTCCCGCGGTTTGGCTGATTAGGAGCATGATCGACTAATCGTTTCTTCTCGTTTCCTTCGCGACCGTATTGTCCCTGCTCCATCTTTCTCTTTGCTTCGCGATCTTTAGATAGCCTCGCCTCGGCTTCTTCGGCCACCAAAGCTCGTTCGGCAGCCTTAGCATAGGTCATATCAGGAGATCTCGTCACCGCGACATCTCGGTACAGTTCAGACTTCAGGCCGATTAGAAAACGTCCCACCTTAAGGTTGTCTGTCGCTACTACGTGAGGAGCAAAGCGAGAAAGTTGCTCAAATTTGCGGATGTATTCCGCAACAGTCATTCCGCCCTGACGAAGATTGATGAATTCTTCCATTTTCGTGTCACGGGCAGAAATACTAAAATACTTTTCCTCGAAGAGCTCTTTAAAGCGCTCCCAGGTCATCGTATTTGGATTTTCCATCACCTTAATGGTGTCCCACCAGTATCCGGCATTTCCCCGGAGTTGAAAGGCAGCACATAGAACTTTCTCCACTTCGGGAGTTCGGCTATATTGGAACGTGGACTCAATGGTTCTAAGCCACTCACCCGCTGCAATTGGATCCACAGTGTCTTCAAAAATAGGCGAATTGAGTTTACGGAACCTATGCCCGATGGTTTCGGTTCTATCGATCTGGGGCGACGTATGTCGCTCTGACGAATTCTGGTTACGGATCAAGGCATTAATTTGTTCGGATTGGAGCCGAACAAGATCTGCAAGTTGGGAAATTGTACGGTTCGAGTCATGTTCATCGGGACTGGATTCCCGTTCATCGTGGTGTTGTCGGCTTGATTCGCCATTAAATTCACTCCTAGTTCGTACCATTTTATCCTACTAATTATAATCAAAATATCACATCAGCACATAAGAATCATCACAGAGTTATAAACACTTACAGATGAGGCTGGGCTTCCATGCTTTTGAGCGGCCGTACATGGACAGTCTACAGAATCTATATCCTAAGCTCTGATACCACCTGTAGCGACCCTCACTCTCTAATCACTAGTTAGCGATAAGTCACGTCGGGTTTAGCAGCGAAAGCCGCAGAGAACCCATTTTACAAAAACAATTTTGTTTACACAACGAACGGGCCGAAGGCCCAAAACACCCTATCACTCGCCCACAGGTCGTCATCCATGTACAGCCCCGCCCTCAAAAGCCCATGGAAGCTCCGATAGCCAGCCTCGATCGTCGATTACCTACAACACGCAAACACTGAGCTATTGCCCAGTAGGTGAAATAATGCATGCACGTGTGACTCGCTCACGTTCACTCACCCCCAACTCTCACTAATGCAATGCCACTCACTATCGCTCATCACAACCGGGATACACTCACCACCTCACAACGGGCCCCGGGCTTCATACTGTGCACCATCACGCGAAATCACTACCACGATCACGAACACTACCACAACACTATCACAACACTACGGCAGTGGCCTACACCGAGCAGCCTCCCTGAGCCGTATCAGGTCACACTCTCGAGTCGCCTCTTCTGCCAATGCGGTGCCCACGCTGGTAGCCTACACCAGGTCCCGTAAGGGTACCCAGGTCGCACCCTCCAGGTCGCCTCCTCCCGCATGCGACAGTGTGGCCTACACTAGCTAGTCTACTTGGGGATGTCCCAAGTCGTTCCTTTCTAGGTCGCCCGCAGTCTGCCGCATAATGTCCAACGGGCCAATGGCTCACCGTCACAGGCGCTGGCGCACAGCAGATGCCCCACTCACGTGACTCCTCTACGGGTCGACAGCCAATATCGGCTACTCGCTCACAAGGTACAATACAGTACCACCGTTCCACCACGGTACACTCCGTGAAATGACGTGTAATGCACATGCAGGCATTTACGTGATAATACATGAAACGTGATGCCACATGAAATACGTAAAACACATAATTCACCGAAGCACATAAAATCACATAATTATCAAATAGGTGTTTACGCGTTGTAGATGGATATTCCACCTACCTGGTATCCTTAGCTATTTAACCTATCGGACGGTACGTCGCTAACCTTCGAACCCTAAATATACAATAATAATAAATTAGGGTTTGTTAGTCTAGTCATAATTTCACAAAATTGGTTTAATTTGAAAACCCTAGTTTCGACTTCTAAAATTTCGAAATCCTAAAATTTAAAACTTACCTTAAACTGGGAAATAAAATTTTCAGAAATAAATTTCGACATGTTTCATGAAATATATGTCTCGACATTATACAAAGATGTCGAGTTTTATACTAAGTAATGTACAATATCGATATAGTTATAAGTTCTCGAGATTGGTAGTAAAATAAGATTTCGACATTGATATACAAAGTCGGTTTAAGAATTAAATGGCGACAAAAGATCTCGAACTAACATGGACTTCGATATTTCATCTCTACACATTTCGATATTTAAAGTATACAACAAGATTTCGATATAGCTTGCACAAAACTCGAGCTTGGTTAGACATAAATCTCGATATTACACTTGAATGTCGAGATATATATTTTCAGTTATAACAACTATCAGATGCAAAACTTCGATATACATGTCTCGACATTCTCAAAATACTTCTCGATGTATTATATAAAAATTTGATATATGATATGAGATAGGATCGAGCTTTATTTCGAATTCTTACTTTTGTTAACCTCGAAATCCTATCCACAAACTAACCGAGTTTCGAAGTCCTATCAAGCAGCCTACTTCATCTTTACAACGATCCCTAGCATATGAATCTTTCCAATCATAGCATACTTAACTCCATATCAGTCATGTTAGAATTCGAAACCCTCAGATTACCTACTTCGTATAAAAATAGTAATTCTCCTTAAACTATGCTAATCTAGGAAAACAATACCTCCTAATTTTTTTCTTGTAATTAAAACATTAAATCCATAAACTCATACATGGACAAAACGCAGAGTAAGGAGGTATACCTTTTCCAAACTTCGGTCAATTGGTTGTTAGATGGTTTCTACTTTTTCCGCTTGAATTGTTTCTCTTCTTTAGGGTTTCTTCAAGCATGAGTTCTTATTATTAGAGATTGAGATAAGCCTCAAGTTGTTAGTACTAGTACTGAGGGGACTCATAATGACGTAGATTTCTTCTACCTCAAGTAATTCTATCATTACAATTTATCTTAAATTGGGCCTAAATAATTATTCAATTCTAGCCTACCTAATTACCCTATTATCCAATTCGTATCAAAAGTTATACTCTCCTAATTTGTGATTGGTCTAATTTCTAAAAAAAATGTGTGTTTCCATCGATTTTTCTCTATACCACACATATCAATTGAAACTACTTGCTTTGTTGTCACCTTATTCCTAAGCTAACGTGTGGAAGTCATCAAATGACATGGAAGTCCTATTAACCCTTATCTTATTCTAACTAATAGGCAATATTGTATTATTACTTTATTTTCCTCCCACACTAGGTTTCAAAACACATAGAAAACCCTAGCTAATTAAGGCTTCGACATTCTCTTTATTTACAATATCCTTCTTTCGAAATTCTTTAACTTCGAAATTCTCATCTTTCGATAATTAATCTTTCGAAACTCTAATGCATCGAGATTCTCATTTAGCTCTTCCGAAATTTCCTCTACTTGGTTAGTAACCCTAGTAACACCCAATTTGAAATCATATTGACACATAAAATCGTAAAACACGTCTCATATAGACACATAAGCCATTTAAGAACATGAAAATGTGAAAGTGTCGTATCACCCACTCCTGCAAAATTTCCAATTTACTGCTAATTAAGTCGTAAATCCCGTAATTAGATTTTACGGGTATTACACCAGACCGGTCACTTATATATACCGCTTTTAGTCCTTAGCATAGACGATACTTTTGATCTCCGGTTTTCTCATTATTAATCAGTTGCGTCAATTCACCAAAACCGATAGTCCGAATGTCTGAATTCGTGTTGCTAACAGGGCGCGCGAAGAAACCATGAAGAAATTACGAATTGATATGTATTGAATTCACTATTTACTCTTTCACTGTACAATTGTAGCGCTTTTATACTAAGCAGCGACACATGATAAAATTACAATTTTACCCTTAACTAACTCTAACTAAATAGCCGAGCAGAACAGATCCAAAATAAAGCTAATGTACTTGGAATTCATCATCATCTGATTTGCCTTGTATATTCTTGCCCCGATAGTTCTTCAATGCATTCTTCGAAACTATGTTTCATTGGAAGAGAATATCTCAATATCTACAGCGAGTAGTTTATTTATGGAGAATACAAAACGGCCCTTTTGCCATTTCTTGTTATTACATGCATCACATCGTATACTATATTAATGTGAAATACGTATTAATCGATGTAAGCAACAAGTCACATATGAAGAAGCTGCCTTTGTTGAATATATTTAGGTTGTCTCTTTAATATAGCAAAGTTCATTGAGGGACTTATGTCATCGCATTAACTTCTCAGTATTCGCCATTCCAGCCCATATTAACATCATTCTTATTAGCGCAAAAAGAAAAAGAAAAGAAAAGAAAGTAATCGAAGTCTACAAACTTTAGACGACAGAGCTTCGTGATTAGGTCAGATATAAATATATATTTTTAACCAATGATAATATGTTACGAAGAAGAGTAACAATCGAATCTGGACAAATTTGACTAAGGAGATGCTTACTTAAATGTTAAATTCCATCTCTCCGAGAGAATCAAGTAAAGAAAGGTGACGAGGGTATGCTTGTCTTAGAGCGAGTGAAGAATATACGCTGTATACTTTATGAATAAACAAAAATAAAATAGCGAGTAATTTCAGGCGGTTGACCCACACAAATATATATATATATATATATATATATTATATACTATGATAATAATAGATATACATATATGTATAATAATGATGACGATTCACACAGTTGGACGTGGGATCGATGAAAACGAAGGCTATCTTTTTTTGACCGACGTTACGGTGTGTATTATGTGTGACGGGTGAGGAATGAAGGTGTGAGATTATATAAAAATTAACTATATGATCGTAAATAAGTATAGTATAATATCTCTATTTGGCGTTATATATGTCGATCGCGTTCCAATATTTCTCGACCAGCAAAGGGTTTTTCCGAGATGGGTAATGTAAAATCAATGTCTCGCATGTTAAAAACTTAAAAGTATTATGTGTTTGAATCTCACTTAACTTAGTTGATTATATAGTTATAAATTACCATACTTCGAATTTAATTCTTGTTATCTACCGTAAACAGGATTCGGGCATGATGTAAGAAAGTTAAGTAACTGAGGAAATATGATTTAAAAGCAAAAATACACAGACGACCTTATCTTTTTCGAAAATTTCATTTCACTGAAAGCAAGAAAAAAAAAAAAAATACAGCGGTACAAAGGCAGAAAAGGGAAAAAACAAGCATCACATCTCCACAGATAAGTAAGAGAACCATGGCCTGCTAGACTCTCTCTCCTCTTCTGTTTTGGTTATATTCATCTCATACAAAAAGCCTTTTTAGTTCGATGAATTCAGTTCACTGATAGGGTTTCAGTTTCTAATTCTTGTATTTCAGAGAGAGAGAGAGAGAGAGAGAGAGAGAGAGAGAGAGAGAGATTAGGTGAAAAAAGAGGGTTTTCAACAGGTTTTCAGAGATTATAATTTATACATATCAGCAGCTTACAATAAATTCATAAGCATGGAAGCTTCTTCTTCTTCATCAGCTTTCCAAGACGAAGATGAGAATCAGATTTCTCAGCAACAGATTCGGCACTCATCTCCACAAACTGCTGCTGCTCATCAAGCTCAATCTTCTTCTACCAAGAGAAAAAGGAACCAACCTGGAAATCCAAGCAAGTACCAAAAAAGCCCTTGTCTTTAATATGTTTCTTTGTAATTCCTAACTAAACCCATGTCAAAGGGCAGTACGTTAGATGTGAAGCTACATGTCTGATTGAGAAAATAAAAGGAATTTAATCTTCATGTGTATTATTCATATATATATCCATCCTTTTATTTATCTGTTCTTTTGTCAGCATATACATGTGTGATGAAGCTGTGCTGTTGTTATTCATATCACCCATTTGTATGTGATGTATTGTCTTCATTATTAATATTAATTCTTGTCTTAATTTGGCTTGACTCAGTTCAAGACGCAGAGGTCATCGCACTAACTCCCAAGACCCTAATGGCAACAAACAGATTCGTATGTGAGGTTTGCAATAAAGGCTTTCAGAGAGAACAAAACCTTCAGCTTCACAGAAGGGGACACAACCTTCCATGGAAATTAAAGCAGAAGAAAACAAAAGAGGTTAGAAGGAAAGTCTATCTTTGCCCCGAACCCACGTGCCCGCACCACGACCCGACCCGAGCCCTGGGTGACCTTACGGGCATCAAGAAGCATTACTCGAGGAAGCATGGCGAGAAGAAATATAAATGCGAAAGATGTTCGAAGAAATATGCTGTTCAATCGGATTGGAAAGCACATTCCAAGACTTGTGGTACTCGAGAGTATAGATGTGATTGTGGCACTCTTTTCTCCAGGTAAAAACATTTCGTATCCATTTAATGATGTTCGAGATTTACTCTCTGTAGAAATATATTCTTGGATTTTTTAGAGCCTTTTAAGATTCTTTTGTCTGAGTGATAACTGATGAGTTGCACAAGGAAAGAGAGTAATCTCATCACGGGTTTAGGAGAAAATTCGTACATATACTGAATATGTGTCCGAGAGACATTTTCTCTCTCATACAGTCGCTCAAAATTGGCAAAAGCTCACACGAATCTATTTCCATGTCTATCAGTTGTCTCTCTGAAATTTCCGTTCATTTTAATTTTTTTCCCTATCTTTCGTTTTGTTCTTTGGACATTAGCCTGTCAAGAAAACGTCTTCACGTGAACTTACTTATCTGATGATCTGTAAAACCACACCCGTTACCTGATATTTTGTATATTTTCCCTTTCAATTTTTTTTTTGAAAAAAAATATCAATTTTTTTTTTCCTGGGGTTTCAAGAATCTAACCCTTCTTGGGAAATCCGTCCCAACCACCACATTTTTTCTTTTCAAGAATTATTACAAGCGAGTAAGCGACATGTAAAGCAAAAAGATTCCAGGTTTTGTTCTCTAGTGTTGTGGATTGCATTCATGGACTTTCTTTAGAGTCTTTTGCAGTAAACGTTTTTCATGATAATATTCATAGACAAAAATTCGATCCCAATCCCAACGTCTCTCTCTCTCTCTCTCTCTCTCTCTCTCTCTCTCTCTCTCTCTCTCTCTCTCTCTCTCATTGTTGTACCATGTTCATGTCGAGGTAGGTAAGCTTTTCAGTACCTGCAAACCATCATCGGCCCTTGACTTGATTTATCATTTTTGGAGTATTTTATGTATGCTCCTAGTATATGGATATACGTATCATTTTAATGACAGAATGTTGACCTTAAGAATCACCGATTCTACACCTAAAAATCCTCAAGTCAATTGCATCGTTTCTAAAAGATATCTCTCATGTTACATATATATCCCACGAGTTATCACACCTATCATTTCCCTGCAGTGATCATGTTATATGTTACAATAAGGTTCTCCTATATGTCCTAATGTAGTAGGTGTTATTAGATACATAGTAGATGCATCACACCTTGCTCATACATATATCCCTTGTTTTACACGTCCAACAATAATAACCTCTTAATTGCTAGCATGCAAAAAGACTCACTCATCAATCTTTTTACATATAAAAATTTCTTTAATTATCTCAGGCGAGATAGCTTCATCACTCACCGAGCATTCTGCGACGCATTAGCCCAAGAACGCACTCGGATCGTCCATCATCAGTCGCCCGCGGCCTCCTTTGGGAGCCATCTCTTAGGCCTCGGCATAAATAATGCTCCCCAAGATCGCAATCGCCACGATATCCTCCGACTGGGCCCACAAATCGAAACCCTAATCTGCCCATCGTCGTCCTCCTTTCGAGCTCCTACCCCACCATTTCATCAGCCGCTGAGTACTCTTCTTCCACCTTCTTCTGCTAGCTTGTTTCTTCAGCCACAAGAAAGTCAACTCTCCCAACATGGGTTTTTGGGGAGTAATAATAATTATAAGCCTTATTCATCGCCGTCGTCGTCCTTTCATGGACTAATGCAGTTTCCTCAGATGCCTAACAACAGTACTAATCCCAGTAATGGCTCGTCTTCATCATCCATGGCGAGCTTCTTTAATTTAGGGTTTTATCCTAATAGCAGTGCTGATAGCTGCGGTGGAATTGAGGCTGAGAACCACCGCGCTGGTGGTGGCCGTGACGAACCCAATATCTTCTCGTCAGGTACAAATAAATAAAAAATAATGGGTCTTTATTATTTGTTTTATGTATTTTAATTTTCTCTTCGTGTTGTATATACGCAGGTAATATTGTAATGAGCACGCCAATCCCATCTCTGTACAGCACACCACCACAAGCCGCCGCCGTCGTCCAAAGCTCCGGCGGCAGCTCAGCCCACATGTCAGCCACGGCCCTTCTGCAAAAGGCGGCGCAGATGGGTTCCACCACCACCACCAATAAATCCGATCACCTCCTCAAAACGTTCTCAGCCGCCGGAAAATCATCGAACTATATTCCCAGCAATAACGATGCTTCTCTTCACCTCGACGGCGACAACGCAAACAGCAGCTTTGATCCTTCACCATCTCCGACGCCGTTGTTCTTCAGCCAAGACGACCAAAATAGCAGCGGCGGACATAATTTGCAGGACCTTATGGCGATGTACAATAACGCTGGAAGCTCGTCTTCAACCTTCCGCGATCATCACGGGCAAGAGATCATGGATGATCAGGGATACAGAGGTTTGTTTCTTGGTAATAACAAGGACATGGGCTTCGGCGATGGCGGGAGAATTATTGCTGGTGCTTTCAATGGTTCAGAAGATGGGAGATTGACCAGGGATTTTCTTGGCGTTGGTGAGGTTGTAAGGGGTGTTAGAGAACAGAATCAAAAGCATGAGAATATGGCTTCTTTTGATCATTCTCAGGGAGACAACGGTGGAAATAATAATGCTCATCATCATCAAGATTTGGGAGCTTCTCAGTGATCGATGAATCGGTTTTTGAGGCTTTTCTGCTCAATATAATGAGACAACCGTGGGAATTCAGGATTTTCGTTGCAGGTGCAGTTGATTTCCTCCATTGAAGGGAAGTTTTATCCTGGATACAAAGAAACCGCGAAAATGAGTGCCAAATTCTAATGATATCGGACTGAAAAAACTCATCTGCTTTGAAGTTTTGTAGTGGTGTGACTCTTTCTTTCCTTTTTTCGGATTTAATTCTGTGTTTGTTTGACGATTCTACTGAAGTTAAGAGATAAGTAAGTAATTGATGGTTATTGGTTATGGTGGCTATTATTTGATGAGATTTTTTTTAAAAAAAAACCATAAAGTATATTAAGAGAAAAATATCCATTGTCAATCTGTAATTTTATAAAGTGATTTTTCAAATATTCTCCACAATTTATTTCAAATCAATTTCGGACCTATACAAAATAAATAACGCGTGGCTTCAAATTATGACGAGCTCCCCTACGAATGGAATAAGTGAATTACGTAGCATTAACGTCGATGGTCATTTATTACTATCAATTAAGTTTCTCCTAAACCTCAAACGTCTGTCTTAACCGGCCATTCAGCGTTGTCCTAAAAATGGGTCACTACATATACCAATTTTCGAGTTTGAATCACTATGTTTGTCAGTTTCAAAACTAAGTCAGTGTTTAAGTATGTATATAATAACAAAATTTCGCAAACATGGACCTCGGCCCCGCCCGCTGTCCATCACATCCAAGCAAGATGGAACAGAGGAAGTGAACAAACTCCGGTAGTATCCAAAAATTTCAGCCACAATGGATTCAAAGGAGTCACAAACGCATCCACACCTTCCTTCCAAATTGAAGAGAGCATTTGACTTCCTTCTTTGAATGGTTGAAGCATGAAAAAATTTGGTATTCATGTCACCCTCTTTAAGACATTGCACTCTAGATTTTTGTAATTGGACACTGAGTTGCACTGCATTGCATTGCATGCATGTCATCATGAACAGAAGAATGTTGTACAAAAAAACACTTATCACCTCAATTTCTAATAGTTCTCAAGCAACTTAAAAAGGCTAAATAAGCACAGATTTTAACCGCGGAACTCATCCATGAACCCTCGGTGGAACTCACTCATACGATCCACAACTGCAGGCATTTTGGCTTCTGAAGGCAATATCGTGCACCTAAAGTGCCACGTCCCCGAGACCTAACACACAATACAGTAAGCAACGAACGATCTAACGAAACTCGTAAATTTCCTTCTTTTTTTTTTTTTTTTACGGTTTTTGAGTTTTTGCAAGAGTATATTTTGATTACCTGTCGAAAGCCAGAGCCAGGAACCACGACTATCCCAGTGGCGTTCAGCAGTTTGTTAGCATAGAGAGCGTCGGGCGCTTTTTTCACAGCTTTTGCAGCTTCGATGGCTTTCTCAGGCAAATGAATACGGGGAAAAAGGTACATTGCTCCTTCTGCCCTGTTGCACGTCACTCCTTCGAGGTCGTTGAGTGCTTCTTCAAGCATCTGTAGAGGTTTATCGATAATCCCCGTTTAGAAAGTATGGTGAAGTGCTCTCGTACGATCGATGGGTACATGAGTTGGATTTACTACCTTTGCACGCTTTGCAAGGGACGAGAGGATTGCATCTTTCTCGGATAAATAAGATTCGTACGATTCGTCTCCCACCTGCAAACGTCGATTATGCTAGACATCAGTACTCAATCATTAGAGCACTGAACAACAAACGAAAAAAAAAAAGGAGTCGAAAACCTTTGGAGGGCACATGACGAGGCTTGCGAGGATCTGACCAGTTATGTTAGAAAAACAGAGGTTGGCTGATGCTAATTTGTATATTTGTTCTCTTATTTCGGGTCTAAAACCAGTGACTTCCATGTAACCTCCTCTCCTCCCACATTCTCCGTAGAACCCTAATAAAGTTCACCGATTTTTCAGCAGAACGTAAAGAAGCAGAAATATCAAGCATATATATATATATATATACACCTTTTGATATGGAGTGGAACGACACTAAAGAGATGTCTTTCTCTCCATATCCCATAGACCGAGCGACTTTCTTAAACGAGTGAAATTGCTTGTCGGGGACGTAAACGTTGTCTTGGTAAACCTATCGACATTTATTAATGAAAATATGAATAAAAGAATCGATGGATGGTGATATTTTACTAAGAAAACCAAGTCACCTCATCTGCCAAAAGAACGAGCTTTTCGTCCCTGCAAAAATTCACGATAGATTCTTGGTTGCAAGCCGACAATACCTTCAAAAATGAAAGATGCATTGGATACAAAGTTCAAAAGGAAATTACTACACAAAAATTAAGATAAGAGTCAAGCATCTTCAAGATTATGTCAACATCTTGCCTGTCCAGTGGGATTCCCCGGATTTATAACCACTAGGGCTCTAACACAGATACCCTTCGATCGGGCAGCTTCCAACTGGTTTTTAAGCTCTGAAATCTCAAGTCCCCAACCCAGTGCTTCGTCGAGGTAATAAGGAACCTTAAGAAAGAAAGAAACCAATCGAATAGAGACCATTTTACGTACAGTTCTAAGACCAAACAGAAGATTCCCTCAAAGACATGAAAGGATAAACATACAAGAGTGCCTCCATGGAGGGCGATAGAGGCGGAATACAGAGGATATTGAGGTATGGGACAAAGAATACCATCGTCTTTCGACCTTAGCAGCATCTGCATCATCATATGAACCTGAAAATAACGGGGATTGTGTTAAAAAGATACTAAATCATTTTCTTTTCTTTTTTCCGAAACACAGAGATTTACCCCAGGACTTGCACCATCAGTCATGAAAATATCATTTGGATCACTATGGTATCCATCACGAGCTTCAATGCCAGCAGCAATCGTATGACGCAAACCTTCGATACCCTGTTTTGTGAAAGGGCTTTTAGGCGTTAAATAGTTTTATTCGGGAAATGTTTCGAAATACCTGGCTGTGACTGTAAACCCCGGTCGTTCTTCCAGGAATTTGATCCAAGATCTGAAATGCTCGTTCTATCGCATCACCACTGCAAAGACATTAGATTTAAATGAATTGCATAGGTGCAAACTGGAATTTCTTTCATTTGAATTGTCAGAAACACGACGATCAGGTAAAGATTCTTGGCGAGCTTAACCTAAATAGACTCTGCGTTTCAGCTCTGTCCAAAAGAGCAGGATGGTCGCATAAAGCAAGGACCTAGGAATAGAGCTAACCGTTACAAACCACAGCGAAGATAGTAAAAGGGAATAGGAGTTTATTACAGAAACTCCGTATACTCACCTCTCTGAAGAAGGTGATTGACTGCTGGCCGAGCGCATGCGGGTTTCCAATATTACAATAGAGTATCTGCAGCAACAAGAAGCAAAGAGATAGGCACATTCAATGATGGGCTCAGCAAAGAGCTTCACCCTGAAAAAACAGTCATTATTAGCTCTACCAAAATATCACAGTTTCAGAATTCCTACGCAGAGAAAATTCATGATTTCCATATAGATGGCTACATAAAGGAACAACCAATATGTAGCTAGCCCAAATGTGCACACAAACACACACGGGCAGATAACTCAAACAATAATGACAAGCAGGTCTCCTTGACACATAGTAAACATAGATACCAGGTACCTCGTCAAAAGGATGTAGTCCAGGATTCTGAGTCACTTCTTCTTGCAATTTCTGTTGCATATCGGAAATGATTAATAACATCTAAAAAAAGATTGCATCAATATCGTAATAACCCGAAGGTGTACATTCAGTTACCTCAGCTAGAGTAACAGTTTCTCCACGGACAGCATATTGGCATTCCAAAACCTGTGAGCAAATCAAATAGAATTTATGACTCGTACTTCTCCAAGCACTAGTCAAATGAACATTGGTTTAAAACGAGCATCATTCGTCGGAGTATCACTAACACTAACTAGAGCTACTATCATAAACTCCGCAGAAGCTGAAGTTAATGGCAAGCAACATAAGCAGCCATCAATCAATCCACCGTAGTTACGGCCCACATAGTACACATAATCAACTTGAAGCACGTAGGTAGAAAAGTATACAAGGAATGAAAGAACGATAAGCAAAGTTAAAAAATTACGTCTTCTGAAAGTGCAAACAATACCAAGAACCAATCAGCCATGACTTTAAGAACATAAAAAAAAAAAAAAGAAACTTTCGATGAAATTACACTCAGAAACTGACCAAATCCCGCACATGAAAAAAGATGAAACATGCTGATTATGTAAGTCCATCAAGAAATTCACATTGGGATTAATGGTGTCGATCGTAAGGGGCGGGGCTGCTGAAGAATCAGAATCCACTGCCACGGAAGCTGTCGAATCGACGCTAGCACTAGCGCAGAAACCGCGCGACACAAATGCAGGCGAAGACGTAGACGATGGACATCGACGATGCGAAGGAGCGGCGAGACGCTGAAACATCGAACAGCTCAAACTTGGTTTCTCTTGACCAGCTAAAAGCTGCCTCGATTTCTCTGCTGCAAACCTCCGCATTCGTACGTATAATACGCAAAAGAATGGATCGATTAAGAACTGACAAACTGATTCTTCTTCAGCCCACCGATTCAAATGGATGACACTTTCATTACTGACAAAACTCCACCAACTCGGGCGAGAAGAAAGCTGATATATGTAACTCAATCTTCATTATATGACCATTAATGGTAGTCAATATTAAATTAACTACTTTTTAATTGGGCCTCAGTGGTGTAAAATTGGGTTGGGCCGATCAAAATAGGCCTGCTATAAGGTCCTTTTAGTCATTTTACTACCTTTTTGCCCACAGGGATATTGCTGTCTTTTTAACGACGATATATTTGGAAAAAATAAGCCCAAAGAGGGAGAGAGGATAGAGCGAAATCGTCACGTGCCCCCAAAATCCAGATCGACGTTGATCGTGTCGAAGAGCTGGATTGCTCCGGCGATAATCACTGATCAGCTGAAGTTCCTTTGGTTTTCGCGGTTTGCGAGGGTATCATTATGATTGTTGTTTCTGTAATTGTTGTTTTTCAGTTAGTGGTAGGTCGTCGCCGATTTTCGATCTAGATTTTACTGGTTTGGATGATCGTAATTTTTTTCCTTTTTTTTTTTTTTCTTAACGTGGTTGGCGATATGTTGTTTTAAGTTTCTCTGTTGTGGTATTTGGCTTTGGAAGGATATTTGCAATTTCGTCTTTTTTCTGGTGATTCCATTTTCTATCTTAGCTTGCCAAAGAAACCGGAATTTGGAACGGAATTAGGAAAATGTTATTTGCCTCACCGAGATTTGTATTCCTCTAGTTCACAACCAATCGAAATTGCTAGATTTCTGGCCTCGATTTTGGAAATTGTTACTTTCCGACTGATTGAGATCTTGTTGAGTTACATGTAAGTTAAGTTAACTGTGTGGGCTATAATAAACTCATCCGGGTGATATTGCATATGATGAATTGCAGGCAATTTGGACTGAATTTCTTTTTCCTTTTTCCTCAGGGAGCATCGCAAAATTGCCTTTTTCCTCTAGTCTTCTATCTACTTGTTGACCCGGGAATGGCTGAAAAAGGATGTGTGATGCGCCTGCAAAAGGAATATAGAGCTCTCTGTAAAGTAAGTCGTTTATTGTCTCGGTCAAAAAGCCTAGTGCATGTTTTTCGTGAAATAGTTCGATTATGCTCTTTTGCCTAGTGATTGGTAGCCATTTGACTCCACTATATTATAATTATTTTAAAAGTAGTTTCTATATATTCTAAAATCATCCACGATATCTGGAAACTTTTTCAAGTATGTAAATTCTTATCTCCTGATTAGCATGTGAATGTTTACTTTTGCAGGAGCCTGTTCCCAATGTCGTCGCACGCCCTCTGCCAAATGATATTCTTGAGTGGCGTAAGTTGTTTATTCTTGTTTCTTTATTTTCTTTGTATGTATACGTAGCTATCTGTGTTGGACTATGCTGTCTTTTCCTGCTATGTTTTATTCTCGTTGAAGACGTCGTCTGAAGTTGTTGACTGGACCTAAAATTTTTTAATGTATACCATCTTAACCTCTAATCATCTTGTAGTAAATATGTTTTTGTTTTAATATGTGATAGATTATGTATTGGAGGGAAGTCAAGGAACACCATTTGCAGGTATCTTGTTTTTCTTTGTATTAGGTTGAAATCTCTGCAGATGAATTAATTACTACCTCCGTCCCATTAATTTTATCACATTTTGCCATTTCGGGCGTCCCACTAATTTTATCATATTTCCTTATTTAGTAAAAAATTATCACAAACAATCAATAAAATAATATTAAATATTCTTAAAAGACGTGTCAAAATACACACTTTATTACCTTTTCATTATACTATATTAATTTAATAATACCACCTTAATATCCGTGCCCACCAATACATGTGATAAAAATAACGGGACGGAGGTAGTATCTTTTTCATGATGAGTTACATTCGTTCTTGTCCGTTGTCATTATGTTAGTTTCGTGTATCTGCCTATGGTGTTATTTTTTTCCATCTCATTCGGCATTTACTCATGAAAACTGATTAGTTTTCTCCTTGTAATTATTTTTTATACCACCGTTGATCGGTCAAGGAGGATTTTACCATGGGAAGATAAAATTTCCGCCAGAATACCCATTTAAACCTCCAGGGATAAGGTTTGATTGGATCAGGCCAAGCATGTAGCACATCATAATCATCTAAACTGTTCGCTACTACATTTGTGATTTTTGTCCATTATATTGGTTTACGTCTTTGTAGCATGACAACCCCAAATGGACGCTTCATAACACAGAAGAAGATATGCCTCTCTATGACTGATTGTAAGTTCATAGTTACTTTTGGCCATATTTTTTCTCTTTATCATCCCCATTCTTTTCATCCCAATGATTTTATCATGCCAAGCTTCTTACATTTTCAATGTGCAGTTCACCCAGAGACCTGGAATCCTATGTGGTCGGTGTCAAGGTAAGAACTAGTGAGCACCTAAGTGTATAACCACATAGTTGATATTATTATATCAATATAACTCTTACCGGTTTTTCTAGTATTAATACTTATTTACCATTTCATCTGCGCGCAGCATGCTTACCGGTCTCCTTTCTTTTATGGTGAGTTTTATTCAAATGATCAAAGTATTCTTATGATTTCACCAATCAGAGTGTGGGTGTATCTATGCTTCATTTTGGGCCAAAAAAACTGACGAATTCCAATATCTTTTCCAGTTAGACGATAGTCCCACCACTGGCAGCGTCTCGACCACAGATGACGAGAAACAGAAGCTTGCAAAGGTTTCATTGGCATTCAATTGTAAAAAGTGAGCATCATTAACCAAATACTGTCTTCTTTTTTTCTTCCTTCTCTAACCCATATGGTTCTTATGGTTGCGTTTTCTCAGTTTACGCCGAGTAGAACATAACTTCACCTCCATTTTCTCCGTTTACTATTCTTTTACTTAATAAACAGCCCAACATTCAAGAAACTCTTCCCAGAGTACGTCGAGAAATACAAAGAGCAGCAGCAAGCAGCAGCACAAGAAGCCGCAGCGCAACAACCTATCGCCAAAGAAAACTCTCAGCCAATGCTAAAAAAGCGCCCAAACAGAGAAGAGCTTAAGAATGGCGAAGCGCCCAAGGAGTCGAAAATCGACCCGCGGAGGAGAACCTCTTTGCCTACTTGGTTGTTCTTGCTGCTTCTATTCATTTTTGCTGCTCTAATGGCTCTGCCTCTGCTTCTCTGATTTTGGATGGGAAAAGGAAAAACGGAATACTTGAAAGTGAGGCAATTATTGATTAATTGTCTTTAGGTGATGAAGCTTCTTTCTTTCTTATGTGCGAGCATTTCAAATTATTGTGTGTGGAATCGTATCTGTATAGTATAGTAGTTTTTTTTCCAAGTTATATGTATGAATGTGATGGTGGTGGCCTATTAAATATTTTCTATTGAAGCTACAATTCTATGTTTCTTTCGTTGCTTTTTCTCCTTGATGATTTTTTTTTTTTTCTATACCGAAGTTCCATTGATGAAAACAAAATCACAAAAAAGGTCATCCTTCTTCTACCATTCATTCGACGGAGGGATCAACCCGTTTATTATACGGCTCGAACCCGAAGGTGACCCAACTCGACCTGTTTACCACCCTATTTGCAACCCTATGATACATTTAATTATCTATTAAAATTTTATTTTAAATTTTTTTACCAAAATGTATGATTTTTTTTCTCCACAAATAGAGACTAATATTGCTACATTTTGAGTCACAATTTCAAATTAGCTATTTCTCTATTACATTCTATAATCCATCATAATTCATACTACCTCCGTCCCATAATTTTATCACATTTTGCCATTTCGGGCGTCCCACTAATTTTATCACCTTTCCTTATTTAGCAAAATACTATCACAAACAATCAATATAATAATATTAATATTCTTAAAAGACGTGTCAAAGTATACACTTTATTACCTTTTCATTGTACTATATTATTATAATAATACCACCTTAATATCCGTGCACACCAACATATGTGATAAAAATAACGGGACGGGGGTAGTATTATTTTCCTAAATATTATGGATTATGCTGGGTTGTTGATAAAATATGAAAATTGTTGAGGTGTAGGTTGTGAATGTGGAGGAGAGAGAAATTAATATTTTATTCTCATGACCGATTGTGGAGGTCATGGATAATCATAGTCTTAGGACACAAGTTTATATGAATGGGGGAAATTGACTTTAGGACACAAGTTTATAAGAATGGGGGAAATAAATTATGAGAGTGAAATGTTGAGGATGAAAGTTGAACTAATATATAAATTGAGTATTATTTTGTAATTGAGCCATATCTATCACCGACGAGCTTTCTTCTCCGAATGATGGGTTAGTTAAAACTGCTGTTCGTTTGAGTGTCGCTCACTTTTCTTACTACTCACTCCTTTCCCTCCCAGGAGAAGTTCCCTTAAATTAATGCATTCCACCATAAACTGCAGTATTCTGCCGTGTTTGTGGACAGAGAGGAGGAACTTACGATGGAGAGAGAGTGTTCGGATGAAGAAGATGATCGCGAGAACCTCATCGCCCAGAACGACGTTGCGAAGGCGTCAAATCATCGCTCGACTTTTCAAATTGACGATAGTCTGAGGGATAGGGTTTCGAGAGCTTCTCGGAAGATCAATAAGGGGTATTTTTGCGCCATTTTTTTGCCCGTCGTTGTGTGCTGCTGCTGTATTTTACCACGGATTTGAAGAGCTTGTTTCAGATGCGCGTCCCTGCGGTTAGGGATAGTGGTGGTGAGAGTGCGTCGGTTAGTCGGATGCGTGAATCGGAGTTGAGAGCTCTGCATTTGCTTAAATCGCAGGAGATTGAGTTTCGGAAGATTTGGAATTACATGGAGTCGACTCAAAGATCAGATTCTAGCTCGGTGAATGGTAGCCGTATCTCAAATTCGAGCAGTGTTGGTGGTAATGGAGTGGAATTGACGCCGAATTCGATGCTGGACGAATTGAAATCGCAGATTTTTATGCAGATTTCGTTGAACAAGCAAATTCAAGGGGTTTTGCTGTCAACGCGCGAGAATGAAGATTTTGTTGGATCGAGCGATAACTACACGGATGTGGGTTGGGGTATGTGTCGGAAGGTGGATCAGAAGCTGTCTGAGAGGAAGACCATAGATTGGAAGCCTAAATCAAACAAGTATCTGTTTGCAATTTGTGTCTCTGGGCAAATGTCGAATCACTTGATTTGTCTGGAGAAGCACATGTTCTTCGCAGCGCTGCTTGGTCGGGTTCTCGTGATCCCTAGTCCAAAGGTCGATTATGAGTTTCACCACGTGTTGGACATAGAGCATATTAACAAGTGTTTGGGGAGGAAAGTTGTGGTCACATTCGACGAATTCTCCGAGGCTAGGAAGCATCGCCTGCATATCGACAAGTTCATGTGCTATTTCTCCTCTCCACAGCCCTGTTACATGGACGACGAACGCGTTAAGAAACTGAAAGCCCTGGGCGTTTCCATGAGTAGAATAGAGTCCGTGTGGAAAGAGGATGTCAAGAAACCGAACCCAAAGAGCGTCCAAGATGTCTTGGCAAAGTTTTCTTCAGACGATGATGTGATTGCTATTGGGGATGTTTTCTTCGCTGACGTGGACAGGGATTGGGTGATGCAGCCCGGCGGCCCAATCGCACACAACTGCAAGACTTTGATCGAGCCCAGCAATCTCATTCTCCTCACAGCTCAACGGTTCATCCAAACATTCTTGGGAAGGGACTTTATCGCGCTTCACTTTCGGCGCCATGGTTTCTTGAAATTCTGGTATTCTTTTCACATTCGGGTCTCTGATACATCGTACTGTGATTCCATATACCACCTAACTCGAAATTTCTGAATGATTCTTTTTTCCAGCAACGCCAAACAACCAAGTTGCTTCTACCCCATTCCTCAAGCTGCAGAGTGCATCAACCGATTGATTGTAAAGGCCAACGCCCCAGTCATCTATCTCTCCACTGATGCTGCAGAAAGTGAAACTGGCTTGTTGCAGTCGCTCGTGGTATTGAACGGTAAGACCGTTCCTCTTGTTCAAAGGCCAGCCCGTAATTCAGCAGAAAAATGGGACGCGCTGTTGTACAGACATGGACTTGAGGGAGATCCACAGGTGGGCTCATTCTTTTTTCTTCTTTTCTTAACAGTTTAATTTAGTAACCACCTATGCCTGAGGGGTCGCTTTTCTTGATATATACATTAGATTGTGTATATATAACCTAGACTAGAACGTCTCGAACTTCATAATACATTTCATGCTTATTGGAGCCAAAAGAAAAAAGAGAAGGAAGAGACGTTGTTAGAACTTTCATAGTCATAATAACTACTGCAAATTTTATTGTACTCACAGCTGTGATTTTTTTGGAATGGTGAAGGTAGAGGCAATGTTGGATAAGACTATATGTGCTTTGTCCACCGTATTTATTGGATCTTCCGGGTCTACTTTCACGGAAGATATATTGCGGTTGCGCAAGGATTGGGGATCGGCGTCACTGTGCGACGAGTACTTGTGCCACGGCGAACTGCCAAATTTTATCGCGCAAGACGAGTAAAATTTTTTTGTGGAAATTACGTATCCTCACCTCGTAAATATGCTGATGTGTCTCTATATTCGATCCAATTCTTTATTCGATTTGGTGATACTGTAAACGCAGAACGAACGGAAGCTCCATTTTTCTTCTTGTTCCCTGAGATTTTTCGTGCTAATGTGCTTGCTATGTTGGTGACTATCAATGTTGTGTTCTTTCTATGACCTCAATTTTTACTATTTTGTTCGGCCAAAGCGTAGAGTTCAGATTTAGAAGAAAGAGGTCGTTATGGTCGATTTAGACTGAACTTAGATGAAATGTAGGACTACGGTGTGGAGTTGTCGGATGCCCTTTTTCGAAGAGAAAAAATGCTTCAAAAAGCGTCTTAATCACATGTTGAAATCTCATGTAGTTATGTCTTGAGTCTGAATTTAAATGGCTTGGGGCAACGTCAATAATTAGTCCTACGAAGTTGGGAGTTTTCTGTAGTGGGACGGTGATGTTCAGATTCGATAAAATTAATCCAACTTAGTTTGGATTATTTCTCAAGTATTAAAATGTTCTTACACATAAATACCCATTTGGAAAAAACTTGTAATTTAGTATCATGTCTGATTTTTTTTTATGTGTAGGTACCTATAGTAGAAAAAATTATTTGAAGATAGGTACTCGATCCGCCGCAGGTACGCCATACGACACATAGTACCCTATATCAACGTATTGTGGTACGTCATACGTTGAGAAAATGGTACGTCGTATTAGCACATTTAGGTACGCCATCTTTAACACATAAGGCACGCCGTACAAACACATTTATGTACCCTATATCAACGTGTTATGGTACGCCATACACACACAGAAGGGTACGGCGTGACTGAAAAAACTGGTAAATATTAAATCGGATACGTATCTGTAAAAATTTCTGACATGAATACCTATCTGTAAAAAATTTTAATCAAGTCGATATTTATGTGTAGATGTATGTAGATGTCACGCTATTAAAAGAGTATTTCTATTTTGTATTTGGGAAGAGCTATTGGACTGGGCTTCTAGAAACCGTTGGATAAGTTGGGCTGGGCTTATACGATGACCGGCCCGCGCCACATTGTTTTCTCTGTCTCTCTCTCTCTCTCTAGCACCTTGTTCTGCAAGAAAAAACAAACATTTAGGCCTCGCTCGCCTGCTACTTTTGTTGGAGAAAAAGCAAGGAATTTTCTGACAATGGCTCCTGAACCTGAAGATGAGATCAAGGACGAGAAGAACCCTAAGCCTCTCGATGAAGACGATATTGCCCTCCTCAAGACCTATGTAAAACTCCTCTTTTTTTTTTTTCCTTATATTTTCCTATAAAACCCTAATTCTCTGTTGCTGTTTGTCTTAGAATTGAATGTCTGGGACTGTGTATATCGTTTTTTGAAGTGATAATCGGGATCTTTGATTTATTTATCTATTACTCTTATCGGGACATTTCGGGAAAAAAAAAAAGGAATCTCACTGTCTTATGCATTTGGAAGTTTTGATTGGTTTTTGGGGCGTACCTGTAAATAGAGTTCGGATCAATACGTTGCTTGCTGGTTGGGTCTTACTGGCTTGGATCTAGGAAGCTGAGTACATTACCTGAATATGAAAGCACTGAGTATTAATTAGCTCAAATTACGTTGTTAAGATCGTGTATCATTCTTAATATTAAGTGTTTGGGTTCTAAAATATCGTTTCTGTTGAAGCTCATGGTATAAATATATGTGCAGGGCTTGGGTCCTTACTCGAATAGCATAAAGAAAGTGGAGAAGGAGATCAAGGAGATGGCCAAGAAGATCAATGATCTATGTGGTACTTACCTTTGTTAAATATATGTTCCTTTTAACGCCAGTGGTTAGGTATCCGATGGTTTGACCTTGGTTTTTTCAAAACTAATTGTTTTGCCAAAAATACGACAATGTGATGAAGTTGTAGTTGTTTCATGCAAGTGATGCTAAATTGCTTCTTTTGTAACTCATGATAGGTATAAAGGAATCAGACACTGGTTTGGCTGCTCCAAGTCAATGGGATCTTGTATCTGATAAGCAAATGATGCAGGAGGAACAACCTCTTCAGGTATATTTTTTGTAGATAGATTATGGAATTTTCTTATTAATTTGGTTGTTTCTACCTTAAAACTGATGTATTTGTTTGTGTTCAGGTTGCCAGATGTACAAAGATAATTAATCCGAACACCGAAGATGCCAAATATGTTATCAACGTTAAGCAAATTGCTAAGGTAATATTATTACCTTGAAATTCGCCATTTATAGAGTTTTTCCGTAATTGTTCCTCGGAGTGGCATTTGTGAATGTCTTGTCTTCGTGAATGGCGTTCAATCCTTTTATTCTGGACTTGTGTGATAACTGATAACTGAAACGTGAGTTGCTTTACGTTGTGCACACAATCATTGCAGTTTGTTGTTGGATTGGGAGATAAAGTTTCGCCAACTGATATCGAAGAAGGCATGCGTGTCGGGTGTGCTATCTCTCACCTTATGACTAATTAAATGAGTTTGCTGTGGTTTCACCATAGGTCCATATATTACCATTTTTTTTTCAGATTTTTAAAACTAATAAATGCCATACTTCTACTAGTAATCCATTTGAACTTCGAAGAATGTTTTTTGGTAGTTATACGGCGTATAATGAGGTTCCATGTATCTCTTTATTGCAGTGTTGACAGGAATAAGTATCAAATTCAGATTCCTCTGCCACCAAAGATTGATCCCAGTGTTACAATGATGACAGTGGAAGAGAAACCTGATGTTACATATAACGATGTTGGAGGATGCAAGGAGCAAATAGAGAAGATGAGAGAGGTTTGTCATGTTGAATTCTTAGCATTTTTATTGTTGATTGGTTGATCATAGCTGACGCACTTGCGAAAATTGCATTAATTTTTATTTGCACATTTATAATTGATATTTCTAGGTTGTTGAGCTGCCCATGCTTCATCCCGAAAAATTTGTGAAGCTTGGAATTGATCCGCCAAAGGGTGTTTTGTGCTACGGCCCTCCTGGCACTGGCAAGACTCTGCTGGCCCGAGCTGTGGCCAATAGGACTGATGCATGTTTCATTCGTGTTATTGGTAGTGAGCTTGTGCAGAAATATGTTGGTGAGGGCGCTCGGATGGTTCGTGAACTATTTCAGGTGCATTCTACTCGAATCCTTACTAGTTCTTTGGTATATCCTATTTCATTTCGGAAGTGTTTACTTACTCTACTCAAATTTCATGTCAGATGGCTCGCTCGAAAAAGGCTTGCATCGTGTTCTTTGATGAAGTAGATGCGATTGGAGGTGCTAGGTTTGATGATGGGGTGGGTGGAGACAATGAAGTTCAGCGAACAATGCTTGAAATTGTTAATCAGTTGGATGGGTTCGATGCTCGTGGAAACATCAAAGTTCTCATGGCAACCAACAGGTCAGTTGTCATTTTCTTCTTCTCTTTATTGTTTGTATATTTAGATCAACCGATCAAATTATTTGCACTCGACATGCATGAAATCTTTTGGGGTCCCAGGATTTCAGCGTTTTTGTCTCTTCACTTTTTCTCAAGAAATTGATAGGAAGGGGCTTGTGTTTGTGTGAGAAAGAAACTAATGGTGCATAGGTTTTCATTTAACTTGTGATTTGAAAGTTAGTGGTGCATTTGTAATTGTACTTGATAAGTCATAAGACCCGAATAAACTGAAGAACACAAATATCGACATAAGTAAATTTATTTTCTAAGGCTAAATCAAATTTGGATAACGCTCTATTTACAACTTCAGTTTTTTCAAATATCGCTTGATACCTCTTTAATAATGGCTTGTTTATGCTTTTTCTAGGCCCGATACTCTTGATCCAGCACTTTTACGTCCAGGGAGGCTCGATCGTAAAGTGGAGTTTGGGCTGCCCGACCTCGAAAGTAGAACTCAGATATTCAAGATTCATACCCGCACGATGAATTGCGAAAGAGATATTCGATTTGAACTTCTCGCCCGTCTTTGCCCGAATTCAACTGGTAAGAACAACCAGTTGCTTTTTTATGTATCTCTCTCGTCTCTCTCTCTCTCTCTCTCTCTCAGATATGCAAGTGATTTATCCATAATAACAAAATCCCATCATACCAAAATGCTTCCGTTTTTACCTTCTGTTTATTAACTTTCTGCCGAATATTCGAAATTCACTCATTTTAAACTGTTTTCCCCTATATAAGGAGCCGACATTCGAAGCGTGTGCACAGAGGCTGGGATGTATGCGATTCGAGCGAGGAGGAAGACTGTGACTGAGAAAGATTTTCTAGATGCTGTCAACAAAGTCATCAAAGGCTATCAGAAATTCAGTGCAACGCCTAAATATATGGTTTATAATTAGTGCCTCTGTTGCCCATTTCAAGCTTTCAACAAGACGTACACTGCTGAGAGTGTTTCTTGCAACCTTAAATTTGTGTTCAGTCGTACTCTTTATCTGCCCTTGTAATCCCATCAGTTTCAGTTGAGAAAACATTGCATGTCTTCTTGAGTTTATATCCTGTGAAGGTTGGGTTTTTTCTTCTATTTTCTATCAGAGCTTAAAGCTTTTCATATAGATTATGATTCTGCAATCTAAGAATATAAGGTAGAACTGTCAAGAGTGGTATCAACACTGAAGAAGTTTCTCAGACAAGAAATAGTACCCAAAAAGAAAGATATCAAGGCAGTCCATATATTTTCTCGCATCTTTACAAATGAAATGCAGAACCTCACCATGCAAGTGTCCAAATATGCTTTGAGATTCCCATTTTTTGAATTTGATTTTCTTTATAGCTTCAACAATCAATAATTTATTCATGGAGTATAGTCATCGGCATCTCCACTACCACTTCGAGCCGCCGTAGCACCTTCAGTCCCAAACGTTCTTCTGCTCATATTCGCTCGCTGCACTAATCGAACCAGCGATTGCACCACTTCAGACATCGGCGGCCTAAACTCTGGCTCGGGCTTAAACAAGAACAAAGTCGCCGTAATAACAACGCTCCTTAGATAATAGAAATAACATGAAAGATAAAAAATTGGCTTGGTTAGTAGATTAGTTAGTTACCTGGACACAGAGAGCAATAACGTCTGCGAAACGTGAGAGTGATTTCATGGGGTAAAGTCCTTTTAGCTCGGAGTCGACCATTTTAGACAGGGCATCAATGTCATGCAGCTGAGGTGTCGCCCATCGAACTAAGGACTGTTCAGATCTTGGCCTTGTGCTGAGGTCAGCGGAGTAAGATTGTGATGTAAGCGATGTTTTTTTTCTAAGTAAAGAGAATATGCTGATGAATACCTATCGAATGGTTTACGCCCCGTGAGAAGCTCCAACATTACGACGCCGAAGCTATAAACGTCGCTCTTTATCGTGTATTGGCCTGACATTCCAACTTCTGGCGCACTGTAGCCATATGCCTTCAAAAAGAATACGTAAAAGAAGCTTCTTGAGGGATGAAAATCGTTGATCTTTTTTAACTGAAAGAATTTGATCTTGATTTTATGAAGACGACTGCAAATATATGATATATGGAATCACATGTACCACCTGGTCGGGTTCTTGGACGAGCCTGGCCAGCCCACAATCTGAAACGTGGGGATTGAATTCCATGTCGAGCAAAATGTTTGCAGATTTGAAGTTTCTATGGATAACCGAGGGCGAGCAGATTTCGTGTAGGTACCTGCAGAAAAGGCCCATTCGAGCGAAAAAAGGTAGAATAGAAGTCGAAAAAGCGTCTCTGTATACTAAAAGAAGGAAAGTTTCAAAACAGAAATCGTAATAATATTTTGTGCTGTGACTTACTCTAGCGCCCGAGCAGCACCTAAAGCAATCTTAACCCGAGTGTTCCACGTTAAAGTCTTGCTGTATTCATCGGCGAGATGCATGGATTCATGAAGAGAGCCATTCTTGTGGAACTCATACGCAAGCAAGTTTTGCCCGTGCTCAGAGCAGTAGCCTACCAACTCCGTTACATTAGGGTGGTGCAGCTTGGAAATCTCTGATACGATTTCTAGGAAATCGTCAGAATTTGATAGCACGGATGAATTTATCTTCTTGACAGCAAGAATCTGCTATTATACCGTAAAGTTTTAACCAAAAAGATCGATCGTGCTATATGCTTACAGAAAAAGTTGGATGAAATGTACCTTCCCTTCGTCCATTTGAGCACGGTAGACTCGCCCAATAGATCCCTCGCCGATAAGATTATCAGGGCTGAAACTATCAGTAGCCATCTGCAAATCTGCTACTGAGTAGGACTTCACATTACTTGGAGCAGTCTTCGGTTTTCGAGGAGTGATAACGATAGGCTTCACTGATAAGTCCTCTTCGTCGAAGGATTGTGGCGTTCCATTGGAGGAGGTTTGAGACTAATCGCCGAAGGGACTTCGAATGCTTTCACACTAGTTGCAGATGAAGCTCTTGCAGACTTGATTACCTCTGAAGAAAATGCAACAAAAAAAATTGATGAAGATGAGCATTTACCCTGGCAAATCATTGCATGGATCTCAAGAAATTGCCATTTACCTTGTGATTCTTGAGAGGAAAAAGGGGCAAAGGGCTGATTAGCGTGCTTTTCGACGTCAGAAGATGGCTTTCTTGATCTTCTCTTTACGATAAAGAACGCTACGAAGCCACCAACGATGAAAAAAGATATGACAATCCCAGCAATGGCACCACCACTTATGCTTGACTTGCTCTTTCCTTCTGAATTCGATCCATCGTTTGAATTATTATTTCCTTCCGATCTGTGATTCCTACTGGGGCGGGTGGCCGGCGGTGTGCCAGGTGGCGGCGGCGGTGTGGGCCCACTACTGAACTGATTACCGCTCGCTCTGTAAAGTGATATGAAAGTATAGGTCAGTGTTCTAACATCATTGGAGGTGGAAAGAGATGATAACTTACCTTAAGTTTATGCCTTTCAACTGAGTAGGAATCCAGCCAGTGAACTGATTATTCTCAACATTCCTATGAGCGAGGAAAAAACGAATAGAAACAGCTGAGAAATGGATGATTTATAAGCCTGATAAACTGTAACAAAAAAAAAAAAAAAAAAAACTCACAGGTTATCGAGTGGAAGATTAGCAAGGACATCGAGGGTCCCCGCAAAATGATTGTTTTGCAAGTACCTTCATCATATACATAAGAAGGTCATTAAAGATCTAACTAGAATGTGAACAGTTAAGTGATATGGCGTTCGACTTACATGTCTGTGATACTCGTCAATGACGAAAAACTCTGAGGAAGATTGCCAGACATGTTATTGAACGAAAAATCCCTGAAGAATGGATTTAGAATGTATAGCTTGAATCAAGAATTGAGAAAAAGAAAAAGTAAGCACCCAAGGTTCATATCCTCGTACAATGAAGAAACATATAATCAAATCTAGGGAGAGGCAATAATATCTTACAACGTAGTGAGTGAAGTGAGAGTGTTGAATTGGGCATTCACTTGGCCTTGGATTTGATTATGGCTCATATTCCTGCAATGGTAAAGAATAGTGATCCTCTTAAACGAAACATTCCCCGCAAAAAGTTTCGGGCCTGGGAGAAAAATGCTTACAAGTATTTCAGAGAACTCATCATCGATATGGAATATGGAACGCCGCCGCCGAAGCCATTTCCAGCGAGATTTCTGCGCATTTAGAAGAACATTTACGGGACGGAAATGAAAAAATCTCAAAATGGACTCAAGATTTATGCTTTGAAAAATCAATCTTTACAGCGTTTGAACGTTCGGAGGAAGCTGGTAAGGAATCTGATACCCAAGATTGTTGTTGCTTATGTCACTGCAAAGCCCATAAGAACAGAACATACTATCAAAAGAATAGAATACAACTAACTAATATAGCTCAAAATTTTTGTATTTCCTTACTGCCTTACAAAGTAGTAACAGATGTTAGTTTATCGAGCTGAAACCCTGTGTTCCCAGTGAGCTGTAGCCCAGATATTCTTCTGAAAAAAGCAGAGGAAAAATAAGGAAGAAAGAAAGCAAAAAATGGAAATCAGATTAATTAAATAAATATGTAGTTAGTGTGGTAATACATTTCGGTGACTTTCGAGCCATCGCAGGTAATCCCTTTCCACGAATCGCCACATGGATCGCCGCCATTGGCCGTCCATTTGCTGAGCTGTTGCGGCGAGTTTAAGCTGCTGTACAATACATTGAGCGTAGAAGCTGTAAATGCAGGTATGGAAAAAGATAGTCAGTATTGCGAATTCAAACTCATTTTTTTTCAAGTAAATTGCACACATGTTATACCACACTGAATGCTGAAAGAATATCAAAGAAGAGCTCATATTACCTCATTGAGGCTACCAAAACAATACTGTAAATACTGTAACTCAATGGAACAAATCAACGTGTCTTAAATCATCTTGCAACTAAGTAAAGATTTCATCATTGAAATCTAATGGCACTTGCTCCTCTGCTTTCATGTACTGCTTCACTCCGTTTTTATTTTCTATTTTTCCAGCAATACATCATCATCAAAGTCAAGAACGATACCTTCAGGCGCAATCAATCATCGAAGCATTCAAAGCAAATCAAGAACGCACGCATAAGACAAAAAAAGCATCGCTCACTATCAGTTTGATCTGTGTTTCCATTGGTTGAGCTCAAAATGCTTATGAGGAGCACCATCACCACCACCGACACCTCCATTGAGACTCTCTCTCTCTCTCTCTCTCTCTCTCTCTCTCTCTCTCAAACAAGAAAAGAGAAAACCCAAAACCCCACTAGGAGAGTAAAAGGTTCTATTTTTATGAACAGATACTCAGGCAGGCGACACTTTTCGCAACCTTAACTAGCCTTATTCTGTTTTTTTTTTTATCTCAACATCAAAGAGAAACCAAAACTCGAAAGGTAAGAATTTCAAGAACCATTATTATATATGGTTTTGTAAGGATTTTCCATTTCTCACAAAAAGCTGGCTGGCACGAAGAATCCAAAGCCACACAAGTCCTCTCTCTCTCTCTCTCTCTCTCTCTCTCTCTCTCTCTCATCCAGCCCTACGCATCTACCTTGATAGTTGTACATGCACACATACTAATGGTGTATTATTGCTAATGGTCATTAGCTAATTTTGAACTTATCAAATCATCCCCACTCTATAATATCATCACCGCATTCAAATAACCGCGGCAATATTAACTTCACAAATCTACGGAATATCTTTTATTTCAAGAAAAAGGTAAAGATATGATTTTTATGAGATGGGCACCTAATCTTTCTGTAATTTTTGAGCAATTATTGCATTTACAGTCGCGGGACAAGATGCAAGAATGTCCGAGGTAAAAGAAAAAAAAAAACAGTGAATGATGAGTAGCTTTCACTGCATGATCGAAGCTAGGCGATAATAGTCAAATTTATTGTTTTGTAACTTTTAATAGAAAATTGAACAAAGATTTTGTATTTACTACTGTATCATGCGTCTAAGTGTACTTTTTAATTTTTAGCCGTTGCAGAATATGGATGTCACGGGGATCACATTATAAAAAGACTTTTACACCATCTTTTTGACTTGGAAATGATCACTTCTCGATAGGTGAATCTAATAAACTTTATTATGGCTATGTACATGTATCTAATATAATGATGGCCATGGTCCTCATTTACTTTATCATACATAATAATTCAAGATAATTAGATCATCAATGATGACATATAAGTAGCAATTCATAATGCTTATAGACGAACACCTTGAGACAAAAACTACTCGTCAGCAATCAATTTCACAAGATTAATTTATTTAGTAGCATCTATGGTTATGTAGTTCATTAATTATAACATTGAATGAATGGGCCCGTGTATATATATAGGCAATATGTGATTGCCACGAAGCATAAAAAAGAGTGGATGGCGTCACTCGTATGAATCGACCAAATTATAATATTGAAATAAGTAGTATAAAAAATATAATAAATATACGTTTCATATTATTTATAATCTTATAAAATGCCGACAGCTGATAGCAGCTCTCCCCGTCGGTGATAAACGGCATTCCAATTGAACACATAAACTATAAAGCACGTTTTAATGAGGAATTGTATGGTGGTCACCTTACGTTAGTATTTATGTAGACATCTGTTGATGTGGCGCCGATTCGTGCCATTTCAACATCCCGCATTGACATCTAAGGTTATGTCGTATTAATTAACACCTTCTAGTTGTTATTAATTGACATTTCGGATGTTGATGTGGCATATTAACGTCTTACATAACATTTTACGTGTAAATGAAATATATCACGTCAATATACCACATCAACATCCGAAATGTCGATTAATGACAACTAGAAGGTGTTAATTAATACGACATAACCTTAAATGTCGATGCGGGATGTTGAAATGGCACGAATCGGCGCCACATCAACAGGTGTCCACATAAGGTGCTCACATAAGGTGAGCACCATAAAATTCCTCCGTATTTAATATCGCTAGTTGTTTTATTTTTATATTGCTTTATTTTATCCTGTAGCAATTTAGGTATCAATAAATATAATAAAAAGAATAAAGTAACAAAAGAAATTTTGTTCCAAATACAATAGTCGCCTAAGTAATAGATAGTGTAGATGACATATTCAATTGAAGGTGATGAGTTCGAATTTAACTTCTTGAGTATCATGGAAAGATTGTCTTAAACCATTTAATGAAATTAAACTTTCTAAAAGAAAAACTTATATACAATTAGCTGAGCAAAAATATTCGAAAACCGGATACCGTTCAAAACCCGAAAAAAAGGATATCCGGTTTTAAAAATCGGATCGGATATCCGATCCAATTTTTTTTTAGAATAAACTGGATCGGATACGGATTGTGGTTTGTCTAAAATCCGGATATCCGGTATCCGATTTTATATTTTAAAAAATAAAAAAAATAATAAAAAATAGCATAAAAAGAAAAATGAATATTCAAAAAGAAAAAAGATCCTCAACGTAGAATATTAAGTAAATATTATTAGATTGCAAAAAACCTTGTTAGAGAACTGAAATAAAAAAAAACATAAAAACATTGAGATGCAAGTTAAAAAATCAATGTGATGATATTGTGTTTATTATTTGTTATGTAATTTTGAATAAAAAATTCACATATTGTGTCAATTACTAAATATATTGAAACAATATACTTTTTTTTTTATTTTGATAAGAAATAAAAAGAAATGATTTTGAAAGAAAATAATAGAAATAGAGGAGAAAAATAAATTAAAAAACTCCGCTTTAAATATCCGAATAAAGCGGATATCCAATTTTCGAATATCCTATTAAAACCGGACCAGATACGGTTTGATATCCGAAAATCCGTCGGATATCCGATTTTGGTCAACCCTGTTAATACAATAACGCCCAAAGTTTTCTAGTTTAATATGGGCCATTAAGTTTATACCTAAGCCCATTTGATTGGTAAATCTCTTACTTTGGTTGGCAGATCCCTTATTTTGGGCTAAAGTCCAAACGGTATAACTTCTATATACTTTTCTTCTTTTTCTTATTTCATTTTTTATTACTACAGAAAATTTTTTCAAAAAAAAAAAAATAAAGGTCTCCCTAAATTTGTCCTTTTCTGCTTTAGTCCAAACATTCCAACAACTATATTTATCACAAGTCCAACAAGATCCAAAACAATAATATAATAAATAAATAAAATAAAGACCGTGTAGCACACTACTTTTTCAGGCATCCCAAGTAGATCAATAAATGTGCAGAAATCTCTGACTACTACTCATCATTCAGATTATCTTCAACACTTCTTCAGCTCTCCCCTTTGCCCATTAACGCTTCTCTGTGTATTTATATCAAGAAAAAGGTCAGAAACCACCTTCATATTTACTTGTTGAGCATACATTTTGCTTCGTTTCTCTTCTGTTTCTGTTAAATAAATAAATAGAAAAAACAGAGCATGGACGTAGAAATTTCCCAACTCCAAGAAATGCTCGCCAGAGCCATTAAAGAGAGAGATGAAGCTCAGAGGAACTGCAAAAAGCTTACCTTCGACGCATTTTTGCTTCAGCAAAAGCTATCTGCTATAGAATCTTCTGGCATTTCCAGCATTCCCATGAAGGCAAAGGATTCTTCCAACTCATCGTCGGACTCAGATGATCGGAGCATTGTGACGTCGCCGGCGCCGGCTCCGACGCCTCGAGTAGCAGCTACGGTAGAGATAAAGAAGCCACTGCCCGAAAATGGCAAGTTCCTCGAAGCAGTGGTGAAAGCTGGGCCATTGCTTCAAACCCTACTCATCGCCGGGGATCTACCGCGGTGGCGCCGCCCACCTCCGCCGATGGACGGCGTTGAGATCCCTATACCTGCTGTGAAGATCCCAAGGAAGAGAGGCTTTATGTATGAACATGGCTGTGCAGATTCTTCATCGCCGGAATTGAAGCACGGCAGAGTTTTTTTCTCCGGCGACATTTTTATGAGTTGATGTCTGCTTCATATCATATCGTACGATGTTGTCTTGTCTTGTTTCTCCGTCGGTTAACTTCATGGGAATTAATACCAATCATGGTGTGGTGTATAGTGTTATCATTAACGTTGATTATTGAATGCCTCTTTCTTATTTTTATTTATTTTACGTCGTAAACTTGGGAGATAATAAGGTTTCCGAATTATCAAAATCATAGTGTTCAGAATTTACAGAATGAATGATGATTGTTCTAATTTTAATTTGAAAGTTATAATTTATGTTTAGTAGAATATAATTTTATATATATAAAAGGAAAATAATGTATTATAACTAAAAATTAAGGGGTTAAATGTGATAATTATAGAAATAGAGGGGCTAAATTGCAAATAAATATGACAGACCAAATGTGGCAGTTTATAGCCACCTCACACCTTTTATATAATAGTATTGATAATAGAAACTAGTATTATCTGCACACTCTATGCGTGTGCTTAAAATATAATTATTTTAATATTAGTTTTGAAATTTATAATTTATGTTTAGTAGATGAATATAATTATTATAAAAGGAAAATAATGACTAGGGGGTATAAGTATAATAACTAAATTAGAAATAAAGATTTTAAATTGTAAATTTTTACAGACTAGATTAGCAGTTAATAGCCACCTCTCACCCTTATAATAATATAGATAAACATGCCATTTCTTAATACTAGTAAAGCTCATTAGTTTTTCTAAATTTTTGAGAGTATTATAAACAATAATGTTTCAAATCAGAATCTACTATTTGCTGTTGTATATATATATATATATATATATATATATATATAAGATTATGTTTTTTAAATAATATTATCTCGAATTTTATGGAGACGAGCATCATTTTACTTTCTATTGTATATTGAAAAACAAAACTATTTTTTCTTGTAGTGAATAAATGCAAAGTGTGAATTGCATATATCATCTATCATTGATACGTCGTTTTCTACAAAGTCAAGCGTCCGCAAACTAAATAGAATTCTTTCCATATATTGAAATTCAACTGTTAAATTGTATTTTTCGAGCAATTCAAGTGCACTCTCTGTCCAATTATTTGAGGAAAGACAAGTGTGTTTCGCATTTGGCATAGAAAAATTAAAACCATCAATAATTTCTAATTTCATGGAAATTAAAAACAGTACATATGTGTTACTCGAGTCAGGATTGGTCCACGCGGAAGAAAAAAATCATGTGCTTGCTTGCTGTGCGTTTGCGTTACTGCAATAACAGATTACAGTATATTCAAGTTGAATATAACTGAAAATATATAATTTCCAACTCAACTCATTTTCCCGTAAGTTTGATTATTTTTTTTTCGTTAGCGTGGAAACGATATGACTCCAAGTCCAAGAGAAGACCACTAACGAACAGCCGCAAAGCATTATTTATTACAAAGCTGCAACGCATGTTTTCATGTAACGCGTAAACAGCATTGAAAAAACTATAATGTGAATCCATACCTCAAACTATAATATAGTATACTTTCTTCGAAAGGATTATCAACTTCCATCGTTATTAGTCTTTTTCGTGTGATGGACTTAGTGTAGTAATGTATTGGGCCGTATTGAATTGAGCCCACAAGCCCAATTCCATAAGATCATGTTGAGTGGATATGATGAGCTACATGGACTTATGGTTGCAAACGAATCGAACCGAATAGAATTTTGCATTTTTTATTCGTATTCTTTAATTTATCTGATATTCGTATTCGGTATTTGATTCGTTTCGATAATGATATTCAAAAACTATTCGCGAATTTTCGAATATTCGAATTTTTTGTAGTTTTTTTTTTCAAAAAATACCTATTAATACTAAAAATACAAAATAATTATACGAATCGAATACCGATATATTCGTAGACATAGTGGGCCTAATTAGTATTTATGTATATATAATATATTATTCTGCATCATATATAATTCAAATCGAATCGAATATTCGATACCTATACGAATCGGATACCGTATATATTCATATACGTATTTGGTAATTACTCGAATGGAATAAAGTATTTGTATTCGTACTCGATATTCGAATTCGAATCTTAAAATTCCGAATCGAATCGTGAATCGAATAAAAAAAGTTTGATTCTTTTGCAACTCTGCTTACGTTGGACTCCTTGATGATCTTAGTATGTGTAAAATTGGGAAGAAAAACATATATACTCATGTTACTTAGTTGAAGTGTCATTCATGTTACTTCACAGGTGGCAAAGTAGTTGTTCAGTTCACTCTTTGGAAAGCTACTTGGCATTAGTAAAACTTGCTTTCTTTGACTTTAGTTAAGTAGTTTACTCTGCTGCAAGGAAACTATCATATGACATAAGATAAATTTGACAACTATTGTGGCAAAACAACTTAATGTATTCTGTCAAATCTCTCTAAAACTGCCATATGTTCTTGCTTTCAGATTATTACATCCACACTTCAAAACCATACATAAAATAAGAACATTATTACATACAGAGATTTCATAGTTCATACTTCACTGCATGCTTCGAGCTTTCACCGTGCGAGAAATAGACACACGATCTTCCACAGTCGAAGATCGAAGATACTAAAATCTACGTTATTCCATGGCGTCGTATGGATATGTAAATGCTCAAAGAATTTTCCTTTTTCTAAGGTAGAAGTACATAAGCCAAAACCCCACCACGGCGCCGAAAATAATTCCACCCGTCGTTAGCCAAAACGCAAACTGCAAACAGCGGGAAAAAAACGACCAATAAGTTGGAGTTTAAATATCCTGCATGAGAAGAAAAAAAGCGCGAAAATTTACCGTGTGTTCTTCGAGATAGGACCTTAAGTTCATCCCGAATATACCTGTCGAATTATCGAATAGCACGCGTGAGCTTTAATGGATGTTATTTTTTTTTTTGAGACAAGTGGAAGAAAAATTGGAAGAGAGAAAAAAAATCGATATTTTTACCAGCAATTAATGCGCCAACTGCAACGCAAAACGCCCCGACCTGAAGGAGAAGTTCCACTCGACTCACCTCGAGCCTCCGTGAGCTGATGTAATAAACGACATTTACGTAATAAAAAGATTTCAAGATTTCTTATAATGTTTGGAAATATGTTAATTAATAGGATATAACATGACACAAGCAAACCTGAGGTTTACAGCAATCGAATCTTCCATTTCCTTAGCTGAATCAAGAAGTCTCTCAGCTTGACCGTGACATGATTCACATCTACAGTTACATAATATATCTATACAGCTTGGATACATGTCAGAACTTAGAAAATAAAATCATGTCATAAATATACCTTTGAAGATAGTTTTCCAAAAGCATTTCAATTTCTTCCTCCTCCTCTGCAACCACACACAGATCATGATATTTCATGCTTGATTTAATTTGTTCATTGAATCAGATCATCGTCCTTTCTAGTACGCTTACCCTCGGCGATTTCCTTCTCTAAAGGAACGGAGCATTCCACCTCGTCGTTCTTCAGAAGCGTACAGTTTCTTCCCATGATACAAATACGCCGTATTTCGTGAGTGTCTTCGAGTATATCGAGCAGCATTTGTTTAAGTAGCCCAGCCTTCGAGCCCAGTTCAACCTTTGAAACAGCTACGTTTAGCATGTAAAAGTCATGGGAAAGAGTTTTTAAGGTTGTCAGAGACTTACCAATGTCTGCTTGCTAATCCTAAGTTCTTCCAATATGTCTGCAGTTAATCGATTTGGTAAAACCTCGAGTAAAGTTTGTACCTACAGAATTAAAGCTACATTTTTAACAATTTTCTTTATCAGAAACTAAACACAGTTAATTAGAAAATATACTGTATTAACTCACACGAGGTTCAACGTCCATTAATCTCTGCTCAAGGCGCTGTATTCTCGAATGAAGAGCTGCCTCAACCACCTGATTTTCGAGTTTACGAAAGAAAATGAAAATCAGATTCTTCAAGAATTATTGGCTCGTCAGTAAAATGGGATATTAAATTAAGAAAAAAAACATTCTGATGCGAAAATCTGTTATGTGACTAACCTCGAGCACAAAGGGCATTGAGGGTGAGCCAATTGAGTTCTTAGGGTTCAAACGGGGCAACAACGAGTCGATAAATGCTTTACCAGCGTTACTAAACGGACGAAAACATAGAGCCTTATGTGAGATTTACATTGTAAGAATGTCTGAAATCGAAGCATTACCATCGAATGATACACACTCACCGATTATAGTTGAAGATGTAAACAGACTCTTGCATGGCAATGGCGCGAAGGGATCCTAAATTCAGCAAAATGGCATATTCACGTACCTTGCGATCAAAATAAAAAAAGAATTCCAGGAAAAAATCACAATGGGAACTTGCAGCATTTCAAAGATAATGGTGACAGAATATTCAATATGCGCCTTTTTACAGGGACGCCACTATACCAGCAATGAAGGCATTGAGTTGGTCAACCACAAAGATGGATCAACACTCCTAATGTCACGAGGTCGAAGACCTGTTTAAAGATTCGTCAAATGATGTTGAGAGAAGGAAAGGAGAACACTTATTACAAAGTACTGATGCATTGCAAGAATCAAATTCTCGAATATCAACAAAATGAATTTAGGACAGTCGATGGATCAAACCGAGTAAATTTCAAACTCACCGCTCGATTTTATCAAGTGCCTTCGATTTATTTTCCTCCTCGAAACCATGCCATCAGACCTAACTTCCACAACCTGCTTAAAGAAAAGCGATAACGAACAAATCATTTCAGCTCTCATAGTTACTCCAGTTTTAGACATTGAGCTCAGACAAGATCCCAACTTAGAAGCAGCAAAAGAGCATATTCTGAATGCGAAAAGGACCCAAGAAAAACAACCTCGTACACGGGCTCACGGACGCCGAGGGACAAAGAGTCTCCTGAGGAAAATTGAGTAATCCTCTGCGACGCAGCTGACCCATTGGAGTACCCTCGACCAACCAAATCGTCTTCTTCTTCCTCGTCAACCCTTTCTTTATCCCTCTCCGCCGCGCCGGCGAAGCACCTTGTCCGAGCCTCGTCCCTGTAAGGAACGAGCGGTTTGTCCCAATGATTGTTCTTCAGCTGCGGCGAATTGTTACGCTGAGGCTTGCGATTCGAGAGAGTGATCCCAGCGGCTAAGATTAGAGGTAGGTGAGGGGGCAACTGCAGGACATTGGAGGGATGGCACTGTAGAGAAGAAGAACACGCCATTACAGTATATTCATGCGAATCACTCAACTCGTTACATTCAGATCCAAGATTCTGATCATTCTGTGTATCTTCTTTCTACAACAACTATAATCCGTTTTCTGAACTGAAATCTTTATCACTGTCATTTTTATGTTGAAGGTACCAAAGAAAGATAAAGCTAGTGGCTGAGGTTCGTTCGTTTCTGAAATTATTCTGGTGGCTATTTTTTTATTTTTCTTTTCTTTTTTCTGGGAAGAAAACGAAAAAAGTTTCAGTTTTATTCAGCCATTTGGGCCGAATATTCAAATATATTGACTGCAGAGCCCATAAAAAGACCACAATAAAGATGGCGGGAAATCCAAGTTTTCGCCCCAATTATAAACGGAAAAATTACTCTAGAAATTTGAAAATCTTTCTAGGGTTTCCAACAGATTGGGACGGGATTTCAGGAATTTGTATTGACTTTCCCCTATGTTTACATGTTTCGAATGGGGAAGAAGGAAGCGGAGGAAGTAATCTCAACAGTCAGATCAATCGTCGGCACAGAGTTCTCGGAAATGGACATCATCCGAGCACTCCACCTGGCGAAAAATGATCCGACCGCTGCGATTAACATCATCTTCGACACTCCGCGATCGTTCGATGGGCCTAAGCTGTCGAATTTATCAGCTGATGTACCCCGAGCAGAAAATCAAAATCCAAGCTGGGAGGATAAACCCGTCGTAGTGAAGCAGAGTGTGAACAGCCGTGACGAAGGTTTGCAATCAAAGTTAAAGGAGGATGATGGAGAATTGGGGAGCGAGTGGTGGTTCGTGGGGAGCGGTGAGGTTTCTGGCTTGTCGACTTGTAAAGGGCGAGTTTTGAAAAGTGGGGATGAGGTGAAGTTTAGTTTCCCTGTAGATAAGAAGGTGGTTACGCCCTCGCCTGGAAAGTTTGGAGGCGGACGTGGACGCGGAGTGGCGGCGTGTTCTGAGATTGTGCGGTTTTCTAACGACACTTGTGGTGAGGTAGGGATTGGTTAGCTGCTTTCTCTATGCTTCTTTCTTGCGTAGTTTGGCGTGGCAATTATTGCTGTGAGGATCTTACGTATGGCTGTGATGGCTGATGGGTGCAGATTGGACGTATCCCCAATGAATGGGCTCGGTGTATTTTACCTCTTGTGAGAGCTAAGAAGATTTGTCTTAAAGGGAAATGCAAATTTGCTCCTCCTGTATTGGGGATTATGGATAATGTTGTTTTGGATATCAGGTATGCTGTCAGACGTAAAGTTCCAAATCAATTATTTGCAGTTGATGAACTATTAAGATGTGCCGCCAGCCATGATTCATTTTTTATCAGTTAACAGTGCTGGGGTATAATTGCTTTGCAATGTTTTCTGTCGTGTAGTATCTATATCAATAGCTCCATGTTAAAAAAAGGACATCAGACTTCACTGAAGGCATCCAGTAACCTGGCAGAAGATTCCACTGTACATCCTCTTCCAACATTGTTCAAATTGCTGGGGCTCGTTCCTTTTAAGAAGGTGACTTTTCATTTTTCATTGAATGTTGGTTGCATAATTATATCGAGAGGCATTATTATGCGTTCTGAAATCTCCAATAATTTTTGTGCTTTTCTTTATGTCCACTAGATAACACTTTGTCTGGTGTTTGACTTATTTACAGGCAGAATTTACTCCAACAGACCTGTACACAAGAAAAAGGCCTTTTAATTCTAAGGTAACACCCACGAGTCATACAAATCTAGACTGTTATTGGTGAATTTATTGTGTGATTTTATATCAACAGGATGGATCAAGTTTACCTTCATCTGTCCTGCAAATAGCTAAAGCCCCAGCTGGGGATGGAAATGATATTGAAAATGAGAATGCTATATCTGATAAGGATCTTGACATAATTGTGGGTGTAACGGACAATTCACAGCTGGAGGTAGTCAAATTTTTTTCTCTGCTTTTTTTTTCCCTTCATGTGTTCGGATATATAATGTGTTCTGATATATTGTAGGAGATGGAGCCCCCTAGTACCTTGCTGTGTGAGCTTCGCCCTTATCAGAAGCAGGCCCTTAATTGGATGAGTCAACTGGAGAGGGGGCGCAATGTGGATGAAGCAGCTGATACTCTGCACCCATGTTGGGATGCTTACCGTCTTGGTGACCGGCATGTGAAGTTTCATTTCTGTCATCGGTGTTTTTGATTTTGTATTCCATAGATTTTTCGAGCTAATCTAATTCAGTTTTTATCTTGTCTTGCAGGAGAGGACTGGTCATATACATTAATGCTTTTTCTGGAGATTCCACCACGGAATTTCCCAGCACACTTCAAATGGCTAGAGGAGGAGTATGTTCTTATAATTTTTTTTTAGATCCTTTCTTATCAAAATAGCCTGTTTGACGAAGGATTATGCTTGTAGATTTTGGCAGATTCTATGGGACTTGGGAAGACCATCATGACTATATCGCTCCTTCTCACGCATTCTGAAATAAAGCAATCACTTGGTAGCACATCTACGAGCCAATCTTCAAATGATAGGATTGAAAGCGCCAGTCCAGATATATCTCCAGCAGCTTCTACCAAAATTTCAAAATTCTCCGGTTTTAAAAAACTTATGAAACAAAAGTCGACGCTTGTTAGTGGTGGAAACCTCATCATTTGTCCGATGACTCTTATAGGCCAGTGGAAGGTATAAATTAGGGATTCCATTTTTTATGTAGATGTTAGCCTGTAAATCTTAAATGCAAGAGCAAGAATATATCAGTTTTACGAGCACTCGAGACCCTCCGTGTGTATTTGTCTTTTAGACGGAGATAGAAAGCCATGTTAAACCCGGAGCTTTGTCAGTTCATGTTCATTATGGACAAAGTAGATCCAAAGAGGCACAGGTTCTAGCGCAAAGTGATGTTGTGCTGACTACTTATGGAGTGGTAGCATCAGAATATGCGACTGAGGTATTTTTACATTTCTTAATCAAATAACTGAAGCGGCCACCCAATGCAGATTTTACCATTAACTTTGTAAAGAGCCTCCTTTTTCATGTTTTTAATCCTAAAGAATGCTGATGATGCTTGTGCACTGTTATGAAATCATGTAGAATACAGAAGAGAATGGAATATTTTCAGTTAGATGGTATCGGGTAATTTTAGATGAAGCTCATACCATAAAATCAACCAAGAGCCAAATCTCTAGCAGTGGCTGCTCTAGCTGCCAACTGTAGATGGTGCCTTACTGGCACCCCTATTCAGGTATCCGCCCCTCTTGTATTCTTGCCTCTTCTTACGTAATTTGTTATTGAGCTAGTGAATTTTGTGAGATTGATTTGCTTCACCTATCAGTAGTAATTTTAACTGCTTTTTGTATGTACTGGGACCTCGATTCCACTTAAATCAGTTCTCGTGTTAGCATCATCAGTTTAATTTGGTGAGGGGGTTAATTTAATCTCTGCACCAGCATTGTTTAGTCTTCTCTGACTTTATTCCTAACAGAACAACCTGGAGGATGTTTATAGTCTACTTCGTTTTTTGAAGATTGAGCCGTGGGGTAGTTGGGCATGGTAAGTACTTTTTGTGTTCTTGCCTAAAGAATCTATACCTAAGAATAGGACACTTTTTTCTTGATGCATAGGTGGAACAAGCTGGTGCAAAAGCCTTTCGAAGAGGGTGATGAAAGAGGATTGAAGTTGGTACAGTCTATCTTAAAGCCAATCATGCTTAGAAGAACCAAGTTCAGCACAGATCGAGAAGGGAGGCAGGATTTCTGATCTGCATTTTTAGGTTATATTCGTATGTCTTACCGTGGTTGTCTGATTTATGACTTCCTGTAACTACGCAGGCCAATTTTAGTTTTGCCTCCGGCAGATATTCAAGTGGTTTATTGCAAACTTTCTGAGGCAGAGAATGACTTTTATGAAGCATTATTTAAGAAATCAAAGGTAGCGCCTTTTACGGACTCAATTCTTCTGGATTACTCTTTTATGTTGCTTTAATCCTGTCTTTCTGTATCAGGTGAAATTTGACCAATTTGTCGAGCAAGGGCGTGTGCTCCACAATTATGCTTCGATCTTGGAACTGCTTCTTCGACTTCGTCAATGTTGTGACCACCCATTTCTTGTTATGAGGTTGATACTGTTAGTGAATACCTTTTGCATCTGTGGCCAACTAATATGAATAGCACGCTTGTTACATAATTCTTGTTTTAATGAAACATAAAGATTGGACTTTTAACACGGCTGCATATTCTACTGCTAAAATTTTATTGTACTATGCTTTCTTTTCATACGTATCCTTCAGATTATCGATGGTTTGCAAACCCTTGCATTACTTTCACTTTTTATTTGAAGAGTGGTGACTATTCTGCTTGTCTGTTTGAAATATCCAAAACACATATAATGACTGTTATTAATCTGCTGGCTACGGCATGCAATGTTCGTTACGATGCTTTGGCAGTGTCATATCCGGAGTTTGTGAGATGCAATTTTCCTCGCTGGAATCATCTATATGACTTGTGTTTCTATATTTTCTCGTTTCGGTTGTCACTATTTTATTATATAACTTAACTAGCAACCACACCATTATCACTAAGTTTTACCTTTTGGCTTTTTTTTCGTCTCTATGCAGTCGAGGTGACACTCAAGAGTACTCTGATATGAATAAACTTGCAAGACGGTTTCTCAAGGCTGATCCAAATGATAATGATGCACCATCACACGCCTATATTCAGGAAGTTGTGGAAGAACTCAGCAAAGGTCAACAAGGGGAGTGCCCGATTTGCCTAGAAGCTTTTGAAGATGCAGTCTTGACACCTTGTGCTCATCAACTCTGTCGTGAGTGTCTATTGGCTAGCTGGAGAAGCCTTACTTCTGGACTTTGTCCTGTCTGTAGGTTGTAATCCTTCTTTTGCATGACCCTAACAGCTTTTGTTTGTTGACTATCCCCACGATTATATACGAAGCAAAAAAAATGGCTGTATTTTAATGTTAGAATTGTGCAGTATATAATCAGAAGAATGTGATATATCTTATTATAAATTTTGATAGATCAGGAGGGTATGTTCATTTTGGAGTGGATATAGCTTCAGCTTCACTGGCAATACCTAATGCTCTGATTCCTTTTATTGACTTTGCACAGAAAGATGATTAGCAAGAATGAGCTCATCACTGCCCCGACTGAGAGTCGTTTCCGAGTTGATGTTGAGAAAAATTGGGTTGAGTCATCAAAGGTTTCTGCCCTCATGCTTGAACTAGAAAATTTACGGTCCTCAGGGTCCAAAAGTATTGTCTTCAGTCAATGGACCGCTTTCTTAGATTTGCTTCAGATTCCTCTTTCACGGTAATTTACTTCTCTTTTAGTCGAGTAGGTTTGCGTTTGCTTCTAAATTCCTTACATACCTATATTATTCTTGGTAATGATGAACCAAAATTTGGTTTTCTCAAGGAGGTGCTGGTGCAGTACTTGAATGAGTCATAAAATCAAATTTACAATTGAACTTTGTTTGAAAATTATACTTCTGCTCTGCCTCTCTTTGCAATACCCATATGCTATTAATCATTTCTAACTCTACTAGCTCTTTTCCAGGAAAGATATTTCATTCCTTCGACTAGATGGAACCTTAAACCAGCAACAGCGCGAGAGAGTAATAAATCAATTCTCAGAGGATGAAAACATCAAGGTGTGTGTGAGTTTCTGTTTCTTTCTAACTCACTTGTTTAAGAATGAGCACCGCCTCTTTATTCTTATGCTATGGATTGATCAGGTATTACTCATGTCTCTGAAGGCTGGTGGAGTTGGCATAAACCTCACAGCAGCATCCAATGCTTTTGTTATGGTAAGTGTTGGACATTTCACTCTTCGTTTGTATGAGGTAGCATCATTCGATGATTAATCTGTGGGAATCTGCTCCTTTTTTTTTTTTTTTGAGTTCTAAAGAAGTTTGTAAGATGAATAGTTCATATTTAAGTCCCTCTCTTATATTTACTAGAACTACTCTGCTACAATAGATACACGCAAAACTGTATTATATCAAACTCATTTTTTGGTAGGATCCATGGTGGAACCCAGCGGTAGAGGAACAAGCAGTCATGAGAATTCATCGTATTGGCCAAACAAAAAGCGTTGTCATCAAACGGTTTATCGTTAAGGTAAATCAATTCCACGTCATATATCGACTGCTAACGCCTATAGCCTAAGATATTACCTTCAACCATTTTTTTTTTCTGTAAAAGAGATGCTTACAGTAATTAGTTTCATCAGTCTTGTTACTGGGGCAAGCAAAACTGCATACCCTATTGCCATAGGTTATATAGAATAGATCGATTTCGTCCCTTCACTTGAATTTTGTGTGTATGATAATAGGGTACTGTTGAGGAGCGAATGGAAGCTGTTCAAGCTCGGAAGCAGCGTATGATATCTGGCGCTCTTACAGACCATGAAGTTCGAACGGCGCGAATCGAAGAACTCAAAATGCTCTTCACTTAGCAACTTTTTTTTCCTCTTTGATTACATCTACGAAGCCCCATCAACTTGCCGTGCGAATTCGCATAATTGCATTGGGGCGCATTGCACGTTGTTAAGTAAAGGGCAGGTGGCCCTTGGGGTTCCGAGAATGGTATGGCGATATCAGAAAAGTTTCGAGCATTTTTTCACATGTATTATGTATAATTGAAATTCGACAGATTTACAGCGATTTATATATGTATGGATGTATGTTTAGCTTCAATTCCTTGGCTTGAACCTTGTTTCTACTCAGACATGTCCAAGAAAACAGTTTCCTTAGCTAACTAAGCCTATGAAAATCGGATATGTGATTGAGATATGAGACGAGAAACATATAGGAAGGCGGAAATAATTCCACTATAAATTAAGAGTCAGTTCACAGTAGACAGTGATCTGATGAGAGTGAGGTTATGACGAGAAAATATAATTTTGGATTCCAGATTTCGGTTTGAAATTAGGGTTTTTCCCAAGTAAAATCTTCCGTTTGCAATCGACACGATTTAGAGATCGACTTCGTGCAAATTTGAGTTAAATCTAAATGCTTATTATTTGTCGGATTTGACAATTGAAAATTCATGTCAAATGATCCGTGTTAAAAGTCCAAAGTTGAGGCCGTAATCAGTTTTTTAGTACATAATAATAATAATATTAATAATAAAAAAAATTAGGGACGAACGATGAGTCGAGCTGATTCGCGAGCTTGATGAGTCGGCTCGAGGAGTCTCGACGAGCTTCTGTCGATCTCGAGCTCACTCGTATCGAGCCGGTTCACGAGCTTGTTTTATTTTATTATTATTATTTATTATTTTATCTTTGTCTTTTTTAATTTTAGGAGAAGAAGTTATAAAGTCGAGTTCGACGAGCTTCTCGAGCTCGAGCTTCGTTAGAAATCGAATTTCAAAATCCAAACGTTGTCAAACTATGGATTTGGAGATGAAATTACGATTTTTGAACTCATAATCTAAAATCAAACGATTTCGTTCAAATACGCTAATCCAAACGCACTATAGGATTATTTGGTATTGGGCTCTATATTATTGATGGGCCCATTAGGCCTTACGGTTTAAGATCTAAACGTTCCTCAAAGTAGTATTTATTTTGCGCGAGAAAGAAGCACACATCGATTACATCGCCTAACAGGCTTTAATCGCAGCTATTTGTATGAGAACAAACCCTAATTGCTGGAATCTATTTAGAATTTTTTCAGCTCTCTCCGCTTCCATGTTTCCTTAATCAGTGAGTAGCTGCGGATCTTTTCCACGTCCTTAATTTCATCAAAAGAAGATGAAGAAGGTTAGATTGATCTTTCTCTAGTCCGATCTTTCTTTTGTTTTTCTTAGCAGATTGTTGCTGGTCATTGTATTATTTCATTTCGTTGGAACCTTCCTTTTCAATTTCATTTTTCTCATTCAATTTTTTTCGTCATTGGTTGGCATTCATTATCTTTGTCATTTTCCTCTGGAAAATTCCAAAAAAAAAGCCGATTGTTGTTGCTTGTTTCCCCAGCTTCATATTTCCAATCTTATCCAATTTGAGCCTTCAAATCAACGGTCGCATAGCGGAGTGGATATCGCGTTAGATTCCGAATCTAAAGGTCGTGGGTTCGAATCCCACTGCGATCGATTCCCCTTTCTTTTCTTCTGTGCGATGATTCTTGTTATAAATTTTGGTTTTTTCGATCATAATCTTTTTTTTTTTGGGGGGAAATTTCGATCATAATTTTGCTAGATAAAACCGAAAGTTGCATGCGTGGGCACTTCGCTAGACAAGCACTGTAATAAAATTATGTACTCTCATCAGTCAACCTGGGTAATGGGCCGGGCCAACCCAGAACCGGCCCAAAACGGCCCACGAAACCGGTCAGAACCGGAACGATAAAACCGGTTCTGGAACCGGTAACCGGCCCAATAAAACTGGTTGGGCCGGTTCCGGGAACAGGAACCGTGGATTACCGGTCCGGTTCGGTTCCGACCCACGGTTCCTGGTTGAAACCGGAACCACTATATCGGTTTTTTCTTTTTATTCCGAAAATATTTTTTTTTTCTCAATTTTATCGAAAATAGTAAAAATAAAAAAATAAAAAAAAATTATAATAATGGGCCGAACCGGTTCTGGACCGGAACTGGCCCATTAGTGGCCCGTGGTTTGCTCCGCGGTTCTGGTCCGGTCCAGGGAAAATGGTAACCGGAACCGGAACCGGAACAGTGCCGGAACCGGTGAACCGAAACCGGTAGAACCGGAACCGGCCCGAACCGGCCGGCCCAATCCATTATCCAGGTCTACTCATCAGCAATATATATAATTAGAATACAAGAAAGTGAGATATATATAATAAAAATATATATATATATATATATATTCCCTCAGCAAATCTCTCGTTTTTTTGGCATTTTTTAATATCTGACGCCGTCATCACCTTCGTCGCTCCCTCAGATCATTATCAACTAAATCGTCATCTCTGATACGTTGTTTTTAAGAAAATTTATTATTTATTACTCATGCGGACGACATACCGAAATGATGAATTTTCTTAAAAATCAACGTGTCAAAATGGGCGATTTAGGTGACAACTGATCTGAGAGGGTCAATGGAGTTGATAACGGCTTGAGAGATTGAAAAAATCTAGTATTTACTGACGGTACTCAAGGTAGGTGGACATCATAGGAATCATGAATATATGTATATATGTCGTATAACAAGGGCAAGAAATGAATATATATGTTCCATCACAACCAAATATATATATTCTTCATTTCAACCGGCGATAATAGGTGTCGCATGGGGCCGGCCGCTCTCCGATCATGCTCGGAATTAATATGGTGGTACTAAGTTTAGGTTGATGCTGAGAATGGCTTTGTATTAATTCTATTGCGTAGCAATTTGATTTGCCTCTTAATTTAGAGACCCGACTGCATTCTTTCTCTATGTCCAACTATAACATCATGGTTTATTTTAATTTATCCATTTTCTTGCCTTCCAATATTGTCATGATATAACCCCATTCCATCATTAGGTTCTCTAGTCAATTTCCCAATTATGTGGGTAAAACATTAGCCCATTTTTATCGAAAAGAAGGTACGCCCTTGAGGGCTAAAAACACCCAGAAAGCATTGCATTGCATGCATTTCGCTACGTGTATAAATATCTCATGCATGAAATGCACTCAAATAAACTTCTTAACGATAGCCATCCAAGAATTCATTTTATTACAACCATATAAAAAGTACCACTAAACTAGAAATATCTCGAAGCCGAATATAAACCCTAATATTCCTTTGCGATCGACGATTCGAATTCTGACCTCGGTCGCGCCGCATTAATCAACGTAGTATTAGCGTCAAGATTACGCTTATCATCTAATTACTCGTCATATGCGTAATAAAGATTAAATGAAGAAAGAACTAATAACGTTGACCAAACGTCGCGACCAAAAAGAGTCTGAACTCGAACTAGATCGCAGTTATTATTATACTACGAATACTACCATTTACTACCTTTATATTATAATTTCTTACCTTTATATAAAAAATACTTATTTTCGCCCCGACGTCTTCCTCCTTTTGGTGGGCCCACGCCGTTGCGTAAACCTCCTTCGTTGTCCTTTCTCGCCCGTTTCGGATAATCCGAAATGTACATTTGGCCCACGAACGAATCGGCATACTTTCCATTCATCTTCACCTTCCTCGCCGGCCGTCCTCTGACGCCCGCCGGCAGCTGTGCGATCAATTCCTCCGATTTCTTTCCCTCAGAGCGCTCGAGCTCGAGAATTTCCATCCCGACGACTTGGACTAGGGTTTCGAACATTCTCATCCTTTCTTCTTCCTCGTCGTTCGATCCGATAATTAGGGTTTTGGGGGGGATCGGAAATATGGGCTCGGGGGGCGGAGACAAGTTCAAGTCGAAGGCGAACGAGGGTACTTTCTCGCCATCGATTGTTGCCTCGGGCGACGACATAGCGTGGTTTTGCGAGGGCGATTTTAATTGATTGGATTATTGTAAATGTGAGTGTTTTCTTCTTTTTTTTTTTGTGGGGTGAGAGGGTGTTTATAAAGAGAGTTTGGGAGGCTTGGTGGTGAATTTTTGTTGTAGATGGAGGTGGTGATGATGTGTATATGAGGCAAATGAGATTTAATGTATTCTAATTTTTTATTTTCTATTTTGTGTTTTTTGGGGCATTATTTAGTTAATGTATATTGTTGCCTTTTATCCTAGATTTTAGAAATCTTGTGTAGGTAGAATATTGTTTATATTTTTTCACATTGATCAGTCAATTTTAATTAATTAAAGTGGCAAAGACATTCAGTTTGTAACGCATTCGCAAACTCAATGTTATGAGAAAACAAAATAGTTCTATGTAAGTTTATTATTTTGTCGTATGCATTTATTTACCATGGTAAACAATTGCTTTTACTGGCCTATATGTTTGAGATGGATGCCATCCAATATTTACCGATAGTAGCGATTCCACAAATCATAGAAAAATTTATATACGAAATGTTGATTATTTCTACTTGATAATATACCGTTCGCATTTCAAATTTCAATGCGTACCGTAAACTTGATTGCTAAGTTCACATGCATATTATATTTCGATAATTTATTTTGTTTCGTTTAATTAATTTAGTTTATATTTATTTTTTGTAAGAGACCCACTCATTTCCTTATTCGTCATATCCACGTAACTTGACCAATATGAAATTGTGATGTAGAAGCCGTAATAAATTCAAAATATGTTCGGAAATATATGTTTATAATTCTTTTTTCATTAACTGTTGAGATGGCCGAGTTGGTCTAAGGCGCCAGATTAAGGTTCTGGTCCGAAAGGGCGTGGGTTCAAATCCCACTCTCAACAAACATATTTTTTTCTTGTTCTCTGGAGGGTAAAATGGACAATTCCTCTCTGGAGGGTAAAATGGACAATTACTTGTTTGGCCCAATAGTCTAAGATCCGATTATTACTGGCCCTTTTGCTGAACTCGCATCAGAAAATTTCAACCTCTGTTTGGTGACGCATTTCCAATTCAAAGTTGAATCAGTTTCTTCACGCGTGCTCAACAGGTAAGCTTCTCTTTCTAATTCTTTCTCCTTTTGGCGTATGATGCGTTGTAGGTTTTCGTTAACACTGTAGTAGATTTGATCGGTTGTTCGAAGTCTGAGCTGCGTTGGTATTGCGCTGGATCTATTCGTCTGGTCTATTCTTCTTTTCCAGTTTTAGCGTTTGACATCGATCATTCGAGCATCGTTGATGCGCTCTATTCATTAGAAGGCAGGGGAAGTTGTTTATGGATATGATTTGAGCTTGGTGGTAACCATTCTCAGTAATTTCTATCGGTAGGCACATTTTTCAGGTCATAAGACTTGTAGTACCCGTTTGTTCTCCGTCGATTTTTTTTATATTGGTAGAAAGAAACTTGTCTGCTGCAGTTGAAGAAGCCGTGTTTTTCTCTTGTTTGAGATAATAATGGCTCATCCGAAATCAATAGTCCTCTTTTCTTGATAAACGACAAGATAATCGAATCAGACTTCGGGTTTTCGGGCGTTTCTTTCTATGCGTAGCGGTTCGCTCTTTGTTGAATTGCTTAACATTTTGACGGGGAAGGAGCAGATAATCGAACATGCTTTGCTTTTCAGTTTTGTGACTTTCTCTTGATGTTGCCCTCGTTTGACTAATCTTAATATCTCATATCTTCGATGATGTTATCTCAAACAAGAGAAAAACACGGCTTCTTCAACTGCAGCAGACAGTTTCTTTCTACCAATATAAAAAAGAATCGACGGAGAACAAACGGGTACTACAAGTCTTATGACCTGAAAAATGTGCCTACCGATAGAAATTACTGAGAATGGTTACCACCAAGCTCAAATCATATCCATAAACAACTTCCCCTGCCTTCTAATGAATTCAATAGCGCATCAACGATGCTCGAATGATCGATGTCAAACGCTAAAACTGGAAAAGAAGAATATAGACCAGACGAATAGATCCAGCGCAATACCAACGCAGCTCAGACTTCGAACAACCGATCAAATCTACTACAGTGTTAACGAAAACCTACAACGCATCATACGCCAAAAGGAGAAAGAATTAGAAAAGAGAAGCTTACCTGTTGAGCACGCGTGAAGAAACTGATTCAACTTTGAATTGGAAATGCGTCACCAAACAGAGGTTGAAATTTTCTGATGCGAGTTCAAAAAAGGGCCAGTAATAATCGGATCTTAGACTATTGGGCCAAACAAGTAATTGTCCATTTTACCCTCCAGAGAGGAATTGTCCATTTTACCCTCCAGAGAACAAGAAAAAAAAATGTTTGTTGAGAGTGGGATTTGAACCCACGCCCTTTCGGACCAGAACCTTAATCTGGCGCCTTAGACCAACTCGGCCATCTCAACAGTTAATAAGAAAAGAATTATAAACATATATTTCCGAACATATTTTGAATTTATTACGGCTTCTACATCACAATTTCATATTGGTCAAGTTACGTGGATATGACGAATAAGGAAATGAGTGGGTCTCTTACAAAAAATAAATATAAACTAAATTAATTAAACGAAACAAAATAAATTATCGAAATATAATATGCATGTGAACTTAGCAATCAAGTTTACGGTACGCATGGAAATGCAAACGGTATATTATCAAGTAGAAATAATCAACATTTCGTATATAAATTTTTCTATGATCTGTGGAATCGCTACTGTATCGGTAAATATTGGATGGCATCCATCTCAAACATATGGGCCAGTAAAAGCAATTGTTTAGCATGGTAAATAAATGCATACGACAAAATAATAAAACTTACATAGAACTATTTTGTTTTCTCATAACATTGAGTTTGCGAATGCGTTACAAACTGAATGTCTTTGCCACTTTAATTAATTAAAATTGACTGATCAATGTGAAAAATATAAACAATATTCTACCTACACAAGATTTCTAAAATCTAGGATAAAAGGCAACAATATACATTAACTAAATAATGCCCCAAAAAACACAAAATAGAAAATAAAAAATTAGAATACATTAAATCTCATTTGCCTCATATACACATCATCACCACCTCCATCTACAACAAAAATTCACCACCAAGCCTCCCAAACTCTCTTTATAAACACCCTCTCACCCCACAAAAAAAAAAGAAGAAAACACTCACATTTACAATAATCCAATCAATTAAAATCGCCCTCGCAAAACCACGCTATGTCGTCGCCCGAGGCAACAATCGATGGCGAGAAAGTGCCCTCGTTCGCCTTCGACTTGAACTTGTCTCCGCCCCCCGAGCCCATATTTCCGATCCCCCCCAAAACCCTAATTATCGGATCGAACGACGAGAAAAGAAAGGATGAGAATGTTCGAAACCCTAGTCCAAGTCGTCGGGATGGAAATTCTCGAGCTCGAGCGCTCTGAGGGAAAGAAATCGGAGGAATTGATCGCACAGCTGCCGGCGGGCGTCAGAGGACGGCCGGCGAGGAAGGTGAAGATGAATGGAAAGTATGCCGATTCGTTCGTGGGCCAAATGTACATTTCGGATTATCCGAAACGGGCGAGAAAGGACAACGAAGGAGGTTTACGCAACGGCGTGGGGCCCACCAAAAGGAGGAAGACGTCGGGGCGAAAATAAGTATTTTTTATATAAAGGTAAGAAATTATAATATAAAGGTAGTAAATGGTAGTATTCGTAGTATAATAATAACTGCGATCTAGTTCGAGTTCAGACTCTTTTTGGTCGCGACGTTTGGTCAACGTTATTAGTTCTTTCTTCATTTAATCTTTATTACGCATATGACGAGTAATTAGATGATAAGCGTAATCTTGACGCTAATACTACGTTGATTAATGCGGCGCAACCGAGGTCAGAAATCGTCGACCGCAAAGGACTATTAGGGTTTATATTCGGCTTCGAGATATTTCTAGTTTAGTGGTACTTTTTTATATGGTTGTAATAAAATGAATTCTTGGATGGCTATCGTTAAGAAGTTTATTTGAGTGCATTTCATGCATGAGATATTTATACACGTAGCGAAATGCATGCAATGCAATGCTTTCTGGGTTTTTTAGCCCTCAAGGGCGTACCTTCTTTTCGATAAAAAATGGGCTAATGGTTTACCCACATAATTGGGAAATTGACTAGAGAACCTAATGATGGATGGGGTTATATCATGACAATATTGGAAGGCAAGAAAATGGATAAATTAAAATAAACCATGATGTTATAGTTGGACATAGAGAAGAATGCAGTCGGGTCTCTAAATTAAGAGGCAAATCAAATTGCTACGCAATAGAATTAATACAAAGCCATTCTCAGCATCAACTAAACTTAGTACCACCATATTAATTCCGAGCATGATCGGAGAGCGGCCGGCCCCATGCGACACCTATTATCGCCGGTTGAAATGAAGATATATATATTTGGTTGTGATGGAACATATATATTCATTTCTTGCCCTTGTTATACGACATATATATACATATATTCATGATTCCTATGATGTCCACCTACCTTGAGTACCGTCAGTAAATTACAATCTCTCAAGCCGTTATCAACTCCATTGACCCTCTCAGATCAGTTGTCACCTAAATCGCCCATTTTGACACGTTGATTTTTAAGAAAATTCATCATTTCGGTATGTCGTCCGCATGAGTAATAAATAATAAATTTTCTTAAAAACCAACGTATCAGAGATGACGATTTAGTTGATAATGATCTGAGAGAGCGACGAAGGTGATGACGGCGTCAGATATTAAAAAATGCCAAAAAAAAACGAGAGATTTGCTGCGAGGGATATATATATATATATATATATATATATATTTAGTTATATATATATCACTTTCTTGTATTCTAATTATATATATTGCTGATGAGTAGACCTGGATAATGGATTGGGTCGGGCCGGTTCGGGCCGGTTCGGGCCGGTTCCGGTTCTACCGTTTCCGATTCACCGATTCCGGCACTGTTCCGGTCCCGGTTCCGGTTCCGGTTCCGGGACCATTTTCCCTGGACCGGACCAGAACCGCGGAGCAGAACCACGGGCCACTAATGGCCAGTTCCGGTTCCAGAACCGGTTCGGCCCATTATTATAATTTTTTTTATTTTTTTATTTTTACTATTTTCGGAATAAAATTGAGAAAAAAAAAATATTTTCGGAATAAAAAAAAAAAAAAACCGATATAGTGGTTCCGGTTCCGGTTCCGAACCAGGAACCGTGGGTCGGAACCGGGAACCGGAACCGTTAATCCACGGTTCCTGTTCCCGGAACCGGCCCAAACCAGTTTTATTGGGCCGGTTACCGGTTCCAGAACCGGTTTTACCAGTTCCGGTCTGGACCGGTTTCGTGGGCCGGTTTTGGGCCGGTTCTGGGTTGGCCCGGCCCATTACCCAGGTTGAGTGATGAGAGTACATAATTTTATTACAGTGCTTGTCTAGCGAAGTGCCCACGCATGCAACTTTCGGTTTTATCTAGCAAAATTATGATCGAAATTTTCCCCAAAAAAAAAGATTATGATCGAAAAAACCAAAATTTATAACAAGAATCATCGCACAGAAGAAAAGAAAGGGGAATCGATCGCAGTGGGATTCGAACCCACGACCTTTAGATTCGGAATCTAACGCGATATCCACTCCGCTATGCGACCGTTGATTTGAAGGCTCAAATTGGATAGGATTGGAAAATATGAAGCTGGGGAAACAAGCAACAACAATCGGCGGTTTTTTGGAATTTTCCAGAGGAAAATGACAAAGATAATGAATGCCAACCAATGACGAAAAAAATTGAATGAGAAAAATGAAATTGAAAAGGAAGGTTCGTTGATGAAAATAATACAATGACCAGCAACAATCTGCTAAGAAAAAACAAAAGAAAGATCGGACTAAAGAAAGATCAATCTAACCTTCTTCTTCATCTTCTTCTGATGAAATTAAGGACGTGGAAAAGATCCGCAGCTACTCACTGATTAAGGAAACATGGAAGCGGAGAGAGCTGAAAAAATTCTAAATAGATTCCAGCAATTAGGGTTTGTTCTCATACAAATAGCTGCGATTAAAGCCTGTTAGGCGATGCAATCGATGTGTGCTTCTTTCTCGCGCAAAATAAATACTACTTTGAGGAACGTTTAGATCTTAAACCGTAAGGCCTAATGGGCCCATCAATAATATAGAGCCCAATACCAAATAATCCTATAGTGCGTTTGGATTAGCGTATTTGAACGAAATCGTTTTAGATTATGAGTTCAAAAATCGTAATTTCATCTACAAATCCATAGTTTGACAACGTATGGATTTTGAAATTCGAATTTCTAACGAAGCTCGAGCTCGAGAAGCTCGTCGAACTCGACTTTATAACTTCTTCTCCTAAAATTAAAAAAAGACAAAAATAATAATAATAAATAATAAAATAAAACAAGCTCGTGAACCGGCTCGATACGAGTGAGCTCGAGATCGACAGAAGCTCGTCGAGCTCGAGCCGACTCATCAAGCTCGCGAATCAGCTCGACTCATCGTTCCCCTAATTTTTTTATTATTAATATTATTATTATTATGTACTAAAAAACTGATTACGGCCTCAACTTTGGACTTTTAACACGGATCATTTGACATGAATTTTCAATTGTCAAATCCGACAAATAATAAACATTTAGATTTAACTCAAATTTGCACGAAGTCGATCTCTAAGTCGTGTCGATTGCAAACGAAAGATTTGACTTGGGAAAAAACCTAATTTCAAACCGAAATCTGGAATCCAAAATTATATTTTCTCGTCATAACCTCACTCTCATCAATGTCTACTATGAACTGACTCTTAAGTTATAGTGGAATTATTTCCGCCTTCCTATATGTTTATCGTCTCATATCTCAATCACATATCCGATTTTCAAAGGCTTAGTTAGCTAAGGAAACTGTTTTCTTGGACATGTCTGAGTAGAAACAAGGTTCAAGCCAAGGAATTGAAGCTAAACATACATCCATACATACATATATAAATCGCTGTAAATATGTCGAATTTCAATTATACATAATACATGTGAAAAAAATGCTCGAAACTTTTCTGATATCGCCATACCATTATCGGAACCCCAAGGGCCACCTGCCCTTTACTTAACAAAGTGCAATGCGCCCCAATGCAATTATGCGAATTCGCACGGCAAGTTGATGGGGCTTCGTAGATGTAATCAAAGAGGAAAAAAAAAGTTGCTAAGTGAAGAGCATTTTGAGTTCTTCGATTCGCGCCGTTCGAACTTCATGGTCTGTAAGAGCGCCAGATATCATACGCTGCTTCCGAGCTTGAACAGCTTCCATTCGCTCCTCAACAGTACCCTATTATCATACACACAAAATTCAAGTGAAGGGACGAAATCGATCTATTCTATATAACCTATGGCAATAGGGTATGCAGTTTTGCTTGCCCCAGTAACAAGACTGATGAAACTAATTACTGTAAGCATCTCTTTTACAGAAAAAAAAATGGTTGAAGGTAATATCTTAGGCTATAGGCCTTAGCAGTCGATATATGACGTGGAATTGATTTACCTTAACGATAAACCGTTTGATGACAACGCTTTTTGTTTGGCCAATACGATGAATTCTCATGACTGCTTGTTCCTCTACCGCTGGGTTCCACCATGGATCCTACCAAAAAATGAGTTTGAGATCATACAGTTTTGCGTGTATCTATTGCAGCAGAGTAGTTCTAGTAAATATAAGGGAGGAAACTTAAATATGAACTATTCATCTTAAAAACTTCTTTAGAACTGAAAAAGGAGCAGATTCCCACAGATAAATTTTGACATAAACATCGAATGATGCTACCTCATATTTACACACCGAAATATCACAGGTTTTACATACAAACAAAGAGTGAAATGTCCAACACTTACCATAACAAAAGCATTGGATGCTGCTGTGAGGTTTATGCCAACTCCACCAGCCTTCAGAGACATGAGTAATACCTGGTCAATCCATAGCATAAGAATAAAGAGGCGGTGCTCATTATTAAACAAGTGAGTTAGAAAGAAACAGAAACTCACACACACCTTGATCTTTTCATCCTCTGAGAATTGATTTATTACTCTCTCGCGCTGTTGCTGGTTTAAGGTTCCATCTAGTCGAAGAAATGAAATAGCTTTCCTGGAAGAAGAGCTAGTAGAGTTAGAAATGATTAATAGCATATGGGTATTGCAAAGAGAGGCAGAGAATAATTTTCAAAGAAAGTTCAGTTGTAAATTTGATTTTATGACTCGTTCAAGTACTGCACCAGCACCTCCTCGAGAAAACCAAATTTTGGTTCATCATTACCAAGAATAATACGTACGCAAAGGCATTTAGAAGCAAACGCAAACCTACTCGACTAAAAGAGAAGTAAATTACCGTGAAAGAGGAATCTGAAGCAAATCTAAGAAAGCGGTCCATTGACTGAAGACAATACTTTTGGACCCTGAGGACCGTAAATTTTCTAGTTCATGCATGAGGGCAGAAACTTTTGATGACTCAACCCAATTTTTCTCAACATCAACTCGGAAACGACTCTCAGTCGGGGCAGTGATGAGCTCATTCTTGCTAATCATCTTTCTGTGCAAAGTCATCAAAAGGAATCAGAGCATTGAGTATTGGCAGTGAAGCTGAAGCTATATCCACTCCAAAATGAACATACCCTCCTGATCTATCAAAATTTATAATAAGATATATCACATTCTTCTGATTATGTACTGCACAATTCTAACACTAAAATACAGCCCTTTTTTTTTTTGCTTCGTAAACAAACAAAAGCTGTTAGGGTCATGCAAAAGAAGGATTACAACCTACAGACAGGACAAAGTCCAGAAGTAAGGCTTCTCCAGCTAGCCAATAGACACTCACGACAGAGTTGATGAGCACAAGGTGTCAAGACTGCATCTTCAAAAGCTTCTAGGCAAATCGGGCACTCCCCTTGTTGACCTTTGCTGAGTTCTTCCACAACTTCCTGAATATAGGCGTGTGATGGTGCATCATTATCATTTGGATCAGCCTTGAGAAACCGTCTTGCAAGTTTATTCATATCAGAGTACTCTTGAGTGTCACCTCGACTGCACAGAGACAAAAAATGCCAAAAGGTAAAACTTATTGATAATGGTGTGGTTGCTAGTTAAGTTATATAATAAAATAGTGACCATCGAAACGAGAAAATATAGAAACACAAGTCATATAGGTGCTTCCAGCGAGGAAAATTGCATCTCACAAACTCCAGATATGACACTGCCAAAGCATCTTAACGAACATTGCATGCCGTAGCCAGCAGATTAATAACAGTCATTATATGTGCTTTGGATATTTCAAATAGACAAGCAGAATAGTCACCACTCTTCAAATAAAAAGTGAAAGTAATGCAAGGGTTTGCAAACCATCGATAATCTGAAGGATACGTATGGAAAGAAAGCATAGTACAATAATTTTTTAGCAGTAGAATATGCAGCCGTGTTAAAAGTCCAATCTTTATGTTTCATTAAAACAAGAATTATGTAACAAGCGTGCTATTCATATTAGTTGGCGACAGATGCAAAAGGTATTCACTAACAGCACCAACCTCATGACAAGAAATGGGTGGTCACAACATTGGCGAAGTCGAAGAAGCAGTTCCAAGATCGAAGCATAATTGTGGAGCACACGCCCTTGCTCGACAAATTGGTCAAATTTCACCTGATACAGAAAGACAGGATTAAAGCAACATAAAAGAGTAATCCACAAGAATTGAGTCCGTAAAAGGTGCTACCTTTGATTTCTTAAATAATGCTTCATAAAAGTCATTCTCTGCCTCAGAAAGTTTGCAATAAACCACTTGAATATCTGCCGGAGGCAAAACTAAAATTGGCCTGCGTAGTTACAGGAAGTCATAAGACAACCACGGTAAGACATATGAATATAACCTAAAAATGCAGATTAGAAATCCTGCCTCCCTTCTCGATCTGTGCTGAACTTGGTTCTTCTAAGCATGATTGGCTTTAAGATAGACTGTACCAACTTCAATCCTCTTTCATCACCCTCTTCGAAAGGCTTTTGCACCAGCTTGTTCCACCTATGCATCAAGAAAAAAGTGTCCTATTCTTAGGTATAGATTCTTTAGGCAAGAACACAACAAAGTACTTACCATGCCCAACTACCCCACGGCTCAATCTTCAAAAAACGAAGTAGACTATAAACATCCTCCAGGTTGTTCTGTTAGGAATAAAGTCAGAGAAGACTAAACAATGCTGGTGCAGAGATTAAATTAACCCCCTCACCAAATTAAACTGATGATGCTAACACGAGAACTGATTTAAGTGGAATCGAGGTCCCAGTACATACAAAAAGCAGTTAAAATTACTACTGATAGGTGAAGCAAATCAATCTCACAAAATTCACTAGCTCAATAACAAATTACGTAAGAAGAGGCAAGAATACAAGAGGGGCGGATACCTGAATAGGGGTACCAGTAAGGCACCATCTACAGTTGGCAGCTAGAGCAGCCACTGCTATAGAGATTTGGCTCTTGGTTGATTTTATGGTATGAGCTTCATCTAAAATTACCCGATACCATCTAACTGAAAATATTCCATTCTCTTCTGTATTCTACATGATTTCATAACAGTGCACAAGCATCATCAGCATTCTCTAGGATTAAAAACATGAAAAACAAGGAGTCTCTTTACAAAGTTAATGGTAAAATCTGCATTCGGTGGCCGCTTCAGTTATTTGATTAAGAAATGTAAAAATACCTCAGTCGCATATTCTGATGCTACCACTCCATAAGTAGTCAGCACAACATCACTTTGCGCTAGAACCTGTGCCTCTTTAGATCTACTTTGTCCATAATGAACATGAACTGACAAAGCTCCGGGTTTAACATGGCTTTCTATCTCCGTCTAAAAGACAAATACACACGGAGAGAGGGTCTCGAGTGCTCGTAAAACTGATATATTCTTGCTCTTGCATTTAAGATTTACAGGCTAACATCTACATAAAAAAATGGAATCCCTAATTTATACCTTCCACTGGCCTATAAGAGTCATCGGACAAATGATGAGGTTTCCACCACTAACAAGCGTTGACTTTTGTTTCATAAGTTTTTTAAAACCGGAGAATTTTGAAATTTTGGTAGAAGCTGCTGGAGATATATCTGGACTGGCGCTTTCAATCCTATCATTTGAAGATTGGCTCGTAGATGTGCTACCAAGTGATTGCTTTATTTCAGAATGCGTGAGAAGGAGCGATATAGTCATGATGGTCTTCCCAAGTCCCATAGAATCTGCCAAAATCTACAAGCATAATCCTTCGTCAAACAGGCTATTTTGATAAGAAAGGATCTAAAAAAAAATTATAAGAACATACTCCTCCTCTAGCCATTTGAAGTGTGCTGGGAAATTCCGTAGTGGAATCTCCAGAAAAAGCATTAATGTATATGACCAGTCCTCTCCTGCAAGACAAGATAAAAACTGAATTAAATTAGCTCGAAAAATCTATGGAATACAAAATCAAAAACACCGATGACAGAAATGAAACTTCACATGCCGGTCACCAAGACGGTAAGCATCCCAACATGGGTGCAGAGTATCAGCTGCTTCATCCACATTGCGCCCCCTCTCCAGTTGACTCATCCAATTAAGAGCCTGCTTCTGATAAGGGCGAAGCTCACACAGCAAGGTACTAGGGGGCTCCATCTCCTACAATATATCAGAACACATTATACATCCGAACACATGAAGGGAAAAAAAAAAGCAGAGAAAAAAATTTGACTACCTCCAGCTGTGAATTGTCCGTTACACCCACAATTATGTCAAGATCCTTATCAGATATAGCATTCTCATTTTCAATATCATTTCCATCCCCAGCTGGGGCTTTAGCTATTTGCAGGACAGATGAAGGTAAACTAGATCCATCCTGTTGATATAAAATCACACAATAAATTCATCAATAACAGTCTAGATTTGTATGACTCGTGGGTGTTACCTTAGAATTAAAAGGCCTTTTTCTTGTGTACAGGTCTGTTGGAGTAAATTCTGCCTGTAAATAAGTCAAACACCAGACAAAGTGTTATCTAGTGGACATAAAGAAAAGCACAAAAATGTCTCACTATTGGAGATTTCAGAACGCATCATTCAATGAAAAATGAAAAGTCACCTTCTTAAAAGGAACGAGCCCCAGCAATTTGAACAATGTTGGAAGAGGATGTACAGTGGAATCTTCTGCCAGATTACTGGATGCCTTCAGTGAAGTCTGATGTCCTTTTTTTATCATGGAGCTATTGATATAGATACTACACGACAGAAACCATTGCAAAGCAATTATTACCCCAGCACTGTTAACTGATAAAAAGTGAATCATGGCGGCACATCTTAATAGTTCATCAACTGCAAATAATTGATTTGGAACTTTACGTCTGACAGCATACCTGATATCCAAAACAACATTATCCATTATCCCCAATACAGGAGGAGCAAATTTGCATTTCCCTTTAAGACAAATCTTCTTAGCTCTCACAAGAGGTAAAATACACCGAGCCCATTCATTGGGGATACGTCCAATCTGCACCCATCAGCCATCACAGCCATACGTAAGATCCTCACAGCAATAATTGCCATGCCCAACTACGCAAGAAAAGAAGCATAGAGAAAGCAGCTAACCAATCCCTACCTCACCACAAGTGTCGTTAGAAAACCGCACAATCTCAGAACACGCCGCCACTCCGCGTCCACGTCCGCCTCCAAACTTTCCAGGCGAGGGCGTAACCACCTTCTTATCTACAGGGAAACTAAACTTCACCTCATCCCCACTTTTCAAAACTCGCCCTTTACAAGTCGACAAGCCAGAAACCTCACCGCTCCCCACTAACCACCACTCACTCCCCAATTCTCCATCATCCTCCTTTAACTTTGATTGCAAACCTTCGTCACGGCTGTTCACACTCTGCTTCACTACGACGGGTTTATCCTCCCAGCTTGGATTTTGATTTTCTGCTCGGGGTACATCAGCTGATAAATTCGACAGCTTAGGCCCATCGAACGATCGCGGAGTGTCGAAGATGATGTTAATCGCAGCGGTCGGATCATTTTTCGCCAGGTGGAGTGCTCGGATGATGTCCATTTCCGAGAACTCTGTGCCGACGATTGATCTGACTGTTGAGATTACTTCCTCCGCTTCCTTCTTCCCCATTCGAAACATGTAAACATAGGGGAAAGTCGATACAAATTCCTGAAATCCCGTCCCAATCTGTTGGAAACCCTAGAAAGATTTTCAAATTTCTAGAGTAATTTTTCCGTTTATAATTGGGGCGAAAACTTGGATTTCCCGCCATCTTTATTGTGGTCTTTTTATGGGCTTTGCAGTCAATAAAAACTCAGACTTTTTTCGTTTTCTTCCCAGAGAAAAGAAAATAAAAATTAAAAAATAGCCACCAGAATAATTTCAGAAACGAACGAACCTCAGCCACTAGCTTTATCTTTCTTTGGTACCTTCAACATAAAAATGACAGTGATAAAGATTTCAGTTCAGAAAACGGATTATAGTTGTTGTAGAAAGAAGATACACAGAATGATCAGAATCTTGGATCTGAATGTAACGAGTTGAGTGATTCGCATGAATATACTGTAATGGCGTGTTCTTCTTCTCTACAGTGCCATCCCTCCAATGTCCTGCAGTTGCCCCCTCACCTACCTCTAATCTTAGCCGCTGGGATCACTCTCTCGAATCGCAAGCCTCAGCGTAACAATTCGCCGCAGCTGAAGAACAATCATTGGGACAAACCGCTCGTTCCTTACAGGGACGAGGCTCGGACAAGGTGCTTCGCCGGCGCGGCGGAGAGGGATAAAGAAAGGGTTGACGAGGAAGAAGAAGACGATTTGGTTGGTCGAGGGTACTCCAATGGGTCAGCTGCGTCGCAGAGGATTACTCAATTTTCCTCAGGAGACTCTTTGTCCCTCGGCGTCCGTGAGCCCGTGTACGAGGTTGTTTTTCTTGGGTCCTTTTCGCATTCAGAATATGCTCTTTTGCTGCTTCTAAGTTATAACGGGATCTTGTCTGAGCTCAATGTCTAAAACTTGAGTAACTATGAGAGCTGAAATGATTTGTTCGTTATCGCTTTTCTTTAAGCAGGTTGTGGAAGTTAGGTCTGATGGCATGGTTTCGAGGAGGAAAATAAATCGAAGGCACTTGATAAAATCGAGCGGTGAGTTTGGAATTTACTCGGTTTGATCCATCGACTGTCCTAAATTCATTTTGTTGATATTCGAGAATTTGATTCTTGCAATGCATCGGTACTTTGTAATAAGTGTTCTCCTTTCCTTCTCTCAACATCATTTGACGAATCTTTAAACAGGTCTTCGACCTCGTGACATTAGGAGTGTTGATCCATCTTTGTGGTTGACCAACTCAATGCCTTCATTGCTGGTATAGTGGCGTCCCTGTAAAAAGGCGCATATTGAATATTCTGTCACCATTATCTTTGAAATGCTGCAAGTTCCCATTGTGATTTTTTCCTGGAATTCTTTTTTTATTTTGATCGCAAGGTACGTGAATATGCCATTTTGCTGAATTTAGGATCCCTTCGCGCCATTGCCATGCAAGAGTCTGTTTACATCTTCAACTATAATCGGTGAGTGTGTATCATTCGATGGTAATGCTTCGATTTCAGACATTCTTACAATGTAAATCTCACATAAGGCTCTATGTTTTCGTCCGTTTAGTAACGCTGGTAAAGCATTTATCGACTCGTTGTTGCCCCGTTTGAACCCTAAGAACTCAATTGGCTCACCCTCAATGCCCTTTGTGCTCGAGGTTAGTCACATAACAGATTTTCGCATCAGAATGTTTTTTTTCTTAATTTAATATCCCATTTTACTGACGAGCCAATAATTCTTGAAGAATCTGATTTTCATTTTCTTTCGTAAACTCGAAAATCAGGTGGTTGAGGCAGCTCTTCATTCGAGAATACAGCGCCTTGAGCAGAGATTAATGGACGTTGAACCTCGTGTGAGTTAATACAGTATATTTTCTAATTAACTGTGTTTAGTTTCTGATAAAGAAAATTGTTAAAAATGTAGCTTTAATTCTGTAGGTACAAACTTTACTCGAGGTTTTACCAAATCGATTAACTGCTGACATATTGGAAGAACTTAGGATTAGCAAGCAGACATTGGTAAGACTCTGACAACCTTAGAAACTCTTTCCCATGATTTTGGCATACTAAACGTAGCTGTTTCAAAGGTTGAACTGGGCTCGAAGGCTGGGCTACTTAAACAAATGCTGCTCGATATACTCGAAGACACTCACGAAATACGGCGTATTTGTATCATGGGAAGAAACTGTACGCTTCTGAAGAACGACGAGGTGGAATGCTCCGTTCCTTTAGAGAAGGAAATCGCCGAGGGTAAGCGTACTAAAAAGGACGATGATCTGATTCAATGAACAAATTAAATCAAGCATGAAAGTATCATGATCTGTGTGTGGTTGCAGAGGAGGAGGAAGAAATTGAAATGCTTTTGGAAAACTATCTTCAAAGGTATATTTGTGACATGATTTTGTTTTCTAAATTCTGACATGTATTCAAGTTATATACATATATTATGTAACTGTAGATGTGAATCATGTCACGGTCAAGCTGAGAGACTTCTTGATTCAGCTAAGGAAATGGAAGATTCGATTGCTGTAAACCTCAGGTTTGCTTGTGTCATGTTATATCCTATTAATTAACATATTTCCAAACATTATAAGAAATCTTGAAATCTTTTTATTACGTAAAATTTCGTTTATTACATCAGCTCAAGGAGGCTCGAGGTGAGTCGAGTGGAACTTCTCCTTCAGGTCGGGGCGTTTTGCGTTGCAGTTGGCGCGTTAATTGCTGGTAAAAATATCGATTTTTTTTTCTCTTCCAATTTTTCTTCCACTTGTCTCAAAAAAAAAAATAACATCCATTAAAGCTCACGCCGTACTATTCGATAATTCGACAGGTATATTCGGGATGAACTTAAGGTCCTATCTCGAAGAACACACGGTAAATTTTCGCGCTTTTTTTCTTCTCATGCAGGATATTTAAACTCCAACTTATTGGTCGTTTTTTTTCCGCTGTTTGCAGTTTGCGTTTTGGCTAACGACGGGTGGAATTATTTTCGGCGCCGTGGTGGGGTTTTGGCTTATGTACTTCTACCTTAGAAAAAGGAAAATTCTTTGAGCATTTATATATCCATACGACGCCATGGAATAACGTAGATTTTAGTATCTTCGATCTTCGACTGTGGAAGATCGTGTGTCTATTTCTCGCACGGTGAAAGCTCAAAGTATGCAGTGAAGTATGAACTATGAAATCTCTGTATGTAATAATGTTCTTATGTATGGTTTTGAAGTGTGGATGTAATAATCTGAAAGCAAGAACATATGGCAGTTTTAGAGAGATTTGACAGAATACATTAAGTTGTTTTGCCACAGTAGTTGTCAAATTTATCTTATGTCATATGATTGTTTCCTTGCAACAGAGTAAACTACTTAACTAAAGTCAAAGAAAGCAAGTTTTACTAATGCCAAGTAGCTTTCCAAAGAGTGAACTGAACAACTACTTACTTTGCCACCATGTGAAGTAACATGAATGACACTTCAACTAAGTAACATGAGTATATATGTTTTTCTTCCCAATTCTACACATACTAAGATCATCAAGGAGTCCAACGTAAGCAGAGTTGCAAAAGAATCAAACTTTTTTTATTCGATTCACGATTCGATTCGGAATTTTAAGATTCGAATTCGAATATCGAGTACGAATACAAATACTTTATTCCATTCGAGTAATTACCAAATACGTATATGAATATATACGGTATCCGATTCGTATAGGTATCGAATATTCGATTCGATTTGAATTATATATGATGCAGAATATATATTATATATACATAAATACTAATTAGGCCCACTATGTCTACGAATATATCGGTATTCGATTCATATAATTATTTTGTATTTTTGGTATTCATAGGTATTTTTTGAAAAAAAAACTACAAAAAATTCGATGAATATCATTATCGAAACGAATCGAATCGATTTTATGATTCGTATACGAATCGAATACCGAATACGAATATCAGATAAATTAAAGAATACGAATAAAAAATGCAAAATTCTATTCGGTTCGATTCGTTTGCAACCCTAAGTCCATGTAGCTCATCATATCCACTTAACATAACCCTTGCCCTTGGAGACTTTGGATATATTTCCGATAATAGAGGGACGTTTTTTATATTTGGGTAAAGCTTAGGGACTAAATATTATGATCTTACAGAATTGGGCTTGTGGGCTCAAAGCAAAATGGCCCAATACATTACTACACTAAGTCCATCCCACGAAAAAGACTAATAACGATGGAAGTTGATAATCCTTTCGAAGAAAGTATACTTATTATAGTTTGAGGTATGGATTCACATTATAGTTTTTTCAATGCTGTTTACGCGTTACATGAAAACATGCGTTGCAGCTTTGTAATAAATAATGCTTTGCGGCTGTTCGTTAGTGGTCTTCTCTTGGACTTGGAGTCATATCGTTTCCACGCTAACGAAAAAAAAATAATCAAACTTACGGGAAAATGAGTTGAGTTGGAAATTATATATTTTCAATTATATTCAACTTGAATATACTGTAATCTGTTATTGCAGTAACGCAAACGCACAGCAAGCAAGCACATGATTTTTTTCTTCCGCGTGGACCAATCCTGACTCGAGTAACACATATGTACTGTTTTTAATTTCCATGAAATTAGAAATTATTGATGGTTTTAATTTTTTCTATGCCAAATGCGAAACACACTTGTCTTTCCTCAAATAATTGGACAGAGAGTGCACTTGAATTGCTCGAAAAATACAATTTAACAGTTGAATTTCAATATATGGAAAGAATTCTATTGTTTAGTTCGCGGACGCTTGACTTTGTAGAAAACGACGTATCAATTATAGATGATATATGCAATTCACACTTTGCATTTATTCACTACAAGAAAAAATAGTTTTGTTTTTCAATATACAATAGAAAGTAAAATGATGCTCGTCTCCATAAAATTCGAGATAATATTATTTAAAAAACATAATCTTATATATACATATATATATATATATATACAACAGCAAATAGTAGATTCTGATTTAAAACATTATTGTTTATAATACTCTCAAAATTTTAGAAAAACTAATGAGCTTTACTAGTATTAAGAAATGGCATGTTTATCTATATTATTATAAGGGTGAGAGGTGGCTATTAACTGCTAATCTAGTCTGTAAAAAATTTACAATTTAAAATCTTTATTTCTAATTAGTTATTATACTTATACCCCCTAGTCATTATTTTCCTTTTATATATATAATAATTATATTCATCTACTAAACATAAATTATAAATTTCAAAACTAATATTAAAATAATTATATTTTAAGCACACGCATAGAGTGTGCAGATAATACTAGTTTCTATTATCAATACTATTATATAAAAGGTGTGAGGTGGCTATAAACTGCCACATTTGGTCTGTCATATTGATTTGCAATTTAGCCCCTCTATTTCTATTTTCATTAGTTAAATAATTATCACATTTAACCCCTTAATTTTTAGTTATAATACATTATTTTCCTTTTATATATATTAAAATTATATTCTACTAAACATAAATTATAACTTTCAAATTAAAATTAGAACAATCTATCATTCATTCTGTAAATTCTGAACACTATGATTTTGATAATTCGGAAACCTTATTATCTCCCAAGTTTACGACGTAAAATAAATAAAAATAAGAAAGAGGCATTCAATAATCAACGTTAATGATAATACTATACACACCACACCATGATTGGTATTAATTCCCAGGAAGTTAACCGACGGAGAAACAAGACAAGACAACATCGTACGATATGATATGAAGCAGACATCAACTCATAAAAATGTCGCCGGAGAAAAAAACTCTGCCGTGCTTCAATTCCGGCGATGAAGAATCTGCACAGCCATGTTCATACATAAAGCCTCTCTTCCTTGGGATCTTCACAGCAGGTATAGGGATCTCAACGCCGTCCATCGGCGGAGGTGGGCGGCGCCACCGCGGTAGATCCCCGGCGAGGAGTAGGGTTTGAAGCAATGGCCCAGCTTTCACCACTGCTTCGAGGAACTTGCCATTTTCGGGCAGTGGCTTCTTTATCTCTACCGTAGCTGCTACTCGAGGCGTCGGAGCCGGCGCCGGCGCCGGCGACGTCACAATGCTCCGATCATCTGAGTCCGACGATGAGTTGGAAGAATCCTTTGCTTTCATGGGAATGCTGGAAATGCCACAAGATTCTATAGCAGATAGCTTTTGCTGAAGCAAAAATGCGTCGAAGGTAAGCTTTTTGCAGTTCCTCTGAGCTTCATCTCTCTCTTTAATGGCTCTGGCGAGCATTTCTTGGAGTTGGAAAATTTCTACGTCCATGCTCTGTTTATTCTATTTATTTATTTAACAGAAATTTAACTGCTGAGAAACGAAGCAAAATGTATGCTCAACAATTAAATATGAAGGTGGTTTCTGACCTTTTTCTTGATATAAATACACAGAGAAGCGTTAATGGGCAAAGGGGAGAGCTGAAGAAGTGTTGAAGATAATCTGAATGATGAGTAGTAGTCAGAGATTTCTGCACATTTATTGATCTACTTGGGATGCCTGAAAAAGTAGTGTGCTACACGGTCTTTATTTTATTTATTTATTATATTATTGTTTTGGATCTTGTTGGACGTGATAAATATAGTTGTTGGAATGTTTGGACTAAAGCAGAAAAGGACAAATTTAGGGAGACTTTTATTTTTTTTGAAAAAATTTCTGTAGTAACAAAAAAAAATGAAATAAGAAAGAAGACGAAGTATATAGAAGTTATACGGTTTGGACTTTGGCCCAAAATAAGAGATCTGCCAACCAAAGTAAGAGATTTACCAATCAAATGGGCTTAGGTATAAACTTAATGGCCCATATTAAACTAGAAAACTTTGGGCGTTATTGTATTAACAGGGTTGAGCAAAACCGGATATCCGGATTTTCGGATATCCGACGGATTTTCGGATATCAAACTGTATCTGGTCCGGTTTTAATAGGATATCCGAAAATTGGATATCCGCTTTATTCGGATATTTAAAGCGGATATCCTCATCCGGTTTTTTTATTTATTTTTTCCTCTATTTTCTATTATTTTCTTTCAAAATCATTTCTTTTTATTTCTTATCAAAATAAAAAAAAGTATATTGTTTCAATATATATGTAGTAATATGTGAATTTTTTATTCAAAATTACATAACAAATAATAAACACAATATCATCACCTTGATTTTTTAACTTGCATCCAATGTTTTTATGTTTTTTTTTTTATTTCAGTTCTCTAACAAGGTTTTTTGCAATCTAATAATATTTACTTAATATTCTACGTTGAGGATCTTTTTTCTTTTTGAATATTTCTTTTTATGCTATTTTTTTTATTTTTTTATTTTTTAAAATATAAAATCGGATTCCGGATATCCGGATTTTAGACAAACCACAATCCGTATCCGATCCAGTTTATTCTAAAAAAAATTGGATCGGATATCCGGGTCCTTTTTTTTCGGGTTTTGAACGGTATCCGGTTTTCGGATATTTTTGCTCAGCCCTAATTGTATATAAGTTTTTCTTTTAGAAAGTTTAGTTTCATTAATGGTTTAAGACAATCTTTCCATGATACTCAAGAAGTTAAATTCGAACTCATCACCTTCAATTGAATATGTCATCTACACTATCTATTACTTAGGCGACTATTGTATTTGGAACAAAATTTCTTTTGTTACTTTATTCTTTTTATTATCTTTATTGATACCTAAATTGCTACGGGATAAAATAAAGCAATATAAAAATAAAACAACTAGCGATATTAAATACGGAGGAATTTTATGGTGCTCACCTTATGTGAGCACCTTATGTGGACACCTGTTGATGTGGCGCCGATTCGTGCCATTTCAACATCCCGCATCGACATTTAAGGTTATGTCGTATTAATTAACACCTTCTAGTTGTCATTAATCGACATTTCGGATGTTGATGTGGTATATTGACGTGATATATTTCATTTACACGTAAAATGTTATGTAAGACGTTAATATGCCACATCAACATCCGAAATGTCAATTAATAACAACTAGAAGGTGTTAATTAATACGACATAACCTTAGATGTCAATGCGGGATGTTGAAATGGCACGAATCGGCGCCACATCAACAGATGCCTACTAACGTAAGGTGACCACCATACAATTCCTCATTGAAAACGTGCTTTATAGTTTATGTGTTCAATTGGAATGCCGTTTATCACCGATGGGGAGAGCTGCTATCAGCTGTCGGCATTTTATAAGATTATAAATAATATGAACCGTATATTTATTATATTTTTTATACTACTTATTTCAATATTATAATTTGGTCGATTCATACGAGTGACGCCATCCACTCTTTTTTATGCTTCGTGGCAATCACATATTGCCTATATATATACACGGGCCCATTCATTCAATGTTATAATTAATGAACTACATAACCATAGATGCTACTAAATAAATTAATCTTGTGAAATTGATTGCTGACGAGTAGTTTTTGTCTCAAGGTGTTCGTCTATAAGCATTATGAATTGCTACTTATATGTCATCATTGATGATCTAATTATCTTGAATTATTATGTATGATAAAGTAAATGAGGACCATGGCCATCATTATATTAGATACATGTACATAGCCATAATAAAGTTTATTAGATTTCACCTATCGAGAAGTGATCATTTCCAAGTCAAAAAGATGGTGTAAAAGTCTTTTTATAATGTGATCCCCGTGACATCCATATTCTGCAACGGCTAAAAATTAAAAAGTACACTTAGACGCATGATACAGTAGTAAATACAAAATCTTTGTTCAATTTTCTATTAAAAGTTACAAAACAATAAATTTGACTATTATCGCCTAGCTTCGATCATGCAGTGAAAGCTACTCATCATTCACTGTTTTTTTTTTCTTTTACCTCGGACATTCTTGCATCTTGTCCCGCGACTGTAAATGCAATAATTGCTCAAAAATTACAGAAAGATTAGGTGCCCATCTCATAAAAATCATATCTTTACCTTTTTCTTGAAATAAAAGATATTCCGTAGATTTGTGAAGTTAATATTGCCGCGGTTATTTGAATGCGGTGATGATAGTTACAGATTAGGGATGATAAGTTCAAAATTAGCTAATGACCATTAGCAATAATACACCATTAGTATGTGTGCATGTACAACTATCAAGGTAGATGCGTAGGGCTGGATTGAGAGAGAGAGAGAGAGAGAGAGGACTTGTGTGGCTTTGGATTCTTCGTGCCAGCCAGCTTTTCTGAGAAATGGAAAATCCTTACAAAACCATATACAATAATGGTTCTTGAAATTCTTACCTTTCGAGTTTTGGTTTCTCTTTGATGTTGAGATAAAAAAAAAAACAGAATAAGGCTAGTTAAGGTTGCGAAAAGTGTCGCCTGCCTGAGTATCTGTTCATAAAAATAGAACCTTTTACTCTCCTAGTGGGGTTTTGGGTTTTCTCTTTTCTGGTTGAGAGAGAGAGAGAGAGAGAGAGAGAGAGAGAGAGAGAGAGAGAGAGTCTCAATGGAGGTGTCGGTGGTGGTGATGGTGCTCCTCATAAGCATTTTGAGCTCAACCAATGGAAACACAGATCAAACTGATAGTGAGCGATGCTTTTTTTGTCTTATGCGTGCGTTCTTGATTTGCTTTGAATGCTTCGATGATTGATTGCGCCTGAAGGTATCGTTCTTGACTTTGATGATGATGTATTGCTGGAAAAATAGAAAATAAAAACGGAGTGAAGCAGTACATGAAAGCAGAGGAGCAAGTGCCATTAGATTTCAATGATGAAATCTTTACTTAGTTGC